>CM040122.1:266383634-266983634 GCA_022559845.1 Amorphophallus konjac | reverse complement strand
CTAACGCAGGACCCAAAGCTGCTTGGGTCCCTGTAGGATCAAGATGATCAAATACTTTGCAGGTGTGCCTTGGACGGAGGAATAAAGAGGGGTAAATTAAACCAAGGCACCCAAGTTAATAAAGCCTCCTTTAGGTAAATTCTCTGCACTTCATGTTCTTAGAATAACTGAATAGCATGTTAAATTCGTCGTTGCATATTCATTCATCATCTGCATTGTCAGATTCAAATTTTCTGAACTCTCCTCATACATGATTTGTTCTTTTTATGACAGTCTGAATGAGCATAAATTTTAAAATTATGTTTCAGTGCCCTAATTGCATATCGTACACTCTGTAAGGGGGAGTTTGACTAATGCTTGCATATCATGATAATCTCATTTTCTGTATGCGTACATGTAGTAAGTAGCACTGCATTTCCTTACATTGAAAAATCTAAAAAGAAATGTCTCATTGCATCTAGATAGGGGGAGCATTCCTATTTCATCTCTTCACCTCTTGAACTCCTTCTGTCTAGCAATCTGATCCATTCTTGGCAAATATGTGGTTCACTTGAATTCTCTGTTGTCTACACTGATATAGCTGATCTGTCTGTATTCCAGACTCAGCCATTGATTCTGTCTACTATGAATTCAATTGGTAGCTTGTTCCTATCATACACATTTCTTCATATCTTGTCAAGACTGGCCCAAGCTAATCTGACTGAATTCTAGTCTTTAAGGCTTGCTTCTGAATTGCTCTATTCTCTCAACTATTGGTATCAGAATTGCTCTCTGCTAATTTCTCTTGACTATGTCATTGATTCAGCCGAATGAGGAAAGATTTAATCAGTGCACCCTAGGCATAAATCAGACATTCTGAAAAGAAGAATCTTCTATTATACTGGCTTAAGAATGTTTTGATAAATCAAATTGATTTAAGCCTAATGTATTTTCTAAGTTTTGATGTAAAAGACTTGAAAATATCTGAATCATCATGCTTAATAAGTCTTAACCAATTGCCTCATGAATTTCATGCAAAACTTTCTGAAATCTGAAATTTTAAAAGACATGGCTTTCTTTGGTTAAGATACATGTAGAAAGTATTGTTCTTAATCATTTCAAGTGTATTGAGCCTTGTTTGAAGAATCTGAAAACAGTTAAAATTTAAAGCTAGAGCAATGACTGTGGTCACAGAGAAACTGGGTTTTCTATCAATGAAATAGAGTAAGCCCATGTCATGAAGTGCCATAGTTACCTCTTTTCAATATGTTTGAAAGTCTGGCAGAGCAATGGCATGGATGTGTTGAGTAACTGGGGATTCTGGCCTCTGATCAAGGTGTCTCCTCATGTAAAAAGATACTCCACTGCTAACTCTGTTCTCTTTGAGAGGCAATACGGTTGTCACATTGAGTAACTGGGTCACTTCACCTAAGACGTGTTGTGCCTCATGTAAAAAGGTGTTGACTGAACCAAACTTGCTCAGGAAAAATAAGTGCTGCTCAATTGGTGTCAGAAAATTCTGAAAATCTAAAGACAAGCTCAGTCTCATTTATTTCTGTTTAATCTCAATATGATCTTGTGTTTTTTCCATAGGAGTCACTGAATTTAAATGAGTAAGATGGAAGGAGGTTAAACATGAATATCAAATGAGTTGTTTGGTTCACCTTTATTAAAAGGTGTTTCAGATATGAGTATTGAATTTCCTTGATAAACTTTGAATACATCTCTCTTAAATCATGATGGTCAGTTTAAACTCATTCATAATCTATTATAATTGAAGAATCTGAAATTTGTTTACAAAGATTTATGAATTTGGTGTGCTAATGAAAATCTGTCTTCCTCATTTATTCACTGTGAATACAGTTTGTGTCTTGCTGATAGATGCTCATCACTTCACTATATCAATTGGCTTCACTCCATCATCTAATCAGGGGGAGCTTTCCTGTCTTGCTGAGTGTTTTTCTTAAAAGGGGAAATCTAGTCAGCATTCTTGAGTGTCCCTGTGTTTTTATTGATATTCTCCCTTCATCTCAATTGGTTTCAACCTTCAAAACGTTTCTGATCATATTGCCCTCTATCAATGTATTTTGATTGACATTGGTTCTCTTTTGTGTGACGCACAACTCTCAGAATTTTTTTTGGATAACTAGAGATCATCCTTGTAGATTTTTCTTGCATCAGGGATCATAAGGGTAGAATTCTCTAGTCTGTTTGAGAGACTATATGCATAAGGGGACAATGTGCTAGATTGTCTGATCAATTTGTTTGTCTGCAATAGCTCTATATCTTCTGCCATGTCAAAGGGGAGTATTTGTTGCATATGCATGACTGCATAAGTTGTTTGACTAAGAGGGAGAATTGATTTAAATGATTCTGATATTGTTTATCAAAGTATTTTTTTGATGAAGTCAAAGGGGGAGAAATATTTGATCAAGTCAGTATGACTCATAGTGTTGCCATCATCAAAAAGGGGGAGATGATATTTGATCAAGTCAGTATGACTCATAGTGTTGCCATCATCAAAAAGGGGGAGATTGTTGTGTCCCTGTGATTTTGATGATAGCAAACACTATAAGTCACTTGAATGCATACAATTCTGTTTGTAGTGCATATGAATGTTTCATTGAAAATCTAATCTGAAGTATTGGATTTTTTTGTGACTTCCCTAGTGTTTTGATGATGAGCATCACTATGTTAAATATTGTCATTTTAATCAGATATCTTGCGTAATGTTATGCATTTGAAATTTCCATGATTAACAGAAAAACTGCTATGAGATAGTACCTTGTATGTCCGTATTGTTCCTTTCATACTTCGTGTTGTTTGTGTTTACTACACTTCGTGTTGTCCTTTTGTACGTCGCGTTGTTCCAACTATGTTTGTTGATTGTCCTCGTACTGTTTACTGAAGCAACTCGATTTGTTCTGATGAACTTCGAGTCGTTTTCCTGTGAACCTCGTGTCGTTTCTTCAGTTTTTAGTTGCTCATCTCGAGTCATTCTTTTTATTTTTGCTCTGGTGTTTTCGTGTCATTTACTGTAGTTACTCGAGTCGTTTTTCTGCTTTCACTGTTTTATCACGTGTCGTTGAAGCCGTTCCGGTCTTCTGTCTTCGTGTTGTTTTTCCTAAACCCCGTGTCCTTTTTGCTTTGTGACCACACTTCGTGTAGGGTTCTGTTTTCGTCTTCGAGTTGGTTTCAGTCCGTGTCGTCCTCATCTTCGAGTCGTTCGTAAGTTCGAGCACTTTTGTATTCGAGTCGGTTTTTTTAATGTCTTCATGCTATTTCTGTGATTACGTCTTAGTGTTATTTTTATGTCTTCGTGTTGCTTCTTTCTATCTTTGTCCAGGTTTCTTCTGATCGCGTGTTTTACTACCGTTTTACTCCGTGTTATTTCCTTCTCACTTCGTGTTGTTCTCATCTGACTTCGTGTCGTTCTCTTTGTAGTGTTAGCCTTGTTACTGTGGTACCTCGTGTCGTTCTCTTTGTAGTGTTAGCCTTGTTACTGTGGTACCTCGTGTCGTTCTCTCTTTATCTCGTGCTGTAGTCATCTTATGTACCTCGTGTCGTTCTCTCTTTATCTCGTGCTGTAGTCATCTTATGTACCTCGTGTCGTTCTCAGTATAGTGCACCTTTTGTTGTTCCTACACACCTCGTGCAGCTTTAGCTTGAGTGTCAACCGACTTATCTCAGGTATATATATATATAGAGAGAGAGAACCCTGAGTATTAATGGTCTTAATCTCTTTGCAGGAGAAAAAGAAAAAGAAGAAGAAGAAGGATTCTGGTTTCAGGATCAAATCCGAACCAGTTTGCTCTATTGTACTGTTCGTGGAGCCTATGCAGAGTGGGCACGTGATACGAGGCTGGCATCTGGCACGTGATCCGAGATGCAGAGGAGCCTCCACGTGGACTGAAGCATTTGGGCGGGAATCGTGGAGAGCACACGCCGCCCTAATCTGCTGCTGCTATATATATGTGTCTTCTTCCTCTGAAGAAATGGTGAGAGAAAAAAGAGTGACTGAAGAAGAAGAAGCCAGAGCTAAGAGAAGAAGTGCAGAAGAGAAAGAAGAGATAGAGAAAGCTGAGAGCCAGATCAAGAGAGCAGAAGATGAAAAAGAGGAGATAAGAAAGGAAGAACGAAATGCAGAGAGTGCCTCCACGATATAGAGAATAGAGAAGTAGGAGAAGGTAGAAGCAGTGAGAAGTAGAAGAAGTAAGAAAGAAGAAGAAGAAGAAAAGAGAGTTCGTGCTGGGAGAAAGAGAGAAGCAGTAGAAGAAGTTTCTGCTGGACCGTGGATCAAATCCAGGCCAGCCAGCTCCTGCGAGAGCCACATTTGATTTTATCTTTTCAGCTTTCTGTTGCTGGGTTTTGTTTTTCCTTTGAACTATTCACTTGCTGTTCTTCCGATCCTCTAGTGTGAGATCGGGTTCCATCCGGTGTGGAGGAAGAGATACTTGCGTCTCTGGTTGCCATTGACTGGGTGTCATTGGTTGTTTCCCTCCGGTTGGGAGGAAGAGAGGTCCGAGACCTCTAGTTTGCAAGTCACTTGGTGTCACTTGTGTTTCCCTCTGGGGTTCAGAGGAAGAGAGACTTGGGTCTCTAGGTTCCCCTCTGGTTTGGAGGAAGGGAGGTTTGGTCCTCCGGTTCTGGGCTTGTGGGTTGCAAGTCTAGGGGTCCCTCCGGTTGGAGGAAGAGAGGTCTTCGACCTCTGGTTGCTGGTGACGGGGAGTCACTGGCGGGTTCCCTCCTAGACTGGAGGAAGAGAGACTTTGGTCTCTAGTTTCCAAGTGGCTGGGAGTCACTTGGGGTGTCCCTCCGGTTGGGAGGAAGGGGGGAGGTTGTTCCCCTGGTCAAGCTGTGTGGCAGCACCTGTTGCAGACTAAGTCTGCAGTTTCTAGCGTGAGCTAGTGGAAGCCACACTCGGGTTGAGTGTGGGGTGGATGTAGGTCTGCTGGACCGAACCACCTAAAAACCCCTTGTGCACTGTGGTTTGACTTGTCTATTTGTGCTTCCGCTAGGTGATTGCATAGGGGCGCTCCATGTGTTTGGCTCCTGGTTGAGCAGAAGAGTTAACTAGTTTTCAGATTGACTAAATCTTTCTTGTTAGCACTCTAGTGATCTCACTGTGTGTTTGGTTAGTTCCACAACTGCCAATTAGCCTTCAAGTTTGTTTAGTTTGCGAACTAGCATTTTTAGTGAGCGAAATTTTAATTGGGCGAAAGGTTTTTAAAAGTCATATTCATTCACCCCCCCCTCTGAATACAGCACCGAACCCAACAGAGTGGAGATTGAAAGTTTGGAGAAAGATTGAATCAGAGATGACCCGCGCGGGGGTGTGATGGAGAGTTCGGAGAATTGCTCGAGGAGCAAGGGAGGAATCAGGAGAGAAACTTGTGATGAATTTGGGGAAAAGCTGATCATGACCGGAGGCGGTCTCGGCACGTGAGAAAACAATTGAGAATGCAGAGAAGCAAGAAGAGACGGATGCATAGAAGTGAGAGAGAAAAGGCCGGCCCACAGCCTGTCTATTGTAAATCCTTCTTCATATGGTACATCAGGCTCTCCAGTGTCTGTATAATCACTCTACAGCTGCCACTTATCTGTTATCACAACAGGCTTTTCAATTAGGTCGTGGATCAGTGGCGGCCATCCCGAATCTGTCGGCATGAAGAGACGGCTTAAGGTAATAGTTATGTCATTCATATCAAACCATCTATACCAGTCACACTTTGGATCATCCATTTTCCTTCTCTTATCAGGCCTTAGAGATTCCAGGGCCTTGTATGTGACCAGTGGAGCAATATGTCGAGCAAACTGTCTAGCATGAACATCTTGACAGTCTAACATGGAAGTGATTATTGTAGTCTGCTCATTATTTTGGACGCCACCTTTAATAAAATGTGTCTGTAATGTCCATGTAAGCGGTTGGCGATCCGTCTTCAGAGTGGATGTCATGGCTGCCCATGGTTCATTTTCATTCTTGCTTGGTCCTTTATAGCCTAGGCCGCCCCGTGCAATCAATCTTTGTGGCTTGACAGGCTTAGTTCTGCCCTGACAATTGACACCCAGGCCTTTGCCAACCTGGTACCCCATTCTCATCAGAATATTCCAAAATGGGGTATTCATTGTGTTCTTCTTCTTCTTCCCCTTGGAAGTTAGGGGTGTCATGGCAACTGTTGTAACTGTCTCAGGTGGCATCGGCCTTGGGTGAGGGATGTCTAATACTGATAGCAACGGCTTGTTGGAAGGCTAGATGGAAGGAACTGATGAAGCCAAGTGTATATCTTCCTCTGGCAGAATTGGCATACTGGTAACTTTGATGATGCGGCCCTTGTGTGGAAACTTGAGGCACTGATGATTTGTGGAGGGCATTGCGTCGAGCTGTTGAATATAGGGGCGGCCCAGAATGCCATTAAATGTTGGATCCATATCCAAAATGTGGAAATCGACCGTGATTGTGGCTGGACCCAAACTGACTTTTAATGTGATCATGCCTAGAGGAGACTTTTTGGTATTGTCATATGCTGTGACTGTTATGGTAGACGGACGAATCAGGTTTTCTGGAATGCCGCACATCTTCAAAGTGCTTGGTGGCAAAACATTAATAGATGCCCCAGTGTCCACCAGACATTGCTTCACCGCCACCTTATTAATATCCACCGTAATACATAGAGCATATTTCCTTGCTGAGAGTGGTGCCAGTTCATGCTCATGAAAAGTAATCGCCGGCTGATTGCTAGCGAGCGTTAATACTGTGGTTATCTGCTCGACAGGGATGTCTTCATTGACCATGACCTTCTGCAAATATTCCTTCAGAGCTAATTGGTGAGTGACTGACCTCTTAATCAATTCTAGAATGGAAATTCTTGCTGGAGTTCTGTCAAGATGCTTTAACAAATCATACTGAGTACCCGGCACGGACTCTTGCTCTTGTTCTTGTTCATTAGGCCCCCGCACGGGCTCTTGCTCTCTCTTGGGAAAGATGCGCTGGAACATCCGTCCACTGCGGAGCGGTGCCACGTTTTGTTGTGCCTCTGTCGGGGCAAGTAAGGGAGGATTGGAAGAAGTGGAGGGTGTATTGGCGTTAAAAAGTGGCAGAGAGGTGTTTAAAGAAGGCGACCCCATAGGGGGTGTTGGTGAGGAGTTCAATGAAGAAGCCCCCGCAGGAGGCGTAAGAGTAAGAAGGGGTGCCCGAGTGTGGGAAGAGTTAGTGGGCGGAATGAGGAGAGATCTGGGTATAAAAGATGGGGAAACTGATGGTGGAGGGATCCTTGCCGGTGGGGGAGTAGTGGTGGTGGATGTGACAGGTGTTGGTGGTGAGCGGATAAGGAGGGGTCTAGACGGCAAATGTGAAGGGTTAGTAGTGGATGGCGAAGTTTGATGCATGGTAGGCTGCGGAGGCGGTAGGTGGGTAAGGAGAGGTTGGGTTGGCAAGGATGTAGAATTGGTGGGAGCAAGTGGATTAGCAGGGCGCAAAAGGGAACGGCTTAATTGGGGAGTAGAAGAAGACGGAAGGGTGCGCAAGAGGTGCGGAGGTTGATTTGAATTATGATTAAATGCCCCGACAGAGGCGTTTTCTTCATGCCATCCCTACCCTCTCTCCACCTCAGGGAGGGACGTGACAGGGTTTACATGCTGATTTGCAGGATGCCCCGGCAGTGGGTTGTGGATGATTCCCATATCTTGCTGAGGTGCCGGAGCTTGCTGTTGTACTTGTGGAGCTGGTTGCTGCGGCTGCTGAGCCTACTGTTGCCGAAGAGGCCTTCTTTCTTTCATAGTGGCGATAAACTGTCTCATCTCATCCCAATTAATGCCACCCTGGTCATTTAAATCATTAATGTAGTCCTTGAAGTGGAAGCAACGATCAATGTTATGACCAGGGGAGCGGTGGAAGACATGGTAGCGGGACGTGTCAACATTAGCGGGCCACGCTGCCCTTTCCTTTGGTAGCATGAGCAAGTTGGCGGCCATTAAGGCATTGAAAATATCCGGGAGACTTTCTGGCAGTGGAGGATAGTGGGCCCTTTTGGGGCCTAGTGGTCTCCTTTGTTGCTGTTGTTGGCCATAGTTAGCGGGTGGTGGCACTTGGTGGTATTGTTGCGGAGCTGGAGGGTCAGCACGGGGTGCTTGGTTTTGTGGTGGAGCAAAGGAAGGTTGAGGTGCGAATTGGTGTTGTGGTGGCGAGTTGAAGAGAGTGCTTTGTTGTGGAGGTGGTGGAGGTCGTGGGTTAGATAGGTGATGGGGCGTGGGGTTGCCGACCGCGCCAACCTGCTCGTTTGCTATTGTGCCCTCAGTTGTGGGCCCGCTGCTGTTGACATTCGTATTCTTTTTAACCAACCTTGGTTTTGGCTCAAACATGTCCATGATGGGCGAATCTTTCATTTGGGTCTGAATATAACGAGCTCTTTCATAGAGCTCCTCCATGGTGGTCAATCTGTTCATGGCCAGTATATGCTGGAACTGAGGGGTTGCATTGGATATAATCATCTTAACCTGTTTCGGTTCTGATAAGGTATCTTTCAACTTCTCGGCCATTGACCGCCATCTATCAGTAAATATGATGAAGTCCTCCTCGGGCTTCATTTTCTCTGCAACCAAGTCTGTAACAGATAAAGATGGTCCGACCCGGTCCCTATACTTTTGCAAGAATTTCTTCTGAACCACATCGAAATCACTAGCATCTGCCGGATCCAAGGAGTAAAACCATTCGAGGGCTGGCCCTTCTAGAGATCTTCTAAACAAATAAACCAATGAAGCCTTGTTGCCTTGCAAGAAAGAAGTCTCATACATAAAATCCTTCAAATGGATAAAAGGATTGCCAGTTCCATTATATCGCCGAAAGTTCGGCATCTCAGAAGGTGGTAAGTGAAAAACTGGCAATGTAGGCAGAGAGATTTCCGGGGCATTCTTGGCAGCAGTAACATTGTTGAGTTTTTCTTCCATGCTAGCCAATTTCTGAAGGAGTAGAGCATTAGTATCTGACTCGACTGGGGCCGGATTTTGAATGAAGGAATTCGGTATAGGCGTCCGTAGAATTTGGGGAGGTTGGAGAAACTGAGGCCTAACCGCTGAGTAACTTGCCTGTTGGGCCGGCATGGCCGCACCAGGCATTGGTGGACAAGAGGGGGGTTTGTACAGAACCGCCTGGTCATTGGGGATGTGATGGCCACTCTCGGCCGGAGGGGGATTGGAGGATGAAGAGGGAATGGACTTCCCTTTCAAAGCGGCCTGAACTGCCTGCCGCTGGGAATCGTCCAATTGAGATAATGCATGAATTAAATCATTGATGTTGAAAGAAGGGGAGGTGTTCCCTGATGTGTTGGAGGGTAAAGCCTGAGAGGAGGGCACAACCTCTTGAGTAGTGGTATCAACCACATGAACTTGAGGATAATGAGAATGAGGAGGAGGGTAATTCCCCTCATGATAGATGGAATCTTGGAGGGTGCCTCATAAGATTGATCAAAAATATTTTCTTCCACGTCATCATAAGAGTATCCATAACTTGCCATGTTGATGATCTTACCTGGACGGAGTTGCATGCTTAAGAAGAGAGAAAGCTTTATGAAGGAATTATCACACAATCAATCACTCAATCAAAAGAAGCTTAAGCAAATCAACCCAACCAAGTTTATGCAATCAAGTTGAGATGAACGCAAGATTTTAGTGTTATGTTTGAGATTAAAGTGGATTAAATTGCAGAATAATTCACTCTTCTTTGCAAAGTGAAACCTAGTTCGAATCCAAGTGTAGTCTCCGGGCTAACTAGGTTCTTTCTCTCTCCTCACCAACGATAGATTCTCTAAACTCCGAGTACTTCAAGGGTACAACCAGCCCAGCGTCCGTGAGGGAATCCACGGGTGCGGGGACTTACGGAGGTCTTGGAAAAGGGATTTCCGGTCCAAAGAGACGGAATGCTCAATGGAGGGTTGTCCCGATTCCAAGAGAGGTGTGTGGAAGCCTAGTGTAGAGAGAGGAGGTCTCTCAACCAAATGCCACAAAATGTAGTATAAGATAAGCAGATCACACCAATATAATCAAATAATCAAGGTAAGTATCAATCCAGCATGAACAAACACAGGAAGCAGGGCTCTGTAAACATACAGGAAAGAGACGACTCTGAAGCAGTCGCTACCAATAGAAGAGACGACAGGGTGGCTGTCGTGAATCTCACAGATAGTGAAAAGACGCGCCTTGGTATGAGGCGCTAAACGTAAGAAGGACACCTCTGGCAGTGGGCGTCAAATATGAATGGTGCACACGGTCGAATAAAAACACGCCTTTATGTAAGACGCTAATCAATAAAAGGACGCCCGGAGAGAAGGGCACGAATTCACAGACAGAGTAAAAAACCAAGAGACGTGATGAAAGACGCCTTAGCAGAAGGCGTTAAACAGAAAAAGGACGCCCTGGATGAAGGCGTTAATTCAAACAGCGCCTTTATAGAAGGCGTTAATTTAGGAAAATCACTAGACTGGCTGATCCCGAAGTGTGCAGTGTGCACAGTGGAGGGTGCCCGTAGGGCACAAAGGGGAGGGGTACCGTGGGTACCAAAGGGAAAGGGCACACGTGAGTGCCAAAGGGGAAAGGGCACACGTGGGTGCCAATGGGAAAAAGGCACGCGTGGGTGCCAATAGGAAAGGGGTAATCAACAGAAAAATAGTGGAAGTCCCACCGTGATCGCCAATTTGTAAATCATGGAAAATCTACTTTTAAGACAAAAAAAATATTTATATAAGAAGGAGAATAATGAAAAGGAGTAAAGGAGCACGTGGTGCTAATAAGGAGTGTGATCGCCAGAGGGGTTACCTCAAAAATAAAGGAAATTGATCGCGAATACCTGGTGAAAATAAGGATGCAGGATGGATGTAGATTCCTTCCTCCTCCTCCTATCGGCCGGCCGATGAAGGGGGTTTTCCTCTTGATTACCCTTAATCAAAGAACAAATAATCAAAAGAAGAGGTGATCAGCCAAACGTGTGTAGTATCAATCCAAGGAAATAATATGATGATGAAAGAGGAGCATAAAGTGTGCACCTTTTGTTTATTTTTTAAAAGCCCTAGAGAATTAGGGAAAGGGAGAAGATGCAAAGCAAAACTAATGCAAGAGAAGACTATATGATGATCGATGATGAGATGATGAAGACAAACGTGAGAAAGAAAGCCCCTGCTGTTCCTGTAAACAGTAAAGGGGAAACCACTTTGATGCCTCAGTTGCGGCAGCAGGAGGAAGCAGAGAGCCTCTGTAAACTAGCTTCTGTAATCTCAATCGCCGGCACCCGTAACCTCGCGTGAGATCAACCAGGGCATCCTTTTATAGGGTTTCGATCAATGATAGCCACAGATTTGGGAAGATAAGATCAGGCAATGATCATCAATGGCAAGGACTCTAGCTCCCAGATCGAGCAAGTGTTTAACCAAGGCAGGGAACTCTCCAAGGAAGGTGTACCCAAACAGGACACGGAAAGGTGAGAGACGACCCTCAGAAGGGCGTCAATTAAAATTGACAACCTGCCATAAGGCGTTAATTCAAAACACGACTGGGACAAAGGCGTCAACTCCTGGATTCAATTTTAGTAATAAAAACTTTCTTTTTCTAAAAATTGTGAGACGACGCCTGAAGCAAAGGCGTTAATTGAAAACACGTCCTAAGGAAGGACGTTAATTCTTACTTTTTAATCGTGGTGGGACTCGTAAAATGCCAGAAATTGACGCCATTAACACCAGCCGTCCTTTCTTGGGAACACGCCCCAGATTAGGTCGCTATTTAAATCACGCCCCTCTTCAAGTCGTTAATTACAAAAATGCAAGAAACATCATAAAAACCCACACAAAAGAGAAAAAATTTATATTATAGAAATATTGAAGTTCACTTCGGGGCGTTAACATAGTGACATGAGATTTGATCAACATAGTATCAATTTTGGCATGTCTACACTCGGTGTATGGGTCGACCCATGCCAGGTAGACTGCCGTCTGCTTGCTGGGTGTATGGGTCGACCCATGTGTAGACACGCTAAAATTGACATTATTTTGAGTATATTTCATATTGCCGTGTAATGCCCCATTTGACCCTCAAAATAGCTTGTTTGAGTGGTTTTTCCCACTTTTCTTGAATTTCTCCTATTTTTCCCTCATTTTCTATTTTTTCTATTTTTCTGGATTTTTTTTGCATTTATCTCCATTTTTATGAATTCACGCCTTGATCAAGGGGCGCGTTTTGATTCACGACCTGATTGAGGACGTCTCTTAAAGAAGTGACGACCTCTGAAAAGGGCGTCAATTCCTGGAATTATCTAATTTTCGAAAAAGAATAAATATTTTAAAAATGTTAATTCACGCCCTACATTGGGGCGTGTTTCAATTAACGCCTCTCCCTGAGGCGTTTCTTACAATTTCTAAATAAAAGAAATGTTTATTTCTAAAATTAATCCAGGAAGAAACGCCCTGACCCAGGGCGTGTTTTGAAAAGACGCCCTATGACAGGTCGTCAATTCTTGAATTGACGCCCTGACCAGAGGCGTGTTTCATCTTCTGGCTTCGCAGCCCTTTCCCCAGAGAGTCCTTGCCTCGTTAGACTCCTGCCTTGATTGGGGCTCTTGCCCATTCTTATCCTTCCCCCTTATTGGACTCTTGCCCATGTTTATCTCCTCCAATTCTATTTAACAGGGCCGACTGCTCTGTTGTTTGGTTGGATTCTGGATTTCTTCTGTTGGATTTTGTGTCTTCCCTAAGTGTTTTGATGATGAGCAACACTATGTTAATTGTTGTTGTTATTTTTGATCAGATATCTTGCACTTGAGTTATCCATGGTTTTATATGGAAAAGCTGCTAAGAGGTAACACTTCGTGTGTTCGTACAAGTTCTGTCTTCGTGTTGTTTTCATTAAAACCTCATGTCATTCTTCTTCGCGTTTTCACCTCGTGTCGAGTTAGCCATGTTGTCGTCTGATTGAGTGTTGTCTTTCACCTCGTGCAGTATTTGTTTACTGTGTTGTTTCCATGTCATCCTTTGTATTCCTGTCTTCGAGTCCCTTCGCTGAGTCTCTAAGTCAGTCTTAGTTCAAGTGTTCGTTTCACTTTGTGATTGTTTTCTCTTCTCATGACTTCGTGTCGTGTTCCTGAAGCTGCTCTAAAAGTTCTGATGAACTTCGAGTAGTTTTCCTGTAGACCTCGTGTCGTTCCTACTTAGTAACCACACTTCGTGACGGTTACTATAGTCCACGTCTTCGTGTTGATTGGCACTTCTTCTTGGTTACAACACCTCGTGTTGTACTGTTTGACTTCGTGTCAGTTTCGGTTGCTAGTCCATGTTGTTTTCATGTCGTTCTCCTTATTGCCACCTCTTGTCGTTTTTCTTATTAAGTCTTCGTGTAGTTTTACTTCGTGCAGTGTGATCCCGTGTCATTTACTGTTTCGACTTCGTGTCGTTATCAGCCCGTGCTGTTTTCATCTCGTGCTGTTCTTACTGGCTTCGTGTCGTTTTCTATATAGTGTGTGTTTGTCACCACTATACTTCGTGTCGTTGCCTTCTTTACTTCGTGTTGTTTTCACCTCGAGTCGTTTTCGTTATATTCTATCCTCGTGTTGGTTTCTCGCTTTAGTCTTCATGTCGGTTTCTGTCGTTAGCCCGTGTTGTCCTCGTGTTGTTTTTTCATTCGTGACCTCGTGTCTCTTTTGCTTATAACCTCACCTCGTGTCATTTTCTTCTGTGTATCTGACCTGTTACAGAGTATCTCGTGTCGTTCTTGTGTCATCTTGAGTAATAGTCACGTAGTGTTGTTACCATACCTCATGCAGTTTTGGTTTTAATGGCCATGCATCGTATTAATGGACTTAATCTCATTACAGGTCCGAGGAAGAACATTCCACACTCCAGGGCTGCACGTGATCCGAGACAAGAGGAACCAATCTGATAAAGGCACGTGGCAGGAAGATTCTGGATCGAGCGTGGGAGGCACACGCGTTTTGTGCCCTATCCACCTGCTGTTCTGCTATAAATAGAATCCTTCATCCTCAGAAGAAGGTGATCGAAGAAGAGAGGCATAGAAGAAAAAACAGGAAAATTGAGAGCCCTTCGATCCAGGAAAAGAAAAGAAAGAAGAAAGAATAGCAGAGGGAAAAAGAGAGAGAGAGAGAGCAGAAGAGTGATCAGAAGAGTTGTTCTGACTTGCGGATCAAATCCGAAGTCTATTGCTCTGTGTTGAGCTACTGATGGAATCCTCGGTTCAAGATTCAAAATTTAAAAATTTGACGGGGATCGGCAATCAACTTCATCAACACAATCAAATGGCCAATCTATTTGTCTCATGATAAATGGGCCTCTTTATGGGCCTTATGGGTTATGTCCGTAGCAATTATGTAATAGTCCTTTCATATTTTTGTCTTTAAGTCTTCCAATAGAGTGTCTTTTAGTCTCCCCAAGAGAACTATAATGAGTAGACATTAAGTGTTTAGGATAGTGTCTTTTGGTCTCCCCAAGAGAACTATAATGAGTAGACATTAAGTGTTTAGGATAGTGTCTTTTGGTCTCCCCAAGAGAACTATAATAAGTAGACATTAAGTGTTTAGGATAGTGTCTTTTGGTCTTCTTTGAGAGTCTATAAAAGAGTCATGTATCTTTCATTTGAAAACAGTGAATGAAATCTTATTTTTGGAACCCCCATGTGATGCCCACGTAGGAGGGGCCTTCCCCTCCTTTATCTTCTTCCCCCCCCCCTCTTTTAATTCCCATGGCCGTGAGTGCCTGTTCTTCCTTCCCTCTCCACGGGTGAGATGCCCAGTTCTTCCCTCCCTTGCCACGGGTGTTGATGCCCTTCATTCCTCCCTTCTCCTCCAGCCACCAGCATCTTCCGCTCACCCCACAGCTTGGCCGAACTTCCCGTTCCCCAGTTCCTCCTGTCTTCTAACCCAATCTTTCACTGCTGCGGCAGTCTACCTTCCTTGCCTCACCCTCTAAGCTTCTTCCTCCCGGCCACGCTATTACCTCATACGCCCACGCTACCTCCGTTCCCGTCATACACGCACTGCACCCCTTTCCACAGCCTCAAGACAACCCCCTGCAACCCCAACCACGTCCACCCACTATCCCCATAGCTTACACCCACAAACACCACCACTAAACTTAGCCCCCACTCCACAAGCCCATCCCAAACCCGCAGGCAGCTTCTGGCCCAATTTGCAGAGTAACTTCCAGCTCGTTCCAGGTGGAGTCTGCATCCAAGGTCTTCAGCAAAGTTGATCGTCCACAAGTCCTCTTCGCAAGCGAGTTGGAATCGTGTCGATCCGAGTTCGTGGCCGCCCACAAGGGACTTTCTTCCCCGACTGCGCAGAGAAGGCCTGACAGCGACCTGAAGCGGTTTGGGGCAGCAACCACGACCTCTTCTTGAAGGATTCAGGCTCCAGAATCTTCATCAAAGTTCTCCATCCTCAAGTCAGCTACCGGGATCAGAAGACGGAACCGCAATCAGAGGTCGGTGGCCAGAGTTACAAATTTTATACCCCGACGACCCCATTCTGCCTCCTGTCTGTCTCCTCCGACCAGTCCCCACTCAACGGGACCTGCACGTCCACACCGACATCCGACTGAGGCGAGACCAGTGCCGCTGGAAAGTAGTCGTCCCCACGATTCCAACGCCACCTGCCGCGCACCAAACGGAGTTCGGGGTTGCTCGTGGTGTCCCTGTCAAGCCGCTGTTCAGAAGCTGCCCCTGCACAGAACCAGAACGGGGTCCCCGCTCAGTCGTCCGTGGCGACCAGGTTCGGGCGGAACCAAAATTCAGAAAAATTGTGCTGTATCCCTACCCTGTTACGAAGCCAACGGCACCAACCGCGCCTCCGGCAAAATTCCAGAGTGCGATCCACAGCCACTTCAACAGCTGCTGGTCACAGATTCCAGAACCGGACAGAATCGACTTCGGCATTTGTTTCACATCAAGTGGTATCAGAGCTTAGGGAATCGGGCCGTCCCATCGGACCGAGATCCTGAGCTTTGAGGTTCGAGGTCGAACCTCCTCCAAGCGGAGGAGTATGATGGAATCCTCGGTTCAAGATTCAAAATTTAAAAATTTGACGGGGATCGGCAATCAACTTCATCAACACAATCAAATGGCCAATCTATTTGTCTCATGATAAATGGGCCTCTTTATGGGCCTTATGGGTTATGTCCGTAGCAATTATGTAATAGTCCTTTCATATTTTTGTCTTTAAGTCTTCCAATAGAGTGTCTTTTAGTCTCCCCAAGAGAACTATAATGAGTAGACATTAAGTGTTTAGGATTGTGTCTTTTGGTCTCCCCAAGAGAACTATAATAAGTAGACATTAAGTGTTTAGGATAGTGTCTTTTGGTCTTCTTTGAGAGTCTATAAAAGAGTCATGTATCTTTCATTTGAAAACAGTGAATGAAATCTTATTTTTGGAACCCCCATGTGATGCCCACGTAGGAGGGGCCTTCCCCTCCTTTATCTTCTTCCCCCCCCCCCCTCTTTTAATTCCCATGGCCGTGAGTGCCTGTTCTTCCTTCCCTCTCCACGGGTGAGATGCCCAGTTCTTCCCTCCCTTGCCACGGGTGTTGATGCCCTTCATTCCTCCCTTCTCCTCCAGCCACCAGCATCTTCCGCTCACCCCACAGCTTGGCCGAACTTCCCGTTCCCCAGTTCCTCCTGTCTTCTAACCCAATCTTTCACTGCTGCGGCAGTCTACCTTCCTTGCCTCACCCTCTAAGCTTCTTCCTCCCGGCCACGCTATTACCTCATACGCCCACGCTACCTCCGTTCCCGTCATACACGCACTGCACCCCTTTCCACAGCCTCAAGACAACCCCCTGCAACCCCAACCACGTCCACCCACTATCCCCATAGCTTACACCCACAAACACCACCACTAAACTTAGCCCCCACTCCACAAGCCCATCCCAAACCCGCAGGCAGCTTCTGGCCCAATTTGCAGAGTAACTTCCAGCTCGTTCCAGGTGGAGTCTGCATCCAAGGTCTTCAGCAAAGTTGATCGTCCACAAGTCCTCTTCGCAAGCGAGTTGGAATCGTGTCGATCCGAGTTCGTGGCCGCCCACAAGGGACTTTCTTCCCCGACTGCGCAGAGAAGGCCTGACAGCGACCTGAAGCGGTTTGGGGCAGCAACCACGACCTCTTCTTGAAGGATTCAGGCTCCAGAATCTTCATCAAAGTTCTCCATCCTCAAGTCAGCTACCGGGATCAGAAGACGGAACCGCAATCAGAGGTCGGTGGCCAGAGTTACAAATTTTATACCCCGACGACCCCATTCTGCCTCCTGTCTGTCTCCTCCGACCAGTCCCCACTCAACGGGACCTGCACGTCCACACCGACATCCGACTGAGGCGAGACCAGTGCCGCTGGAAAGTAGTCGTCCCCACGATTCCAACGCCACCTGCCGCGCACCAAACGGAGTTCGGGGTTGCTCGTGGTGTCCCTGTCAAGCCGCTGTTCAGAAGCTGCCCCTGCACAGAACCAGAACGGGGTCCCCGCTCAGTCGTCCGTGGCGACCAGGTTCGGGCGGAACCAAAATTCAGAAAAATTGTGCTGTATCCCTACCCTGTTACGAAGCCAACGGCACCAACCGCGCCTCCGGCAAAATTCCAGAGTGCGATCCACAGCCACTTCAACAGCTGCTGGTCACAGATTCCAGAACCGGACAGAATCGACTTCGGCATTTGTTTCACATCAGCTACATTGTTTCCATTTTCTGGCATTTGATTTCCTTCGTTCGTATTTTTATTTGGTTATTGTTCTTATCCTTCTTCTACTGTCATTGTTATTGTTTCCGATCCTCTGGATTGAGGTCGGGGTCCTCCTGTGAGATCAGGAGAAGGGAGATTCATTCTCCGGTTTGCAAGCAGCAGGTGAGCTGCTTGTAGGTTCCCTCTGGGTTGGGAGGAAGAGGGGTCTTCGACCTCTGGTTCACTAGTAGCAGGGCTGCTACTAGTGGGGTTCCCTCTTGGTAAAGAGGAAGAGAGACGTGAGTCTCTGGGTTCTAGTGACTGCTGGTCGCTAGAGGTTCCCTCCGGGTAGGAGGAAGAGGAGAGGTTGTTATCCTGGGAAGCTGTGTATCAGCAGTTGTCTGGCAAGCTGTGTTGCCCAGCCTTTAGTGAAGCCACACTCGGTTTGAGTGTGGGGTGGATGTAGGTCTGAAGGACCGAACCACCTTAAAATTCTCTGAGTCCTTGTGTGATCGATTGTGGTATTATTGTGGTATGCCTTCTATTTGCGTGAGCTATTAACTGCACTGCATCATTTTTGATAGTCAGAGCTTGAGGTTATTTGCGTTTAGCAATATACTCTGCAGTATTTTTTAATTCTACGAAAAACCGTGATCTATTCATCCCCTCCCCTTCTAGATCACTTCATATTGTACTTATCAGTTGGTATCAGAGCAGGTTTTTCCCAGAATGTGGTCCAACGGCCAGGGAAACGGATCCACTGGTCCTCGCAGTTTCATAGCTGATGGGCAGTCTATCACCCGTCCCCCCTTCTTTGATGGTAGTAATTACTTCTTCTGGAAGAACAGGATGGAAGTCTTTATCAGGGCCCAAAGCCACAAGCTATGGAAAGTGATTACAGATGGTCCATACACCCTTCCACCGAATGAAGATATGTGGACAGAAGATCAGGTCAAACTCTCCGCACTGAATTGGACAGCTCTTAACATCATACAGTGCGCCGTCCACCCGGAAGAGTATTCGAGGATCTCAGCGTGCAAGACTGCAAAGAACATGTGGGATGATTTGCAGTTAATTCATGAGGGGACATCTCAGGTGAAGGCTACCAAGATCAACATACTTACAACTCAATATGAGTTATTTAAGATGAAGCCAGAGGAGCCGATCACAGAAATGTATGCCAGATTATCTGTGATCATCAACAGTCTGAAGGGCCTTGGAAAGGATATTCAACAAGAAGACATAGTCAGGAAGATCCTTAGGTCTCTAACTCCCGTCTGGGAAACCAAGGTGACTGTAATAGAGGAATCAAGAAATTTATCCATCATGACAGTGACCCAGCTAATTGGATCCCTCATGACCCATGAAATGAATTTCAAACATGGAAACGATGGGCATGACAGAAAGGGAAAGAATGTTGCTCTGAAGGTCTCACGACATGCTAAGAAGAACAACAGCAGCAGCAGCAGCAGTGATGATAGCAGCGAAGGCTCTGATGGATTCTCAGACCTGGACAAGGACGAGCGAGCTATGCTCACCAGGCAATTCAGAAAGTTCCTGAGAACTAAAGGAAAATTCTACAGGAGGAAGAAATTTAATGCTGCAATGAAGTCTCCTGAGCGAGGATTTGAGAAGAACCGGTCTGCTAAGAAGATCACTTGCTATCATTGTCAGAAACCCGGTCACATGAAAAGTGAATGTCCAGAGCTACAAGCTAAGGCTCTAGGACACCAGAAGAAGATGGTGCACAAGAAGAAGAAGGCCATGCTATGCACATGGAGCGATGAGGAGGAGGACCCAGAAGCCACTTCGTCCAGTGAAAATGAAGAGAAGACCTGCCTCATGGCCGATCATGAGAAAGAGGTAACAAACCTATTTGAGAATTTTACTTTAGATGATTGGGAGGACGCCTATGGCGACCTGTTAAGTAAATATAATTGTTTAAACAAGGAGCACAGAATGCTTAGACGTAAGTTTCATTCCTTGTCTGAAGAACACTCTTCTATTGTCACTGATAGCATGAAAACCAAGGAGATGGTCATTGAGCTAGACCAGGTTAAAGGTGAGATTGAGAGGTTGAGAATGGAAAGAGAGGAGAGTCTAGCTAGAATGGATGAGCTGAAGTGTAAAGCTGAAGAGTGTAAAGGAGAGATTAGACTGATGGCTGAAAAATATGAGGCAGTTAGAAAAGTTAATCAGGAACTCCAGGACCAATGCAATGAATTTCAGAAGGAGATTGAGGACAAAGAAAAAGTGCTTGAGAAGTTTACAGAGGGGAGAAACAACCTGAATGTCCTTCTGGGGTCGAGGGTAAACTTCAATAGGGAGGGATTAGGATACAATCCTACTAGTAAAAAACCCTTTGAATTTAAGACTACCACGTTCTGCCCCGTCAAAGGCAAAGAGAAACTGGAAACACCATCCAGTTCCAAATCTGTCTCTACAATGAAGTTTTCGACCGGCAAATTCATTCAATCTATCGGTCAGCAACCTAAGTCGAGAAATCCTGAAACAAGAACTGCTCATGTGCAACAGGTGGGCAACAAAGGTTCTCACAGAACCAGTCCTATTGATGTCACAAAAAGAGTGAAAAGTTTTGTTAAGAAAGCTCATCATGCTAATTATCAAGTAGAGCATGGCAACGTTCACCAGTTTCAGCATAAATTTTATTGGAGTAAAAATGCTTACATGAATTATGCTCAACACACACGCGTATCCTCTAAGAGGCCAACCAACAATGTCTTTGTTCAGAAATAGCATAGTTCAAATAGGAATAAGCTTATTCAACACCCACCAAGAAATGACAAAAGGGAAGAATCAACCCACATAAAACCACTGAAGAGAACTATAAAACAAATGTGGGTTCCCAAGTGCTTTTTGCATAATCTGAAAACTGGTTTTGGACCCAATTTGAATTGGGTCCCACATTACTATGTCTAAATTTTTGCAGGTCAGCCTGGCAGCTGAGCATAACAAGTGGTATCTTGACAGCGGCTGTAGCAGGCACATGACAGAAGACCGGTCCAAATTCAGCAAACTAAAAATGAAGTCTGGGGGCTTGGTCAAATTTGGAGGAAATAACAGAGGAAGAATAATTGGAATTGGTACGGTTGGTAAGTCCTCCACTAACTCCATTGAAGATGTGTATCTTGTAGAAGGACTTCAGCACAACCTGGTAAGTATAAGTCAACTTTGTGACAAAGGACACAAGGTACTCTTTGACCACAACTCGTGCACTGTTTTTGAGCTGAATTCTGATAACATCATGTTCAAAGGTCATAGAGTAAATAATGTGTACATCGTTGATCTAGATGATAATTCTGAAACAAACTTGTGTCTGTCTGCTAATTCTGAACAGGTTGCTTTTGACTGGCATAGGCGTCTAGGCCACGCTAGTGTGTCTACTTTGAATAAACTGTCTAATTTTAACCTAGTCAGAGGTTTGCCCAAAATAAAATTCTAGTTAGGGTCCAAGCTCTGTGATGCTTGTGCTCAAGGTAAACAGACTCGTGCAGTTTTTAAGTTGAGAACTGAGGGTCTCTCATCTAAACCACTACAGCACTTGCACATGGATCTCTTTGGTCCTACTCGAATACAAAGCCTGTCAGGTAAGAGATATGGTCTAGTCATAGTTGATGACTTCACTAGATTTTCTTGGTTGTTCTGTTTAGCAAATAAAAATGATGCTTTTGTTCACTTTGAAGAACTTTTTAATAAAATCAAACTGCAAGGTGAACATAATATCATTACAATTCAGTCTGACCATGGAGGAGAGTTTGAAAACTCTTCATTCTCTGAATTTTGCTCAAGAGAGGGAGTGACTCACAGATTTTCTTCTCCCAGGACACCGGAGCAGAATGGAATTGTTGAGAGAAGAAACAGGTCAATAATTGAAATGGCCAGGACTATGCTGATTGAGAGTGGACTTCCAAGGAGATTTTGGGCAGAAGCTACAAATACAGCTTGCTACATTTTAAATCGAGCTTTGGTAAGACCTACTCATAAGAAAACTCCTTATGAACTCCTCAAGGGTAAGCTGCCAAACATTTCTTACTTTAAAATCTTTGGTTCCAAATGTTTCATCCACAATAATGGTAAGAATGGTTTGGATAAGTTTGAAGCAAAAAGCTCTCCTGGAATTTTTCTCGGATATTTAGAAACCTCTAGGGCTTACAGAGTCTTCAATAAAGATGAGCAAACTGTTGAAGAAACACCTCATGCGGTGTTTGATGAGAATGTTCTATCTGACAAAAAGATAAATGATGACAGGGAGTCACTTGATGAGGGAGATTTCTTGGAGAAAATTGAAGAAGAAGAGATGCAGCAAACTGCTCAACCAGAAAACTTACAACAAGAAGGAGCAACTGAGGTAGGTGAACCCTCAGGTGAGGTAATATTTCACAAAGATCATCCTAGTGAAAATGTCATAGGTAATTTGCATGATCCCACTAGGACAAGGTCTCACTTTAGAACTGTCCAAGAACAGGACTTAGCTGCTTTGACATCTCAGGTAGAACCCAAGACTGTGGAAGAGGCTTTAAAGCATGATTCTTGGGTATCCTCCATGGGTGAGGAATTAAATCAATTTGAGAAAAATAATGTATGGAAACTAGTTCCTAGACCTGAAAACACTCATGTCATTGGCACTAAATGGGTTTTCAAAAATAAGATTGATGAAAATGGTGCTATCTCTAGAAACAAAGCAAGACTTGTAGCTCAAGGCTACAGTCAGGAATTTGGTGTGGATTTTGATGAATCCTATGCACCAGTAGCTAGGATGGAAGCTATAAGAATTCTGTTTGCATTTGCATGCTCTAGAAACATTCGGCTACAGCAAATGGATGTCAAAAGCGCATTCTTAAATGGGTTATTGAAGGAAGAGGTATATGTTGAACAACCTCCTGGGTTTAATTTCTCTATTCAGCCTAACATGGTTTTTAGGTTGAATAAAGCCCTCTATGGATTGAAGCAGGCTCCCCGAGCCTGGTATGAGAGACTTTCTGAGTTCCTTGTGAGCAAGGGCTACATTCGAGGTAAGGTTGACCAAACCCTCTTCACCAAAAGTCTCGGAAAGGAGTTAATTGTGGTTCAGGTATATGTTGATGATATCATTTTCGGATCTAACAATTCAAAATTATGTAAAGATTTTTCTGAGTCTATGTCCCAAGAATTTGAAATGAGTCTAGTTGGCGAACTAAAAAATTTTCTTGGGCTGCAGGTCAAACAAATGGAGGATGGTTGTTTCATAAATCAAACCAAGTATACTCTGGAGATGCTGAAAAGGTTTGGAATGACCAACCTCAAGACAATCTCAACACCCATGGGTACCAGCTCCTCACTGGATTCAGACGAAAAAGGTAAAGAGGTGGATGCTAAACTATATAGAGGTATGATGGGTTCACTCCTCTACTTAACTGCATCCAGGCCCGACATTCAATTTAGTGTAGGGATGTGTGCCAGATACCAGGCTGGGCCTACTGAATTACATCTGGCAGCTGTAAAGAGGATTTTTAGATACTTATCTGCCACCCATGATCTAGGTCTCTGGTATCCTGCATCATGTAGTTTAGATCTCATTGCATACACTGATGCAGATTATGCAGGATGTAAATTGGACAGGAAGAGCACTAGTGGTCACTGCGAATTTCTAGGAGGGTGCTTAGTCTCTTGGGGATCCAAGAAGCAACACTCTGTGGCTCTATCTACTGCTAAAGCTGAGTATGTGGCAGCAGGGAGCTGTGGCACACAGGTTATATGGATAAAACACCAGCTTCTGGACTACTCGGTTGAGCTAGGTTGTACTTCTATCTTTTGTGACAATACTAGTGCAATAAATATTACAAAGAATCCTGTACTTCATTCCCGAACCAAACATATTGAAATCAGGCATCATTTTATTCGAGATGAAGTAGCTAGGAGGACTTTTGAGTTGATCCATGTTGGCACTAACTCACAAATTGCAGACATCTTTACTAAGCCACTGGATACTGAAAAATTTAGCACTTTGCGCAGAGAACTAGGTATTTACAGAATTTCATGATTGAAAAATTGATTTCTGAATACCATGTCATGTGTTATTATGCTTATCATATTCATCATCTGTTGCTGAAGAAATAACTTCATTATGAGTGTTTTGGTGACTCACTCCGTTTTGATTGAATAGTCTGTCCAAACTTCATGGTGTTCTCTTTGAAGTGTTTTGAGGGTTGTCTTGGTTAAGTTTGTGTTGGGGTCAAGGTCTCAGGGGGAGCTGATTTATAATAAGTGTTTTGATCTTTGACCTAATTTGAACATACTCCGAACGACATTTTGCTGACATCATAAGAGAATCAGGTTGATTAGGTGTATAAACGAAAATGTTGGATGCTTTACTCTTTAAGGCTGATCATCTAATTTCTTGTTGGAATTTCAGCTGTTAGT
Organism: Amorphophallus konjac; assembly: GCA_022559845.1. NCBI lineage: Eukaryota > Viridiplantae > Streptophyta > Magnoliopsida > Alismatales > Araceae > Amorphophallus > Amorphophallus konjac. The sequence goes on along the minus strand of CM040122.1, from coordinate 266,959,548 downwards.
CCCACTGAGATCAAAATCTGAATTCAAGATTAATCTTCATACACTGTAACTGTCTTCTGATCTAGCCAGTACAGCATACCTACTTAGTCAATGTGAGTCCAAAAAGTGGTATTTTGTGCTTTAGTCTGAATCACCTTGGATCTGGTGTATTGTTCTCAAACGGACTCAAGCTTCATTAACAAGGTTTTAAGAGCTGGTTAATAAAAACAAATTTCATAAAATTGTTATCAACTTTGTTAACTGCTCATTGAGAAACTGGGATTTTCATCAATGAAGTGAAAGCTTCCCATGTCATGAGATGGCAGAAATTATCTGGTCTTAGTAGTTGTCTTGATCATACAGAGCTATGGTACATATCTGGTTAGTAACTGGGGTGTCTGGCCTCAGATAAAGGTGTCACCTTAATGTCAACACCAGTTAGAATACTATCTCTGTCCTCTTATCAGAAGAGGTAATGTGGTCCTGCCACCGAGTAACTGGGGATTCTTGCCTCTAAACAAGGTGTCTCCCTAATGTCAAAGGTGTACTTGACAGACTTACCTTTGATCTTGACCATCTTTAAAGATCCTGCTCACTTGAAGTATAGCTTTTGATTTGTTTGTTCTCAATATCACAGGTCTTTGTCTTTTGACTGTCTTACATAATACTCTCTCAGTAAAGACTTATTTTGATCAATCTGGTATCTTGTACCTCACTTGCTTAGAATCTGGTTCTGTGTGTGGAGCGAATCCTTATTCACAGTTTTTGCACAGTCTGACTAACTGATCCTCAAAAATCCTCACATAAAATTAATGGCTTTCTTAATTGACTAAACATCTCAATAGTCTCCATTTATCTGCCTTACTCTGTCCTGTTTTCTCTCTATAGTCAGCAATTTTCCTTTCTCTATATCTTCAGATTTGCCCCTAGTTTTGATGATGTCAAAGGGGGAGAGAATAGTGTTGAGGGGGAGTTTGTTTGTTGAGGGGGAGTTAGTTATCAAGGTTTGAGGTAAATTGTTGCTGTGTTCAGGGGGAGTGTTCTGGTTTCTCAGGGGTAGTAAGGAAGCAAGTATGCTTTATTTTGTCTGCATTAAATATCCTGAAATGATCTCTTTTGAACTTAGCTCTTATACTTAATATAGTGTTGCCATCATCAAAAAGGGGGAGATTGTTGGATTTTGTGTCTTCCCTAAGTGTTTTGATGATGAGCAACACTATGTTAATTGTTGTTGTTATTTTTGATCAGATATCTTGCACTTGAGTTATCCATGGTTTTATATGGAAAAGCTGCTAAGAGGTAACACTTCGTGTGTTCGTACAAGTTCTGTCTTCGTGCTATTTTCCTTAAAACCTCATGTCATTCTTCTTCACGTTTTCACCTCGTGTCGAGTTAGCCATGTTGTCGTCTGATTGAGTGTTGTCTTTCACCTCGTGTAGTATTTGTTTACTGTGTTGTTTCCATGTCATCCTTTGTATTCCTGTCTTCGAGTCCCTTCGCTGAGTCTCTAAGTCAGTCTTAGTTCAAGTGTTCGTTTCACTTTGTGATTGTTTTCTCTTCTCATGACTTCGTGTCGTGTTCCTGAAGCTGCTCTAAAAGTTCTGATGAACTTCGAGTAGTTTTCCTGTAGACCTCGTGTCGTTCCTACTTAGTAACCACACTTCGTGACGGTTACTATAGTCCACGTCTTCATGTTGATTGGCACTTCTTCTTGGTTACAACACCTCGTGTTGTACTGTTTGACTTCGTGTCGGTTTCGGTTGCTAGTCCATGTTGTTTTCATGTCGTTCTCCTTATTGCCACCTCGTGTCATTTTTCTTATTAAGTCTTCGGGTAGTTTTACTTCGTGCAGTGTGATCCCGTGTCATTTACTGTTTCGACTTCGTGTCGTTATCAGCCCGTGCTGTTTTCATCTCGTGCTGTTCTTACTGGCTTCGTGTCGTTTTCTATATAGTGTGTGTTTGTCACCACTATACTTCGTGTCGTTGCCTTCTTTACTTCGTGTCAAACTTCACTTCGTGTTGTTTTCACCTCGAGTCGTTTTCGTTATATTCTGTCCTCGTGTTGGTTTCTCGCTTTAGTCTTCATGTCGGTTTCTGTCGTTAGCCCGTGTTGTCCTCGTGTTGTTTTTGCATTCATGACCTCGTGTCTCTTTTGCTTATAACCTCACCTCGTGTCATTTTCTTCTGTGTATCTGACCTGTTACAGAGTATCTCGTGTCGTTCTTGTGTCATCTCGAGTAATAGTCACGTCGTGTTGTTACCATACCTCATGCAGTTTTGGTTTTAATGGCCATGCATCGTATTAATGGACTTAATCTCATTACAGGTCCGAGGAAGAACATTCCACACTCCAGGGCTGCACGTGATCCGAGACAAGAGGAACCAATCTGATAAAGGCACGTGGCAGGAAGATTCTGGATCGAGCGTGGGAGGCACACGCGTTTTGTGCCCTATCCACCTGCTGTTCTGCTATAAATAGAATCCTTCGTCCTCAGAAGAAGGTGATCGAAGAAGAGAGGCATAGAAGAAAAAATAGGAAAATTGAGAGCCCTTCGATCTAGGAAAAGAAAAGAAAGAAGAAAGAATAGTAGAGGGAAAAAGAGAGAGAGAGAGAGCAGAAGAGTGATCAGAAGAGTTGTTCTGACTTGCGGATCAAATCCGAAGTCTATTGCTCTGTGTTGAGCTACATTGTTTCCATTTTCTGGCATTTGATTTCCTTCGTTCGTATTTTTATTTGGTTATTGTTCTTATCCTTCTTCTACTGTCATTGTTATTGTTTCCGATCCTCTGGATTGAGGTCGGGGTCCTCCTGTGAGATCAGGAGAAGGGAGATTCATTCTCCGGTTTGCAAGCAGCAGGTGAGCTGCTTGTAGGTTCCCTCCGGGTTGGGAGGAAGAGGGGTCTTCGACCTCTGGTTCACTAGTAGCAGGGCTGCTACTAGTGGGGTTCCCTCTTGGTAAAGAGGAAGAGAGACGTGAGTCTCTGGGTTCTAGTGACTGCTGGTCGCTAGAGGTTCCCTCCGGGTAGGAGGAAGAGGAGAGGTTGTTATCCTGGGAAGCTGTGTATCAGCAGTTGTCTGGCAAGCTGTGTTGCCCAGCCTTTAGTGAAGCCACACTCGGTTTGAGTGTGGGGTGGATGTAGGTCTGAAGGACCGAACCACCTTAAAATTCTCTGAGTCCTTGTGTGATCGATTGTGGTATTATTGTGGTATGCCTTCTATTTGCGTGAGCTATTAACTGCACTGCATCATTTTCGATAGTCAGAGCTTGAGGTTATTTGTGTTTAGCAATATACTCTGCAGTATTTTTTAATTCTACGAAAAACCGTGATCTATTCATCCCCTCCCCTTCTAGATCACTTCATGTTGTACTTATCATCTTCCTCCCCCGTTGATTCTTCTGTTTTCTTCTTTCTTCTTCTTCTTCTTTTCTTCTTCTGCCGTCTTCTTCTTCCTCTTCTTCTTCTTCTTCTTTTCTCCTTCTGTTTTTCTTCTTTCTTCTTCTTCTTCTTCTTCTGTCTCCTTCTTCTTTTTCTCCTTCTGTCTTTTTCTTCTTATGTCTCTCTTCTTCTTCTTTTCTTTTTACAGGAACCGAAGGTAGGAGGGCTTTGACTAAGGAGGATTTCCAACGTTCAATATCTTCATCTCTTGGGAGGCTTCCTCCCATCGAGCATTCAAGCCAAAGGATCCACCAAACAAGATTTTTCTATCTTATCTCCCCTTATTTGTATTTTTCATTAGTTCACAATACATGCATCATGTTTCATTGTTATATTGATTTTTCTCAACCATCATATTGAGATCTCCCCATAGTGCATCTATTGCACTATTTCCCCTTACTTGCATGCATTCCTCATTCATTTTTCCCACACCCTTTTGCATAGGGGTTTAAGGGCAACCACCCATAAGGTGTGTTCTTACACAATTTCCCATATTCATCCTATTAAGAATTTGATGCTACACTCACCATGTTCTAATTTCATATTCTTTATTGGTGTTTGATTGTTTTGCAAGGGTAATCAAATTGAAGAACTCTCTTCGTCGGCCGGCCGATTTGAAGAGAAAGGAACACTCACAATCCCCGCATTCAAGGTATTTTTCGCGATCACTCCATGTTCATTATTTGTTATATCTTTTGAGGCCTCGCGTCTCTGGCGATCACAAACTCCATCTTAGCACCTCGTGCTTATTAGTGCCATTAAATTGCTTATTTATTCATTATTTCCATTTGTCTAAGTGGATTTCTAATTAGGATCTACAAATTGGCGATCACGGTGGGACACCTTTTTGTTTTTCTTCGGTTACCCCTTTCCCCTTTGGCACCCTCGCGTGCCCTTTCCCTTTGGAACCCTCGGTACCCTTTCCCTTGTGCCCCTCGGGCACCCTCCTTTGTGCTTTGCATCTCCCCACTAGTGATTGGCTAGTTTGGATTAGATTCTTCTTTTTAGAAACTCCACTTATCCTCTTAAAAATAAATTTTTTGATGAGCATGATATCATGTTGATTGCCATGATTATGTTGTGACTGCGAGTGTTTTTATTTTGCTGGCCGTGGGGCTTTCTGGTAATTAACGCCTTTGTTGCAGGCGCGTTTTAATTTCACGCCCTCACCTAGGGCGTTTTCTGCGTGTTTTACGCCTTCTAACAGGGCGTCTTTCAGCATTGATCCTGGTCCCTTAGCCTGCTTGTGAATTTACGCCCTGTCCAAGGGCGTTGCTTTATTTAATAGCGCCTCACATCAAGGCGCTTTTTTGGGATTTGATGCCCACACCCCTGGGCGTTCGTTTATTGGCCAGCGCCTTTTCACAGGCGTCTTTCTTTATATTTTCTGGCTTCTGTGAGTAAACGCCCTCATCCAGGACGTGTCTTTATTTAAAACACCTCACACTAAGGTGCTTCTTTGCTACCCCTGAGTTTTGACGCCCTCACAAGGCGGTGTTTCTTTGATTTGTAGCGCCCCATATCAGGGCGCATTTTTCTCTGCCTGTGGGCCCGCCACAGTGATTCACGCCCTGCCCCAGGGCGTCTCTTTTCTGATAGCGACCTTACCCAGGTCGTGTCTTTCTTTAGTTTTCACAGAGCCCGTGCTTATCTGTGCATTGATTTTATATTGATTATACCATTTATTTGGCTCTATTGGTGGATTTGTTTATATCTCCTTGCATTGCATTCATTCATCTTTGCATTGGTTTGGGAGACCTCCTCTCTCCTCACTAGGATTCCACACACCCTCTTGGAATCGGGACGACCCTCCATTGAGCATTCCGTCTCTTTGGATCGAAAATCCCTTTTCCAAGCCTCCATAAGTCCCCGCACCCGTGGATTCCCTCACGGACGCCGGGCAGGTTGTACCCTTTGAAGTCCCGAATTAGTTGGCCTAAACGTGGTGAGAGAGTGTTCCTAGTTGGCATTGGAGTTAAATCATATTTGAAACTAGGTTCCTCCCCTTGTGTGAATCATATCAATTTGCATAAATTCATTAATTCACCAAGGTTCAAACATAAGAAATCAAGGTAACCATCACAACTTGTGTGTTTCTTTGCAAATTGTTTGCATAATAAATTGCTTGCATAATGGCTTACCATAAACAAAACAACATGTTTAATTCAATTCATGAGGATGCACAACCGTGCACATCCTATTCCCCTCAATTTCAACATGTTCATCAAAATTCTCACCATACTTTCAAGGGACAACGTCCTCATCTTATGGTCATACCCGACCCATGGGCAATGTCCAATCCAATGGTCCTTCAACTCAATTTCGAGCCACTACTTCCTCGGGATCCTCTCGTCCCAATGATGAGAAGGTCTCCCAGATCATTCATGCATTAGATCATCTTACCCCTCAACAGATCCAAGCCCTTAAGGCTGCCGTTGAGGGTACATCTCATGCATCTCTCCCTCCTTCCAATTCTATATTGGTGGCTCATCACCCACCTCCTTCCAATTCTATTCGGGTGGCCCATCACCCATCTCCCTCCAATTCTACACGGGTGGCCCATCACCCACCTCCTCCTTCAAATCCTGATCGGGTAGCCCATTACCCATCTCCTCCTGTTCATTCTACTCGGGTGGCCCATCACCCGCCTCCTTCTATTCCTCCTCCATCACGGCCCCGAGGCCCATTTACTCCTTGCAATCCGGCCCGTCCGGGTTCTTTTACGGGTCATCCCGTCAACTCCCCTCCACGGCCTTTTTATGCGGCCCCTCCTCCTTCAAAGCCCTGCCAGCCCTCGGTTGTTCAAGTCACACCCCTCCAACAATCTCTGCTTGATAAGATTACTTTGATGGAGGAACAAATAAAGAGGGTCACAGCTCCTCCTACTCCAGTCAATCCTCTCCATGCCGCTTTGGACGAGATTACAAAGATGGAGAATGAATGGAAAGATAGGAGAAATGATTATGACCTCGGCATTTCAAGCAAGCAGGAGCCGGCATTTGAAGAATCCAAGGCAGTGTACGATGATGATGAAGCTCCGCAGGCACCCCTTTCGAGTTTCCTTAATTTACCGCTCCCTCCACTATCATTTGATAAAACTCCTGCTCAGGATGAAACCATCCCTGATCCAACCCCTATTTATGAGACTAATTGGTGTTACGATGATGGGTCGATACTTCAATCACCCACACCGGCACATTGTAAGTCTCCTCCTATCCTTGACACCGCATACATTACACCTCCTCCAGTTACACCATTAACCTCCGTAACACTGGCCTCCCCCAAGCCTTCCACTATTAAACCTCCACCCGTTAAGCCATCTACCTCCACACCATTAGCCTCCATCGAACCCACCATTGAACCTTCCCCAATTAACCTCCCATTACCGCCACCTTGGCCTTCCATTATCCCTTTAAAACCCACTTTGCCTATTCCACCATTTAACCCTTTACCCTTACCCAGGGCTAATCCTGAGCAGGATCCACCCCTTTTTGCACCCGAGCCAATCCCAACTGCTTCCGAGCAAAGGGAGAAACTCGACGTGTTTGAACCCCCGCTTACGCTCACCCATTTGCCAACGCTTTCCATCATGCCTCCACCATTCATGGAGCCTTCCGCCTCCGCTTCACCTCCCCTTACTACTCGGAATGGGGGGCCTTCTACAAGCACAGGTGCCGAGGACGATCAAGAGCCGGGCAGTAAGGATTTGGCCGCGCCATTCAAGATTCAAGAATTCATTTGCCGGATGCCAATCCGGGTTATTGTGCCAAGCACGGTCGAAGAAGCCAAGTCACCGCCATGCCAAGCATTGATGCTGTGTAAGGGCCGGGCAGGGCACCCTTTGTTCCAATTTCCAAATTTTGAATCTTTGGGCAACATAATGCTTCCGAGCCCAACTTTTCAACTCCCTCACACCATTACTTTGCACTCTCCAAGGGAGTTGACATTCACCATTGAAGCTTCGGCAAGGGCTATTTCTCATACACTTTCACTGCCGTGGAGGGGCAGTTATCTTAATGCTAAGGGGCCATCCCTTATTTGTTCCACTTTCTATTCATCCATCTCTATCACCTTTTCCTCATGGGCCATTCCCAGGGTTAGGAGGAGGATCTCATCCTCTCGCCCTTCACATTCTTCATATTCTTTGCATTTCATGCATTCATCGCATCCATCCCATTGCATGCATTTGCACCTCCTGCTTCCCGGGTTTCCAAACCCGTATCTTCCCCGCCTTCTGGCACCCCCGGATATTTTGAATTTCCCATTTTATTCATCTTCATCCTCGGGATCTTTAGGTCCCCTTACATTGCTCAGGCGTTGCCCCATCCCCAATCTCTTCTCAGGGCATCGCGTCCCTTTTCAACTCTTGCATCCGGACCCTCCGGATTTCTCCCTTGTTCTCCCAGGGCATCACGCCCCTTTCCACTTTATTCTTCCGGATTTCTCCCTTGTTCTCCCAGGGCATCACGCCCCTTTCCACTTTATTCTTCCGGATTTCTCTCACTTTCTCCCAGGGCATCACGCCCCTTTCCACCTTATTCTTCCGGAACCTCCGGACTTTCTCCCAGGGCATCGCGCCCCTTTCCACCTTATTCTTCCGGAACCTCCGGACTTTCTCCCAGGGCATCGCGCCCCTTTCCACCTTATTCCTCCGGAACCTCCGGATTCTATTTCCCTCTTCTTTGGGCATCGCGTCCCTTCCCTTCTCATTCCTCCGGAACCTCCGGATCCTTCATGCCTTTCCTTCGGGCACGATGCCCCTTTCCATTTTCTTCCTCCGAAACCCCCGGACCCTCCATCCTTCCTCCGATTCGTCCTTCTGTTCCTCCGGGACATCACATTCTTCATCTTCTTCTTCCTTTTCCATCACCTTTTTTCCTATTTCTTCCCGGGGCATCGCGTCCCTTCTTTCGTTGTCCCTCAGGAGTCTCCGAGTTCTTCTTCCGCTCATGATTCTCCTCCTCTACTCCCAGACCCTCTGGATCCTTCATGCCTTTCCTTCGGGCACGACGCCCCTTTCCATTATCTTCCTCCGGAACCTCCGGACCCTCCATCTTTCTTCCGATTCATCTTTCTAATCTTCCTGAACATCACATCCTTCATTTTTTTCTTCCTTTTCCATCATCTTTTTCCTTATTTCATCTCAAGGCATCGCGTCCCTTCTTTTGTCATCCCTCCGGAGCCTTCGGATTTTTCCTCTCATGATTCTTCTCTGCCTCCGGACCCTCCGGATCCGCCTCTTTCCATCTATCAATTTCTTCTTCTAATTCCTCCTGATTCTGGGTCCGACCCAGCTTCTTCCACATCCACTGCCTTGGGCATCTGCTCATTCTCTCACTGCTTTCGAGGCTTTAGTCCTCACTCCTCCTTCTAATTCTCCGCTTCTTCTGTAGACCTTTCATGTGATCAGGGTCTCCGCGCCTTAGCGAGGGAGTTCTAGCCCTCGCCTCTTTTCCTTTTCTCCTTATTCGTCTGAATCTGGTCTTGGCATCACTACTTCTTGTTAAGCCACTTTCAAACCCTTTGCTTCCAATCCTATTGACTGCCAAAGAGGACAAATCTCGTGATGATCGATCTCGCCTCTGACAGCTGCTTCTACAAAGGTTGCAAGATAACATATTGGCGTAAGTACGTATTTTTGTGATATCATTATCTCATTGCTTCACGCATGATTTTCAAAATGAAGTACTTCTTAACAAAATCAAAAGTGGTGTTTTAGACCTTTATCTTAGGCTTTTGTTTAATTAAATCATTCTCAAAAGAGTCTTTAGGCTTGCTTCTGCAGCACCTTTGATTAATAAGAACCCCGTGCTGGGAATTCAACATTCTCTCCCTGCTTGTTAAGATCAACCCTCAGCTGGGCACCTCACACACTTCACGGCGTCCTTAGCCAGCTCCTTTGGTTAAACACCGTTGCTACCTTGGCCATGCAATGAGTATATCTGGAAGTCTTTTCTCTTCTTTACTCGGCCACGTGCAGGGGCAAGAGGTTGACGGATGAGATGACCAACCTTGGTAATCCCCAATACGAGAGGAGTCTCAAATAGGGGCAGTCTTGACCCAAACTAAATATGAATTTCATGATATACATCTCGCCAAAAGGGCTATTATGAAAATCAAGTCAGAATTTCGATAAAAGCAAGATTGTGAATTATGGCATGACAAGAGTGGCAAAGTCCCCGCAGGGAAAATCCTGGTCGTATGCATGTCAAGGGTCTAAAAATCAAAGGCATAAAGTCCCGGCGCAACAGACTACCTCTTTGAGGGAGAACACCTTAGAAAGAATTCAAGTCTTGATATCTCCCATCCTGCATAAAGCTTATCTCCAATTATTCTTCTCTTCTCCCTCCAAGACCGAATGTTTCTCGGGTATGGCCTTGGTAGGGGCACCGTTGATCAAAGACGGTCGGTTATAGGGCGCTACCCTTCAATGCACGCCCAGCTTTGGGCAGTTTTTAGCAAAAGGGGAAGGAACGAGGACCCCTAGCCAGTGGTTTAAGACACCCTTTGATGCTGCTTTAGCAATGTCTAACCAAAATCAAACAAAATTGAATATTTCTTGTCCAAAATCTATAAAAATTTGAATATCTTTCCCAAAATTAATAAAAATTGAAATATTTTTCAAAACCCATAAAAATTCGCATATTTTTCCAAAAATTCATAAAAATTTGAATACCTTTTCAAAAACCACATAAAAATTTGCATATTTCAAAAAAAAACTCCATAAAAATTTGCACTGTATTTTCTGATGGTGTTTTGCAGGAACAGCTTTGCAGGGACCAAAAGCACGGGATGGGTCCTCTCTCTACTTATTGCTATCAATTTATTGATTCTTCCCAATATTCTCATGACATGCCACCCTGGGCATTTTTGGGCATCATCTCCCTATATCATTCTGATTATCATATCTCATGATTATTCATCTCCAAATCTTTCAATCAAGTCCTGCTCGTTTCATCTGATTACTCCGCTGATGGGCATTATCAGATCCTGATTATTTAACTCCAAAACTTGATTAGCCAGATTGTCATCCTCATGACAAACAACAAATAATGATGCTTTGCTATGCCATGATTTGACTTATGATGTTCATGATATATGCTATGATTGATTGCTTTGATTCATGCTATGCATACTATGATTAAATGCCTTATTCATTGCTTGTTATCTTTTATATCTTGGCTGATGAATCTTTGAGCGCAGGAAGAAGCTCTTGGTCCCGTCGGCAGGGCATCATCACTCAAAGTCCCACGGTGCTTGCAGCTCATTTCTCAGTTCCCATGCTTATTGATATCACCATCTCCCTGTATGCATTTTACTATATGATACATATGTTACTAGATTATATCAAGGACCTTGTGGCTTTGGTAAATCTGGAATTTGAGTTCCCCTTCATCAAAAATAATGATGATTCCAGAGGAGTCTTAGTCACACGGATAGGCCGTTGAGCTGTCCAAGACTGGGGACGATGGTTCCCTTTTGCGAGTTGGTGCGCGGATAAACGGGCTTCGGCTTAGTATCAGCTCGCAGAAATTGGTTTCTTGACCCAGTCTTGGCAGTTTAACAATATTATCCTTGATTATCTTATATGTTAATTTGTTTTAACTTTTTCCTTTTAAACCCAGCATGCATTCATATAGGAATTCGAAATAATTTTGGAAAATCATTCTTAAGCTGATTTGGAGAGTCAAATTGATCTTAATCTTTCCAGATATGAGATATTCCATGCCGAATTATGTCTTCAGTTCGTTTTGTTGCTGTTTTGGGTGATTTTCTCGAAAGCTCCTTATTTGGATTTTATCATCTTATTTTTAATCTCCTTTCCTTTGATCCACCTTGGCTGCAGCACGTCCACTGGCTGGTAACCGCTCCCCAATGGTGAAATCTACAGGTTTGTGACCTGGGGTACTTCCACCGCGCTGGAAGTTGATCATTTTATTTTATCTCCTTCGTGCACCGCGTGCACATCTCCCCTTTTATCCAAACATTGTTGATTCTATTGAATTTCTCGAGATTTGCTTCATCTCGTGCTTTTGATTTGATTCTCATCAAGTGATGTTGATTGCGTGTCTCATCACACCTTGGCATCTACTTTTTAGTTTGCTACGCTCCCTTGCAAAGCAGACGCCAAGGCGGGGCAGCTGTAGACACGCTAAAATTGACATTATTTTGAGTATATTTCATATTACCGTGCAATGCCCCATTTGACCCTCAAATTAGCTTGTTTGAGTGGTTTTTCCCACTTTTCTTGAATTTCTCCTATTTTTCCCTCATTTCCTATTTTTTCTATTTTTTTAGATTTTTTTGGCATTTATCTCCATTTTTATGAATTCACGCCTTGATCAAGGGGCGCGTTTTGATTCACGACCTGATTGAGGACGTCTCTTAAAGAAGTGACGACCTCTGAAAAGGGCGTCAATTCCTAGAATTATCTAATTTTCGAAAAAGAATAAATATTTTAAAAATGTTAATTCACGCCCTACATTGGGGCGTGTTTCAATTAACGCCTCTCCCTGAGGCGTTTCTTACAATTTCTAAATAAAAGAAATGTTTATTTCTAAAATTAATCCAGGAAGAAACGCCCTGACCCAAGGCGTGTTTTGAAAAGACGCCCTATGACAGGTTGTCAATTCTTGAATTGACGCCCTGACCAGAGGCGTGTTTCATCTTCTGGCTTCGCAGCCCTTTCCCCAGAGAGTCCTTGCCTCGTTAGACTCCTGCCTTGATTGGGGCTCTTGCCCATTCTTATCCTTCCCCCTTATTGGACTCTTGCCCATGTTTATCTCCTCCAATTCTATTTAACAGGGCCGACTGCTCTGTTGTTTGGTTGGATTCCGGATTTCTTCCTCCCCCCGTTGATTCTTCTGTTTTCTTCTTTCTTCTTCTTCTTCTTTTCTTCTTCTGCCGTCTTCTTCCTCTTCTTCTTCTTCTTCTTCTTCTTCTTTTCTCCTTCTATTTTTCTTCTTTCTTCTTCTTCTTCTTCTGTCTCCTTCTTCTTTTTCTCCTTCTGTCTTTTTCTTCTTCTGTCTCTCTTCTTCTACTTTTCTTTTTACAGGAACCGAAGGTAGGAGGGCTTTGACTAAGGAGGATTTCCAACATTCAATATCTTCATCTCTTGGGAGGCTTCCTCCCATCGAGCATTCAAGTCAAAGGAGCCACCAAACAAGATTTTTCTATCTTATCTCCCCTTATTTGTATTTTTCATTAGTTCACAATACATGCATCATGTTTCATTGTTATATTGATTTTTCTCAACCATCATATTGAGATCTCCCCATAGTGCATCTATTGCACTCTTTCCCCTTACTTGCATGCATTCCTCATTCATTTTTCCCACACCCTTTTGCACAGGGGTTTAAGGGCAACCACCCATAAGGTGTGTTCTTACACAATTTCCCATGTTCATCCTATTAAGAATTTGATGCTACACTCACCATGTTCTAATTTCATATTCTTTATTGGTGTTTGATTGTTTTGCAAGGGTAATCAAATTGAAGAACTCTCTTCGTCGGCCGGCCGATTTGAAGAGAAAGGAACACTCACAATCCCCGCATTCAAGGTATTTTTCGCGATCACTCCATGTTCATTATTTGTTATATCTTTTGAGGCCTCGCGTCTCTGGCGATCACAAACTCCATCTTAGCACCTCGTGCTTATTAGTGCCATTAAATTGCTTATTTATTCATTATTTCCATTTGTCTAAGTGGATTTCTAATTAGGATCTACACCATGGGGTCGACCCTTGGGTTCGCAGACGCGAACGGGCTTTCGGAAAACACATGAAACTCATCCATTTGGGGTCTAAATGGGTTGGGATATTAACCACATGCTCTAGGGTTCTTAATAGACATACTATGGTCATAAAACAAGAGTTTTGAAACACGAATTTCAACAGAAATCAAATGAATCACAACCTATCTATGATGAACACATGAAAAATCTAGTTCTTGACATGCTTCTACTAAATCGTATGGCTCTCTCAATATATACAACGAAATTTGGGGCTTCTTATATCAAAAGAAACCTACTTCGATGCTGATTCTAACCATGTAAGATATGCTATATGGAGATCAAGATATGCACTCAAAATCAGCCCGAAATCATGCTTTGACTCATAAGAACACTGCACAAATCAAGCCTAGACATGCTCTTACTTCGATCCAAAATTCTCTAAACATGCTCAATGAAATTTGGGGCTTCTTATGTCAAATGAAAGCTACTTCGATGTTGATCATTATGATATATTACTTAGAGTTTGAGCCTGAGAGAACCTACCTCAATCAAAGAAGAAAGGAGGAAGAACGAACACCGACACGTCGCCACTAAACTCCCGAGATCTCTCTAGATCTGAAACCTCTGCGAACACCACAGCTACCAAATGAAAGTAGACATGTAGAGTTTTATTTTGATAGCTCATAGAGCTTCTGGAGACTTCGGAGCTGGGAGAAATCGACCACGCAAGGTGGTGTTGGAAAACGGCGCTGCCAAGGTTGACTTCAACAAAACTCGGCCGCCACCATGTGCTAGGGTTAGGTTTTGGTTCGATTGATAGAGGGCTATTGATCCTTAGATCGTGGCCTTTCATTTGCCTCTGATTTGAGCTCATTTGGTTGAGTATTAAGCTCTAATTTGATGTTTTAAGATGAGGTTAACAATGAACACGAATTTGGGTTAGGTAGGTGTGAAAATTAGACTTAACCCACTGATTAGGTCTAGTTAATGATTTTATTAGGCTTAGTCGTAGAAGATAAAATTGTTAGACGAAATGGATTACACAAGAATATGATTTTTATGGATTTTTATAAAATAGTCAAAATGTGACTTATTCTATTTATTAAAGAATTAATCTAATTAATTTTGAATAAATTCCCATTAATTGAAATAAATACAAATAATTTCTAATAAATTCAAATAAGTTCTAATTAAATTTCTAAAAGAATTTGGGGTCATTAGGTTGAGTATTAAGCTCTAATTTCGCGTGTTAAGTTAAGGTTAGATAAGTGTGCACTTTTAGGCTTAATCCACTAATTAGACCTCATTACGGATTTTTATTGGGTCGAACACAGAAGACAAAGTTGTTACATAAATCATTCTTTACCATTTTACCATTTTTCAGATTTTTATAAGGTAGTCAAAATTTCACTAGTTCTATTTACTAAGGAATTACATATTAAATTCCGAAATTCATTTATCTCAATTGAAAATTCAATTATTTCAATTAAATTTCAGATTTTGAAAACCGGGGTATTACATATGGGAACAACAACTGAAGCATGTAGAGTTGAAGCATACTCTTTAGAATCCCACTTGAATGAAATTGACTGAGTTGGTGTACTATCTTCATGGTTTGTTTAGCATTCTTGCCTTGGTGATTTGCACTATTTAACCCCATCCTTTTCACATCGTATCCAAAAGTCCTGACATTAATAAACCTTGATATGAGGGATTTAAGCCTATTGAGATTCAGAGACATGAATGCAGAGGCTTCAACTGATTTCCGCATATCTGATTCTTGAATGCAAAGGCTTCATGTCATCTGAATTCAGCTAGCAATTAGACTGAAATGGTTGCTGTAGAGACAAGTCTATGGACTTGTGTGACACTTCTGTTGACTGAATTTTCCATACTTTGCACATAGTTCGTCAACCTGAATTATGAATGGATCAAGAGAGTTTTAGCTGGACTAGACTGGACGTATCACCTTCCGGACTGAACTTAGGCTTTTGCATTGCTATATAATTGAAGGTCTTGTAGCTTGCTATTCATGCATCAAACTAAACTCTGATAGTGATGAGTTTTGTAGGGAATTCTGACTTGGTTGAATGCAGAAGCTGGACTAAATTCCAATAGCTTGGTGATTTGGCTTGTACTTAGTTGACTTGAGTGCTGAGCCCCAGTGAGTCATAGTTCGCAATCATTTGCTTTTCACACAGGGTTGGCTGAACCTGAGTCAACATTTTCTTTTCACACAATTCAAAAGTGGTTAGTTGACATCATCAATAATCATGTAGACTCACCAGTGAGTCATAGTTCGTCATCATCAAAACCATCAAACCTAGGGACACAACATCCACAGTGCGCGGAATCTTCGGTGGAGGTAGGGGGATGGTTCCTTAACCCCTGTACTTAAATTCCCGTGGATTTGGTAGCCCGTGGTGAGCTGAGTGTGAGTTTATTCATGCTGAGGAGGTTTTGAATGCATTTTAGGGCGTGCGATGGATTCGTAGGATCGTGCAAGGTTTTCTCTTTTTCTTCCTCCCCTATTTCAGTTTTAGGACCCAGGGAATGATCCTCGTTGTCTTCCCCCTCGACAGGGGTTGAGAGGGAGTGGAAATTAGAGCCCTCGGCGGCTCCGGTCTGATTTCGGCCGTAATCGGTCGACCGACTAGGGCAGTTCGGTCGATCGACCGACGTTCACAGTGGGGGGCGTGACCGCTTCGGTTCGGTCGACCAACCCTAGCGGGCCGATCGACCGACCACTGCTAAGGGAGGTCGACGCAGCTGCTCTGTGTCGACGCTACCCGGTTGCACCGGTCGACTGATCGGGCTTGTCCGGTCGACCGACCGACGTAGGGCTCCTTGGTCGACCGACCCCAGCCCAATGGTCGACTGACCCCTTCCCCTCATGCCCATTTTTGGCTCCGGTCGATCCGATTGAGACCCAATGACTGACCTATGGCCCCGTGGATGTCCTAGACACCCCGTGGGTACCGTGACCGTATTTTTGGGTGTCCTGAGGTATAGTTTTACCTCGATTAGAGTGCCCATGTGTTTAAGGGTCCGAGTGACCCTCTTGTGTTACGGGCTCGCTTAATTTCGCTAATCGAAATGCCGCGGGTCGGCATGAGTGCAGTGAGTCATTCCCACACGTCGTTAGCTTCTTTGGAATGTGATTTCTGTGTGGGCCGTGCGTATGGCCTATGGAATGTGAGTCCAATTGCCCAGGTTGGGGCTGGAGGGTTTTCTTAGCTTCCCTTTGGAAGGGATTGAGTCTGCGGTTATGTCCCACCTTAAGAATTATATTACCGTGATTTCTGACCTAGGGATAGGCCAGATTGACGGCCTAGGGCTATCCTTGTACGATGGTCTTGACCCCGAGTCCAGTGACTCAAGGACCATTGGTTTAATCGGTTTAGTGGACTGCCTAGACTCCAGTGGCATCGTGCCACCTGTGTTCTGAGCCACGTGCCACAGGGCTTGTGAGTAGCCTATCCGCGTTCCGGTGATTTCTGCTGAGAGTCGTTTGTGGGGTGACCCCCACTAGTGGTAGTGATGCGGGACGAGACACGGACACGACAAGCTCGCGATCGTCCCTTAACGAGGGAAGCGTCGGACGTGCACGGTTGAGAAACCGGCTAGAGCTAGGGTGGTCAATTCACACATTCGTGCCCGGATCGGGTCACTGGACGGCAACGCTCTCTCTCACAGCAGCGGTGATATAAATATAAAGCGAGCTACGATCTTAGAACATGCTCTCTAGCAGTGGCATAAACAAGTATATATGAAAATAAGTAAATGCCGAGTGTAGGGAGCGAGAACGATACCTCCACGCGCTCGGCGTGGGGAAGACGGACCCGGCCGAAACTCGTACTCCCGGAACAATAATACACAATATTACAGCAACACACGTCGCTACCCACTCCACGCAGGGAGGTAAAGGGATACACAATGGGGTCCGGGAGGACCGAATTCGTGTTGACGGGCGGCTTCTCGCGTTGATTCGGCAACACCTGAACTAGTGATGGTGGGGCCCACGTGCTATCCGGAGGGGCCGTGTGGGACCCGGTGGCACCGCTGTAGTGTAAACACTTGGGAAAGCATTCCCTGGGCTGGTGGCATGCTGGTTCGACGGCCGGAGGCCAGGCGGTTCTGTTCGGCACCGGTCGGAATGACCGGCCACGGATCTGCCAGTTCTATTTTCCGGCGCGCGCTCCGCCGAGAACGGACGCTGCGATCAGCCCCGACGTCGGAATGTGACGAAACTGGCGCCGTTGGAAAGCTGCTTTGAAGGGATTCAACCCCATGGGATTATAAAAAAATAACAAAGCCTGTACTTCTAATTGATGAATTTTGAATGTTGCTGTTGTACAATGTTTGAACTCTCAGACTAGTAGGGAACTTTCTTGAGAACGGCCGTTGACCGCCTAGTCAACCTTGGATTCAGACTACGACCTCTTCATGAGAGTTGTAGGAAATTGATCTAGGAAAATGGGACTATTTTGTATTAAAGGTTTGGTGAAGGCTGTGATTTGTTATGATTTTGGGACTGGACGGTGGTCGGATCTGGGAATTGACTGAAAGCACTGTAGCAGAGATAGAACACAAATTTTGAAAAATGGATAGATGGTGGATCAAAAATCAAAAAAAATGGTGGATGTAGGGGATGATGGACAGAACTCCCAGTAAAATTGGGAGCCCCAAAAAAATCAAAAAGAAGGTCGGGGATGGGAAACTCAGTGCTACTGCCACTGTAGACAGAGACAGGACAGATCTGGGAGTGATTGAAGACCGAAATTGCAAAAATATCAAACGAAGGCTTTTTGACCTGAATTGTTTTGTGGATGATGGGATGGAAGATAGGAACACACCATAAAAATTACAAACCACGAAGAGGCCGTGGATAGTATCAGGAATTTCGGGAAGACACCTTTGTCTAGCAGGACAGAAAACTGAAGACGGATTCGCGGCGGCTCGAAGGCGGCACGAACGGCGGCGGCGGCGACACCAATGAAGATCATAGGTTGTGAGAGGGAGATAGAAGATTGAAACACTCTAGAATGGGGGGTTTGAGGAGAGGAAACTAGGGGGAGAGAGGAAGGGGGCGCACCAAGCTCTAAGGATTCCAATAATTTTCTGAATTTTCACTAATTTTCACATGAAAATATAAGCTTATATATGACTCCAACCAAATCCAACCTCAACCCTTGGATCTAGGGGTGGGGATTGAAGGGCTGGGATGAGGTGTGAATAACACACAAAAACTAATAAAAAAATCAAGGGGAAGGGGGCGGCCTATTGACCATGTGTAAGGTTGAATGGGGTAGGTGGCCAACCTATTAGAATGTTGACCCCTTTAACCCCATGTGTCCATATGACCAGCCCACCCTTCTAGATGTCCACCTAGGAAGGTTGACCAGGCCCACAAGGTGACATAGACAAATGGGAAAGGGCTGAGGGCCCCCTTGCTGGTCCTACTGCATAATTGCATAAAAACCCACACAATCCATGAGAATGACTTCTTGGCTTATAAAGCCTTACATTTACGTACATACTTTCCCAAGGATATAAACACAAACTAAAAGGACATAAATACAAAAAAAAGTACAGGCTCGGTGTCGATTCCCATCAACTCTCCCCGGGTGGGAGGAACTCGACCCCGTCGAGTAGGGGTATGGATGCTTGAGTACTCCGGCGGATCCGTCACCGTGCCAAGTAGCGCGGGTATGCTCCACTCCAAGTGATCGTCACCTGCTCATTCCATATATACTCGATATGCACGAACTGCTATGGGAAGGAAGCAGCTCGAAGACTCACTAAGAATCACCGCTGAGTCCCTGTAGGTGACTGATCCGGGTATAGATGTAGAACCGATCCCATACTCATCGAGTGAGGCGACTCGCTTCACACTTATAAGGGACTGACATCGACGAGCTTGCACAAGACACATGTAGACAAACAAACGACACACAAACCATGCAAACAAACCACACAAAGAAGAGACAATACGGACTCATGCATGCCTCGAGACAAACCTACTGCTAGTCCGACCCGTACATGGGTGACGGCAGACCAGGACACCCGAACGTACGCCATGCATGCATCTGACGTAACCAGTGGTTGAAGTCATGGAGAACTCCTAGACACCCGACGATGCACCAATCATGAATATTGGGCTTGGATGTGGGAAGTCCGGGAGGTGCGGGTGGTTTAGATGGATCGGGGAAACCAAAGTTTTCATTACCCCCAAATGAAGGTTCGGACTTATGGCTATGTGGAGTTTGCTTGGCCCGAGTGGAATAGGTGGGATAGTGAACTCCGCGGAAGAAGGGTAGTGAGTATGAAAACTCGGGAGGTTCACTAGTGAAGGGGTCAAAAGGGTCGAAGAAGGTGTGACCCCATGAAGTGGGTTCCAACATGACATGGTCCCAAGTTTGGAATTCATAGTCACCGCCATACATTATGATCGGTGGGACGACGGACATGGGTAGAAAATAGGATTCCTCCCTTGGCCAAAAAGGAACGAAGTCGGACTCGGCCTACATCGGGAGGTGTAGAAGAATCTCCGTGGTGACACACCCCACGGTGCACACGGAGGTAATGGATCCTAAGGCCGGATGGGTGAAGCTAAGACTAGCGGGTTGGTCAAAGCCTCGGGCTCAAAGATGCGTCAACTTCCATTGTGAATCTAATCCCATAATAAGGTCATCCAAAGTATCGACATGGTGACTAGACCGAAAAGTTGTGTGGTAGGAGTTGACGGGCACTAGAGATAGGATGGGGTCCATGGATGGGAAGGGAGGTGGGACCAAGCCATCCTTGAGCCAACGACGAAGCGACTCGGCTATGAAAAGCGTACCCGTTAGAAATACGGGTGGCTCGGGCCTTGGTGGTTCCAAATGAGAGGATTCCGAATCAAATTCAGAAATAGAGGGGGATGACATTGGAACTCTCTCGAGTGGTGAAGGCCATGGTGTAGGCGGCTGGGAGGTGGATGCTTGTCGAAAGCCACCATACCGAGAAAAGTGTGACTCAAATGGCTCGACCACTAGAGCGACCGAATAGGATTCCGCTAGAGAGAATGCATTGCGGATAAGACATTCTAACTGGAAGTGAAGGCGCAAACCTCTCCGGAACTGAAATGCGGCCATGTTGCTCTCCTCTCCCAAGCCATGTTCCAACCAATACGTATGATATGCCCGAATGTACTCGGACACGGACCTATCGCCTTGGACGGGTCGACATGGGTTGGCCATACTTGCCAAAATACGGGAATGGATCCCTAGGAATGGATATGCAAGGCCATTTGGACATGACACTAGACCGACTATGCAAGGTTGGGATGCATGCACACTAAGGACATGACACCAAGACTCGGTACGGGGTGGAGTTAATCGATCCGAAGATCACTCGCGCAAGTGTGCGACCTTCCCGATAGGCGTAGCCTAACGTTCGGACAATACCTTTTTATATACCGACTAATGGTATGCAAATGCAACTCCTAAGACCACCTTAGACACTTAGACTTAAATGACACACTTTTTTTTTTAGACACCCTAGACTCAAACTCGCTCTGATACCAAATTGATGCGGGACGAGACACGGACACGACAAGCTCGCGACCGTCCCTTAACGAATGAAGCGTCTGACGTGCACGGTTGTGAAACCGGCTAGAGCTAGGGTGGTCAATTCACACTTTCGTGCCCGGATCGGGTCACGAGACAGTAACGCTCTCTCTCGCAGTAGCGGTGATATAAATATAAAGCAAGCTACGATCCTAGAATATGCTCTCTAGCAGTGGCATAAATAAGTATATATGAAAATAAGCAAATCCCGAGTGTAGGGAGCGAGAACGATACCTCCACGCGCTCGGCGTGGGGAAGACGGACCCGGCTGAAACTCGTACTCTCGGAACAATAATACACAATATTACAGTAATACACGTCGCTGCCCACTCCACGCAGGGAGGTAAAGGGCTACACAATGGGGTCTGGGAGGACCGAATTCGGGTTGACGGGCGGCTTCTCGCGTTGATTCGGCAACACCCGAACTAGTGATGGTGGGGCCCACGTGCTGTCCGGAGGTGCCGTGTGGGACCCGGTGGCACCGCTGTAGTGGAGATACTTTGGGAAGCGTTCCCTGGGCTGGCGGCATGCTGGTTCGCCGGCCGGAGGCCAGGCGGCTCCGTTCGGCACTGGTCGGAATGACCGGCCACGGATCTGTCGGTTCTATTTTCCGGCGCGCGCTCCGGCGAGAACGGACGCTGCGATCAGCCCCGACGTCGGAATATGACGAAACTAGTGCCGTTGGAAAGCTGCTTCAAAGAGCTTCAACCCTATTAGATTATAGAAAAATAACAAAGCCTATACTTCTGATTAGGGAATTTTGAATGTTGCTGTTGTATAGTGTCTGAACTCTCAGACTAGCAGGGAACTTTTCTGAGAACGGCCGTTGACCGCCTAGTAGACCTTAGATTCAGACTTCGACCTCTTCATGAGAGTTGTAGGAAATTTCGCTAGGAAAACGGGACTATTTTGTATGAAAGGTTGGGTGGAGGCTGTGATTGGTTATGATTTTTAGACTAGAAGGTGGTCGGATCTGGGAATTGACTGAAAGCACTGTAGCAGAGATAGAACAAGAATTTTGAAAAATGGATAGATGGTGGATCAAAAATCAAAAAAAATGGTGGATGTAGGGGATGATGGACAGAACTCCCAGTAAAATTGAGAGCCCCAAAAAATTCAAAAAGAAGGTCGGGGATGGGAAACTCAGTGCTACTGCCACTGTAGACAGAGACATGACATATCTGGGAGTGATTGAAGACCGAAATTGCAAAAATATCAAACGAAGGCTTTTTGACCTGAATTCTTTTGTGGATGATGGGATGGAAGATAGGAACACACCATAAAAATTACAAACCACGAAGAGGCCGTGACTAGTATCAGAAATTTTGGGAAGACACCTCTGTCCAGTAGGACAGAAAATCGAAGACGGATTCGCGGCGGCTCGAAGGCGGCACGAACGGCGGCGGCGGCGGCACCAATGAAGATCAGAGGTTGAGAGGGGGAGATAGAAGATTGAAACACTCTAGAATGGGGGGTTTGAGGAGAGGAAACCAGGGGGAGAGAGGAAGGGGGCGCACCAAGCTCCAAGGATTCCAACAATTTTTTGAATTTTCACTAATTTTCACATGAAAATACAAGTTTATATATGATTCCAACCAAATCCAACCTCAACCCTTGGATCTAGGGGTGGGGATTGAAGGGCTGGGATGAGGTGTGAATAACACACAAAAACTAATAAAAAAATCAAGGGGAAGGGGGCGGCCTATTGACCATGTGTAAGGTTGAATGGGGTAGGTGGCCAACCTATTAGAATGTTGACCCCTTTAACCCTATGTGTCCATATGACCAGCCCACCCTTCTAGATGTCCACCTAGGAAGGTTGACCAGGCCCACAAGGTGACATAGACCAATGGGAAAGGGCTGAGGGCCCCCTTGCTGGTCCTACTACATAATTGCATAAAAACCCACACAATCCATGGGAATGACTCCTTGGCTTATAAAGCCTTACATTTGCGTACATACTTTCCCAAGGATATAAACACAAACTAAAAGGACATAAATACAAAAGAAAAAGTACAGGCTGGGTGTCGATTCCCATCAACTCTCCCCGGGTGGGAGGAACTCGACCCCGTCGAGTAGGGGTATGGATGCTTGAGTACTCCGGCGGATCCGTCACCGTGCCAAGTAGCGCGGGTATGCTCCACTCCAAGTGATCGTCACCTGCTCATTCCATATATACTCGATATGCACGAACTGCTATGGGCTAAAGGTGCACACTCCGGGTGGGGCACTCTCAAAAGGGAAGGAAGCAGCTCGAAGACTCACTAGGAATCACCGCTGAGTCCCTGTAGGTGACTGATCCGGGTATAGATGTAGAACCGATCCCATACTCATCGAGTGAGGTGACTCGCTTCACACTCATAAGGGACTGACATCGACGAGCTTACACAAGACACATGCAGACAAACAAACGACATACAAACCATGCAAACAAACCACACAAAGAAGAGACAATACGGACTCATGCATGACTCGAGACAAACCTACTGCTAGTCTGACCCTTACATGGGTGACGGAGGACCAGGACACCCGAACGTATGCCATGCATGCATCTGACGTAACCGGTGGTTGAAGTCATGGAGAACTCCTAGACACCCGACGATGCACCAATCATGAATATTGGGCTTGGATGTGGGAAGTCCGGGAGGTGCGGGTGGTTTAGATGGATCGGGGAAACCAAAGTTTTCATTACCCCCAAATGAAGGTTCGGACTTATGGCTATGTGGAGTTTGCTTGGCCGGAGTGGAATAGGTGGGATAGTGAACTCCGCGGAAGAAGGGTAGTGAGTATGAAAACTCGGGAGGTTCACTAGTGAAGGGGTCAAAAGGGTCGAAGAAGGTGTGACCCCATGAAGTGGGTTCCAACATGACATGGTCCCAAGTTTGGAATTCATAGTCACCGCCATACATTATGATCGGTGGGACGACGGACATGGGTAGAAAATAGGATTCCTCCCTTGGCCAAAAAGGAACGAAGTTGGACTCGGCCTACATCGGGAGGTGTAGAAGAATCTCCGTGGTGACACACCCCATGGTGCACACGGAGGTAATGGATCCTAAGGCCGGATGGGTGAAGCTAAGACTAGCGGGTTGGTCAAAGCCTCGGGCTCAAAGATGCGTCAACTTCCATTGTGAATCTAATCCCATAATAAGGTCATCCAAAGTATCGACATGGTGACTAGACCGAAAAGTTGTGTGGTAGGAGTTGACGGGCACTAGAGATAGGATGGGGTCCATGGATGGGAAGGGAGGTGGGACCAAGCCATCCTTGAGCCAACGACGAAGCTGCTCGGCTATGAAAAGCGTACCCGTTAGAAATACGGGTGGCTCGGGCCTTGGTGGTTCCAAATGAGAGGATTCCGAATCAAATTCGGAAATAGAGGGGGATGACATTGGAACTCTCTCGAGTGGTGAAGGCCATGGTGTAGGCGGCTGGGAGGTGGATGCTTGTCGAAAGCCACCATACCGAGAAAAGTGTGACTCAAATGGCTCGACCACTAGAGCGACCGTATAGGATTCCGCTAGAGAGAATGCATTGCGGATAAGACATTCTAACTGGAAGTGAAGGCGCAAACCTCTCCGGAACTGAAATGCGGCCGTGTTGCTCTCCTCTCCCAAGCCATGTTCCAACCAATACGTATGATATGCCCGAATGTACTCGGACACGGACCTATCGCCTTGGACGGGTCGACATGGGTTGGCCATACTTGCCAAAATACGGGAATGGATCCCTAGGAATGGATATGCAAGGCCATTTGGACATGACACTAGACAGACTATGCAAGGTTGGGATGCATGCACACTAAGGACAAGACACCAAGACTCGGTACGGGGCGAAGTTAATCGATCCGAAGATCACTCGCGCAAGTGTGTGACCTTCTCGATAGGCGTAGCCTAACGTTCGGACAATACCTTTTTATATACCGACTAATGGTATGCAAATGCAACTCCTAAGACCGACTTAGACACTTAGACTTAAATGACACACTTTTTTTTAGACACCCTAGACTCAAACTCGCTCTGATACCAAATTGATGCGGGACGAGACACGGACACGACAAGCTCGCGATCGTCCCTTAACGAGGGAAGCGTCGGACGTGCACTGTTGAGAAACCGGCTAGAGCTAGGGTGGTCAATTCACACGTTCGTGCCCGGATCGGGTCACGGGACGGTAACGCTCTCTCTCGCAGCAGCGGTGATATAAATATAAAGTGAGCTACAATCCTAGAATATGCTCTCTAGCAGTGGCATAAACAAGTATATATGAAAATAAGCAAATCCCGAGTGTAGGGAGCGAGAACGATACTTCCACGCGCTCGGCGTGGGGAAGACGGACCCTGCCGAAACTCGTACTCCCGGAACAATAATACACAATATTACAGTAATACACGTCGTTGCCCACTCCACGCAGGGAGGTAAAGGGCTACACAATGGGGTCTGGGAGGACCGAATTCGGGTTGACGGGCGGCTTCTCGCGTTGATTCGGCAACACCCGAACTAGTGATGGTGGGGCCCACGTGCTGTCCGGAGGGTCCGTGTGGGACCCGGTGGCACCGCTGTAGTGGAGACGCTTGGGGAAGCGTTCCCTGGGCTGGTGGCACGCTGGTTCGCCGGCCGGAGGCCAGGCGGCTCCGTTCGGCACCGGTCGGAATGACCGGCCACGGATCTGCCGGTTCTATTTTCCGGCGCGCGCTCCGGCGAGAATGGGCGCTGCGATCAGCCCCGATGTCGGAATACGACGAAACTGGTGCCGTTGGAAAGCTGCTTCGAGGGGCTTCAACCCTATTGGATTATAGAAAAATAACAAAGCCTGTACTTCTAATTGGCGAATTTTGAATGTTGCTGTTGTACAGTGTTTGAACTCTCAGACTAGCAGGGAACTTTCCTGAGAACGACCGTTGACCGCCTAGTAGACCTTGGATTCAGACTTTGACCTCTTCATGAGAGTTGTAGGAAATTGCGCTAGGAAAACGGGACTATTTTGTATGAAAGGTTTGGTGGAGCCTGTGATTGGTTATGATTTTGGGACTGGACGGTGGTCGGATCGGGGAATTGACTGAAAGCACTGTAGCAGAGATAGAACACGAATTTTGAAAAATGGATACATGGCGGATCAAAAGGCAAGAAAATGATGGATGTAGGGGATGATGGACAGAACTCTCAGTAAAATTGGGAGCCCCAAAAAAAATCAAAAAGAAGGTCGGGGATGGCAAACTCAGAGCTACTGCCACTGTAGACAGAGACAGGACAGATCTGGGAGTGATTGAAGACCGAAATTGCAAAATGATCAAACAAAGGCTTTTCAACCTGAATTGTTTTGTGGATGATGGGATGGAAGATAGGAACACACCATAAAAATTATAAACCATGATAAGGCCGTGGCTTATATCAGGAATTTCGGGAAACACCTCTGTCCAGCAGGACAGAAAACCGAAGACGGATTCGCGGCGGCTCGAAGGCGGCACGAACGGTGGCGGCGGCGGCACCAATGAAGATCAGAGGTTGAGAGGGGGAGATAGAAGATTGAAACACTCTAGAATGGGGGGTTTGAGGAGAGGAAACCAGGAGGAGAGAAGAAGGGGGAGCACCAAGCTCCAAAGATTCCAACAATTTTCTAAATTTTCACTAATTTTCACATGAAAATGCAAGCTTATATATGATTCCAACCAAATCCAACCTCAACCCTTGGATCTAGGGGTGGGGATTGAAGGATTGGGATGAGGTGTTAATAACACACAAAAACTAATAAAAAAATCAAGGGGAAGGGGGCGGCCTATTGACCATGTGTAAGGTTGAATGGGGTAGGTGGCCAACCTATTAGAATGTTGACCCCTTTAACCCCATGTGTCAATATGACCAGCCCACCCTTCTAGATGTCCACCTAGGAAGGTTGACCAGGCCCACAAGGTGACATAGACCAATGGGAAATGGCTGAGGGCCCCCTTGCTGGTCCTACTGCATAATTGCATAAAAACCCACACAATCCATGGGAATGACTCCTTGGCTTATAAAGCCTTACATTTTCGTATATACTTTCCCAAGGATATAAACATAAACTAAAAGGACATAAATACAAAAGAAAAAGTACAGGCTCGGTGTCAATTCCCATTAAGTCTCCTCGGGTGGGAGGAACTCGACCCCGTCGAGTAGGGGTATGGATGCTTGAGTACTCTGCCGGATCCGTCACCGTGCCAAGTAGCGCGGGTATGCTCCACTCCAAGTGATCGTCACCTGCTCATTCCATATATACTCGATATGCACGAACTGCTATGGGCTAAAGGTGGACACTCCGGGTGGGGCACTCTCAAAAGGGAAGGAAGCAGCTCGAAGACTCACTAGGAATCACCGCTGAGTCCCTGCAGGTGACTGATCCGGATATAGATGTAGAACCGATCTCATTCTCATCGAGTGAGGCGACTCGCTTCACACTCATAAGGGACTGACATCAACGAGCTTGCACAAGACACATGCAGACAAACAAACGGCACACAAACCATGCAAACAAACCACACAAAGAAGAGACAATATGGACTCATGCATGACTCGAGACAAACCTACTGCTAGTCCGACCCGTACATGGGTGACGGCGGACCAGGACACCCGAACATATGCCATGCATGCATCTGACGTAACCGGTGGTTGACGTCATGGAGAACTCCTAGACACCCGACGATGAACCAATCATGAATATTAGGCTTGGATGTTGGAAGTCCGGGAGGTGCGGGTGGTTTAGATGGATCAGGGATCCCAAAGTTTTCTTTACCCCCAAATGAAGGTTCGGACCTATGGCTATGTGGAGTTTGCTTGGCCCGAGTGGAAAAGGTGGGATAGTGAACTCCGCGGAAGAAGGGTAGTGAGTATGAAAACTCGGGAAGTTCACTAGTGAAGGGGTCAAAAGGGTCGAAGAAGGTGTGACCCCATGAAGTGGGTTCCAACATGACATGGTCCCAAGTTTGGAATTCATAGTCACCGCCATACATTATGATCGGTGGGACGATGGACATGGGTAGAAAATAGGATTCCTCCCTTGGCAAAAAAGGAACGAAGTCGGACTCGGCCGGCATCGGGAGGAGTAAAAGAATCTCCGTGGTGACACACCCCACGGTGCACACGGAGGTAATAGATCCTAAGGCCGGATGGGTGAAGCTAAGACTAGCGGGTTGGTCAAAGCCTCGGGCCCAAAGATGCGTCAACTTCCATTGTGAATCTAATCCCATAATAAGGTCATCCAAAGTATCGACATGGTGACTAGACCAAAAAGTTGTGTGGTAGGAGTTGACAGGCACTAGAGATAGGATGGGGTCCATGGATGGGAAGGGAGGTGGGACCAAGCCATCCTTGAGCCAACGACGAAGCTGCTCGGCTATGAAAAGCGTACCCGTTAGAAATACGGGTGGCTCGGGCCTTGGTGGTTCCAAATGAGAGGATTCCGAATCAAATTCGGAAATAGAGGGGGATGACATTGGAACTCTCTCGAGTGGTGAAGGCCATGGTGTAGGCGGCTGGGAGGTGGATGCTTGTCGAAAGCCACCATACCGAGAAAAGTGTGACTCAAATGGCTCGACCACTAGAGCGACCGTATAGGATTCCGCTAGAGAGAATGCATTGCGGATAAGACATTCTAACTGGAAGTGAAGGCGCAAACCTCTCCGGAACTGAAATGCGGCCGTGTTGCTCTCCTCTCCCAAGCCATGTTCCAACCAATACGTATGATATGCCCGAATGTACTCGGACACGGACCTATCGCCTTGGACGGGTCGACATGGGTTGGCCATACTTGCCAAAATACGGGAATGGATCCCTAGGAATGGATATGCAAGGCCATTTGGACATGACACTAGACAGACTATGCAAGGTTGGGATGCATGCACACTAAGGACAAGACACCAAGACTCGGTACGGGGCGAAGTTAATCGATCCGAAGATCACTCGCGCAAGTGTGTGACCTTCTCGATAGGCGTAGCCTAACGTTCGGACAATACCTTTTTATATACCGACTAATGGTATGCAAATGCAACTCCTAAGACCGACTTAGACACTTAGACTTAAATGACACACTTTTTTTTAGACACCCTAGACTCAAACTCGCTCTGATACCAAATTGATGCGGGACGAGACACGGACACGACAAGCTCGCGATCGTCCCTTAACGAGGGAAGCGTCGGACGTGCACTGTTGAGAAACCGGCTAGAGCTAGGGTGGTCAATTCACACGTTCGTGCCCGGATCGGGTCACGGGACGGTAACGCTCTCTCTCGCAGCAGCGGTGATATAAATATAAAGTGAGCTACAATCCTAGAATATGCTCTCTAGCAGTGGCATAAACAAGTATATATGAAAATAAGCAAATCCCGAGTGTAGGGAGCGAGAACGATACTTCCACGCGCTCGGCGTGGGGAAGACGGACCCTGCCGAAACTCGTACTCCCGGAACAATAATACACAATATTACAGTAATACACGTCGTTGCCCACTCCACGCAGGGAGGTAAAGGGCTACACAATGGGGTCTGGGAGGACCGAATTCGGGTTGACGGGCGGCTTCTCGCGTTGATTCGGCAACACCCGAACTAGTGATGGTGGGGCCCACGTGCTGTCCGGTGGGGCCGTGTGGGACCCAATGGCACCGCTGTAGTGGAGACACTTGGGGAAGCGTTCCCTGGGCTGGCGGCACGCTGGTTCACCGGCCGGAGGCCAAGCGGCTCCGTTCGGCACCGGTCGGAATGACCGGTCACGGATCTGTCGGTTCTATTTTCCGGTGCGTGCTCCGGCGAGAACGGACGCTGCGATCAGCCCCGATGTCGGAATACGACGAAACTGGTGCCGTTGGAAAGCTGCTTCGAAGGGCTTCAACCCTATTCGATTATAGAAAAATAACAAAGCCTGTACTTCTGATTGGTGAATTTTGAATCTTGCTGTTATACAGTGTCTGAACTCTCAAACTAGCAGGAAACTTTCCTGAGAACGGCCGTTGACTGCCTAGTAGACCTTGGATTCAGACTTCGACCTCTTCATGAGAGTTGTAGGAAATTGCGCTAGGAAAACGGGACTGATTTGTATGAAAGGTTTGGTGGAGGCTGTGATTGGTTATGATTTTTGGACTGGAAGGTGGTCGGATCTGGGAATTGACTGAAAGCACTGTAGCAGAGATAGAACACGAATTTTGAAAAATGGATAGAGGGTGGATCAAAAATCAAAAAAAATGGTGGATGTAGGGGATGATGGATAGAACTCCCAGTAACATTGGGAGCCCCAAAAAAAATCAAAAAGAAGGTCGAGGATGGGAAACTCAGAGCTGCTACCACTGTAGACAGAGACAGGACAGATCTGGGAGTGATTGAAGACCGAAATTGCAAAAATATCAAATGAAGGCTTTTGACCTGAATTGTTTTGTGGATGATGGGATGGAAGATAGGAAAACACCATAAAAATTACAAACCACGAAGAGGCCGAGGCTAGTATCAGGAATTTTGGGAAGACACCTCTGTTCAATAGGACAGAAAACCGAAGACGGATTCGCGGCGGCTCGAAGGCGGCACGAACGGCGGCGGCGGCGGCACCAATGAAGATCAGAGGTTGAGAGGGGGAGATAGAAGATTGAAACACTCTAGAATGGGGGGTTTGAGGAGAGGAAACCAGGGGGAGAGAGGAAGGGGGCGCACTAAGCTCCAAGGATTCCAATAATTTTTTGAATTTTCACTAATTTTCACATGAAAATACAAGCTTATATATGATTCCAACCAACTCCAACCTCAACCCTTGGATCTAGGGGTGGGGATTGAAGGGCTAGGATGAGGTGTGAATAACACACAAAAACTAATAAAAAAATCAAGGGGAAGGGGGCGGCCTATTGACCATGTGTAAGGTTGAGTGGGGTAGGTGGCCAACCTATTAGAATGTTGACCCCTTTAACCCCATGTGTCCATATGACCAGCCCACCCTTCTAGATGTCCACCTAGGAAGGTTGACCAGGCCCACAAGGTGACATGGACCAATGGGAAAGGGCTGAGGGCCCCCTTGTTGGTCCTACTGCATAATTGCATAAAAACCCACACAATCCATGGGAATGACTCCTTGGCTTATAAAGCCTTACATTTGCGTACATACTTTCCAAGGATATAAACACAAACTAAAAGGACATAAATGCAAAAGAAAAAGTACAGGGTCGGTGTCGATTCCCATCAGGTAGCTTCCTGGGCATGCATGTGCCAACCCACCTGAGTGTAGGTGGAGAGTAATAGTGGCTTGCCCAGGCATGCGTGTACTTACCCACCTAGGGGGTAGGTGGAGAGCTACACCCGTTAGAGACGGGTTTTAGGCTGGTTTACCATAGGGCCTCCCCTGTACGGCTCGAGTCTGGGTTGGGAGGAAAACCAATTAGAGGGCTTGACGTAGTGCAGTCGTCTAGTATGTACACACATGGTCGGGGACTTCGGACGCATGGTGACGAGCATGACCTCGACTAGACCCTCGTTTCTGTTGTTGCTTGTGTTGTGTCTCGGTTTCCGCATGGGGCGAGAGAGAGACACATGGGGCGTGGAGTAAGTCATCGGTGGACGCTTCCGGCCTTACTTTTGGTGGGCAGGTACTCCTGTCACGTGACGTGAGTTTCTGTGACTTGAGAGTCCATTTTCTGACTGCGAGGCATGGTTTCCCAGACCATTTCTATGTGTTTTCCGAGGCTGAGGCCAGCTCGGTAGCGTTACAGGGGCTTCACCCCCTTGGCTGGGTCGGGTTCACGATAGCGAGCTCATGATGGTACCCGTGGATAGGGTGGTCCAGGTTAGGCCCCGTCTTGGTGACAGGCCTCTACTACAGTGTTGTCGTGGGTTCTCCCTCAGTAGCTTTGGTGTTAGGAAGTCCGATCCCCGATTGTGAAATTGAGAGTTCCTTTTCCTGTTACCTGTAGGAGTAGCAGTAGAGCCGAGGTTTTGTCGGCCACCGTGGGTTCTGCTTCTACCTTCTTTGTTGCTATTTACACTTGCACTACTTGTTACCGCCATTGTTTATGGTTGGGTTCCGTGGGACCCCTACGAGGCTCACCGCTGCTTTTCAGGTGTGGCGGTTCCTCCTCGAGGTTCGGAGGTGTAGCGCGGAAGTTTCTAGTAGCCAGCTCGCCGGGCCGAGTGTTCACTCGGCATTGGGTACGTTTTATTTTCTATAGACTATACTTTATTTTGTACTAGACTCTGTAGTTAGTTTATTATTGTTGTTCCTACTTTATTTCTTATTACTATGTATACTGTCACTCACACACACCTTTTAGACATTCTGAGCCCTCCAGCTCGTGGGCGGCAAACCAGGAATCGAATGGTATCAGATTTTCCCCGGTATCCGTATCTCGGGTCGTTACAGATGGTATCAGAGTAAGTGTGCTTGTGGAATGTACATGGGAATTCGAGATAATTGTAGTGATCAGAGTCCATATGGTCCAGTACAGTCGGCAGCTGGCATAGGGTTTTGTGTTTATTTTTCACTTTGTTTCTCGCTTGAGAGCTTGAGTGCGTTGAGTTGGCGCTGTGAAGGCGGTTGTTGTTTCATTGGAATGCTGGTGTGGGGCCCGAGGAATGAGATAGAGAGATTTCTTCCCGATGGGTGGTGGCCCCAGTGGTGCTGTGTTGAGCAGAAGTTACCGGCAGGTGCATTACAGCGGTGGTGCGTTCGAGTGATTTGCGGCAAGGTCAGGTGGCTGGTAAGGATTGTTTGTTATCCCTGTGATTTTGAAGTTTTGATGGTGACAAATATTATGACTTATTATATATTCTTGATGACACAATTTTGATGGCTTTATTACTAAATTTCATCATCTCTATATAGCAGTATGAAATATGTGTCAGGACATGATCTAAATGGCTCAAAATAATGACTATTCAAAAAGGGGGATGAACAGTCAATGCTGGTAACTATAAGTCAACGCCAGGAAAGGTCAATGCACACTTCAACCTGAAGAATATAGGTTAGTGCATATACCTTAAACTCTGTGCTCATGTGTTAATTTCAATTCATAAGGTTGATGCTAGTTCTGCATGCAGCATCTAAGGTCAATGCATCTTACTATTCACGCATTAAGAAGGTCAATGCATGTTAAGGTCATTGATAGCTAAGGTCGATGTTAGTATGTTTGTATATTAGCTAAGGTCAATGTTAGTATGTTGATATAACTAACTAAGGTCGATGTTAGTATGTTTATATACTAACTGAGGTCGATGTTAGTATATGTGTTCACTAACTAAGGTCAATGCTAGTATGCTTATATACTAACTAGAGTCGGTGCTAGTGTCATACATACTGCATTCATACGTTGGTGCATGTCTCACGCATATAGAAGTCAGAGCATGGATTACATAAAGGTCGGTGCAGGTTTAGGTGTCAAAGGCTCAAGGTCGGTGCACATTTCAGCTATTTACACATAAGGTCGGTGCACATGTTATGTGGCTGCACATAGGTGTCTGAGCTCGTTTTGTTTCATGGCCTCTAATGTCCGTGCATGTTGCATATAGATGTCTGTATACTCTTTGCCAAATGCATAAAGGTCGGTGCATTGATTGTCTCATGCATGTATATATATATATATAGGTCGTGCATGTTTTTGTCAAGGCATATACACGGTCGGTGCATGTTTATGTCTAAGGCATATACATGGTCGGTGCATGTTTATGTCTAAGGCATATACACAGTCTGTGCATCTTTTCGCTCAGGCATATATATATAAGGTTGGTGCATACTTCTTTAGTATGTATATCAAGTCGGTGCATGTTTCTATCGGTGCATGTTTCTATTAACTGCATTCATATAGTCGGTGCACATTTTTTTTCTGTCGCACGAAAAAGGCCTGTGCACATGTTGTCATAGGCATAAAACGTAGGTATATGTTTTGCCACAGGCATAAAAGGGTCTGTGCGTACTTTGCATATACCACATTAGGTCTGTGCAAGTTTTAATCTTATGCCATCTTAGGTCTGTGCACATTGAAAAATAGCTGACTTCTAACGAAATGCCTTTGCTGCAACTGACAGAATTAAAAAGGGCACGTGATCCAAGGCAGATGCGTCCAGAGAAATCTGCCACGTGGATTGCTCAGCAAAGCCCTCCAAAAATCACTTGGCGGGAACGAGGCCTCCACACGGCCATTGCGTGAGCCTGTGGGGCCCCTACTGTGAAGAATATATAAAAGCATTCTACTACAATCGAAGACAACTGATGAGAAGATTGAAAAGACAAGAAGAAGAGAATTCAGAGAGCAGTAGGAATAGGGAGAAAAAGAAAGAGAGAGAGAGCGTGCTGCAGAGAGAAGAAATCTGAGAGAGTAGCAGAGAGAAGAAAAATTTGAGAGTTAGAGTTGCAGAAAGAGTAGCAGAGCCTAGAGCGATTGAGAGAAGAATTCTGAAATAAAAGAAAAAAGAGCAGAAAGAAGAAGCCATTGAAGAGCGAGCATCAGAAAAGAAAGAGAATGAAAGAGTGAAGAGCTGAGAAGATGATAGAGAGATGAAGAAGAAGAGCAAGCTCAAGTCAAGTAACCGGTCGCGATATTGAAGATCGTAGATCTGTTCCAAGATCAAATCCTGAGCAGTCCTGCTCCAGTTGGAGCTACAATTGTTTTTGTTTCCTCTTTTGTTTTTTGTTTGTCACTTTCCATTTCCTAGAGTTTTCTGTTTCCCTGGTTTGGGATCAGGTTTCCTCCTGAGTGTTTAGGAGAAGGGAGAGTAGGACTCTCCTGTTGTGAGTGACTGGGTATCACTCACGGTTTCCCTCTGTGGATTCAGAGGAAGAGAGGATTTTATCCTCTGGGTTTGGGTGAGCAGTGGGTTGCTGTTCACGTCCCTTCTGCGTTTACAGAAGAAGGGAGATTGTGGTCTCTGGTTGCTTGTGGTGGGGTGTCACTAGTGGTTCCCCTCTGGTTTGGAGGAAGGGAGGATTGGTGCTCCGATTCTGATCTTGTGGGCTGCAAGGTCAGGGTTCAAGTCCTGTGGGTTGCAGGATCGGTGTGAGGGACTTGTCTCCGTCAGGGAAAGCTGTTAGGCAGTGCTTTATTGCAGACTGAGTCTGCTTTGGTTTCTAGCTTCTGCTAGTGGAAGCCTCACTCGGTTGGAGTGGGGGGTGGACGTAGATCTCGGGTCTGAGATCGAACCACCTAAAAACCCCGTGTGCAATGGTTTACCTTGGTGTGTTTGTCCTTGTCTCCTACCCCCTTCTGGTGATTGTTCTTTTGAACGCTAAGGGTTCGATATCTGTTTTGCTTGAGCTGTTTGAGATCATCTAGTCTCTCGCTGACACTTTGATGGCTTGACAAGTATTTGTCCACCAGTCTAAGTAGAAGCCTTCATTTCTAAGTATCTTCTATGGAGCAGTTCCTTTAACTCATTCCTTTGAGTGTGCTTGGTTTTTAAATTGAACAATATTTTCGAAAGATCCTTTCATCCTCCCTTTGGATCTATTCCCGTGTGCCACCTGTTCTAACAATTGGTATCAGAGCGGGTTCTGATTGCCCAGATCCAATGATCTGCAGTAGATCTCACGTTTTTGTGTGGTACATCTCTGGTCGCCGCTTTTATTTTGTTATTGTCTGATGTTTAGATCCATGCTCATCCACCAATTTTTGATGGTACTAATTTTGACATATGGCTTAACAACTTGCACATGTTTGTCAAGTCTGTTAATCCTAATCTGTGAAGATCATTACTCACGGTCCACACAGTCTACCAAAGAACAAGTCCAAATGGACTGACAGACATAGATCGATGTGGGATGAAAATCAAAGAGCCTTGGAATTGATGAAGGCAGTGACTAACAAGGCACTCCACTCTTGTTTTCATAATTGCAGGTCATCTAAGGAGATACTGGACAAGCTGAAGACTACCAGCCGTGGAAATGAAGACCGATGCATGATGGCAAATGGCAGTAATCAAAGTAGCAGCCAAAATGAAGAAGAGGATGATGATCAGGTAAACCCCTTCGAGAGCTATACTTAGATGATTGGCAGGATGCATATGGTGATTTATTAGAGTCACATGAGATGTTAAGAAAATAATATAAAAAATTGAAAATTTTTTGATCTGAATAGTTCAGAGTCCTCATCTGAAAATTGCTTAAAACTAAAATAGTCCTATGATGCATGCTTGTCTGATTTCCAAATACTTAAGAAACAAATTGAACTATGTAAAAATGAAAATCAAGAACTTGTGAATGAAATTTCTGAACTAAAAGAAAAACATAGCTTGATTGATGATGATTAGGTTCATATCAATAATTTAGTTCAGAATGAAAAATTGTTGAAAGATCTTGAGTGTGTTAGCTCTGAATTGAATGCTCTAAAATCTGAGAATGAATGTCTTAGGAAATAATGTGAAAAACACAAAGCTGAAACAACTTCCTCTGATAAATCAGTTTGTAATAAATGTCAATTTCTGAAGGAAATAAATGAAAGCCTTCACAGTGACTTGGAATGGCATCAAAACTTAATTGCATCTTTGAGGGAAGAGAACAAAAATTTGTTGGATGAAAAATTGGAAACTGAACAGAGAGAGGATTATCTAATTGAAGAGCTGAGTTCCATGTCTAATGATGGAAAACTTGCTGAACAGATCAAGGAGTTAAAATCTGAAAATGAAGAATTGAAAGAAATAAACGATGTCACATCTAAAAGGTTGCTAATCCTGGAAAAAGAAAAATCTGTGATATGTGATGAATCTGAAAAATTAAAATTGATGCAAAAAGAAAATGAAAATTTAAAGATGTTAAACAATGCTATGTCTGAGAGGCTTCTTGCCTTAGAAAAAGGAAAATATGTCTGTATAAAGAGTCTGAAAAATTGCACAATCTGGAACAAGAAGTTGAGAACTATAAAACTACAAATAAGGTGCTAAATGAGTGTGTGAATTGCAGTGAACAAGAGATTGCTAGTTATGAGATACATATTACATCTCTGAAAAATGAAATTGAAGATCTAAAAAGTTTTTTGTCTAAATTTGTTAAAGGACAAGATAACTTGGATAAGCTGCTGGGGATGAAAGTGAATTTTTAGAAAGAAGGGCTGGGGTATAATCCAGTAAATAAGAAGAGCTTTGGAAATAAAATTCATACATCATTTTTATCCAGCACTAATCAAACTAGCACCAAAAACTCTCTACTTTCTCAATTCACAGCTCAAAAGGATCCTGAGGATATTGTGAATCAGAAAACTCACAAACAAACTGAAAAAATGAAAAAGACCAGTCACTTGCAGAAAAGACTGAACCACACTTATGTTGAGAATGTGCATGCTGTAAATAACACTAACACACCTATACATACACACAAAAAGAAATTCATGACATGCCATTACTGTCACAAGGCTGGTCATCAAATGCATGAATGTAGATTAATGGAATTAGATGATCTGAATGCCAATAAAATGCATGCTAGAAAAACTCAAGTCAGAAATCATGCATTTCAGAATAAGAAAATTTACTGCTTTCATTGTGGCAAGATGGGTCACATTGCTGCCCATTGCTGGCATGCCCAGGGAAAAGTTCATTCTAAACATGTTAGATTCCCTGCAAAACAGAATGCCTTCGGTAAAGATAAATTTACTTTCAAAGGAAAATCTTCTATGTGTTCCAACTGATGGAAGCCAGGCCATCTGGCTAGTGAGTGTTGGTCAGTTATTAAGAGAAGAAAATTTTCTCCTTGTTTTGAATGTGGGAAGCATGGTCATACAGTCAAGGACTGTTGGCATGTCCAGGAAAGAAATGTGAATTCTAGATATCCTAGATTTCCTGTAAATGAGGACGTGTTTAATATAGAAACTTTCATAAACATGCACATAGATTTCATGTTAATGCTAATGTGCATAAAAAGAATTTAAAATCGATTATTTCATGTTATTATTGTGGTCAGTTAGGACATTCAATGTCTAACTATTTTATGATGAAGTTTGATGATCTATTTGCTCAGAAAATGTGGAAAGCACCCTCTAGAGGTGCCACTGATAATTTAGGACCAAAGAATTCTTGGGTTCCTAAAATTTCAAAATAAGGAACTGTTCTTGCATGTGTGCCTTGGGGCTGAAGAATAAAATGGGATAAATAAACCAAGGCACCCAAATTGGTAAAACCCCATTCAGGTAATGTCTTGCATTCTTCACATCTGTTCAATTGAATTTCATAGGAACATATTTTAACTGCATATCATGTTAAATCTGATCAGTCAAAAGTTTCATGCATACATGTTCTTTTATTTGTTTTGACATTTGCATTGAGCTACATGAGTTTATTTGTTCATACTTTGAGCTGTGTGTGCACATATTCATTGAAGATATGTTGAATTCATTTCCAATCTACATGCATTTATGTTTTAACTGTGCTTCAACTGGTTGCATGTTTGAGAGGGAGATGAAATAAATTTTAATGCATGAAATATCATGTCTGCATACATTTTCACATATGCACATTCAATTGAATTGTCTTGCATATTCTGAAACTGTTATGTATTTTCATGCATGACTTAATGGTATATCAAATGGTTTGACACTAAAGGGCAGATTAAGTCTGTCTGGAAGTTCTAACCTTGTGTGAGATGGTCTTTAGACCAAGCTCTCCACCAAGTACCATGGGTCAATTGTGCACATAGAGAAATTTAGAAACTCATGAGCATAGTTTGCACATTTGTACATATATCTGAACTGCATATGTCAATTGTATGCATACACATTTGTTTGGCATAATTCATTGAAAATATGATAGGACTAGATATGCATCACATTGTCATGAATGACCCAGAGGTATATCAAATGGAAATCCTCTGCCTTGTACCATGGGTAATTTTGCACATAGGGTAGTCCAGTCATAAAACCCCATGCTTAGCTTTCATTGTATGAATTGCATAAAGTCAGGGGGAGACTGTCAAACAAATGGTTACAATTCATGTATGGTGGATCAATGCATTCTGTGAAAAATAGTCAATGCATATGCATATAGATTTCATTGCATATCATCATTAATGAAAATTTCCAAAAGATTATTTGATTGCATGCATTCAGGGGGAGCATAAAAAAAATTCCTGAACTGTTTGGCTATCTTTGGCCATACTGATTATCTTTGCTCTTCCAACAATTTCATTCAAACATTGGTATCAGTTAGTCTCTCTTGCCTTCATCTGATCTCAAATCCTTTCAACAATTGACAATTCAGCTGTAATTCTTTGAGAACACTACTCTTGGATTTGCTGAGGGGGAGACTCATTTGAGACAATTCCATGCTATCTTGTATCAACTAGATAGTATATAAAAGATTTAGTTGGAAAGATAGGTCAGACCTATCTGGAAGGTTAATCCTTGTGTGAGTAGATCTTTGGATCCAATCTCCGCCAAGTATTATTCCTAGTTTTGATTCTATTTACCAGCTCACCTTGAAATCCAACTTTCTTTACTGACATTCATGTCAATTCTGTCTCAAGCTGGTATGTCACTGATTTCAAATTACTAAACTCATTGAACATTGATCTTTGGCAAACATTGAACATCTGCATTGCTCCCAGATCACTGATTCCATATGATTCTCAAAACTCTCTGAATCAATTGTTTTGTTGAACAATTGGTATCATACTTCATTAGCTGCTGCTAAAAACTTCTGAATTTTTCTTGAAATTTTTTGAAAAAACTTGAAATTAACTTTTCTGCTCTCTACACAAAATGTATTGAAATCTCTAGTCATGTGTTTGGAATTCCTGCCATTCCTATTACTGTTTCTGAACTATCTGAATTTCAGAAAAATTTTCAATCTATGTACCTTGCTCATAAATATGAAAAACTAATTCAATGAGGAATCTTCTATTATACAGATTTATGAATGTCTGAAAGATCAAATTGATTTAAATTTAATGTATTCATTTAGGTTGGTTATAAATGCCTTGAAAATATCTGAATTAACTTTAATAAACCTTAACCAATTGGTTCATGTTAAGTCTTGTCAAATCTTTTGAAATCTGAAAATGTTGAAATCATGATTTTATTTGGTTGAAATACATGAAATCTGTATTATTTTTAAACATCTGAACTTTCTGAAAATGTCCAAGGGTCAAATCTGGTAAATTTTGCAAGAGCAATGACTTTGGTCACTGAGAAACACATGTCCAAAGGACTGTGTCATGAGGTGTCTTAGTTAACTCTACTTAAAATCATTGAAAAACAGACAGAGCAATGGCTAACACACTGAGAAACATATCTCACTCATCAAAGAAATGAGAAAAAGGTATGTCATGAGGTGAAAAGTTAACTCTGTTTAATTTTAAAGCATGACTGTTAGTCACACTAAGTACTTAGGGATATTGGCGTCTAAATAACGTATATCCTTTAGCTACAAGGTGTGTACTGAACTAGATTGCTCGTAAGATTTAATAGCAAAAGTTATCCACTTGATTAACTGAAAAATCTGAAAAAGAATGCAAAGGATAAATTGCTATAACCCTTGATAAAATCAAATGGTTTCATGATTGTTTAACCTCAATACTTATGAGTGTAATTTCTAAAGAAGTCATTGAAATTGATTGAGTAAGATGAAGGGAGATTAATCAAGATGTTAATATGAGTTTTTGGTTCATTTTTATTAAATCTTGATTTCAGATATGAGTACAATATTTTATTGTCAAACCATGTATACATCATCTTTAAACCATACAGTTCAATAAAGTTCATTTATAAACCTTTATAATGGGGGACTCTAAAAAATTTCCTATATTTGGATTTATGAAATTGGTATATTCTTTTGAAAACCTTGCTGAATGTGTTTAATTCTCACTGTTCTTGAGACTTTTCTGAAGGTGCTTAATTCTTATTGCTCTCATTTGATCTCACTGTCTGAATGTGTTTCATCTGATTATCTGTGACCTACTTCAATTGACTGTTAAATCTGATTGTCCAACCTTTGTCCAATCATTGAAATTAATCTGACCTGATTGTCCAATCTGAATGTCCCTGTGGTTCACTACTCATTCATTTCATTAGACTCCATCTGCTCTGAAGATACAAAGAAGCATCTATTTAGGGGGAGTTTCCTTGTCAGTGAATCATATTGCATATTAATTCATAAAGGGGGAGATTGTTATCAGCATCCTTCATGTTCCCTTCTTTTTGTTGTTGTCAAAGGGGGAGAATTTTTATGAGTCATTGATTGGCTATTCTGAGGTTTGACTATGGATTGGTTATTTCTGTCTGTTGGTATATTCTCTGTTGGCATAGTCATGTTGGTATATTCTTTGTTGGCATAGTCTAAGCCACTCCATGTTCATACTGGCATGATCATCATGATGAATTAATGCAATGACTCAAAATATTGCCATCATCAAAAAGAGGGAGATTGTTATCCCTGTGGTTTTGAAGTTTTGATGATGACAAATATTATGAGTTATTATATATTCTTGATGACACAATTTTGATGGCTTTATTACTAATTTCATCTTCTCTATATAGCAGTATGAAATATGTGTTATGACATGATCTAAATGGCTCAGAATAATGACTATTCAAAAAGGGGGATGAACAGTCAACGCTGGTAACTAAAGTCAACGCCAGGTAAGGTCAATGCACACTTCAACCTGAAGAATATAGGTTAGTGCATATACTTTAA
This sequence comes from Amorphophallus konjac, assembly GCA_022559845.1. NCBI lineage: Eukaryota > Viridiplantae > Streptophyta > Magnoliopsida > Alismatales > Araceae > Amorphophallus > Amorphophallus konjac. Next base: position 266,918,191 of record CM040122.1, on the reverse strand, counting down.
ACTCTATGCTCATGTGTTAATTTCAGTTCATAAGGTTGATGCTAGTTCTACATGCAGCATCTAAGGTCAATGCATCTTACTGTTCACGCATTAAGAAGGTCAATGCATGTTAAGGTCATTGATAGCTAAGGTCGATGTTAGTATGTTTGTATATTAGCTAAGGTCGATGTTAGTATGTTGATATAGCTAACTAAGGTCGATGTTAGTATGTTTATATACTATCTGAGGTCGATGTTAGTATATGTGTTCAATAACTAAGGTCGATGCTAGTATGCTTATATACTAACTAGGGTCGGTGCTAGTGTCATACATACTGCATTCATAGGTCGGTGCATGTCTCACACATATAGAAGTTAGAGCATGGATTACATAAAGGTCGGTGTAGGTTTAGGTGTCCAAGGCTCAAGGTCAGTGCACATTTCAGCTGTTTACACATAAGGTCGGTGCACATGTTATGTGGCTGCACATAGGGTCTGAGCTCGTTTTGGTTCATGGCACCTAATGTCCATGCATGTTTCATATAGATGTCTGTATACTCTTTGCCAAATGCATAAAGGTCGGTGCATTGATTGTCTCATGCATATATATATATAGGTCGTGCATGTTTTTGTCAAGACATATACACGGTCGGTGCATGTTTATGTCTAAGGCATATACATGGTCGGTGCATGTTTATGTCTAAGGCATATACACGGTCGGTGCATCTTTTCGCTTAGGCATATATATATATATATAAGGTCGGTGCATACTTCTTCAGTATGTATATCAAGTCAGTGCATGTTTCTGTCGGTGCATGTTTCTATTAACTGCATTCATATAGTCGGTGCACGTTTTTTTTCTATCGCACGAAAAAGGTATGTGCACATGTTGTCATAGGAATAAAACGTAGGTATATGTTTTGCCACAGACATAAAGGGTATGTGCATACTTTGCATATACCACATTAGGTCTGTGCATGTTTTAATCTTATGCCATCTTAGGTCCCTGCACATTGATAAATGGCTGACTTCTGACGAAATGCCTTTGCTGCAACTGACATGATTAAAAAGGGCACGTGATCCAAGGCAGATGCGTCCAGAGAATTCTGCCATGTGGATTGCTCAGGAAAGCCCTCCAGAAATCACTTGGCGGGAATGAGGCCTCCACACGCCCATTGCGTGAGCCCGTGGGACCCATAGCCTGAAGAATATATAAAAGTATTCTACTACGATCGAAGACAACTGATGAGAAGATTGAAAAGATAAGAAGAAGAGAATTTAGAGAGCAGCAGGAATAGGGGGAAAAAGAAAAGAGAGAGAGTGAGCTGCAGAGAAGAAATCTAAGAGAGTAGCAGAGAGAAGTAAAATTTGAGAGTTAGAGTTGTAGAAAGAATAGCAGAGCCTAGAGCGATTGAGAGAAGAATTCTGAAAGAAAAGAAAAAGGAGCAGAAAGAAGAAGCCATCGAAGAGCGAGCATCAGAAAAGAAAGAGAAAGAAAGAGTGAAAAGTTGAGAAGATGATAGAGAGAAGAAGAAGAAGAGCGAGCTCAAGTCAAGTAACCAATCGTGATATTGAAGATCCGTAGATCTGTTCCAGGATCAAATCCTGAACAGTCCTGCTCCAGTTGGAGCTACACTTGTTTTTGTTTCCTCTTTTATTTTTTGTTTGTCACTTTCCGTTTCCTAGAGTAATCTGTTTCCCTGGTTTGGGATCAGGTTTCCTCCTGAGTGTTTAGGAGAAGGGAGAGTTGGACTCTCCGGTTGTGAGTGACTGGGTATCACTCACGGTTTCCCTCTGTGGATTCAGAGGAAGAGAGAATTTAATCCTCTGGGTTTGGGTGAGTAGTGGGTTGTTGTTCACGTCCCTTCTGCGTTTGCAGAAGAAGGGAGATTGTGGTCTCTGGTTGCTAGTGATGGGGTGTCACTAGTGGTTCCCCTCCGATTTGGAGGAAGGGAGGATTCGTCCTCCGGTTCTGATCTTGTGGGCTACAAGGTCAGGGTTCAGATCCTGTGGGTTGCAGGATCGGTGTGAGGGATTTGCCTCCCTCAGGGCAAGCTGTTAGGCAACACTTTGTTGCAGACTGATTCTGCTTTGGTTTCTAGCTTCTGCTAGTGGACGTAGATCTCGGGTCTGAGATCGAACCACCTAAAAACCATGTGTGCAGTGGTTTGCCTTGGTGTGTTTGTCCTTGTCTCCTGCCCCCTTCTGTTGATTGTTCTTTTGAACGCTAAGGGTTCGATATCTATTTTACTTGAGCTGTTTGAGATCATCTAGTCTCTCGTGACACTTTGATGGCTTGACAAGTATTTGTCCACCAGTCTAAGTAGAAGCCTTCATTTTTAAGTATCTTCTGTGGAGTTGTTCCTTTTATTCGTTCCTTTGAGTGTAGCTTGGTTTTTAAATTGAACGATATTTCTGAAAGATCCATTCGCCCCCCCTTTGGATTTATTCCAGTGTACCACCTGTTCTAAAATTGTTTGTGGTTAAGTGGCCATGAGAGTGCTCCAAGGGAGTTATTGTTGGTTTTGGCCACCCCAATTTGTGGTTTAGCTAGCCCCTGAGGTGTTGAGATTGTGATTTGAGCTGGCAGAACGGATGTTCTGGTCAAGAATTGTGCTCGGATGAGCGGAGGATCTTCTGGATAAGCTGCTGATTGTCGAGCCCGATGTTCTTGTTATGCTTTGTGGCATCAGAAATGATGTGTCAGTCCCGATTATTTTATGGATTTCGAGGCAGGATTGGGCAGAGATGTCCCCGTGGGCTCTAAGTCTAGCGTTTTTGCGCGTGAATGGACTATCTTAGTTCTGGATTGTGTCCGAGATTGTATGGCGGTGGCTTGGTTTTGGCCTAGATTATAGAATTTGGGGCCATTATGCACTGCCTTGGTCGCCCTGTGCGAGATTGCAACCGAGATGTGAAGGTTTTGTAGCTGATTTTGGGACTGGGTATGAGCGTTGGTAGGTGCTAATAGTGGTTCGTGTCGTGGCTCTTGGCGTGGTGATCCACGCGGTGGCAGCTCAGAGGATGGATATTTGGAGGATCCAAGATTTGTGAATGGATCGGTTTTAGCACGGACAGATTCGAAAGAATGATGTCCGGTGGCTAGAGATGTAGCAGCCTTTGAGCCTGGCATCTTTTATGGCTTCTTCGCCCCTTGGTAAGTGTTTTGGCGTGTTAATGGGTTCGAGAATTGATGCAGACGTAGGTGAAGAGCGTGTTGCAGCGGCTAGCTCAACCGCTGTGGAGAAGAGTGTGGCTAGCGATCAGCAGAGTCAGTGCTCGAGGTGTGACGAGTTGTAGTTCGTAGAATTACAGCAGTGGTGCATCGAGAGATGCTGTGATCGTGGTCGACGAGACACTTGGCGAGTGTTGTCGGAGGAGCTGACCTAACGGTAGTTATGGTTTTCTTGGTGTTGGAAGGTGCAGTTTCCAGCGTATGCGAGGTTCGAGGTTAGGTCGAGCGTGCAGACCTTCTGTTTGGTCGTAGGTATGTTGGTTTCTCCTTGGTTGGAGAAATTATGTTTTGCCCAGTTCGTCGTCTTGCATTATGTGTTTGGATTGGTTGGCCTTCATGTGCCATAGAGTCTGTGCGAGACGCATCCTGTGTTTTGGCAATGTGCTTGCTTGTGAGAAGCATTGCCCATTCCCTTGATGCTTAAGGGTGTTGGCGCTATTCCAGAAGGGTGTGTGCCGTTTGGGCTATGTTGTGAGAACTCGTGGCTGGTGTAGTGATTCCCGATGTGTTGGGGATCGGAGCCTGTAGAGTTGCAGAGGATTGCTAGACTAGCGAGAGAATATATGCTCTGGGTTTGAGGTAATTAGTTTTCCTCACCCTATTTTTTGGTGTTGGCTAGCCAAGTTGAGGATCGTCGGGATGGCAGATCCCGAGTCGTTGTTATGGTGCCTGTGCACGTGGGTCAGAGTGCACAGCGGAAGCCTGGTGGGCCCATAACCCACAGGTCCGAGATCGTAGCGTTGGTCGCTACGGGTAGATTCCTGAGGATTTGTGTGGAGCATCGGAGGATTACTTCCTCGATGTGAGATTGTCTCAGGCTATGTGAGCCATGTTGGTTGTTGTGCCATTGTTGGAGGCATTGTGGTTCGTGGCACTGGCACGATGGAGAATCGAGAAATATGTCGGTAAGTTTGCCACATGAGTACCCTATCGATGCATTGGAAGCCATGTCAGGTGTTTAGGTTCTAGACCTGGATAAGGTTTCTAAGGTATCGCCTACAGTGGTCGGGGATACGAGTTTTGAATCTGTAAGCTATGTGCTTGACTTGTGTTGGAAGTTGTGTCCCCAGATGAGATCGTGGTTCTCAAGAAGTGATCTCTAAGAGATTATGAGTCCCAGGTGGTAGCTGTAAGCCGCTGGTAATGCTAGCTGTATGATCGGCTATGGCAGAGTCTGTATTATCAAGAGGCCCAGTTGAGTCTAGAAGTTCAGAATGATGTGGAAGAGGACTCAATGGTGGTAGAGTTTGCGAGGTTTGCGAACTCGTGTGCATTGGTCGTGGCGTCATTGACTAGGATGCTGTGGTGGCAGGCGACACTTGTATGTTCTGAAGACGTGTGCCATGGATTGTTCAAATATAGTCCTGTGGCTCTGTGATGAGAGTGGAGCCGAGCATTGATAGGCATCCATTAGGAGTAATTGAGATGCGATAGGATTTGATGAGACAAGACGATAGACGGTGCTTGCGTGCGAGATCCCTTGAGGAAGTTGGCATTGGATGGTGGTCCTTGATCTTGTGACCAGCATGGGAGGATTTCTCTATAAGCCTGAGTCAAGTGAGGTGAGGACCAAGGATTCTGGAATCTTGTCATTTGGTTTCACCGTACTCCCCTAAGAGGGTAGAGTTGGCATGAGGACAGGTCTGGATATGGCATCTGAGTGAGGTTCGGCTCAAGTTACAGTGTTGGTCTGTGCGAGAGTCTACGGATGGCCTCGAGAGTTGTAATGTGCTCTTTGAATCTAGTAGAGGACTAGGAAACAAGGAAGAAGTTGAGTACGCAGAGCTTTCCCATTGATGAATAGTTGGTGACCAGCGGATGATCTTTCACAGATAGAGAATGTTGATTGTAGCGAGTCGAGAATGGGGCAGAGCCGATGGATTTGTCGCAATCAGTTGGAATGACTGTGTGAGCTGGTCGAAGCTCAATGATGGTCATCTCCGGTGTAGGGAGTGAGACCAGTCAGCTGATAGCGGAGTTGACGCGTCACTGGTCCACCGAGCATGAGGTTTTATCGGTGGCTGCCTCTCGTAACGAGGATTGCATTTCCTTGGTGAGCGAGATCGTGGCAGTGATGCCACGGTTGGATTTTCATGGTGGCTGAGGTGATGCCAGACTAGTGCCTTCTTGGGGTATTGATGTGACACGAAATTTGAGTTCTACACTGTTTGCAAAACTTGACTTTCTGATCCAGTGATCTCAAACTTTTATGATACTTGTACTTCTATCCCAAGTTGAATCTATCAATGATGTTTGTGAAACCCCTCAGCACTAACGTCCTTACCACCTTGGCGCCTTGTCCCAGAGCGGAATCAATCTATTCACGTTCGTGTGGACTAAATTTTGTAGTAGGATAGCTTTCATGTCCATTGTTCCTGGTGAGTTGCCAATGCCTCTTGATAGCCGAGGGAACTTACGGCAGCCATCTAATGGTGCATTACATTCTTCAACCCATTATGATGACCATGTCCTCCCTTTGGCTGAAGTCTCAAGACAACATTTGGTAAGCTTATCTTCATCATAAATCAATAAGACATGGCAAAGAGGCACTGGATAGTATGTAGCAAGTGGCCCCACCGATTCTCCATTGAAGTTCATATGTGTCTGTGAGTTTACCAACAGAATCGATACCTTTCTAACTGAGCCTATCCCGATCAATGCCCTGGGCATAAATGTCATCAAAAGACTCATACATTAGCTCATTCTCAGGCAAAGTTGGCTTCTCAAGGACAATGGTGCCGGGGTGAGTTGCGTCCAGTGCATTGACGGGCTGGGTGAGGAACTAGGAGAGGGGGAGCAGTCTGTGCAAGGGAGGAGGGTTGCTGGAGTAAGATGCACATGGTGCGGTGGGGAGATGGGCCATGTTTAGAGAGAGAAGTTAGAGAGAGAGAAGAGAGAATGATAGAGAAGGTGGGGGGTGAGCGTCAGTCCAGCATGCTGGGGCAGGTTGCCGACGTAATGGTGGGATCGTCATCGTGCTCGCAAGAGTGCTACCATATTGACGGGGTGGTGCGTGCTGACGACGTTACGGTGGAGAGACGGGAGTGGGGGATGAGACGAGGGAGGTTGGACGCGGTAAAGGAGAGAGTGGTGAGGGGGGACGAGGCACTGGCGGTGCCCCTGTTCTGAACAGGGGAACATGCCGCGGGTTAGGGAGGGGAACAGGGAGAGGGCCAGCGGCGGCTGGAGGCGGTTGGCTGTAGGGGGTGGTGAGAAGGGTGTATGTGGCCGTGCATGCGAAGTGAAAAGGAGGGAGAGGAGAAAGGAGAGGCCGGATGGGGGAGGGGGAGGGAGGGGGAGACGCGGTGAACTCCTCCTGCTGGCGGAGCAACGGGAGGGAGTGGCCTGCTGGAGCTCTGCGTATAGCTTGGAGGGGCGACGCAGCCATGCTCGGGCGACGTGGGTGGTGAGCCGGCATGCCCAGACGTGGATGCAGGTGGCTTGGAGCGAACTCCGTCCGGCGAACGACGCATGTGGATGGCCAGCTCGGCAGCGGGGATGGGTGCTCGGTGTACGCGACAATGGTACGAGACGAGCATCGGCAGGCTAACAAGTGCTCGGTCGTGGCCGCAGGGGTTGGAGCTGCTCGGACGTGCGGCAGTGAGCACCGTGCTTGGGCCGGAGGGGACAGTCACGGCCGGCACCACACCACGTACTCTCCCGTCGGGTGCCGTGATGCAATGGACGATCTCGTCCGTCGGGCGTGCTCCTTGCCTCCCAGGGTAGCAGGGTGGATGGTGGTCCATGGTGAAGGGGAATGGGAGTAGCGAGCTGGCCCAGGGGGTGGCGAGGAGGCTGCTAGGATGCCTGTGAATAGTGGAGGTGAATGGAAGCAAGGGAGAGAGGGAGAGCTACTATGTGAAGGAGAGAAAGAGAGAGGGAATGGGGAGAGAGAGGGAACCGTCCGATGCCTATAGAAGGGCGGACAACGCTGCATGCAGGAGTGCGCAGAGAACAGAAAGAGAGAGAGGGGGAGAGGAATGCCAGAGGAGGGGGAGGAGTGAGGAGATCGAAGTGTGAAAGTGGAGGAGGAGAGATGAGAAAGAGAGAATGGGGGGAGGAGGAGAGAGCCGCCGGTGAGGATATAGGCAAGGGAGAGTTATAGAGAGAAGGAGAGTTGCAGAGGGCAAGAAAAGAGAGGAAGAGATAAGAGGAAAGAGAGAGATGGAGGTGAAGAGTGGTGGGGAGAGGAAGACGTGGGTAAAGACGCAATTTACGGGTGTGTGTGTGAGAAGGTGTGGTCGCGGTGGTGTTTGGGAGTTAGAGAGAGAAAGAGGATAAAATGTGGGAGAGAAAGGATGGGGAGAGAGGAGAGAAAGGTGGAGAGGGTAAGGGGCTACATCTTTCCAAAAATTAACTTTACTTCATTACTTCTTAAAAAGAGGTTACATATCACATTTATAGACTCCACAAAGAAAATCAAAAGACACTCATTAAACTTCAACTAACACCTAACACCTAAGACTCATTATATCTCTAGTGGGAAGACTAAAAGACACTTAATAAAGACTATCATATGATGTGGATATTTTATTTCTACTACAAAAGAAAACACACATCTAGGCCCACTAACATGGCCCATTAACACAAAACTCTTAAAATAGCAAATATAGTTTGATAGTTGCCGGTGCCGCTTTGACGATCGACCATTGCCGCTTGTCAATCCCGTGACGATTCCGTCAAACCCCTCCGCTTGGAGGAGGTTCGACCTCGAACCTCATAGCTCAGGATCCCGGTTGGATGGAGCAACCCGGTTCCCTAAGCTCTGATATCATTTGATGTGACACGAAATTTGAGTTCTACACTGTTTGCAAAACTTGACTTTCTGATCCAGTGATCTTAAACTTTTATGATACTTGTACTTCTATCCCAAGTTGAATCTATCAATGATGTTTGTGAAACCCCTCAGCACTAACGTCCTTACCACCTTGGCGCCTTGTCCTAGAGCAGAATCAATCTATTCACGTTCGTGTGGACTAAATTTTGTAGTAGGATAACTTTCATGTCCATTGTTCCTGGTGAGTTGCCAATGCCTCTTGATAGCCGAGGGAACTTACGGCAGCCATCTAATGGTGCATTACATTCTTCAACCCATTATGATGACCATGTCCTCCCTTTGGCTGAAGTCTCAAGACAACATTTGGTAAGCTTATCTTCATCATAAATCAATAAGACATGGCAAAGAGGCACTGGATAGTATGTAGCAAGTGGCCCCACCGATTCTCCATTGAAGTTCATATGTGTCTGTGAGTTTACCAACAGAATCGATACCTTTCTAACTGAGCCTATCCCGATCAATGCCCTGGGTATAAATGTCATCAAAAGACTCATACGTTAGCTCATTCTCAGGCAAAGTTGGCTTCTCAAGGACAATGGTGCCGGGGTGAGTTGCGTCCAGTGCATTGACGGGCTGGGTGAGGAACTAGGAGAGGGGGAGCAGTCTGTGCAAGGGAGGAGGGTTGCTGGAGTAAGATGCACATGGTGCGGTGGGGAGATGGGCCATGTTTAGAGAGAGAAGTTAGAGAGAGAGAAGAGAGAATGAGAGAGAAGGTGGGGGGTGAGCGTCAGTCCAGCATGCTGGGGCAGGTTGCCGGCGTAATGGTGGGATCGTCGTCGTGCTCGCAGGAGTGCTACCATATTGACGGGGTGGTGCGTGCTGACGACGTTGCGGTGGAGAGACGGGAGTGGGGGATGAGACGAGGGAGGTTGGACGCGGTAAAGGAGAGAGTGGTGAGGGGGGACGAGGCACTAGCGGTGCCCCTGTTCTGAACAGGGGAACATGCCGCGGGTTAGGGAGGGGAACAGGGAGAGGGCTAGCGGCGGCTGGAGGCGGTTGGCTGTAGGGGGTGGTGAGAAGGGTGTATGTGGCCGTGCATGCGAAGTGAAAAGGAGGGAGATGAGAAAGGAGAGGCCGGATGGGGGAGGGGGAGGGAGGGGGAGACGCGGTGAACTCCTCCTGCTGGCGGAGCAACGGAGGGGAGTGGCGTGTGGGAGCTCTGCGTATAGCTTGGAGGGGCGATGCAGCCATGCTCGGGCGACGTGGGTGGTAAGCCGGCATGCCCAGACGTGGATGCAGGTGGCTTGGAGCGAACTCCGGCCGGCGAATGACGCATGTGGATGGCCAGCTCGACAGCGGGGATGGGTGCTCGGTGTACGCGACAATGGTACGAGATGAGCATCGGCAGGCTAACAAGTGCTCGGTCGTGGCCGCAGGGGTTGGAGCTGCTCGGACGTGCGGCAGTGAGCACCGTGCTTGGGCCGGAGGGGACAGTCGCGGCCGGCACCACACCACGTACTCTCCCGTCAGGTGCCGCGATGCAATGGACGATCTCGTCCGTCGGGCGTGCTCCTTGCCTCCCAGGGTAGCAGGGTGGAGGGTGGTCCATGGTGAAGGGGAATGGGAGTAGCGAGCTGGCCCAGGGGGTGGCGAGGAGGCTGCTAGGATGCCTGTGAATAGTGGAGGTGAACGGAAGCAAGGGAGAGAGGGAGAGCTGCTATGTGAAGGAGAGAAAGAGAGAGGGAATGGGGAGAGAGAGGGAACCATCCGATGCCTATAGAAGGGAGGACAGCGCTGCATGCAGGAGTGCGCAGAGAACAGAAAGAGAGAGAGGGGGAGAGGAATGCCAAAGGAGGGGGAGGAGTGAGGAGATCGAAGTGTGAAAGTGGAGGAGGAGAGATGAGAAAGAGAGAAAGGGGGGAGGAGGAGAGAGCCGCCGGTGAGGATATAGGCAAGGGAGAGTTATAGAGAGAAGGAGAGTTGCAGAGGGCAAGAAAAGAGAGGAAGAGATAAGAGGAAAGGGAGAGAGGGAGGTGAAGAGTGGTGGGGAGAGGAAGACGTGGGTAAAGACGCAATTTGCGGGTGTGTGTGTGAGAAGGTGTGGTCGCGGTGGTGTTTGGGAGTTAGAGAGAGAAAGAGGATAAAACGTGGGAGAGAAAGGATGGGGAGAGAGGAGAGAAAGGTGGAGAGGGTAAGGGGCTACATCTTTCCAAAAATTAACTTTACTTCATTACTTCTTAAAAAGAGGTTACATATCACATTTATAGACTCCACAAAGAAAATCAAAAGACACTCATTAAACTTCAACTAACACCTAACACCTAAGACTCATTATATCTCTAGTGGGAAGACTAAAAGACACTTAATAAAGACTATCATATGATGTGGATATTTTATTTCTACTACAAAAGAAAACACACATCTAGGCCCACTAACATGGCCCATTAACACAAAACTCTTAAAATAGCAAATATAGTTTGATAGTTGCCGGTGCTGCTTTGACGATCGACCATTGCCGCTTGTCAATCCCGTGACGATTCCGTCAAACCCCTCCGCTTGGAGGAGGTTCGACCTCGAACCTCATAGCTCAGGATCCCGGTTGGATGGAGCAACCCGGTTCCCTAAGCTCTGATACCATTTGATGTGACACGAAATTTGAGTTCTACACTGTTTGCAAAACTTGACTTTCTGATCCAGTGATCTCAAACTTTTATGATACTTGTACTTCTATCCCAAGTTGAATCTATCAATGATGTTTGTGAAACCCCTCAGCACTAACGTCCTTACCACCATGGTGCCTTGTCCCAGAGCGGAATCAATCTATTCACGTTCGTGTGGACTAAATTTTGTAGTAGGATAGCTTTCATGTCCATTGTTCCTGGTGAGTTGCCAATGCCTCTTGATAGCCGAGGGAACTTACGGCAGCCATCTAATGGTGCATTACATTCTTCAACCCATTATGATGACCATGTCCTCCCTTTGGCTGAAGTCTCAAGACAACATTTGGTAAGCTTATCTTCATCATAAATTAATAAGACATGGCAAAGAGGCACTGGATAGTATGTAGCAAGTGGCCCCACTGAATCTCCATTGAAGTTCATATGTGTCTGTGAGTTTACCAACAGAATCGATACCTTTCTAACTGAGCCTATCCCGATCAATGCCCTGGGCATAAATGTCATCAAAAGACTCATACGTTAGCTCATTCTCAGGCATAGTTGGCTTCTCAAGGACAATGGTGCCGGGGTGAGTTGCGTCCAGTGCATTGACGGGCTGGGTGAGGAACTAGGAGAGGGGGAGCAGTCTGTGCAAGGGAGGAGGGTTGCTGGAGTAAGATGCACATGGTGCGGTGGGGAGATGGGCCATGTTTAGAGAGAGAAGTTAGAGAGAGAGTAGAGAGAATGAGAGAGAAGGTGGGGGGTGAGCGTCAGTCCAGCATGCTGGGGTAGGTTGCCGGCGTAATGGTGGGATCGTCGTCGTGCTCGCAGGAGTGCTACCATATTGACGGGGTGGTGCGTGCTGACGACGTTGCGGTGGAGAGACGGGAGTGGGGGATGAGACGAGGGAGGTTGGACGCGGTAAAGGAGAGAGTGGTGAGGGGGGACGAGGCACTGGCGGTGCCCCTGTTCTGAACAGGGGAACATGCCGCGGGTTAGGGAGGGGAACAGGGAGAGGGCCAGCGGCGGCTGGAGGTGGTTGGCTGTAGGGGGTGGTGAGAAGGGTGTATGTGGCCGTGCATGCGAAGTGAAAAGGAGGGAGAGGAGAAAGGAGAGGCCGGATGGGGGAGGGGGAGGGAGGGGGAGACGCGGTGAACTCCTCCTGCTGGCGGAGCAACGGGGGGGAGTGGCCTGCTGGAGCTCTGCGTATAGCTTGGAGGGGCGGTGCAGCCATGCTCGGGCGACGTGGGTGGTGAGCCGGCATGCCCAGACGTGGATGCAGGTGGCTTGGAGCGAACTCCGACCGGCGAACGATGCATGTGGATGGCCAGCTCGGCAGCAGGGATGGGTGCTCGGTGTACGCGACAATGGTACGAGACGAGCATCGGCAGGCTAACAAGTGCTCGGTCATGGCCGCAGGGGTTGGAGCTGCTCGAACGTGCGGCAGTGAGCACCGTGCTTGGGCCGGAGGGGACAGTCGCGGCCGGCACCACACCACGTACTCTCCCGTCGGGTGCCGCGATGCAATGGACGATCTCGTCCGTCGGGCGTGCTCCTTTCCTCCCATGGTAGCAGGGTGGAGGGTGGTCCATGGTGAAGGGGAATGGGAGTAGCGAGTTGGCCCAGGGGGTGGCGAGGAGGCTGCTAGGATGCCTGTGAATAGTGGAGGTGAACGGAAGCAAGGGAGAGTGGGAGAGCTGCTATGTGAAGGAGAGAAAGAGAGAGGGAATGGGGAGAGAGAGGGAACCGTCCGATGCCTATAGAAGGGAGGACAACGCTGCATGCAGGAGTGCGCAGAGAACAGATAGAGAGAGAGGGGGAGAGGAATGCCAGAGGAGGGGGAGGAGTGAGGAGATCGAAGTGTGAAAGTGGAGGAGGAGAGATGAGAAAGAGAGAAAGGGGGGAGGAGGAGAGAGCCGCCGGTGAGGATATAGGCAAGGGAGAGTTATAGAGAGAAGGAGAGTTGCAGAGGGCAAGAAAAGAGAGGAAGAGATAAGAGGAAAGGGAGAGAGGGAGGTGAAGAGTGGTGGGGAGAGGAAGACGTGGGTAAAGACGCAATTTACGGGTGTGTGTGTGAGAAGGTGTGGTCGCGGTGGTGTTTGGGAGTTAGAGAGAGAAAGAGGATAAAACGTGGGAGAGAAAGGATGGGGAGAGAGGAGAGAAAGGTGGAGAGGGTAAGGGGCTACATCTTTCCAAAAATTAACTTTACTTCATTACTTTTTAAAAAGAGGTTACATATCACATTTATAGACTCCACAAAAAAAATCAAAAGACACTCATTAAACTTCACCTAACACCTAACACCTAAGACTCATTATATCTCTAGTGGGAAGACTAAAAGACACTTAATAAAGACTATCATATGATGTGGATATTTTATTTCTACTACAAAAGAAAACACACATCTAGGCCCACTAACATGGCCCATTAACACAAAACTCTTAAAATAGCAAATATAGTTTGATAGTTGCCGGTGCCGCTTTGACGATCGACCATTGCCGCTTGTCAATCCCGTGACGATTCCGTCAAATTGCCTGCTCTGATGATCGATGTATATTGTGTATGGAGCGAGGCATGTTGATCGTGATCAAGGTTTGGCTGTGTCCCTCAGGATTTGTATTCTCGCAAGTGTCGAGGTTTTGCTGGAGCTCTAGGAGCGCTGCCGGCTATGTGTTGTTCTTCCCCTATGCCTTGATGGTTGTAGCAACCCGGATAAAAATCAAAATGGAGTAAAAGATTTAATAATAAATAAATGAAAGAGCTTGGAATAAAAATAATTAAAACCCTTATAGAAATAACGCCTCAGATAAAGGCGCTACTTTCACATAAAATGCCCTTACATACGGCGTGTTTTGAGAAAGGACGCCCACACGTAAAGGCGTCAAATTTCAAACGACCAAAATAAATAAAAAGGGCAAGATAGCGTAACGTCCCTTGCATGGACGCGTTTCAATAAGAAACGACGCTTGACAAGGCGTCAATTTAAAATTCGACGCCCTGACCAAGGTCGCTAATTCAGTTAGAGTTCCGTTCGAACCAGGAACTTATCCAGAGTAAGTGATAACTATGAGAAAGAGTTCGAATGTGGTAATAACTCAATCTTGGAAGTATTACTCCCAATCAAACACTACCTTTGTTAGGATTTCCAAAGTCCCTATAAGTAACCCGGTCAAAACCCTAAAGAACTATTTGGTCGATCTACTGCTGTTACGGTATGTGAAGAACAGTGAGTTCTTCTTGTAGCTTTCTCTCTGTCTTTTGATTTCATGAAGGGTAGTAATCTTCCATCTTCTTCCTCTAATACAGGTTAAGCGATCAATTACGTACGTAAAGAACAAGGTAATGTTATTCAATCTTTTCCCTAACTTCGGATGTCATCTCATCATCCTTCCTTTCTTCTTCCCCTGCAGGTTGATCGAAGATCATCATCTTCATCATCCTCATCAAACGTTTTCTCCATTACCATTGTCTGTCTTGCTGCTGACTGTTAGAAGCTTCAGAGCATCAAAGACTTCGTCCGTTCATCTCCAGATCAACTATAAGGTAGGATTTTCTCAAGCACTGTAGCCCAAATCACAATAATAATGTTGGACCACATATATTAGTTCATCCCTGCATATAGTTTTCGTGAGTTTAAATTGTTTTTGTTAAAAAGAGACACCCTTTCCAAAGGCGCTAATTGAAGAAGCGACCCAGACCAAGGCGCTAATTAAATAAATGACCCTGACAAGGTCGTCAATTCAAATATTTTGACGCTCTGTACACAGACGTCAATTTGATTAATTGTTAATTAACCATGGAAATTAATCCATATTCACTTAAACATGATTCTAAATTAGTACATGATCATAATTACTGAAATCCTGATATTTATCCTGTCATGACCATGTCTCTTGTTTCTAGGAATTATAAATTCTTGAATTCACGACCCTGTGTAAGTCGTTTCTCACTTAACTAACGCCCCTGTTCAGGACGTGAATTGAAAACTAACGCCCCTGTCCAGGGCGTGTTTTTGATAAATTGCTGAAAATATACATTCTGAAAAATTGAAGTAAAGAATGAACGACCACTGTATAAGTCGTCAAATTATAATGAAACGCCCCTCACCAGGGCGCGTTTTTGGTGAAATACTGAATTATTGAAATCCTGCAAAATAGGAAAAATATATAAACGCCCCTATCTAAGGCGTTAATTACTTGAGTAGTGACTTTACTTAAGTCGTCATTTTCCTGTAAAAATGTTTTTTTCCTGTTTCTGATAACCGATGGTTTCAATATATCTATCTATATGTATATCGGCACTAGATCTCCACTCCGTGAGTATAGTCCCACGTTTCATGATGTTACATCGATCACCCTCAACTCTCATTGACATACAAGCTCTCCATTGGACATTCCGTTCCTTTGGACTAGCGAGTTAGTCATAGAGACCTCCGTAAGACTCCTCGTACCTTGGATTCCCTCAAGGTCGACTGAGCTGGTTGTACCCTAAAAACCCCTTACACTATTGAATGCCATGTCACTATAAAAGAAACATGGTATACCGGCCCTTATGATATGCAAAGAGTATATCATGAGAATTCTTAATGGGATGATGATATCATGCCATTTGTTGATGTTCTTGTGGACCTCAATTCTATAATAAGAATGAGGGTATCTTGCCTTTGATAGACTGTTCATGTGGACCTCAATTCTATATAAAGAATGTCCATACTTGTTTGTCATGGTACCCGAGTTAAGGGAACCTAATTCCACCTAGTTTCATCGTTCATCGTGATTGTACCGTTGTTATCGCCTATCTATGTCCAATGTCGTATTTTTGGACTCCATTCTCTCAAAGTTATCCTACGTGTCTACAAGCTTAAATTGTTGAAATTCCATGTTGGCTATATACATATATATACAAGAGTGGATGTCAAAAATACATGATAAATGCCTGCACATATAGGGCCCGATCTGGTCCTGGGAGGAGCACCCGAAAGTACTTGTGCCCATGGGAGTTTTAATGATAAGGTATCTCGCATTATACCGAGTGCATGACTAGCTTGATTGGACATTCCACACAAATCTTGTACTTGACTCGTACTTGACTTGATATGAATTGCGTGACCCGAAAAAGGGTAATTACTTGCTTGCTTGAAACGTGATAGCCAATTCTTGACATGACCTGTTAAACATACTCGCTTGAATATCTTGAATATCTTGTTATCTTGTTGAAAGTTCCTGACTAGTTCATCTTGTTCTCTTGATGTTACATTCTATCTATCTTGTCATTTTATACGAGCATGTATAGCTATAGTACATTCATGAAAAATGTAATTACTTAAACCCCTTGCTAGCGCTTGAGATATAATTTCCTACTGAGCGTTCGCTCACTCCGTGTTTGTCCCTTACTTTTCAAGTAAGTCCGATGACAAGACTCAAACGGATGGGGAAAGTCCAGAGTGAAAGAGCTAGAGCTTTTCCAAGTGTCATCTAGTCTTTTTCCTATTTTCTTGAGTCAACTATGTACTTTTCCTTTTATTTTGAATAGAGTATTGGATTTGTAATAGTCCATCTATTATGGAATAAATGATTGGGTTATCTTTACTTTTGCGCATCTCTGTCTTTGTGTCGAATACACGACCACTCTTATTGACATGATTGATATAAACTCGTCGCGCACCTCCGGGTATCTTCCGCGCTCGGGGCGTGACAATGGTTGCCTCAAATTTCGAGGATGAAATTTCTGTAAGGAGGGGAGAACTGTAACACCCTTGATTTTTTTTTCAATTTTTCTGGATCAGGATCCGTAAGTTCAAATCCTCGTTATGAGTCCTGGAGTGTGTTTTGCGGCTGACGCGCGTTTTTGCCTGTCGAACCTTCGGAACCCTGTGCAAGGTGAACCGATGCGCTGTCTGACTCCGAGATGTTACCAGCGTGTTGTGCATTTTTCGATGATCATGGAGAGTTTTTTTCCTATTTTTCCTATTTTTTGGAAATTCTAGATTTTCTATTTAAACCCCCCACCCTTTTCTCTCTCTCCCTCACTCTCATTTCTCACGTTCTCTCCTCTCCCCCTCTCTTCTCTTCGGGCGGCTGACGGAGATGGACGAGGGTGAGGTGGCAACACTCGTGGGGTGAGGGGCGGCGTGGACGGGGCGAGGATCGAGGCGTGGTGGGGCGAGGAAGCTCGGGTGCCCGTTTGTGAACCGGTGGGCGTTTCGCGACGAAACGGCATCCACGGTGTGCGAAACTTCGGTGGAGGTAGGGGAATGGTTCCTTAACCCTTGTACTTCAATTCGCATGGATTTGGTAGCCCGTGGTGAGCCGAGTGTGGGTTTATTCAAGTCGGGGGGGTTTGAATGCATTTTAGGGTGTGCGACGGATTTGTTGGATCGTGCAAAATTTTCTCGCTTTCTTCCTCCCCTTTTTGGGTTTTAGGACCCGGGGAATGATCCCTATTGTTTTCCCCATCGACTGGGGTCGAGAGGGCATGGAAATCGGAGCCCTAGGGCAGCTCCGGTTGGATTTCTACCGTAATCGGTCAACCGACTCTGGGAGTTCAGTCGACCGACCGGCGTTCGCAGAGGCGGGTGCGACCTCTTCGGTTTGGTCGACCGACCCTTGCGAGCCGGTCGACCCACAAGACTGGTCCAGTCGATCGACCGGTGCAGGGCGCCTTGGTCGACCGACCCCTACCCCTCTTGCCCGTTTTTGGCCCTAGTCGATCCGGTTGAGACCCAATGGCCGACCTATGGCCCCGTGGATGTCCTGGACACCCCTTGGGAACCGTGACCATGTTTTTGGGTGTCAGGAGGTACCATTTTACCTCGATTAGCATGCCCATGGGTTTAAGGGTATGAGTGACCCAATTGTGTTCCGGGCTCGCGTAATTCTACTAATTGAATCGCCGTGGGTCGGCGTGAGTGTGGTGGGTCATTTCCGCACGTCATTAGCTTCTTTGGAATGCGATTTCCGTGTGGGCCGTGCATATGGCCAGTGGACTGTGAGTCCAATTGCCTAGCCTGGGGATGGAGGGTTTTCTTAGCTTTCCTTTGGAAGGGATTGACTCGGTGGTTATGTCCTGCCTTTAGAATTATATTACCGTGATTTTTGACCTAGGGATAGGCCAGATTGACGGCCTAGGGCTGTCCTTGTACGATGGTCTTGACCCCGAGTCCTGTGACTCAAGGACCGCTAGTTTAATAGGTTTAGTGGACTATCTAGAATCCGGTGGCATCGTGCCACCTGTGTTCCGACCCACGTGCGACAGGGCTTGTGAGTAGCTTGTCCGCATTCAGGTGGTTTTCGTCGACAGTCATTTGTGTGGTGACCCCCACTAGTCGTACCTTCCTGGGCATGCATGTGCCAACCCTCCTGAGTGTAGGTGGAGAGCTACACTGGCTTGCCTGGGCACGCGTGTGCTGACCCACCTAGGGGGTAGGTGGAGAGGTACAGCCGTTAGAGACGGTTTTTAGGTTGGTTTTCCGTAGGGCCTCCCCTGTACGGCTCGAGTCTGGGTTGGGAGAAAAACCAGCTAGAGGGCCTGACGTAGTGCTGTCATCCAGTGTGTACACACATGGTCGATGATTTTGGATGTGTGCTGACAAGCACGACCCCGACTAGACCCTTGTTTCTACTGTTGCTTGTGTTGTGTCTTGGTTTCCGCCTGGGGCAAGATAGAGACACATGAGGTGCGGAGTAATTCATCAGTGGGCGCTTTCATCCTTGCTTTTGGTGGGCAGGTACTCCCGTCACATGACGTGAGTTTTCGTGACCCGAGAGTTCATTTTCTGACCCTGAGGCGTGGTTTCCCAAACTGTTTCTATGTGTTTTCTGAGGCTGAGGCCAGGGGCGCTCGGTAGAGTTATCGTGGCTCCACCCCCTTGGCTGGGTCGGGTTCACGACAGCGAGGTCCTTACGGTACCCGTGGATCGGGTGGTCCAGGTTAGGCCCCATCTTGGTGACAGGCCTCCACGGTAGTGTTGTCATGGGTTCTTCCTCAGTAGCTATGGTGTTTTGTGAAATCAGGAGTTCCTTTTCCCATTACCGGTAGGAGTAGTAGTAGAGCCGAGATTTTACCGGCCACCGTGGGTTCTGCTTTTACCGTCTTTGTTGTTGTTTCCAATTGCGCTGCTTGTTACGGCGGTTATTTACGGTTAGGGTTCCGTGGGACCCCTATTAAGCCAGTGAAACGAGGCTCACCCCTACTTTTCAGATGTGGTGGTTCCTCCTCGACGTTCGGAGGTGCAGCGTGGAGGTTTCTAATTGCCAGCTCGTCGGGCCTAGTGTTCACTTGACATTGGGTACATTTTATTTTCTATAGACTGTACTTTATTTTGTACTAGACTCTATAGTTAGTTTATTATTATTGTTCCTACTTTATTTCTTATTTCTGTGTATACTGCCACTCACACACACCTTTTAGCCCTTCCGAGGACTCCGGCTCGTGGGCGGCGGATCAGGATTTGAATGGTATCGGGTTTTCCCTGATATCCGGATCTTGGGTCGTTACAACAAATGTAGTAACATTGCATTTAAATTCTTAAGTACAAAACTATAAGATTTGGGCAAGAAAGTAGTATTCATGAAAATAACTTTAAACATGCCAACATGAAACATGATGTAGCAGAAATCATGAGTAACATGAACTAACTTCTAATCATGAGTAGGAGCCAAAAATAATAAAACTTAAGGCATGATTACTATTTAATATATTGGAGATATATATATATTTTTTAATCTGGTTGCAAGAACCAGGTAGCGGTCGTTCGGGGACCGCTATTAGAAAGTAGCGGTCTCTGTAGGACCACCTTCTGTCTGTAACAGACAGAAGCTTATACCTGTGTGCAGGGCTAATTCTCGGGCAAATAAATGAATGAAACTATGGGTAACAGGAAGATAACTCATGCTAATATGGTTTGTAATGAAGAAACATAAAGAATAGGTATGAATTTAAGCCAAACTTATCATCTTTTTGTTAGGGGTGCAGTGATGGCATGAAATAAGAAAAGAGATTGCACAGTCATGGGGAAACGTCAAATAGTCCGTCTCCAGTGCATGAAATCAAGAGAAAAGAGAGGGCTTTTACTTCTAGCATGTTGTTTAAGCAATCACAGGATAACCTATCTCTGGGGTTGCTCCTAGAGTTTGAATTTCTCACTAGAAGTATGCTCCCGTTCTTGCGCGTCCTGTGTGGAACTAATAACTTCCCGACCTTCTAACTCCTTAACCTCTTGACCTCCTAGCATGAAAGTTTATAGAGGGTTAGAAGATGCTATGGGGATCAAAAACTTCTCAAGAACTAACATAAAATTCTGAAACCTTACCGTCGAACCACGCGAGCCAAAATTAGGGTTTGCACAGGTTGGATCTGGGCTCTATTTATAGTGTTTGGCCTAGGGTTGAGTGATTAGATAGAAATTGGAGTCCTATAGGGCATCAATCCAACCCCCTAAGAGTCCTAGACAAGTTTCCATGCCAGATCACTTCGATCCAAGGCGATTAGGATGAGAAAAATCCAAGCTTTCCACGCTTCTCTAACACCCATTTATGGAACTTAAACGCGGTCGCATGGAGACCGCTATCCGATGAACGTGGTCGCGCGATTGACCGCATCTTGCTTGGGCATGGGAAATTTGAATTAAAGTCAAATTCCTCCTATAGTTATCCCCTAATTATCCAATATAATTAGAAAATTATCCTATTACGTTTCTAGAGTTGGGCTTGGACCTAAAAGCCTTAGAATTGGGTTTGTAGGCCTAGTTTAAGTGGGCCTAATTACTTGGTTATTAATTAAACTCTCAAATTAATTCATTTAACCCATAATTCATTTAATAGCCCATTAAAATGTTTAATAAATTTATTTAATCCCTGAAAAAATCTTAGAAATTTTCAGAGGTGTTACATCCTCCCCCACTTAAAGAGAATTTTATCCCCAAATTCATTACAAGCGATTTATGGAGAGTGTAATTTTACTTACAGTCGAATAGCTCTGGAAATCTTTTGCGCATAGCTTCTTCCAACTCCCATGTTGCTTCTTGGTCCAGATTTTTATTCCACCGGACTTTCACCTCGGGAATAGTTTTATTCCGAAGTTGTCAAACTTCTCGATCCAGGATTTTGATTGGCCTTTGCTCCTATGTTTAGTCATTCTGTGTCACTAGATCGTCATGACTAATAACATGAACTGGGTCGTGAACGTACCTTTTAAGCATTGATACATCGAATACATCATGGACTCCAGATAATTGGGGAGGCAAGGCAATCCGACACGCGACCTTGCCAACCCTTTCAAGAACTTCAAAAGGGCCGATATATCTCGGAATAAGTTTGCCTTTGATGCCAAATCTCTGAATACCTCAACCTAGAGAAACCTTGTGAAACACATGATCTCCTACTTGAAATTCCAGGGCTCGCCTTCTATTATCAGCATACACCTTTTGTCTATCTTGAGCCATATGGAGTCTTTCTCGAATAGGCTTTACCTTCTCGGTGGTATCCCGAATGAGTTATGACCTAGAAGTTGTCTTTCCCCATCTTCATTCCAGCATATAGGTGAGCGGCAACTTCTTCCATATAAAGCCTTGAAAGGTGCCATTTGTATACTAGCTTGATAGCTATTGTTGTTGGCAAATTCAATTAGAGGAAAGTGGTCATGCCAACTCCCTCCGAAATCAATAGCATATGCCCTGAGCATATCTTCTATAACTCGATTTGTTCTTTCAGTTTGACCATCTATTTGCAGATGGAAAGCAGTGCTAAAGTTAAGTCGCGTCTCCAAGGAATGTTGTAGACCCTTCCAGAATTATGATGTAAAGCGAGGGTCTTGATCAGAAATAATAGTAATAGGGACACCGTGCATTTTAACAATCTCCTTCATATATAGGGCTGCTAGAATATTTCACAGACCATCGACTTTTAATAGGTAAGAAATGTGCAGATTTCATCAATCGATCTATGATTACCCATATACCATCATCTCCATCTCTTGTCTTTGGCAAACTCATGATGAAATCTATCCCTATGCTCTCCCACTTCCACTCTGGCATTTTTAAGGGATGTAGCTTTCTAGTGGGCTTTAAATGTTCCGTCTAAACTTGCTGACAAGGCAACATGATACAAAGTCCGCTATCTCTCTTTTGATGTTGGGACACTAGAAATTCCTTTTTAAATCTTGGTACATCTTTGTAGCACTAGGGTGAATAGCATATCATGATTTATGAGCTTCTTCCATGATCATCTTTTTAGTGTCGGCATGATCCGGCACACAAATCCGACCTTTAAATAATAACCTTCCATCGGTCGAAATAGAAAAATCCGGCCACTGATCAATGTTGGTTTTGATTTCTACCATTATAGGGTCATTTTCTTGTAACTTGACTAGATCTTTAATCAGTGTAGGTTGTGACCGGATATTAGCAATCATACACCCTTCTTCTTTTGTATCAATATCTAGATTCAAATGTGAAAAATCTTCTATAAGATATGTCATACCTTTCCTGAGACTTGCTAGAGTTGCTAATGGTTTTCTACTGAGTGCATCTGCTACAGCATTTGCTTTGCCATGATGGTATTGGATAGAGAAGTCAAAATCCTTGAGGTATTCCTGCCATCTTCATTGTCTCATGTTTAACTCCCTTTGAGTGAAGAGATACTTGAGACTTTTGTGGTCTGAGGATATGGTGAATTTCTCCCCATAAAGGTAATGCCGCCATATTTTTAAGGCAAAAATGACAGCGGCTAACTCCAGATCGTGTACGGGATAATTCTTCTCATGACGCTTTAATTGCCTTGAAGCATAACAAATCACCTTATCGTGCTACATAAGGACACAACCAACGCCAATGTGCAACGGCCCAAGATCCGGATACCGGGAAGAAACCGATACCATTCGAATCCTAGCCCGCCGCCCACGAGCCGGAGGGCTCGAAAGGGCTAAAAGGTGTGTGGAGGCACAAAGAAATAGGAAATAATGCAAAACCATTCAACAATTAACAGAAATAAATTAATAACTACAATAGAGTCTAGTCTAACAGAGAGCACAGTCTAAAGTAGTAAAACGTACCACATGCCAAGTGAACACTCGGCCCGGCAAGCTGGCAACTAAGAACCTATGCATAGCACTCTCAAACCTCGGGGAAGAACCGCCACACCTGAAAAGTAGGGGTGAGCCTCCTGTCACTGTCTTAGTAGGGATCCTGCAGAACCCCAACCGAGAACAACGACAGTAGCGGAAAGGGAAAATAGCTACAACTACAGTTGGAATAGCGAACCGGTGGCCGGTCAAAACTTGGCACTATAGCTACTCATACTGTACCAAGAAAACAAGCCCCAGTCTCATAGTCGGGGGACTACCGAACTAACAGAAGAACCTCTGGCTACGCCGCCAAAAGAAACAATCACAACCTTACAGTCGTGGACCTAACACCGTCCAGGGAAACCCTCGGTGACGCTCACCGGAAAAATCCCTAGACCACTACCTTGGGAACACTCCCTAAAAATATCAGGAAAACCACGTCTCACAGACGGGAAACATAACCCGAAAACAGGAGAGTCACGTCTCACGTGACAGGAGTACATGCCCACCAGAAGCAAGGCCGGATGCGTCCACTGACGACTTAGACTGCGCCTCAGGTGCCCCCCTCGACCCCTGGTGGAACGGGGACACCGTACTGAAGTCCCGCGATCAAGAGGTTCAAATCTGTTTGTTCACAAATTGGATTTATCAAACTTAATTTGATGATGCTATGGATTATGTAAGATATACGTGGATAAATCCAGAACAACAATTTAAACTAACACTCACGTAGAATGGAGGTAGAAGAAAAGGACCAAACCACACAATTCAAAACACAATGCACAGCGATTTTTAAGGTGGTTTGGATGCAATGACAGCAATCCTACGTCCACCCCTCACCAAAGCCGGTGAGGCTTCACTTGGGGACAAATCCCCAAACGGAGACGACGCTCCAAACACACACGCAAGACGACGCCTGCCCACACACACAGGGACGCGCCCCAATAAACACCCACACATGGAGACGAGATCTCCAACAAGATCCAACAACCGGATCAACAACACACACACACGTTGCGACAGATGCAGCACTCCACACACTAGAATGACCAGATCTAGATAGATCCACACACACACACACACACACACACACACACACACACACACACACACACACACACACACACACACACACACACACACACACACACACACACACAGAGAGAGATCTAGGAAGATCCATGCACACACACGAATCAGACACGACACACACACACGACCATGGATCCAAAACGATCCACACACACACAAGTGCTTATAGTTTATGAGGAACACAAATATAACACCCAAAACACAAAGACAATGAGGCACACTTTAGAAAACTCCTGATTTGGATTTCCTTTGAATGTATGTTGCAGATCTTTGAACGTGGCTTCAATTTTCACTTGAGAGGAGCATGAAGGTATTCATATGGATCTTGAGAAATAATATTCTTTCACCTTTTAGCAGCCTTCTCTCGAATCCATGCTTGCTTTCTTCATCTTCTTTCTCCCTTGGGCAATTTTCCTTTGAATCCTTGCTTGCGTGCTTCTTCACTTCCTTGGAGGTGGCTAGCTTCAGATTGAGCTTGAAACACCTTGGAGATGGATGAAGATCTTGCTGTACGAAGTACTGTTCACGGAGCTACAGTACTCTTCTCCCTCCTTGGATAGCCTCCCCTTAATCTTTATTGGTTTCATAGGGTTTATGACCCCAATGAGATCTTTTATAGATCTTGGAAGGTTAGGAGACAAGCCCTAGACCAGATCCACAAATCCCTCCTTGATTGGGGGCAATGGGATTAAAAAATGGGTGAAGATTCCTCTCCATGAGCTTGAAATCAAAAGTCAATATTAGGGGCTTCGGGGTGTTCGGTCGACCGGAAGCAACGGGTCGGTCAATCGAAACTCTGCACGTTTGAGTTTTTTCATTTCTGGAAATTTCGGTCGACCGGCCACTGCCCGTTGGTCGACCGGACTATCAAAAACTTGAGTTTTATGATCCCTGGAAATTTTGGTCGACCAATCCCCTATGGTCGGTCCACCGAATTGTGAAAAACTATAGTTTTTTGAATTCTGGTAATTTCGGTCGACCAATGCTATAGGGTCGGTCGACCAATTGCTACAGTAAATTCCAGACTCTAAGATTTCAACCCCAAACTCCATTGTAACCCTTCCAAACTCTGTGGCATCAAACCCCTTTGATCTTGGAGGGTTTGTACTGGGTATTTTGACCTGCAAGAACATAGACAATTGATTAAGACTATAGCTCAAACATTCATATGATGCATGCATGAACTTCATGTCCTCATTCATTCCATGTATTTTTTGGGTTTGGTTTAACATGGTTTATACATTTGGAAGGCTTAAACCATTTGAGCATTTGTCATGATTGGAATGAGAGACTTATGCATTCAAACTGAACTGGTACGCTAGCAAGCCATGCAACCATTGTGAACTGCAACTACCATGAGTGAAGTAGGCTTGAAACCTCTTGTAAAACAAACATTCTCAGCCAAGGGTCAAAACCATATAGCCATTCATTTGACCAACATGTTTGAGCCTCAAGCCATTTGTCATCTCAATCATATTTGAACAACAACATGAATGCACACAGTCATTAAGAACATGGGCAATCAACCATTAAGTTTAGTTATCATCAAAAACATATGCAAGGCATATACAACAATCTCCCCCTTTTTGATGATGACAAACTTTATGACTGACACAGATAACATATCTTTCTGCCCCTTTGACATGATCAAAAAGAGGGAAGAAGGCAATGAAGTTCAAATTGTAGCAAGCATATTCATAAAGCAATGAGGGACCACTTCAGAAGTGCAAGTGTGGAAATAGCAAGGCAGGTATGCGGTGATCAAAACATATTGATTCAGTGATACCAATTGAAACTTATGGTGGCAGAAAAGTATGCAGACTGAAGATTCACAAAGCAAGATGATACCATTCAAGGCAAATACATTCAAGCACGTATTGATTACCAATTAAAGGTAGTGGTTGGCCTCAAGGGTATGAACCAGTGATGGAAGATGGTCACAAGATGAGGTGTTCAGCATGATAGCATTCAAATTCTAGAATCTATTTAAGAGTTTCACAGGATGCACGAGCAAAGCAACAGCAGGATGGCATAGCAAATGATTTTCTTTGATTTTCAAATATTCTGATTTTTATTTTATTTTTTGGAAATGCATAATAACCCAATGCAAACTTATGACACTATGAATGCATGCAATGCAACTGAACAGACATGATGGCAATATAAATGCAAGCATATGAAACTCAATGCAAGCATACAATGGAATGAAAACCAACTAGGGCAATTGTTGAATTCAAAAACCATGTTGATTAATTCTATGTGAGGGTCACAAAATGTTGATTTTCATGATACCAATTGAGGGCAAGAACCCCATATAGCAAGAGTACAGAAACTGAAGTCCAAATTTTTTGAATGCGATGGATTTTCAGATTTTTACATTTTTTGTTGAAATGCATGAAGCTATGTACACGCAAATGATGACATATGAAATGCTCAGAATGTAACCAAGCATATATATATATATATATATATATATATATATATATATATATATATATATACATGCAACATATCTCCCCCTTACTTATTTAAGAGGGGAATGGGTATAAGAAGGATACATGAGAGTCATGACAACTGAAATGTTCATGTATAGCACCTAGGAGATTGTGCAATCATATAAGAGAATCATGCAATGGTCAATGCAGTCAAACAATTTTCTGAGTACATATTAAATCAAATTTCCAATGGTGTGAGTAACATGAAAAATGATAGTTGCAATATGAATATTCAGATTTTCAGATCAACACAAGGAGACATTTTACAGACTGCATTTCAATTTTGAGAACAGCGTATTGGAGGCTTCGCTCTACCTCAAAAATTTTCACATCAAAATTTTAATGATATCACATGATAATTAGAATTTTTCTAAAGTGATCAGGTTCAAATAATTCTTTTTTATGCGAGTAGACGCATAGAGCTCATGCCAGAATCTCCGGTTACTCAGAATACTGAACCATTTCACCTTATTTTGAACAGATGTACTTTAGTCAACACTTTTTAGAAATGAACCACATCACGTCTTAGGTGACATGTGCCCAGTTTACTCAGTGAGACCGAGCATTGCTCTGCCTTTTATTTCACATTTTTTTTTAAATTTTCCAACAAAGATAGGTAGGCGGCTTTTTCCTCAACTGTCTCGTCAACATATATGCAACAAGTTTAAAGTCTCTAGAGTGTTGAAAGGAAATTCTATATCCTTATCTTTAACATTCATTTTCACATTTTATGCATGAAGTGTGTGAATTTGATTCAGCATGTATACCGAAAATACCATGAACACATAACAATGCAACTCCCCCTAAATAGATGCACTTATGAAGTATGAACTCTCCCAGAGTGTATGACATGAAACATGCCAATAATGACTCAAATGCAACATTATTTAGCAAGAAGGCATAAGGCCATAGAAATGTCAAAAGATGGGGGTGAATTGCATATAATATCAAGCAAGCACGCAGAGGGAATGTATGCAACATGCAATGTAATGTAAAATTGCTAATACCAATTGAATTGATACCAATTGAATGAACTAAATGCAGCTAATGCATAAGTTATAATGTAATGCAACCTATGAGCATATAATAATGCAATGCAATATGAAAAGGCAAGATGCAAGAGCTTGTTGTTCAAACCATGAGACACATTTAACATTAAAGCATTCCCATTTTTTTATTTTTTTCATGACATAACCTTTATGAAGAAGGGTGCATAAAAGATCAAAATTACGCAATGCAACCCAGTTTGGAGACATTGTTCAAAAATAGATTTTCAAAGATCTTTCACAAGTTTTGAAATGAAAATTCATCCACAAGACAAATGTTTGGATCATTTGATCAAAAACATATTTTCAATTTGGATAGCTCAGCTCAAGAATTCAATCACAAATTAACCAGTCAAAATTTTCAAGATCTGGTACAAGGCGAAGATTTTAGTCCGAAGACCCAGCTCAACGCATAGGGAATGCTTCCAAGTGGACATAATCCACTCTTCGACAAACGCCATTTGATATACCAGATGTGCAGTTCAATTCATGTGTGATCATGCAATTCAAATTGAGAAATATTCAATAGCCAATCACTTTATACACATTTCTCAAGATCTTCGATTTGGTTCAACCAGTTTGACAAGTTCATCACATCAAACTAGATTCAACCAATTTGTCAAGTTTTCAGAATTGTATACCTGAGTGCAGCAGACCTATTGAGAGGTGCATTACATAATCTTCCACATGTAAATGTCAAGGTTCATCAACAATGTATATGCATGAAAATGGATATGCATTCTAATATTGAAACCAATTTTTTTTATTTTATTTATTTTCATTCATGAAATTATGGTTAAAATAAATATTGATTTTTTAAATAGAGCTCAGAAGTTAATTTTCAATGCGTGTGCCTTGAGCATCCATCATCTTCCAAGTCTTCCACCTGCAATCCAAAGAAAATAGAATTCGGTTCACCCATTAAACTTACTTTGAAATCTCCTTGCACAATCCCTGCAAATTGTTCAAAAAAAGGCATTATTAGTAGCTTTCAAATTTTATATTTTCCACATGTACTTGAACCACTAAAATGTATTTATCTACTTACCTCATGAAAAGTGTTTGATCAACCTTACCTATTGATTTCATTCTCAATCAAAACAATGTGAACCTCTCATACCATGCCTTGGATACTTACTTCAGCATATACAAGACTTTCACCAGCTTGTGTTAAGTCGATCATGGAGGTTGTTCAAGTTTTGGTATCCCATCTCCTGGTGGCAATTCAAAAAGTTCTCATCATTTTTCATCCTTGCAAGGTATTCCTTTCATTGACTCAAGCTTGGCCATGACTAGCCCATCATCATTTAGATTTTGGGAGTATAATCTGCATCCAAAGATAAAAGGACTTGATTTGTCAATTTTGATTCAAATTTATTAATCAATGACATGAAAAGTTCCTTTGACAACCAAACATCCCCTTAATAAACTCCAGAGTTGATGCATGAGTCATATGTGAACCTAACACTAAGTCTATATGACGAATGTGGTTGCTCCCCCTTAGTGTGTGCATGAATGCAAGATGTTCAACAATCATTCTAATACTATATGCAGTTATGGATGTGATGAATGCAAATGAATTGGAATATATTATTGCAAGAGTTCACAAGGGTGAACTTCGGCATGACAGGATGAAGACATATGACACATATGACAAACTCAATGTGTGTGGTTGAAGTAAAATTGAAGGTTTCCAAATTCCCATAACAATATGCTTATGTGCCAATTGACATGCACAAGAATACGCAACTGACTATGAATGAGATGCATGTTCAGACATATACATGATTACATGACTATATGACACAGAATAAATCAAAACATGACACAATCATTGGAGAGAGTAGGAGGGATATCACCTTAGTGTTCAGATTTTAGTTTTGATTTTTCTTTTAACCTTGCTGGAGTCATTTGACTCGTGTGCCTTACCTTATTAACTAAAAACACATTCCACACTTCATATTCTCATGGCACACCTGTAAAATAGATTTCTCAATTTACATTCTTAGGTACCCAAATCATATTGGGTCCTTGTGGGTTAACAGCAACATTGGCATGTAATTTCCATTTTTTGACAACATTCAATTCACCACTTTTCTTTAGAAAATAATCATGCTTAACATTCCCAGATTTACCAAAGTGATGGTAGAAGGCACGTGGCATCATTTTCTTTCTTCTCATTGGGTCTGCCAATTTATGTGTGTGGGCATGATATGTTGAATGAGAGTTCTTTTTCTTCAACAGTAACCAGCAATGTGAAGTTGTATGACCCCTTTTACCATAGTGATTACAACGCATGGAAGGTTTTATGGTGAATGTTTCTTTACATTTTTCAAACCAGCTTGGTTTCTACATGCTCTCAAGTCAACATTCTTCATAATGAAACAATTGTTCATGGCATGTCCATGTCTTCCACAGTAAAAGCATGAGAGTTTTTTCATTAGTGGGTGTATGTGTATGGCAGAAGTATGCTTAACATGCATAGTGATGCTAGCAGCATTTTTGGATTTTTGATGCAAATTAATTTTCTGATTTTTATTTTCTTTTTGAATCTTTTGGACAATCACACTGTTTTTCGAATCTGGTAGAGTTCTTGACATGGTGTGTTGCTGGGAGTAAGATGTGGAGGTGCTGGGTGCACGATTGTAATGAACAAATGAAGTATGTATTTTACTTTCACATTTGTTTTTGTTCACAGGATTAAACTCTAGCCCTTCTCTTTGAAAGTTTACTTTCATTCCCAACAATTTGTCAAAATTTTCTTGACCATTGACAAATCTAGACAATGAGTTATGCAGGTCTTGGATTTCCTTTTCTAGAGATGTGATGTGCAATTGATTTTTGGTGAGTTCTTCACAAGAAGCAAGACTGACGTTTAGAACGGCATTGGTTTGCCTAAGACATTCGAGTTCTTGATTTATTTCATCCACATCTCCACACTCATGCAGAACCACATATTTTCCTTTTTCTAGAGTCAACAATCTTTCAGAAATGGCCCTATTCAATTCCTTCAGTTTCTCATTTTCTTTTTCATGTTTTTTATCATGAACAAGTTCATTTTGACCATTGTCCATTACATTTATTCTCTCTCTCAACTCTTTATTTTCATTTCTCAAAGAAGAAATTTGATCTTTATGAGTTTCAATGTCAAACACATGAGCATCAATCAATTCCTTTAAGTATGGGCATTCTTTACAAGAAGAATCACATTTATTTTGTCCAACATTCTTTTTCAGTTTTTTATTTTCAGATTTTAACTTCATGTAATTATTAGCAAGCTCATCATATGCAATCAACAACTCTTCATAGCTAAATTCATCTTCATCATCAGAATCAGAATTTACCTTTGAGCTTGATCCAATTTGTTGATCACTCCCTTGATCACTTGTGCCTACCACAAGGCATTGGTCTTCATGCTCTTCCTGGAAATCGATCAAGCCATCCAATATATCCTTCGCGGATCTGCAATGAGAGACAAAGGAAAAAAGATTAGAATTAACTGCTGCAGTAAACAACTTTAAAACCAAATAATTTTGATCATGTTTGAGATTATGATTAGATAAGCTTCCATAGCTTAGGATCGTATGAATTGACTAGACTGGACATTCTTCCTAACCACAAATCAAAATTGCAACCATCAAACACCGGTGGAGAATTCAGGGTGTACATGTTGGTAGTCATTGATCTGGATCTCTCTAGATCGTTAGATCTATGAAAAGTAGAGCCTTTGCTCTGATACCAATTGAAGTCCCGCGATCAATGACACCCAAGAGGGGGGTGAATTGGGTGTTTTCAAAACTTAAAGAACCTTTCGGCCTTTTAAAAGAATGTGACACAATGCTAATCAAGAGGTTCGAATCTATTTGTTCACAAATTAGATTTATCAAACTTAATTTGATGATGATATGGATTATGTAAGATATACGTGGATAAATCCGGAACAACAATTTACACTAACACTCACGTAGAATGGAGGTAGAGGAAAAGGACCAAACCACACAATTCAAAACACAATGCACAGCAGTTTTTAAGGTGGTTCGGATGCAACGACGGCAATCCTACGTCCACCCCTCACCAAATCCGGTGAGGCTTCACTTGGGGACAAATCCCCAAATGGAGACGACGCTCCAAACACACACGCAAGACGATGCCTGCCCACACACACGGGGACGCGCCCCAATACACACCCACACACGGAGACGAGATCTCTAACAAGATCCAACAACAGGATCAACAACACACACACACGCTGCGACAGATGCAACACTCCACACACTAGAATGACCGGATCTAGATAGATCCACACACACACACACATAGATCTAGGAAGATCCACGCACACACACGAATCAGACACGGCACACACACACGACCACGGATCCAAAACGATCCACACACACACAAGTGCTTACAGTTTATGAAGAACACAAATATAACACCTAAAATACAAAGACAATGAGCCACAATTTAGAAAACTCTTGATTTCGCTTCCCTTTGAATGTATGCTACTGATCTTTGAACGTGGCTTCAATTTTCACTTGAGCGGAGCTTGAAGATCTTCAGATGGATCTTGAGAAACAATATTCTTTCACCTTTTAGCAGCCTTCTCTCGAATCTGTGCTTACTTGCTTTTTCTTCTTTCTCCCTTGGGCAATTTTCCTTTGAATCCTTGCTTGCTTGCTTCTTTACTTCCATGGAGATGGCTAGCTTCAGATTGAGCTTGAAACACCTTGGAGATGGATGAAGATCTTGCTGCACGAAGTACTGTTCACGGAGCTACAGTACTCTTCTCCCTCCTTGGACAGCCTCCCCTTAATCTCTTCTTGGTTTCATAGGGTTTATGACCCCAATGAGATCTTTTATAGATCTTGGAAGGTTAGGAGACAAGGCACAGACCAGATCCACAAATCCCTCCTTGATTGGGGGCAATGGGATTAAAGAAATGGGTGAAGATTCCTCTCCACGAGATTGAAATCAAAAGTCAATATTGGGGGCTTCGGGGCGTTCGGTCGACAGGAAGCAATGGGTCGGTCGATCGAAACTTTGCAAGTTTGAGATTTTTCATTTCTGGAAATTTCGGTCGACCGGCCACTGCCTGTCGGTCGACCGGACTATCAAAAACTTGAGTTTTCTAATCCCTGGAAATTTCGGTCGACCAATCCCCTATGGTCGGTCCATCGAATTGTGAAAAATTATAGTTTTTTGAATTCTGGTAATTTCGGTCGACCAATGCTATAGGGTCGGTCGACCAATTGCTACAGTAAATTCTAGACTCTAAGATTTCAGCCCCAAACTCTATTGCAACCCTTCCAAACTCTGTGGCATCAAACCCCTTTGATCTTGGAGGGTTTGTACTGAGTATTTTGACCTGCAAGAACATAGACAATTGATTAGAACTATAGCTCAAACATTCATATGATGCATGCATGAACTTCATGTCCTCATTCATTCCATGTATTTTTTGGGTTTGGTTTAACTTGGTTTATACATTTGGAAGGCTTAAACCATTTGAGCATTTGTCATGATTGGAATGAGAGACTTATGCATTCAAATTGAACTGGTACGCTAGCAAGCCATGCAACCATTGTGAACTGCAACTACCATGAGTGAAGTAGGCTTGAAACCTCTTGTAAAACAAACATTCTCAGCCAAGGGTCAAAACCATATAGCTATTCATTTGACCAACATGTTTGAGCCTCGAGCCATTTGTCATCTCAATCATATTTGAACAACAACATGAATGCACACAGTCATTAAGAACATGGGCAATCAACCATTAAGTTTAGTTATCATCAAAAACATATGTAAGGCATATACAACACGTACAAGTAACCACAAAGCAAGTGACTAGCTGGGGTCGCGCTCGTCAGCGCGGGTCCAACTGCCCCCAACCACGCGTGCACACAGGACCACGCGTCTTAGGTCTGGCCCTCTGACTAGTTTTCCCCTCATCCGGACTTTGGCGTCAAGACGTGGGGCCCGATGGTAAGTAGCCTAAAAATCGTATCTTGGGGTAGCCTCACCACCACTCCCTGGTGGGACCACTCACGTGTCGGAAGGCTACGACTAGTGGGGAGTCACTAATGTGACCACTCTCCGAGGAGAAACTCTGAGAAACACTTATGCACCCTGCACGAAAGTCAAGAAGAACCAAGTGGCGTCGAGCCATTGTACTCTAGACAGTCCTCTAGACTCACTAAATCCAACGGTCCTTGAGTCACAAGACTCGTGGTCAAGACCATCATACGCAACGGCACAATGCTATTAATCTAGCCTAATCCCTAGGTCTAAAACCATGATAGCACGAATACTGAGGTAGCTCACGAGTCACCGAGACCATTCCCTCAAAAGGGAACTAGGAAACCCTCCAGCCCCAGGCTCGGTAATTGGACTCACAATCCAACGCCACACACATTGCCCATGCGGAAAGCACAAAAGCACCATTCCCAAGGTAGCTCACAAGCCGCCACACCGATTTCCCGTCCAAGGGAACAACAGGAAACCTCCAGCCCCAGGTTGGGTAACTGGACTCACAGTCCAAGGCCAAACACTTGGCCCAGTCGGGAACCATCTTCAACAGAAACCTACGACATGCGGGGGAACCCCACCACACTCACACCAATGTACGGTGACTCGATCGAGTGTGACATAAAGCCCGGAACACACACATACAGGGTCACCGGACACTTGAAGACATGGGCATGTTAATCGAGGTAACTTGGTACCTCCAGACATCCCTGAAATACGGTCACGGAACCCACGGGATCTCGGGCCACTCACGAGGCCAAAGGTCGACCACTGGGTCACAACCGGGTTGACCGGAGACCAACACAACACTAAACGGGTTCGACAAGCACAAAACCCAAGTGGCGGTCCTCTCTGGACCATCACGGACTAGGCGGTCTGGCTGGGACCGCTTAGATTGGCTTAGCGGTCTAGCCATGACCGCTTAGCCGCAGAAGGACCCAGGCGGTCACCCTCAGACCGCCCAGAAGAGTGGCGGTCCATTGCCTGACCGCTTGGTGTCACCTAGTGGTCAGTCACATGGCAGCTACCCCTCTCGGCTTAGAATGAACCCAAAACGTCAAACGGTCGTGCCCTAGCCGCTCCATGAGCCAGGCAATCCACGCCAGACCGCTTAATGCTCCAAGCAGTCTATCGTGCGACCGTTTAACCTACCGACACAAAGGGGCAGGTGGCGGTCAGACCAAGACCGCCCAACCATAAAAACGGTCTGCCTTAGACCGCACAGACAGGTAGAGTGGTCTATCGCAGGGCTGCTACCCCAAAACATGGTGAAACAGATGATAAGCGGTCACCCTGGGGACCATTTCAACTTATAAGCGGTTTATGTAAGACCGCGTTTAAGCCAGAAAACCTAGAACGACGGGAAACACCCCAAAAAGCCATTCCACACCCCATTCACCCTCGGGTGAAGTGGAAACAAAGGGGAAACCCTTCCCCATGCCCCTAGGCATCACATGACGCCCTCAAACCATCAAACAACGCGTTAAATCACTAAATCCGGCTTACTCCCCAAAAACATGCATTTTGCCCAAAATGTGAAAATAAACCCGCTCGGCTCGCCACGACCTACAAAATTTGCAGGAAAGGAAGTGCACGAGCTGGGGGTCCATCTCCCTACCTCCACCGAAGATTTCATGCGTCGTGGACGCCGATCCACGAAGAAAACGCCGCGAAACCCCGCCGGTATCCCACCCTCACGAACCAGCTTCACCTCGCCACCACGCCTCGATTCTTGCCCCGTCCACGCTACTCCTCGCCTCATGAGAGAGAAGAGAGAGGGAAAGTGTGAGAGAATGAGAGATGGGGAGAGAGAGAAAAAGGGGTTAGTATATATAGAAAAACCCAAAAATTTTGTAAATTCAGAAAAATACTAAAAATTACCTCCACGATCCTCGGAAGGAGCACAACGCAGTGGTAACATCTCGGAGTCGGAGAACACCACGGTTCGCCCTGCACAGAGTTCCGACGGCACATTAGGGAAAAACATGTGTAAAGCACAAAATACACTCCGAGACCCACGAAAATGATCCGAAAAATATCCAAAAAACCCGGGGCATTACACAATGCCTGATGCATCCGTGTAAACTTCGAAGCCACCGCCTTCGACAGGTAGTGCCAAGATGGGTGCCGTAGTGAGATGTTCCTTGAAAGTCAAGAAACTCTCTTCGCAATCCTTCGACCATATAAAGGGGTTCTCCTTTCTTGTGAAGCTGGTTAGAGGAATGGCAATCTTTGAGAAATCCTTTATGAATTTCTATAATAGCCAGTTAAGCTGAGAAAACTTCTAACTTCAGAGACAGTCGTTGGTCGGCTCCAATTCTTGATAGCTTTGACCTTAGAAGGATCCACAATGATACCTTCCTTTGAGATAATATGGCCTAGGAAAGAGACCTCCTTTAGTCAGAACTCACACTTGTTGAGCTTCGCATAGAGTTGGTGTTCTCTTAATACTTGCAAAATTATCCTTAAGTATTCTTCATGGTCCTCCTTGGTCTTAAATATATAAGAATATCATCAATAAATACGACCACGAATCGGTCGAGATAAGGCCTGAAAATATTGTTCATGAGTTGCATGAAAGTTACATGGGAATTGGTTAACACGAATGGCATCACCACGAACTCATAGTGTCCATATTTGCTCCGGAAAGATGTATTGTAATTGTCTTCATCTTTAATATTGAGTTGATCGTAACTAGTCCCGAGGTCTATCTTTGAGAAATATTTTGCTCTGGAGATTTGATCAAATAGCTCATCTATACACGGCAGTGGATATTTATTCTTGATTATGAGTTGATTTAACAGCCGGTAGTCGATGCATAGCCTGAGAGATCCATCCTTCTTCCTGACAAATAAGACCGGCGCACCTCAAGGGGATTTGCTAGGTCGAATAAAGCCTTTCTCCAATAGTTTCTTAAGTTGCTTTTTCAACTCCTTGAGTTCCATGGGGGACATAATGTAAGGAACTATTGAAATAGGTGCTGCTCCAAGAATAAGTTCAATGGAGAAGTTCACTTCCTTTCGGGTGGTAAACCAGGTAGTTCGGATGGAAAGACATCGGGGAACTCTTTTACAATGGGGATTTCATCTAGGATGATTTCCTTGGACTCGGTGATGATTATGGAAGCAAGGAAAGCTTCACAACCTTGCGAGAGAAGTTTGCAAGCGTGAAGAGAAGAAATGAGAGCATGATGCTTCCTATATTTAATGCCAAGGAAGGAAAACCGTGGAAGATCTGGTTTGTGAAAAGAAATTCTCCAATGGTGATATCTGATATCGGCACAATGGTCACATAACCAATCTACACCTAGGATGGCATCATAGCCTTCCATGTCAAGGCATATAGGATTTGCACGGAGATTGTAGCCTTCTATGGTTACCTCACTATTTGGTTAGTGGGTTGTAAGTTTGGTTCCCGGACCTAAGGGTGTTGTGATTGCTAAGTCTGAAGGTAGAGGAATAGGTGAAACCAGCAAAGTTTCTGCAAAAGCAGTAGATATAAAGAAATGAGAAGCACCAGTATCAAATAACACAAAGGCAGGATGCGAGTAAATTTGAACGGTACCTTCCATTAACCCATCATCCTTGGGTGCTTCCTCGTCCAGTACGACATTAAGATGAGCCTGTCGCCTACGCCCACCATTAGAAGGTTAATCTTTCATGAGGGGGCAATTCGGCATGCAGTGCTCCCAGCTTCCAAATCGTAGACAAGCGCCAAGGCACTTCCAGCACTCTTCGGCCAAATGACCGAATTTCTCACAAAATGTGCAAGCCGTCATGACTTGCTTCTCCTCCTCTTTAACCTTCGTGTTCTTGTTGTTGTTGCTATTGCCATCCTCATTATGGGACCTCTTCTTGTCGACACGGGATTTATAGGACCCCATGATACTGAATCTTTCTTCCTTTTGCCCCTTCTTCTCGTACTTACGGCCACAGTCTTTGCCCTTGCCCTTGCCCTTGTATTTCTCGACCTTCTCCAAGGTCCTTTCACATAAATGTGCTCGGTGACCATCTCCGTATAGGTCCGAATGTTTTGAGGGCCAAGTTGTTTGACAAAGATGGGCCTCAATCCGTCCATGAAGCGATTGGCTTTGAGGAGTTCTATAGCCACAAGGTGTGGAGTATAAGGTGCTAGGTGAGAAAATTGCAATTCATACTCTGCCATGGACATCATGCCTTGCCATAGAGAGGTGAATTCCGCAACCATCCTTTCACGGACATGTTCGGAGAAATACTTCTCCCGGAAGAGTTCAAGAAACTCTTCCCAAGTAAGATGGGCATTCTGTAGATGAGTAGCGGTGGCCTTCCATCACGTGCGCGCATCTTTATTAAGTTGGAAAGTGGCCAATAGTACCTTCTCCTGGTCCGAGCATTGCATAACATTTAAAATCCGATCCATCTCGTCAATCTAGTTTTCTGCCTCGTCAGGGTTTGACGACCCCAAGAATCGAGGATGATTCATGCTCTGAAAGTTTTGGTGTAGATCACCAGCACCTGCCCGCGCGCCAGCTTGAGCCACCGTTTGGAGGGCCCGGGTGAGACCCGCAATCATTTGTTGCATAGATTTCTAGTTCGCACGGTTGGCAGCCATTGTGAGAATGAGGTGCCTGAGAAAATAAACAATTAGTTATTTCCTTGGAATTTAGGAAGATTAACCCAAAGGTTAATTTCTAAATAAACTATCTAATCCTGGGCTCTACCCAATCTCACATGGGTTCGAAAAGTTTCTTTCCTAGTTCATAGGTGTGCTTCCTTAATCCTTAGACTTAGCCTATGACATGCCTTTTTCCTAGGACCTACTTATGCCTAGGCTCTGATACCACTTTAACTGTCACGTCCCGAGATATGCATCAGAATTATGTCGGGAACGTGAATAGCCAGAAAATAAGCCTCAAGCGAGAATGACAATCAGAGCGCTATAACACATCCACATAATAGAGGAATGCACAAGATAACGTACTCAATTTCTCACTTTATTCAATAATAATCAAGGTTTACAAAATGCACTTAACTTTGACTCTCTTTGACTACTAGACTCAATAAAAGAAAATTACATAACATGATCAACTTCACTGCCTAATTATAGTGAAGGAACCTAATTACAATATGACTCATGACTAGACTAGCTATGGCTTCTCTTGATCATCACACACTCTTGCCCTCGGATCCGTCATTCGAGTAATCCGAATCCGATCCACTAGAGTTTCCTGAAAAATATTAGAAAAGTAGGGAATGAGCACACTCGCCTAGTAGGTATCTTCGTATCAACATGAGGGCATAATTGAAGTGATTAACATTTTAGCTCTATGAAAGGTAATAATGTAAAATGCGATAAAACAAGTGATAAAACCAAATTAACCATAAATCACAAAACAAATATAGAGATATGAGAGAATATGGGAGCATGATCAAGCAAGATTGTAATGTGGCCTTTAACAAATGAAAATGTACTAGCATGTATCGATAATGTACTTTTCATAACCATAAAGGCTATGTTAGGTGCAAGGTGGGATATAGAGGGGGGGGGGGTGAATAGACCCCATTACAAAAATATGCCCGAATGAAAAAGCTTTCAATTCAAACTAAACAGAAGCTAATGCGTCAGACTATTTATCATTGAACTAAGCTTAGATGAATGCAGATATATGAAAATGAAGACACTACTCACATCATGACCATATCTGAACAACACTCACACAAATGTGCGTAGCAGTTCTGTCAAGTAGAATTCAACCAAACAATTAACCATTCAGACAGAAACAACAATTCAGAAACTAATTCAACAGTTAATGCTTCAACTAGACACAATATCGAACACTTAGCCACTAAGCCCGTTCTGAACACTTAAACAAAATTAACTCACACAGCAACCTGTGTAGGAGGTAAAGGAAAAGGATCAAGCTCACAAATCAAACCACGATGCTCAAGGTTTTTTAGGTGGTTCAGTCTGCACCTAACAGACCTATATCTACCCCCCACTCAACCCGAGTGAGGATTCCGCTGACTCAGAGCTTGAATCGCTTATGCACAACTTTGATGGAACAAATCCCTTACAACCCGTTGAGCCTCACAGCTTGCTTAACCGCTGACTAACAGCTTGACAGGGAACACAGCCTCAAACCGCTGATACACAGCTTAACCCGACATCCAAATAGAGTATCGGAAGTAACAAGGAAAAATGGAAAAGAACAAAAATAAAAACACAACGGAAAGCAAGGAAAAATATAGCTCCTAAGAGCAAGATGGCTTGGATATGATCCAGAGGCCAATGGACGAACAAATCTTCAATTTGGCACTGGCTTCACTCAAATGCTTCTCTCACGAACTAGGCTACAATATTCTGGAACTAGGCTCTTGATCTCTTTTTCTTCTCCTCTTCTTCTTCTCATGATCTCTCTCTGATCTTCTGCTAACACTCTGCGCAATTTCCTCTCTTGAAAGAACACTCTTCTATACATCACACAACCCTCACTTGCATCCCTTCGCAGCCCCTTTCTTTGAAAGGAAGAAGGCTTCCTTTTATAGAGCAAAAATACCAATTTATCATATAATTCTTATCCACAAGGAAATTTTGCCATTTGTCCACGTGTCTTGGAGAGAGAATATTCTTCTGTCAGATAACCTTGGATCACGTGCCAAATCATTGGCCTTTGAAATTAGGTGTGTGGCAGACACAAGAAATCTGTAAACCAGCCTTCCAGGCTATTTGTCAGCCTTACTAGCTATTTTACACCCTTCTCGCATGTCATGCCCCGATGCAGAAAATTGGAGCGCAGCAGTTATAACATTCATGTCAATCAAAGTATACATTGCCACAAGAGACCATACACAAAGAGGCCAATAATTAAATGCAAATAACTAAAATTTTATTGATAATAAAGATGGGTAGTAGTTATTACAATCGACATATCGTGGACTTTACTAACTTAACAACAACTGACAAAAAGAGAATGAAGAAAACATAAGTCCTATAATGACTCAAGATGTCCACTATTGAAGCGACTACAAAGACTATAACGAACGACATGACTGATGCTCACTGGCTCGCTCCCCTCATCACTCTTGCCCGTTCCCATGTGTTTGTGTCTCTTCATCCGAGCTACCTGAAAAGGTGGGGAAAAGGGAATGAGCGAGAGCTCATTAGGATTTTATATCTCTATCATCAGGCATAGTTTAAGTGATTAATCATTACATCATGTATGATAATGCGATAAAAGAACCATTAAACATATAAACAGGCGATAAATGACAGATAAGAGTAGGAAAAGATAGATGGCAATTAATAATAAGTGCAAGTATAACAAGAATTTTCCACGAGGGTTCAAATAAAGTTTTCATGTGAATTGGCCATGTCAAGCACGCACTTCATGTCACGCAAGAAATTTCAAGTAGTTGAGTGAAGTAGAATGTCATAGATTAACACGCTAGTCATGCACTGCGGTGCAATGCCACACCTTGTCATTACAAACTCTCCGGACACAAGTACTTTCAGGCGCTCCTCCCAGGACCAGACCGGGCCCTTATGATGCGTTGGCACTGAAGGGGTTGGATCATAGATCCCATTCTAGACATTCATTTATACAAATGGCCAAGAGTTCTAAGGTTAAGTTTATTTAACTTATTTCTAAGATCAAATTAAATTCCAAGTAAGTTGAAATGAGAAGTCGTAGGAATGTGACTTGGAAGTCAAAGTTCATGAAAATGATCATGAATCAAGGCAAGATTTCACAGTCAAGGTCATTCTCGGCATGACCGATTCAACATAAAAAACCCATGAAAACGCATTCTGCCTCAAGGGTTGCGGTCATACCTGGACCGCTAGGAAGAGCCTAACGGTCTAACCTAGACCGTTTTCATGTTGGGTATATCATGATGGTTTCGTCGACTTAGTCAGGTCCTCGATCAGCCTGAGGTCGGGTGGTACCGAACCAGGGTCCAGCGCACACAACCTAAGTTGACAGGGGGGACTTTGGTCGACTTGACCAGGGTAGGGTCAACTTGAAACAAGAATAAGTTGACTTATTAAATCGGCTCATAGCCAGGTCAGGGGAGCCTAGCGGTCTAGCCCGAGCCGCTAAGGAGCCCTAGCGGTCCCA
Source organism: Amorphophallus konjac (assembly GCA_022559845.1). Taxonomy (NCBI): domain Eukaryota; kingdom Viridiplantae; phylum Streptophyta; class Magnoliopsida; order Alismatales; family Araceae; genus Amorphophallus; species Amorphophallus konjac. The sequence goes on along the minus strand of CM040122.1, from coordinate 266,876,729 downwards.
GGAGGGCCGCTAATAGGTTGAACAGAGAAGAACAACTCCAATGTTGGGCTGTCCAAAACATGAGTCAAGCAAGTTGGTGGATCCAGGTCTTAGTGGTACAACCTGTCTGGCGTCCTAGTGGAAATCCCAGGATCGCAGGGACTAACGGAGGTCTCATAATAGTGGTCCTAGTCTGACGGAAGGAGTATTCGGTGGAGAGTCCCAACTATTAAAAGATTGAGGCTAGAAACACGGAAAACGTGAACGGTGCGGTCAGTCAATACAACCGGAGTGGCATGACTGTCAAATAGAACATTATGTGTTGAGTAGTGGATGGCGGATCTAGAGAGGAGGGGTGAATAGATCTGCCCCTCTTTTCGAAATGCAGCCCTCTTTAAAGCTAGATAAAAAGAATTACAGCGGATTATAACTAGCTTAGCGTGGCACACAATGATTCACTTAGCAAGATGAATAAGTAATATATATATTGAACCTAAGCATGCATCTATCACGAAGCAATCGCACAAGCAAACGACAACACAATGGATTTTAAGGTGGTTCAGACTGAATTCCCAGTCCTACGTCCACCCCTCACCAAATCCGGTGAGGCTCCACTAGTGCAACGCACTGAACCATAAATCGGAAAGACCTCCGATTGCCTTCCTACTAACAACCGGTAGGGACGTCAACACCGCAGATCGGAGAACTTCCGATTGCATTCGTACTAACCACCGGTAGGGATGTCAACACCGCAGATCGGACAGCTTCCGATTGCCTTCCTACTAACCACCGGTAGGGACGTCAACACCGCAGATCAGACAGCTTCCGATTGCCTTCCTAGTAACCACTGGTAGGGACGATCTTCAGTTTCTAATGTTTGAATGAAATGGAAAAAGAACAAACATGAAAACACTTAAACAAGATATAGAATATGCTCAAGGAGAAAAGATCTTGTCTGAAATTGCTGGAGCTTGAATCTAATTCTTCAATGGTATCTTCTTCCTTATGAAATGATCTTCCTTGGATCACTTTGAGTTGATGAAGAAGATAAAGGATGCAGATTTGATATCCTTTGAAAACCTGGTGAAATGAACTTCCTTGGATCACCTTGATAGCCTTGATTGCCTCTGCACTTCCTTGGAGATTGCTTGCTTTGATGTGAGCTTGAAACACCTTGGAATGGATGAAGAACTTCTTCCCGGAGTACTGTTCACAGCTATAGTACTCGAACTCCTCTCCCTTGAACACACCGTTGCAGCCTCCTTTGATCTTCCCTCTTAGCCTTGGTTGCTTCTACTCTTCCTTGGAGGTTGCTGGATTGAGATATGAGCTTGAATCACCTTGAGTTGATGGAGAGAGTGTTGGATGTAGTTTTGATATTTCTTTTGATCCTCTTGAGTTGATGAAGAGGTTTAAGAATGCAGCTTTGATCACCTTTGAGAATCTTGATTGCTTCTAGCTTCCTTGGAGGTTGCTTGCTTCATATCTATGCTTGAATCACCTTGGAATGGATAAAGAACTTCTGCACGGATTACTGTTCACGGCTACAGTACCTTTTCTTCCAACCTCCTTCTCTAGCCTCTCTTGATCTCTCTTTGATTCCTCTTAAAGCATTAGGGTTTCTAACCCCTCATGTGTTTGTTTTATACCATTTGAATGGTCCTTGGACATCCTCCAGACCAGATCCACGTTTTGTGGGTGATTGAGTTACTTTAGGATTAAACAAATACAAGGAGAATGGCTCTTCTCGAAGTGGAGAACAAAGTCAACTTTTGTTGGCTCGGGGCTGGCGGTCGACTGGAAGCTTCTGGCGGTCGACCGCTACTGAGAATCACTGTAGAAATTTAGTCCTTGGAATTTTTGGTCGACCTGGGGCGGTCGACCGCTGCTGCCGGTCGACCTGGGGCGGTCGACCGCCAGTTCTGCAGTATGAGACTTTTCGCGTTTGGCGATTCTGGTTGACCGGAATGACCTAGTCTAGCAAAGTTGAAGTGTTAGCCCAATGAAATACCTTCAAATATCAATGACTTTAAGTAGATGTTTATTTCAAACATTTGGGGGTTGGATTTCACTTGGTTTATGCATTAGAAACATCAAGAGCATTTGAGCATGTTACCATGATTGGAATGAGAAACTAATGCATTTGAAGAGTGAACTTGTAAGTTATCAAACCAAGTTATCATTGTGAACCTCAATTATCATGAATGAAGTTTAGAGATGAGAGGTATATGGAATACCAATGGTGAGATTGATGGCTATGACAAGGTAAGAATATCACCAATAGTGCTTGACAGTAAATGACATATACCACCTGTATTGAATGGTAGAGAGGCAATATGCTGTTTGCGATGGGAAATCTTGCTCTTATTTATTTATTTAGATTTATTTGGTTTATTTCACGTGTCGATCAACCAATTAACTAACTAGTAGTTTAACTGACTGATTGACTGCGCGGGAGTGCCAGTCACGTGAGTGACGAGTTTATTATGCGCTCATTCTGACCCGTGTCGGGTGAGAGAGAGATTCGGTCGGGATCAGTAGTCCGCCATACCACAAAGGCTATGGCGTTAATTACATCCCCCACGAGGAAGGAAAACCTTTGATTAATTACCGAGATAGTGGGCTGTCGAGGCCGGAATAAAGATGCGATGTTATGAACATGACAAGATCACATGAGATGCGTCTAACTATCATGCAAGAGAGGCATGGTTTGTTAAATTGGAGACCCTCGGTACAAGGCGGAGGACGTAGGTCCGAAGACCACCATCGCGCATAGCGGAGACTTCCGATCGGGCGTACCCCGGTCTTCCGTCAGTGCCACTTGATATACCCAAGGGCCTATGCAGGCATGCACGCATGATACTTATGACGACGTTAAGCATGGCAATAGAGTTATGAAAATGAACAATGACCAATCAAGTTTAATAGACTCCGCTAAAGTGACGAAGGTGGCAACATATGCATGATGACGAAAGCAAAATGCTAACACACATGGTATTAAAAGCATGATAATAAGCTCGTCCAGGGCTTGAGGAACTTCTTCCTTACTTGGTTTATTATTGATTAGGGTGGCTGATCTCGACCACGGGAGGTGAGAATGGTAACACAAGCATGATAACGTAAGCGAAGCGCTGACGGACATGGTAGTGAAAGCATGATAATAATATTGTCTGGGGCTTGAGCAACCCCTTCCTTATTCGGTTTATTACTAATTAGGGTTTATTAGTCTCGACCACGGGAGATGAGGATTGCTCCGGAGGCGAGCAAGTGATCAGAATAGTGCAACCATTCGAAACCGGCGCGATCGTGTGTAGGGATAGGTTTCCCGGTGCGACCAAACGTAGGTAGAAGGGCTTAACCCGGCGCGCCCATGGCCATGGTTAAAATGGCGCGACAGGCATGGGGCACGCCAGTTTAAGGCGCGCCGGGAAAGAGCCATTCGATTCATAAAAAACATGAGTCTAATGTTAATACGGCGCGGGGGGGGGGGTATCGTGCCGGATTAGGGCGCGCCGGATTAAGACCGCGCTGGTTTAGCTGATTTTCTTGAGAATTTTGAAACCATTTAAACTTATTAAGATGTTTTGAAGGTTTAAAGGTTTAATTGGGTTTATTGCCTGTTGAATTGAAGTCTAGGGCTCTCCAGGAGCAGAGTCATGAGCCAGTGCGAGGTTCATACTCGAGCACGGAGGCTCCTTGACTCAGAATGAATGTTTTATTATGGCCAGTCCACAGAAACGACTTGTTTGTCTAAAACCTGCCAAAAATTGGGCAGCATCTCCCCTGTCCTTGAAAGGTTGCAGGAGAGGAACGGGGTCATACCCACTTGTGGAGTAAGCCCCTAAACTACCGGTCTGCGTAATAGCAGCCAGCAAATTCCCAACGGACAGGATACCCCGAGGACGAGCCTGCGAGGGGCACCAAAGCTCTGTGGGTGAAGATAGAGGGATGAGGCAGGTGATAATGGAAGCGACACCCCGAGGACTAACCTACGAGTGGCGGGCAACCCACAGCCTGCACTATATCCCTTAGAGAGACCGACCATTAGGGAGAGAAGCTCCGAGGACTAGCCTGCTAGGAGCACGCATCCCTTAGTCGTCACAGGATCCCAAATTACTGGGTTTAGGATTGTTGGGCTGAAGCCCCTATCACTGTCCGCTGTGTGGCCTTTGGGGAGCATCTACCACTGAGAGGTAGGGCCCTTCGACCAATTAGCAGCTCTGTGAAACAATGGGGAATGTCCCCTCCCCGGATGACTGAGATAAGATCGACGGAACTCAAACGGCTCAATGACTGCAAACCACAAACAAGAGGAATGAGGGCATTCGATATAGATGGATTACCAGACACAAGGTTGAGGCATCGATACTCGTTAGACTGGGCTAGCATTCCCAGAGGAACAGACGATTAGCAGTCACACAGAGGGATAGTTGGTACATAGATGAGATAATCTAACTACATACGCATATGCTCGAATGACTAGAACGCAGTAATCACCAGAAGGGTCTTGCCATTCTGGAGGTGGCTCCCAACTCTCCTGGGCAATAGAGCAACGCAAAGAGAAGAGGGAATGGAGGTCGGCCCTCATATCAAAGCGGGAAGAGGCGTATGCACAGGCACAGCTCTATCCCCAGAGGATGCAAAGATGATCGAATGAGACACATATGCTGCGTCGATGGGAAGGACCCGGGGAGGGGTCATCTCTATAGCCCATGATATCTCAGGGCATATTCGGAGCCGGAGAAATCAGAATCGGAAACCATACGCAGAAGGACACCGACGTGTACACCGATTGAGATAGCAGTGGGGGAAGGAGACAGGGCGTCAAACATTCAGTCCACCAAAAGACTCATATACGCATACCACCACCCCATAGATGGGAGGGAGCCAATATATTCTTTACAAATCCGACGCCGGCGTTGTGGCACAGACGTCGTTCACTGTTTGCAGATAAACATTTACGAAGGGAGAGCGAGGCGAAGAGACGAGGAGGAGGGGGGGAAGAGAGAATGGCTCATATCATCGCCATCCCCCCCTTTCTCATTTACATTCGGTCAAAGGGAAACAAATCGGCAGACAGCGGGAAGAAAGCAAACGACCCACCTACCCTCAGAATAGAGTATCGGGATGCCTCTTTCTTCTCCGACTCCAGAGGGCTTCAGACGGGGATGGAAGACGGCGGCCGGAGGTACTTCTTTCACAAGGAAAGACCCTCTCCTCTTTGAAGGCGATTGACTCTCTCTAATTCGCCTCTCCGAACCCTTTCTATTCTGTTATCCCCCCTCTTTCTCCTTCTCTTTTTTTCTTTTCCCCTCACCACCTTTTGTTTTCAGGCAGCCACCTATATATAGAAGCAAGCTCGAAGCCTCATCCGGTGTGAGGAATGGCGCGCCGGGAAGGAGCTCCGTTGCCTTTTGCACGCCGGAATAGCAGGGCACCGGCTAATAGGGCACGCCGGTTTAGGGCGCACCGTATTAGTATCCTTCGCACGTCGCAGGTCAACCGATGAGTCCGGGGATGGTTCCGGGGATCACCGTGAACATTTATCTCGCCATTGTTCTTCAAAACCTTGACGAGATGCCTTGTCGAAGCTCTCAGGATGACGTACGGCCATTCTCAGAACTTCAGATGACTTTGGTTTGCACACGCGGTTTTTCCGCTGACACGGCTCTCGACGCTATGATAAGTGCCGCTGGCTCGGTCTGGCTTGTGCTCAAAGCTTTCTGGAGGGTGGGATAACACCCGGGATAGTTTCGCCTAGGCTGGGTGATCATTCGGCCACTAACGGGCCCATGTTGGCAGGAAGCCGTACCCGTGCGGGGTGACCGGGATCTTCTGCCGACAGAGTTTTCGGTCCTCCGTTCTGAAGAGCCAAGGGTACTCTTTCATCTCAGGAGAGTCTTTCATGAGGTGGGTACCCACCGGGTAGACCGTCGTCGTTGGTCGGACAACGGGTGTAGTGTATGCAGCACGACGGAGTCGATGCCGGTTCATTGGGCAGGCTTGGTCGCACTACAGGTTGGTTGTAAGTTCATCTCGGTTCTGCTGAGGTGAAGACCCCATGTTCATACGGGGTGACTCGAGGCTCTGGCATCTTGAGAAGTCTTCAATATGTTGATATTTATCAGCTTCTGTGCTTCAGTGGGCCGTGTCATTCATCTTCGAGGGTTGGTCGCCGCGAGTGATATTTTGAGTGCCAACAAATGTCCCCCAGCCGTGGGTGTTGCGAGCGAGGCAAGAGTGCAGCAAGGTCGACGGATGAGCTTCACCCGGAATGATCTCCTCTTCAGTTGACAGGAGCTTGAGACGGCCCTTATTCCAGCAGGGATGCTAATCCGGCGTCGTTTGAATGTTAATACGGCACGGGGTTAATCCGGCGTGGGGTTGAGATATATAGGCCCAGGGTCATAAGCACATGAACCACAACTGATTTAACCAATACGGGACTATTGCCCGGGAGACTATTCCAACACTCCCCCTCACGGTCAAGAGCCGTGGAGATTAATTGGGTGGAGGTTGTGAGATAAGAAATATATATAGTTGGGCCAAGGCCATGCTCTGATACCATGTTGAATCCACAAAACCGCGGTCGCTCCCCACACAAGTGCGCTGCAAATCATGCCGTCATCATCTTCTGGGATGAGCGATGATATCTGGGCCACCGTGGACAGCAGAGTGGAGTCGAGCTACCCGAGACGTCACCGCTCGGTCTCCAGTCATCGAGCGACCTTGTGTGGCAGTTCTTAGGGACCCTTCAGCAGACCGTAACGGCTAGCTGAGATTTGACTTATGTTCAGCTGAGGGGCTTGATAGAGCACTTGTCCCGCTCACTGTCGGGTTTTGGTTGCCCCATGGACGACTAGACTCCACGGGTGATTTTGCTTCTGAAATATGTAAACAGGCGGGAATTCTTAGGCCGAGAGGCAGCTGACCAGTTGGCAGCCATAACACTGGAGCGAGCTGAATGCCGAGCAGCTCTGTTCTCTTTGATAGGTACTGCGGCGAAGATGAGGAATGATGCCAATGCCTTTTTACAGCGCCGAAGCTTCCCTACGTCCCGGATAGCAGAGCTACAGGCCGAACTTTCAAGGGCGGAGGCTGAGCTTCAAGAAGTAGAGCGCCTGGAAGTCCAGAGGATGGAGGAGGCAGAGATGGCCGAGGGACAAGCTGCTTCCCTCGGGGAGAAACTATCTCAGCTGGAGGCCACTGAGTTCAGACTGCAAGAACTAACCCGCCATCCTTCCGTGGGCATTCCAGAGCTGGAGGACATCTTCCGACGCCCTCTGCCATAGTCTTTTTCTATTTGCCCCTTTTGATGGACTTTATGTATTCCGGGGAATGCCCCGCGTAACATGTACCTTTTGTTTCATAGGAATGAAAAAGCTTCATTTTGATGTTAAATGACGACTCCATTATTTCATTATTCTTTTTTTTTCTTCCCATTCGCCAGTTAATTTTAGCCCGAGTATGTGAGTCACTAGGGCAGGAGAGCGCTCACACCTTCAGCAAAGGGGTGAGGTGTTCGCTCCACCGTGCCGTGACCATTCTCGAAACCAAGCAACGGCTAGTGCATGCCAAGTGTTCGAAGGACCAAAAGGGTATAAAGGCCCCTTCAGGGCTAGAAAATAAGGACAGATGGTGTCACGCCCCGAGCGCGGAAGGTACCCGAGATGCGCGACAAGTTTATATCAATCATGTCAATCAGAGTAGTAGTGTATTCGACATAAAGACAGAGTGCGCAAAAATAAAGATAACCCAATCCATTAATTCCTTTAGTAAGAACATGTCTATTACAAACCCTTGCAAATACTAGACTCAATAAAAGAAAGGTACAACTCTTGACTCAAGAAAAATAGAGAAAAGACAGGACTAATTGACGCTTGAGTAGCTCTAACTCTTTCACTCTTGACCATCCCCTTCAGATTGAGTTTCCTCATCGTCGGACTTACTTGAAAAGTATGGAAACACTGAGTGAGCGAACGCTCAGTAGGAAATTATATCTCAAGAACTAGCAATGGGTTTAAGTAATTACATCTTTCATGAATGCACTATAGATATGCATGCTCGTAAAACGACAAGATAGAGAGAGTGTATAACAATAAGATAGCGATGAACTTTCAAGAACTTATATCAAAAGATATCAAGATATTCAAGCAAGTAGACTCATCATGTTATGTTGGAATTTGGCTATCATGGTTCAAGCACGCAAGTATGCAATTACCGTTTTTCGGGTCACGCAAGTCATGTAATATCAAGTCAAGTACAAGTACAAGATTTATGGAATGTTCAATCAAGCTAGTCATGCACTTCGGTATAATGCCAATACCATGATCAATCAACTCCCATGGGCACAAGTACTTTCGGGTGCTCCTCCCAGGACCAGATCGGGCCCTATATGCGCAGGCATTAATCATGTATTTTAACATCCACTTTTGTATATAGCCAATATGGAATTTCAAGGATAAAGCTTGTAGACACGTAGGATAGATTTTGATAGAATAGAGTCCAAAAATATGACACTTGACATAGTTAGGCGATAATAACGGTAAAATCACGATTATCGATAAAACTAGGTGGAATTGGTTCCCTAACTTGGGTACCATGACAAACAAGTATGGACATTCTTTATATAGAATTGAGGTCCACAAGAACATCAAGTTTAATATAGAATTGGGGTCTACAAGAACATCATAACAATGTTGTTATAGAATTGGGGTTTACAAGAACATCATAACAATGTCATGCTTACCCCGTTCATTAAGATAATTCTCCTATCATACACATGACATGATATGAGGGCCGGTATACCATGTTTCTATAGAGTGACATGGCAAAGATAGTGTAATGGGTTTTTATGGTACAACCAGCTCAATCGGCCTTGAGGGAATCCAAGGCTCGAGGAGTCTTACGGAGGTCTCTATGACTAACTCGCTAGTCCAAAGGAACGGAGTGTCCAGTTGTTGACACCTTGAAAATGAGCAAGGGCAGAAGCAGAATTGAAAAGAAGATTAGACCAACAGTGAAAGATCAATGACGAAGTTCGTCAACCATCTACCCGGCTGAAGCCTTTCGCCGGCCAAGCTGATGTCCGGTGCCATTGTGAGTCAGACGGCGGCACTGATGAAGCAGTAGTCATCCGACTAATGAGACCTCCTAGCACATTCTAACAAGAAGCCGGAACCGGCAAATGAAGATTGTAAAGGCTTTTACAAAGTCAGAACAAAAGAAGAACCATCTCCACAAACTATACACCCGGCTGAAGTCTTCTCATACTGAAGCTGATGTCTGGTCTTGTCATCGTTCAGGTGACAATGCTGATGAAACCCTAGTCCAATGACTGATGAAGGTTCCTTTGGTCCATTTGAGTCCAACAACAAATTCCTGATACAGTTCCGATATGTTTATAGAGCCAACAGTTCTAAGTGGAGCTTAAAAGCCCTAAATGGGCCTATGAAATGGGCTTAGGGGTGTGGCATCCAGGCCCCCTCACTCGAATCGCACGCCGCGCCGGGAGCTACTGTCATCTCAGGCGCGCCGTGAAGATGGAGTGGGGTGGCACGCCGACTTCCACCTACCGAGAAGATACAAGATACAGCTATAAAACCCCCTTCCCCTCGAGCAAGAAAAAGAGAGAAGCTCAGAAGATCCTCACCATCACCATCGCCAGAACAGAAAAAAGAGAGCCTCCTCCACTGAAAGAAAGAGAGAAGAGACCAAAGGAGAAAGCAGAGAGAAAGATTCGAAGCTGATTGAAGGTGGGCACCGGGGAGGGAGAGGAGTCAATGCTCCGCCCTCCCCCCCCCCCCATTTCTGCATTTCATCTTCTTGCAATTTCGATTGATGCTACTTCTTCTTCTTCTGATGTATTCTGCGACATCGTAATCGATTTTCATGCCGCTAGAACAGGACTTAGTCTTTGTCTGTAATTTTCTTCTATGTACTCCGTCCCTCTGATGCATGGATGTAATAGTCATGTCCGAATGAATAAACGAATGGAACAGGCCTCGATTGTCGCCTGCTATTGTCTCTGTGGAGGTTTTCCCCCTATTCCCCTCCCCAGTCTGATTATTCGTCTGCGTTTTCTTTCTCGAAGATGCTTTCATGCGCTTGTTCCAGAGCCAAGGACAGGCTATCCCTTGGCCTTCAGAACAAAGCCAAGCCACATGATGATTCACATCTGTGAGATTCCAGAGTTTCTGATGCCCGGTTTGCTTATCGACATCATCAGAGTCGTTTCTGGACCAGAGACAGATATCTCTTGGTTCCCAGGACGACGAATGATAACATCAAGCCATCCTCCTAGAATTCTGCACAGGTAATGGTGACAGAGGCTCCTTATGTTCGGTTCTTCTTTCCCATTTCCCTCTGTCCTTGGATTTCCTTCGAAACCCATTTCAAAGCTGGTCGATACCCAATAAATACATCCATCTTTGACTCCTCAGGGCCCGTCAATCTCGGCCTTAATCACCAGGAAAACCCCCTCAATCATCCATAAACCCCAAAACAGAGTGCCGTAGAACCCTGAAACACATCTCGGCGCCCTCATCTATCTCGGCTCCACGAACAGTAGAACCGATGAATAGCCCTCGGCGTGAGCTTTCCCGCACTGAGAACCCTGTTGTTTTACCTCGCGCCGAAAAGCCACCCCCGCCTCACTATTTCTCCTCGCGCCGGGAAGCCCACGCTGGGAGCCTCCCTGGCCTTCTCTTCCTCGCGCCGGGAAGCCCACACCGGGAGCCTCCCTGGCCTTCTCTTCCTCGCGCCGGGAAGCCCGCACCGGGAGCCTCCCTGGCTTGCTCTTCATCGCACCGGGAAGCCCGCACCGGGAACCCCCTTGCCTTCTCCCCTACGCGCCGGGAACCTATCCCATGGCATCTTCCCCTTGGCGCCGAGAACCCCTCCTTGGCTTCCTTGTCTCGGCGCCAAGAACTTATACATATGTTTGAGGTGCGCCGAAAACCTGCTCTGCTGCCTAATGAGCCTCCGATTCCCCTATCAAACTCACTCAGGGATGTCCACGAGTCACCAGAACCCCCCTCCGAGGATAAAATTAAAGGGAGTCAAACTCCCTTATGTTCCACCGTCCCGTGTCGGGTTATGAGTAATCCCTTTAGCTCGGAGGGCTCCGCCACTGCGTGAGTCTCGCCGGCTTCCGTAGGGAAGAGTAAAATGTTGTCCCACGGCAGCTACGTGATCCGGGAGGCTCGACCTCTCTTTCTTTCGGCTTTCATCCCGGCACTCCGTGGGTGATAGTCTATTCTCCCCTGGGCATAATCCAGATTATGGGGAGATGCTGCCGAAATGTCGATCCGACGTTCTAACCCCGATGAGTCCCGGGAAGTGCACGTCATACACCTCCCATTCGGCACAATCTTTTGGGGAATACTAGTTCCGCGAGGCCCTTGGCCGGATGAGAAATCTGATAGGGGACCTGTCCCCGATGATTGTTCAGGCTCCGCCCCGCCGCTGCGTGGATGGTGTCCTATTTCTTATCTGGCATGCCCCCCCCTATAAGAGGGGGTTATGTCGATTTAATAAGCCTGTTACCTACTTAATTACATTCTTAGAATAACAATATCTTCAATATCACGCACTGTTATTTTTTTTTATTACCGCCCCGAGCGGCCTCCTATTTTGGCGTTTAATCAAGGGTTGTCCTTCTTAGGAAGGGCGTAATTAACGTCATAGCCTTTATGGTATGACGGACTTTTAGTCCCGACTCGGACTTCACAATCGACTGACCAAGTCAGATCGAGCGCATAATAAAAAATTGTCACCATGGTGACTGGCACGCCAATAAATCAATAAATACATATAAGGGAATTCCCCCATAAATATAAATCAATAAATATTTAACATAAATAAATCCCCGCGTCCACAAGTCTGGCACGCCCGGTGGGACCTAGTCTCCCTTCATCTCTACCCCGAAATAGGAGGCCCAGTGGGCCCACCCTCAAATTTCTGATTCCGTGCTTTCGTTATTTTCAGGAAACTACAATGACGGCTGGAATCATCTCTGTACACTTTGATCAACAAGTGGTCGATGTACGTGTTCGAGAGGGCTACCTGGCGGTACCTCTTGCGTTCGGATCGATGCTGCCTGCTGTCGGGATGCCCAACTGCTTGGGGCTCATCTTCACTGACTTGCTCGAGATCGACAACCAGGAACAAAAGACTATTGTTGAGACATTGCCACAAGCTACCATCCCCAAAATGAGCCGGGGGATGCAGGATACTCCTGAGGTCGTGGCCTGCTTCGTCCATCACGAGGCGAAAAGGGGCGCACCCTCTGCTGCTGAAAGAAGAAGGAGATCCGATAGCAGAGCCCGATCCACTGTTGCGGGACGCCGGATATCCAACTCAGGAAAGACAATGCTGATCGGAGGAATCCGGACGAACCTCAACGACCGCCCGAGGGAGGTCAACCCAGATGTGGTCGTCCCGAGAGTACCCACCACCAACAGATTCCAAACTCTGGCTACTAGGAGGGCCGACGTCGAGAAAGAGCACCGAAGGCCGTTGGCACCAAAGCCGCCCAAGTTCAGGCAGATCTGGCGGCAGAAGAAGACCCAGAGCTGGGCCCCAGCTCAAGATGAAGAGAACATTGCTGACACCACTGTTGCCCGCTTCAGGGCAGGAAGCAGAAGAGGAAAAGGAAGAGACATAAGAAATGCTGCTGCTGTTCACCCCGGGGCTCGGGGTAGGAGAGATGAGGAAGAGAATAAAGGAAGAAATCTAACTACTATTCGCCCCAGGATGAGGGGCAGAAGATATGAGCAGAAGGAAGACCTAACGGTCACCCACCCCATGGCTGGGGGCAAAAGATGGGAAAGAAAGAATTATGCTGCTGCTACCGACTGCTGCCAGGATGGGAGTAGAAGGTTCAGGGAGGAAGAGGAAATGAGAATAAGCGAATCGGTCGCTGATGTCACTATAAGAAGACCAAGAGCCTGCGTCAGACAGGCCGATATACTCAAATACTGCAAAGCCGAGCACCTGACTGCTCAGGTGGGGAGACTGGCTTATCAGCAGAAGAGCCAGGAAAGATTGATGCTCCAACCAAAGCCACAAAGGCACAATCAAGAGGAGATGAAACAAGTGGCTCAAGACTACTTTCACTACATGGGGAACTCCGCCCTCGGGTAGCAAAGATTATCCCGTGCCTTGGGCACCATGGATGAAGAAGAGGACGAAACCCTTCAAGAAGTGATGCTCGGAGTCTCCTCCTCCGATTCCAATGATTATGAAGAAGGCCACAGAGCCTGGTATGGGAAAGAAGACCTGCATAGGGAAGAAGCTAGAGAAAGAATATCAGTCTTTGACCGGCTCAAATACCCCGATCAGATGAGAAGGAAAGTCTACAGGCAGAGGGAAAAGATGTAGATCTTTGCCTGCAATATGGCCGGGCTTGTCAAAGGGTAGGATATGTTACCGACACAGCCGGATGAACTGCTCAGACTAGCAACCAGACCAGGCCCCGTCACAAGGAGAGGCCAGGTGGCAAAAGATAAGATGAAGACTAATGAAGAAGCCTGCAAAATCACCACTATGACAGTTAATGTGGTGACAACGGAAGAGGAAGACAATCCCTTCGTTGATGATGCTGAAGGGACTTCAGAAGATCTACAGATCCCGTCAACCCTGGATCCCATGATCCAGATGATGTTTAGAAGATATCAACAAGAGATCAATGCTCTCAGAAGACAGTTAAAGAGAGGCATGAAGCTACACCGGTCTCCAAGCAAGCCGAGCCTGTGGGGTAGACTGCCAGTTCAACAGAAATGGCTATTCCAGCTAATCCTCTTCCGGCTGATAAGGGCAAAGCACCGAGCCAACCCGTTCTACAACAGACGGTAGCTCAGCCCTCTGCATCTCAGACGCAGCCTACCGCGCCAGCCTTGCGCGCAACTGTGATGACAACTCCTTATGGTCAGCAACAAGCTCACTTCTTCCCGAAAAATATAGATCCAGCCATAGCCCAGAAGCTGATGATTGAAAAGATTGTGGAGATGAAGCTGTCTGAAAAGACTGGTGATGATGCTAGTACCTACGATGTGTACAGGGTACCGTATCCTCCCCAGTATGCTGCTAAGAGACTACCTCCAGGTGTCAGTAAGCCGTCGAAGTTTTAAAAGTTTAATGGCCAGGGCTCTCCCAGGGAGCACATAGCTTACTACACCACAATCATGGGTGACTTAGCAGCTGATGAAGCTTATCTGCTTAAGTTCTTCAGCTCATCCCTCACCGGGATAGCCTTTGAATGGTATTCAAGCCTGCCGGCTGGGTCAGTGACCGATTGGCCTGACATGCAAAGAAAGTTCCACGATAGATTTCACGTCACGGAAAGAGAAATTACAATAGCAGAACTATATGCAACCAGGCAAAAGCAAGATGAAACAGCACTGGACTACATCAAAAGGTGGAGGAACTTAGCTATGAGATGCAGAAGACCTCCTCATCAAGAAGATGCAGTGTAAATATGTAAGCAGAGCCTTAGGAGAGAGGTACTGGAAAAGATGATTGGTGCAGATGTCAGAACATTTGACCGATTGAACAATATAGTGGCGGAGGTCGAGACGTTCCTGTCTAAGCGTCCGACGGTCAATGCTCCCACTGTGCCGAAAGGGAAATCTAATGATCGACGACCATCGCACTCTGAGGCCAACACCATCGATTTCAGAACCTTCGAGCAACAGAAAGGGAAGAAGGGGGCAGATGAAGCTCCCCCACCAGCAGACACAGCAGAAAGAAAAGATAAGGTCTCTCTGAGAAACAAAATGAGAAAGCCGTACTCTTTCCTGAAAGATAAGACAGCCGCACTATTCAACTGGGCATACAAGTTCAACAAGGTGACATTGCCTGAACCAAAGAGACCCGATGACGCGGCGAAGAAAGGTGATCCACTGTTCTGTCCATATCACCACGCGTTGGGGCACGCAATTGAATATTGCTACGTCTTCAAAGATATTATGGCAGGCATGGTCAAAAAGGGCGAGCTACAGCTGGGAGATTACCAGGTAGAGCCACCTCGTCCACATGAGCCTCCGGCATTAAAAATGGCCGCCAATATGATTTCAATCTACCAGCAGCTGCCTAAGGAGGCCGTTGAAGAATGTACCAGGCATACTTATGAAGCTTACTTCCTTACCCCACTGAAGGATCAGGAAGGATGGCAGATGAAACCCATAAAGAACAGAAAGAAGACTCCTGCAGCCAAAACCAATGGAGCGATTATCCGCGGTGTCACACCAAGGCCTGAACCGCCTCCAGTAAAGCCAGTATGGCGTACAGCTGAGACAGGGCCAGTCATCCGTATCCCCACTCATAACCGAAGAAGACAAGTCCCCCTACCTGCACATAAGGAAGTAAGTCCTGCAGCCAGGCGTTTACAGCAGTATATTGATGGGCTCGATGAATATGAACAGAAAAAGCCCGGGCACCTGCTGGTGAAAGACTGTATACTCTGGGAACAGCTCGAAGAATTGAAAATTAAAGAGCAGTCAGAGGCAGAACAAGAAAAGGCTGAGACTGAACCCTTCTGGGGGCAGGGGCCGATAAAGCCAAATTCCCAGAAAAAGAAGAGACGGCCCAAGTCCAAGAAGGGAAAGAGGGTCGTGACAGTACAATGTAACACCTGTCGGCACTCTTTACCTCGCCCGGGGAGAATGATGAGGATGAAACATCAAATGCCCCGCTAGAAGCCAACCATGCCGAGGCCTCAACCTCGGCACATGCAACACGCTCCGAGAGAAGGTGGGGGCGCCCACCACCAGCTAATCATAACATTATGTTCAGAGGGGAACAGCCCTACCAGATTCATGAACCGGAGG
Organism: Amorphophallus konjac; assembly: GCA_022559845.1. Classification (NCBI taxonomy): domain Eukaryota; kingdom Viridiplantae; phylum Streptophyta; class Magnoliopsida; order Alismatales; family Araceae; genus Amorphophallus; species Amorphophallus konjac. The sequence goes on along the minus strand of CM040122.1, from coordinate 266,860,920 downwards.
TACGAGGTGTCCAGGTTCTTCCCCCTACCGGCTTGTACCAAGAAAAGAAGAAAGGAGGTCAAACTCCAACATTTCTGGAATTTCTGTCTAGTCTAGAAAATGGGCAGTCGATACAGGCTGGGCCAGATAAAGGCAAGGGACCTCAGCAATCGGCGTCTGTAGCCTACGAGCAGAATGAGAAAGAAGGGGATAACCCTTTGACGGCACCAGGGGCCGTTGCTATAGAAGAAGCCCCCCAAGAAATCAGTCCCGGGGATGAAACCAGCACTGGGCAGCAAAGGCCACGGGCACCACATGAACCTCCAAAACCCCGATGGGCGGAAGAAATGAGACTGTCTAATGTCAGGGTGGGCAGCCGGATCATGAAAATGCTAAAGAAGCTCCCTACCAGATTCTCCATCTGGGAGATTCTCTCTCTGAGTGAAGAGGCTCGCCAAGCAATTGTTGATGCCTTGCAGTCGCCGGCACAATATGAAGCACTCTTGACAGAAGTGAATTCTGGGCCGTCAGTTACATTCTCAGAGGATGACATGCTGATTCCGAATTCCGGCCATAACAGACCGCTGTATATGAGGGGCTCCCTGAACTGTCAGCCACTGAACAGGATACTGATAGATCCCGGGGCTGCTGTGAACATTCTCCCATACCGCATCTACCAAAAATATTACTTTGATCTGCAGCTTACCAAGGTCAGAGACATGAAAATTGCAGGATTCAACCAGAAATGTGAGACGCCCCTTGGGGTGGCTGATTTTAACCTCACATTGGGGGATCTCACTACCGTGGTACGATTCTATGTAATCGACTCCAACACCACATATAAGGCCCTGCTGGGGAGACCGTGGCTGCATGAATATCAGATAGTGCCGTCCATGCTGCATCAGTGCATTAAATACTGCCATGAAGGAAAAGAAGAGAGGGTGTTTGCGGATCTGCATCCCTTCGAAGTATTCGAGTGCCATATGCTCGATGCATCCTACTACACGGAGGTGTCGCGAAAGGGTGAAGAGAAAGAGGTTATGGTCAGCCAGAAAAAGCCGGCGACGAAGGTAAGAGACTGGTCTCCACCGCCACCAAAGGGCTATATTAAAAAGCATGAGGTATCTCACATCTCTTATGCCGGTGACTTTGCTCGGATCACCCCTCCTAGCATTCACCCGGATGATATCAATGAAGAAATGAAAGAAAAGTACACACAAGTGGAGGTGCCGCAGGGTTTATTTAAACCCATCGTCAGCCTCGAGTACCAGACGGTGCTACCACTGAAGACTATGGAAGTCCCTCGCTTCTGCGAGCCTCCTATCATATTCTACACTGGGGAGTCAGTCGAGGAAGATGATCAAGACTGCATGGTCCCTGAAGAGGCCGTAAACCAGATGGTGCCAATTACAGGCTTGGATTATACTACCCGACGAGTTTCGCAGATGTGCTCCAAGATGCGAATGCCATCATTGCAGCCTCCTACCCAGAAGAAGGCGTTCAAAGAGCTATGGGATCCGCCTCGGGATAATAAAGAACTGAGGAAGATCACTCAGCACCCAGGATTGGGTTATACCCTTCAAGAATACTATGAAGCTGAGGTGGACGTCATATCTGTCTCCTACCAGCATGAAGGCCCTTCCGAGGTGGGATATGACAAGTACCCCTCGGAAGATGAAGAAATCATTTATCAATCCATAATGAACAATGAAGCCCCGGACAGTCAGCCGGAGACGGGGACGTCTGATGAAGCAAAGAAAGATTGGTGCTGGGAAGACCTACCTTGCAAAGAGGATCTGTTCCATGCTGAAGCAAAGTTTGACACGGGAACCCCGGATAAAGACCAAGTAGCCAAAGAGCTGAGGGAATGCCTGGAGTTTGAGCGCATCCTGGAAGAAGTCCGGGCTCTACAGAATGATGATCTCTCAAAGGAGTCTGCATCAGAAGAGCCTCTAAGGGTGGAAGACTCCATCTTTGAGTTTCCTACTGATCCAGTTACGTCCTCGGGGCGGACTGAATAGAATACAACAATATTGGCCGTATATGATGAGCCAGCACCCGCTGATGACCAGTATGATGAAACAGAGGGTCATGAAACTGAAGAAGATTATATCCCGGGAGGCTTCATTGACCTGCAAGAAGCCCTGCCCGAGGTCGAAGATGGAGGTCAGGCCACCGTCGATGAGCTTGTGGAAATAAATCTGGGAACCGCAGATGAGCCAAGGTCGACATTCCTCAATGCACTGCTGGAGCCAGCTACCAGGGAACAGTATATACAGTTTTTGAAGGAATTCTGAGACTGCTTTGCATGGACATATGATGAAATGCCGGGACGGAGTTCTGATGTGGCACAGCACCGATTGGTAATAAACCCAGAGGCTAGCCCTATGAAGCAGCCTTCCAGGAGAATGCGCCCTGAATTGATAAATCAGATTAACAAAGAGGTTGACAAGCTAATCGATGTGGGCTTTGTTGAAGAGAACCAATATACTACATGGCTAGCCAATATAGTGCCTGTAAAGAAGAAGAATGGGCAGATCAGAATATGTGTTGATTTTCGGGACCTTAATAAGGCTTGCCCGAAAGATGACTTCCCAGTACCAATCACTGAAGTGATGATCGATGCGACTACTGGTCATGAGGCCCTATCATTTATGGATGGGTCATCCGGATACAACAAAATCTGGATTGTTGAGGAAGATAGAGTGCACACTGCATTCCGTACCCCGAAGGGGATATTCCACTACAAAAGGATGCCGTTTGGCCTCAAGAATGCCGGCGCTACCTACCAAAGATCTATGACCAAGATCTTTGATGATTTGCTCTTCAAGAAAGTAGAGTGCTACATTGATGATTTGGTAGTGAAAACTAAAAGAAGAGAAGGCCATTTGCAAGACCTGAGGGTAGTATTCCAGAGGCTGCGCAAATATGAACTCAAGATGAATCCCATGAAATGCGCCTTCGGCGTGTCCAGTGGAAAATTCCTCGGGTTTATTGTCCGTCATAGGGGCAATGAAATTGACCCATCCAAGATTAAGGCTATCCAGGAGCTCCCTCCACCAAGGAATCTGTCCGAGCTGAGATCTCTGCAAGGGCGTCTGGCCTATATCCGACGATTTATATCAAATCTGTCGGGAAGATGGCACCCCTTTCACAAGCTCATGATGAAAGATGTGCCGTTCCTCTGGGACGATGGCTGTCAAGAAGCCTTTGAGAAGCTGAAAGAATACCTCAAGACCCCTCCGGTGCTGGGGGCACCAATTAAGGGCAGGCCCTTGATACTGTATATCGCAGCCACATACTGTTCCATGGGGGCAATGCTGGCACAGATAAATGAAGAAGGCAAAGAACAAGCCTTGTACTACCTAAGTAGGAGGCTGATTAGAACTGAAGAAAGCTACAGCTACATAGAAAAGACCTGCTTGGCACTAGTCTTTGCTGTCAAAAAGCTCCGACACTATATGTTGTCACATGAAGTCAGATTGATATCTGCAGCAGATCCGCTCAAATACATATTGACTCAGCCAGTACTGAAGGGCCGATTGGGCAAATGGGCAGTGATCCTGATGGAATTTGATATTACCTATACACCCCAGCGGGCGATAAAAGGACAGGCCGTGGCTGATTTCTTCGCAGAGCATCCTGTGCCGGAAAATGATATGCTAGGGACTGAGTTACCCGATGATAAGACACTCGAGGCCTGCCAAACCCAGTCAGTTATGTGGCAACTATTCTTCGATGGAGGATCCAGAACAGAGACAGACTCCGATGGAAAGACCAGAATACGGGCTGGAGCCGGTATTGTGCTGAAATCACCAGAAGGGGAGGTCGTGCATACTTCCTGTTCTATAAACAAGCCCTGCACCAATAATGAGGCCGAGTATGAAGCTCTGATAATCGGGCTATATATAAGCCTCAACATGGGTATCCAAATGCTTCAAGTATTCTGCGATTTGATGTTGATAATAAAACAGATCCAAGGGGAGTTCGAAGTGCGGAAGCCAGAACTGAATCCCTACCACCAAAAAGTTGTGCGCCTCATGGCAAAATTCTACCACATTGAGCTCAAGCATGTGGGCCGTGGACACAATGCCCAGGCTGATGCACTGGCGAAGCTGGCCAGCTCACTAACAGTCCCACCAAATAAGACACTGAACATTGTCGTTATGAACCGGCGGCAAGTCCCTAGTATGCTAGAAGGGTGCCCCGAAGAAGACGAAGTTGCCACCATCAGCACAGAACAAGCGCCTAATTGGAGACAGCACCTGCTGCAGTGGTTTCTACACCAACAACTGCCGCAGATAAGAGAAGAAAAGATGAAACTCCTAAGGATCAAAGATTCTTATGAACTCAGGAATGGAGTTTTATTCTGAATAATGGCAGATGCACGTAAGAAGATTCTACTCTGCTGTCTGTCCACTGAGGAAGCCTGGCAAGCGATGAAAGAAACACATGCTGGGATAGCAGGTGCCCACCAGGCTGGTCCCAAGATGAAGATAGAAATCAAGAAGCTGGGCTACTATTGGCCCACCATGTTTGAAGACTGCTGTAAATTTGCAAAATCATGCCAGAAATGCCAGGAGCATGCTACTGTGCCTAGAAGGCCTCCTACGACTCTGCACCCTACAGTTCCCAGTTGGCCGTTTGCACAATGGGGAACTGATGTAGTCGGGCCACTGCCGACTTCCTCGGCCGGACATAAGTACATACTGGCCATAACAGATTACTTCTCCAGATGGGCGGAGGCTATAGCATTAAGAGAAGTGACTGGTGAACTGGTCGCCAGATTCATCAAGCAGAACATTATCTTCTGGTTCGGGATCCCCAGCCGAATAATATCTGACAATGGAAGTCATTTCAGAAATCAGAAGGTCTATCGGCTTGCTGAGAAGTATAAGATCTAATGGAGGACCTCCACTCCTTACAATCCACAGGCAAACGGATTGGCAGAATCTTTTAACAAGACTCTCTGCACCTTACTGGCCAAGGTCGTCGGTTCCAATAAGAAGGACTGGGAAGAGAAAATGTATGAAGCTCTGTGGGCATACCGCACCGTCTTTAAGACACCTACAGGGTGCTCACCATACTCGCTGGTATACGGCTCGAAGACAGTGGTTCCGCTAGAGCTGGAAGTCCCGTCACTCAGAGTGGCAGTTCAATATGGCCTGGCCCGTGGCGAACAGACCAATGCAGAAAGAAGACTAGAAGAACTTGCTGATTTGGAAGGGAAGTGCCTCCGAGCCCAGAAGAGTATCCAAATGTATCAGGCCCGCATGGCCACTGCATTCAACAAACTCGTAAGAGGACGAGAATTCAAGAAAGGTGACCTCGTCATGGTCAAGAAAAAAGAAGTCATGGCGTCCAACCCAAAAGGAAAGCTGAATCCTAACTGGGAAGGTCCTTATGTGATACAGAGGGTCTACGAAGGAGGGGCCTACGTGGTTGTTAACCATCGAGGGGAAATCCAATTCTCACCACTCAACGGAAGACATCTAAAGCTGTATCATGCGGCACAACCGGCATTCCCTGAGTGATCAGGCAAAGCTACCCATTTCTTGGTATAGCGGCACTCCGCCCTAGCCAAGCTACCCTTTCTTGGTATATCGGCACTCCGCCCTAGCCAAGCTACCCTTTCTTCGTCTAGCGGCACTCCGCCCTAGCCGAGCTACCCATTTCTTGGTCTAGTGGCACTCCGCCCTAGCCAAGCTACACCCTTTTCCCGGTCTAGCGGCACTCCGCCCTAATCGAGCTACCTTTCCTTGGTCTAGCGGCGCTCCGCCCTAGCCGAACTACCCTTTCCTTGGCCTAGCGGCACTCCGCCCTAGCCAAGCTACACCCATTTCTTGGTATAGCGGCACTCCGCCCTAGCCAAGCTACACCCCTTTCCTTGGTCTAGCGTCACTCCGCCCTAGCCAAGCTACACCCTTTTTCCGGTCTAGCGGCACCCCGCCCTAGCCGAGCTACCATTTCCCGGTCTAGCAGCACTCCGCCCTAACCGAGCTACCTTTCCTTGGTCTAGCGGCACTCCGCCCTAGCCGAACTACCCTTTCCTTGGCCTAGCGGCACTCCGCCCTAGCCAAGCTACACCCTTTTCTTGGTATAGCGGCACTCCGCCCTAGTCAAGCTACACCCCTTTCCTTTGTCTAGCGGCACTCCGCCCTAGCCAAGCTACACCCTTTTCCCGGTCTAGCGGCACCCCACCCTAGCCGAGCTACCATTTTCCCGGTCTAGCGGCGCTCCGCCCTAACCAAGCTACCCATTTATTGGTCTGGCGGCACTCCGCCCTAACCGAGCTACCCATTTCTTGGTATAATGGCACTCCGCCCTAGCCAAGCTACACCCATTTCCCGGTCTAGCGGCACTCCGCCCTAACCAAGCTGCCCTCATCTTAAGCTGGTGGCATTCCGACCTGTCACCCTCTAAAAAGGGAGACAAAGAGAATGAAAGTAAAAAAAAATGGGGTTAAAAATAGAGATACCCCGCCAGACTTGCTCCTATACTAGGGACAAGTGCAAAAATGGCCCAAAACCCAGCTGTGGTGAAAACCCGAAAGGGCACTGCAGGTAAAATCGGGTACCCCGCCACGTGAAAACCCGAAAGGGCGCGTGGGCAAAAGCAAGAGGGGGCTGGCTCCGGCGAAAACCCGAAAGGGCGCTTGGGTCGGTAATGTGGTGATTCCAAAGAAAGCCTCACCTCCCACCATAAAGCTCCTCGTCAATCGACCGGCGCCTTGCCCGATCAACGATTAAACCCATCCGGAATGGACCTTACGTCTATTCTGTTGAAGTCGTCATGCATTGCTCGAGAAAAATTCCCTCGATAATAGGCCCACCTCGGGATAGACCTTCCGTCTGTCCTAATAAAACACTTCCACTTGTTTCTGTCTAAGACCCACCACGATGAAACCTGCCCGGTTTAGACCTTACGTCTATCCCGATGAAACCTATCCTATGTCTCACCGCGATGAAACCTGCTGTTGACCGATTGGCACACTGCCCGATCAACAATGAAACCCTGTCCGGTTTAGACCTTATGTCTATCCCGATGAAACCTATGAAATCCTTGCATCGGTATAAACCCAATACTAATGATGAAACCTGATACTGATCGACCGGCACTTTGCCCGATCAGCGATGAAACCTTGTCCGGTTTAGACCTTGCGTCTATTCCGACTAGATCTACAGGTCTCTTTACGTCCCGTCGTGATGAAACCTGCTGTTGATCGATTGGCACACTGCCCGATCTATGATGAAACCTATCCAGTTTAGACCTTCCGTCTATCCTGATGAAATCCATGAACTCCTTGCATTAGTATAAATCCAATACCGATGATGAAACCCGCCATTGATCGATTAGCACCTCGCCTAATATCAATGATAAAACCCTACTCAGTTTAGACCCTATGTCTATCCTGATGAAGCATATGAAATCCTTGCATTGGTATGAGCCAATACCAATGATGAAACCTGCTATCGATCGGTTGGCACACTGCCTGATCGACGCTAAAACCCATCTAGGGTAGACCATCCGTCCGCTCTGACATAGCACAACACTGCTCTTTGAATCTATTCAGACCCTCCGTCTGGATAGATCATGAAACTCTATTCCCTAGCGTTAATGTTAAACCCCACATTAACGATGAAACTCATATTCTCAGCAAACGGCCTCGTGCCCGAGCTGCTACTTATATCCTCTAAATCGATTCGGACCTTTCGTCTGGATAGATCATGAAACCCTACTTCCCTTTGCATTGATGTTGGCACCCACATCAATGATCGTGTGTCCACAATAAACATATGGCGCCACGGTCCATAGGATGAAAGTTCTGGTCCCAAAAAAGACAATGAAAAAGGAAAAGAGAAAGAAAATGACAAAAAAAGTATATATATAAAAATGGGGTTGAAAATAGAGATACCCCGCCAGACTTGTTCAGGCGTTCTGGACAAGTGCAAAAATGGCCCTAAAACCCAGCTGTGGTGAAAACCCAAAAGGGCACTGCAGGCAAAATCGGGTACCCCGCCACGTGAAAATCTGAAAGGACGCGTGGGCAAAAGCAAGAGGGGGCTGGCTCCGGCGAAAACCCGAAAGGGCGCTTGGGTCGGTAATGTGGTAATTCATAAGTTCCATGCCAACCGGCACGTTGCCTTCACGTACCCTTCACTGACGAGGCCTTCCGTCGGTCATCTGGCTCTATGCCCCACCGATGATAAAGCCTTTCCGGGGTATATCTTACGTCTACCCTGATGAAATCTACATACCCTCTTTTCACATGTCCCACCAACAATAAAACCGGTCACCAGTCTGATAAAGCCTGGTCAGTTCAGACCTTACGTCTGTCCTGATCTAACTTCTAAACTTTCCCTTGATCGATCGGCTCCTTGCCCGGTCAACGATAAAACCCTACCAGGACAGACCCTATGCCTATCTTGATGAAACCTACGTATTTCTTGGCAAAGTCCCACCCGCCATAAAATCCGCTGGATTAGACCTTACGTCCGTCCTGACGAGACCTACACCTCTACATACGTCCCACCGTTGATCGACCGGCACCTTGCCCGATCAATGATGAGATCCTCTATCCGGTTTAGACCTTATGTCTATACTAATGAAACCTATGAAACTTTTTGCGTCGATATAGGCCCCATATCGACGATGAAACCAACCATTGATCGACTGGCACCTCGCCCGATCAGTGATGAAACCATGTCCAATTAAAAAACCCTGCCAGTTTAGGCCTTTCGGCTATTCTGATGAAACTTATAACACTTTCTTTGCATCGATATAAACCCAATATCGATGATGAAACTAGCTATTGATCGACCGGCACCTCGCCCGATCAATGATAAAATCCTATCCAGTTCAGACCCTACGTCTGTCCTGATGAAAACCACGCACCCTTCAGTGTCCCACCTGTGATCTACCCAGTCTAGACCTTACGTCTACTCTGATGAAACTTGTAAAGCTTCTTTGCATCGATATAAACCCAATGTTGATGATGAAATCATGTACTGGTCGATCGGCACATCGCTGTGGACTGCCGAATGGAGATCCACTCAAAAGGGAACGAGAAACGCGAGCGACGGGCTACAAACTCGCAATAACTAAAAGCTAATAGGGGAAGGGGTCATGCAACATGTCAACAGAGAAAAGAGCATACGTAGGATGCCAAAGGGATGTGATCGCCAGAGGGGTTACCTCAATGAAAAGAAATGATCGCATGTACCTAGCACGAGGCACGGAAACTGTGAATCATCGAGAGCGGGAAATGGTGGGTTGCTTCTTCCTCCCCCTTCGGCCGGCCGACGGGGAGGGCTTTCCTTGGGTACCCTTGCAAAACAACGACAAACAAATAACAAGTGGATCAGAAAGACGAAGGTGCAACAATCAATTCTAGCGATGCAAGTAACGAAATGACGGCCGGACACACACCTGGTTGGTGTTGTCTTTTAAACCCCTCTCGGACACGAGTAGGAGGAAAATACTTATGATGGATGGTGATTATACCAACGTAGGAACAGGAAGAGACTCCTCCAAAAGGGGGTGAAAATGCGATATGATGAATGCAAGATATCTAAGGAAAAAGAGAGGAGAATGGCTTATTGGATGGCCGATGGCGAGATCCGGCGGAGCCTCGGTAGCGTAGGGATGACGTGGGAGTGCGACGGGCGAAGACGGCCTTTCTCCTGCGAGCACGGGCACCCAGGAATCCGGTAGAACCTCACCTACAAAACACCCACGGGTTAGGAATGGAATCCGACAGCCTCCCGGCGCTCTTTTTTTCGACCCCGAACCGAGGGGGGGTAGGCCCCTATTTATAGAGTTCTGGAAGATGGAGGCGTCCAGGGGCCTGGACGCCTCCATTACTTGGATCCTTTTCAAACGACAATCCGATCGGCTGACGGATAGTCAGTGGCCAGGGGCACCCGTGACCTGGATGATGGAGGCATCCAGGGGGCTGGACGCTTCCATGATTTGGATTCTTTTCAAACAACAGGCCGAGCAACGGTCGGGCAGTGGCCGGGGGTCGCCCGTGAGTTGATTGATGGAGGCATCCAGGGGCCTGGACGCCTCCATAAATTGGATTCTTGTCACACGACAAACCGAGCAACGGTCGGGCAGTGGTCAGGGACGCCCGTGAGCTGGATGATGGAGGCGTCCAGGGGGATGGACGCTTCCATGATTTGGATTCTTTTCAAACGACAGACTGAGCAACAGTCAGTCGGTGGTCAGGGACGCCCGTGAGCTGTATGATGGAGGCGTCCAGGGGCCAGGACGCCTCCATAATTTGGATTTCTTTCAAACGACAGGCCAAGCAAGGACGCCCGCGAGCCAAATCATGGGGGCGTCCAGCCTCCTGGACGCTTTCAAAATATTTTTATTTATTATTTTTTCATTTTTTGTCATTTTTATGGAGGCGTCCAGGGGCCTGGACGCCTCTATGATTTTTTTAATTTTTATTATTTTTATTTATGGAGGCGTCCAGGCGCCTGGACGCCTCCATGATTTTCCTATTATTTTTATTATTTTTATATATATGAATTTTTGGAGGTGTCCAGTCTCCTGGACACCTCCAAGATTTTTCACGGAAAAATTCAAAAAAATGTGAAAAAATTCAGAAAAATAGGAAATCACCAGAGTAATAAAAAAAGTGAAGTCCGCCTTGGGGTATCATAGTGTAATATGAGATTTACTCACTGTAATGTCAAGAATGGCGTGTCTACAGCTGCCCCGCCTTGGCGTCTGCTTTGCAAGGGAGTGACACGTAGTGGAATGGCATTGAAGTGGAATGGAATGGAGTGAGAATAGACTGAAAAGTAGATGCCTAGGTGTGATGAGACACGCTTTCAACATTACAATTTTTGGAATGTTTTTAGAGTTTTCAACGAGACGACCTGGGAGAAGGTCTTTCGAATTCAACAATTGTTTGGACAGAAATCAAACAAGGAAGGAGAAGATGTGCGCTCAGGCACGAGTAGAAAAAAAGGGGACCAACTTCTCTGTGTGAAAGTACCTGGGTCGTAAACCTGCAAGTTTCACCTTGGGGAGCGGTTACCAACCAATGTGGAAGTGCTGCGGCCAAGATGGGTCAAACGGAGCAAAAAGTAAAGGAATATTTGAGGATCAATCCAAACAAGGGTCTCCTTTGGAAGAACAGCGTGGGGCTGTCTCAAAAAAATTTAGTACTTCATTCGGAATGGAATATCTCATATTATCAAAATTTAAGCACAGCGACCTTCGCAATCGAATTACTTTAGTGATTTTCCGCAATAGACTCAAAGTCCTATATGAATGCATGCTGGGTTTAAAGAAAAATTAAAACAAACTAAAATAGAAAATAGTCAAGGATAATATTATCAACTCGTTAAGAATGGGTCAGGATACCAGTTCGGTGAGCCGATACTGAGCCGGGGCCCGTTTGTCCACGCACCAACTCACTGAATGGAACCGTCGTCCCCACGCTATCACCAGCTAACGGCCTATCCATGCAACCCAAATTCTTCTGGAATCATCACTGTTTTTGTTAAAGGGGAACTCAAATCCCAGATTTGTTCAGGTCGCAAGGTCCTTGACATGTTCTAATAGCGTAAATATCGTATAGTACGATGGACGACACGGAGGACCAAACATTAAAGGATGGCGTACAGGATAGCGTGAAAAGCGTCCGTTGGCAAAACCTGCATAGACCATCATAGATTAAATACATCAGAAAGCACAGAAATATCACAGAATCGTACCACAGTACAAGGACAAAACATGACTTAACCACACATGTGAGACGTCCCGTCTCGTAGCACCTCCCATTTCCTATAAGTACCACCCCATAGGCTAGTTTATTCAAATGCACCAAAGGGGGATGTTGAAAATTCAAGAGGAGGAGAAGAGGAGGGTCTAGGGACTTCGGGATGGAAGGAGAGTCTTCCCGCGTCATGAAGAAGGGCAGGCCTAGTAGTGAGATCAGACGACTTTTCGACCTCGAGGGTCATTTGAGTGGGGCGATCCAGTCACATATGGTAAATTGATTTATTTCAAATTTTACTGCATGAACTCTCTTCTCACTTTCCCTCCTTTCTTTTTTTTTTCCAGCCGTATCCGCTCTTTCCGAGCCCAAGGAAGTTTTCAAAACTGCCATGGCTCTCAGAGCTAACTTCTAACATCTCCATTGGCATGAGGGCTATACTCTCGAAGTGACATCTTCAGGGGCTCCTTATTCATGCCAAGCACTACGAAAGAATCCGCATGGACTGGGCAGCTATGGGCGCATTAGTGGAGATTTGGCATCCCCAGATCCACACTTTCATCTTCCCCACGTTCGAGGCGACCATTCTCCTCGAGGAGGTGGAGCTTCTGCTTGGACTGAAGAAATTCAAGAGTGATGGGAAGACGAAGCCGATGCGGATGTTGACAAAGGTGACTTCCGAGAGCATCCTTGGAAGCTTCATGCTGCCCGACGCAGTCAGAAAGGTCCGCACTCAAAAGGGAATCGACTTGCGAAGGCTCGCGGTATGGGTCATGGATGCCTTGAAAGGCTCACCAGATGATGAACACTTGGAAGGAGTCATGAAAGGTTTTACCATCTGTCTGACGGGGGCTCTTCTGTTTCCTTATGCCGACAACATAATGGAGGAGGACCAACTGAATGCTATCCATGGGTTTTTTTGCGGCAAGAGGGTGGGGCCGGCCGTCATTGCCTATCTTTACAGCGGCCTTACTGCCTCGAGCATGGGTAAGCCTCCTTATGGTTGCGCACTTGTTTTGAACTGCTGGATTGACTTGCACTTCAAGTTCGACCACCGTGAGGGGATGCCGACCGGTTCGAAGCTCTTTCAACAAAGCCCCATTTATCACATAGCCGACGTATTAGGCTTCGGTGGCGCCATGGCGAACCGAGTTCCATGGCTGAAGAGGCGTGAAGATTGGCGGTCTCACTTTCAAATCATGGCACAAACTCTCTTCACTTGTGCTCCGGCATGTCTCCTCTCTCTTGAACTTCTCATGAGGCCTTCTCCCGGAGCCGAGCTCCAACTGATCGGCGTGACCGAGTTCATCCTTTACAACGCGCATCGGTGCTGCCTCCAGATCGGCCTTCCACGCCACTCGTTCTCATCACTGACCGGGATCGTTCCTTTGAAGAAGAGGGAGTTAGGCACGGAAGCGGACGCGAAGGAAGCGAAGGCTATTAAAGCGCCTTGGAAGATGAGCGTTGCGGGAAAAGCCTTAGCGCATGTGGGGGAGAAATGCGAGCTTTGGAGGGCTTATGTAACCGAACTGGGGAAGTTAAGGCCTACGGCGCCTAAGCCCCTGATCTAGCTCATGCGGCTTTCTCATGGAATAAAGTGTGGCTTTTGGATGTTTTGGACCCCTGTTCCCCTAATTATTATTTTTGTGATTTTTATTTTTCTTTGTGTTTTTGTTTTTATTTTGTGCTTTTGCTTGGATTGTACACTCATCTCTCTTTTTTGTATTTTTGGTTATTATTATTATTATTATTTTCAAAAAATTTATTATGGGGGCGTCCAGGGGCCTGGACGCCCCTAAGTTCTTTTATTTCGAGTTTTTTTGTTTTAATTTTGGGGGCGTCCAGGGGCCTGGACGCCCCTAAGTTTTTTTATTAAATTTTTTTGTTTTTTATCTTGGGGGCGTCCAGGCGCCTGGACGCCCCTAAAATTTGAATTCTTTTGAAAAAAAAATAAAAAAGGTGGGGGCGTCCAAGCGCCTGGACACCCCAAAGGAAGTTGATTCTTTATATAGGGGGGGGCCTCACCCCCCTGCTCACTTACACTGTTCATTCTGACGATCCGGCCATCCCAGAAAACCCATTCCTAGTCCCAATGGAGCAAGGAGGCCCGAGCCAGGATGGGGGGAGGCGGAAACGACGAGCTCGTCATTCGAGGGGGTAGAGAGATCATGCCGAGGAGGCTGCCGAGGCGGAGGAGATTGCTGTGGAGGAGGAGATCGTTGCGGAGGCACCTATCCTGGCCGTGGAGGGCCCTGCGGGTGCTGGCGACGTGGGGGAGGACGAGCACGATCCGGTAAGCCCCTTCAGAACTTCAGTTTGTTGGTTTCTTAGGCTAAATGGGCGGACGAGAGGCTGTATGGAGAAGACCGGGGAGCGGGGGAAGGAGGCGTCCAGGGGCCTGGACGCCTCCACATCTTCTTTTTTCATTTATTTATTTATTTATTTATTTTGGGTTATTATGTAAATAAACTAAAATTAAAAAATAAGGAGGCGTCCAGGGCATTGGACGCCTCCAAAATAATATATATTATTATTTATTTACTTATCATTTTTTGTCTTTTGTGTTAAAAATAGGGAAAAAATAAAAAAAGAGGGAGGCGTCCACGAGGCTGGACGCCTCTAAAAAAGTATATATATGTATATAGGTAAATAAAATAAATATTATGTACATTGTTATTTGTTTATCATGATTCTGATGTGTTGTTTGTTTTGTGGTGTGCAGGGGGTGATGAAGAGCTGGATCAGCTGGTCTCTAGTGGTGGCTGCGTACCGGGGACTGCCCGACTTCCAGAGGGCGCGTGTAGACGCCATGGGTTTTGGACCCTTTCTCTGGATCGAGCCCTTCCGGCTCGACCTTCATCTTATCCAGGCGTTGCGGGAGCGGTGGCATGCGCCAAGCCGGGCATTTCTGATGCCCTGGGGGCACATGGTGCCGACACTAGAGGACGTGGCTCGGATCACCGGGCTACGAGTGGATGGCGAGGCAGTGAGCGAGGTCACCTACCCTGACTACCGAGAGAGTGCCCTGGACCTGCTGTGGTTGGAGACGAGTGTGACTGATAGAGACAGCAGGGTAGTCGGTCGAGTGGAGATCATGGAGGCGCTTGGGTTCGGTGACCCACGCCAGCGGGTTAGCGAGACTGGAGCGGAGTTTCTGGCACGACTGGAGAGAGACGCCCGCGCAGCTTTTACCCAGGACCCGAGCGCGCGGGAGCTGGTGGATCTAGACGTCCGGAAGTTCCTCTTCTTCTTCTTGGGCCGCCTTCTGCTGGGGACGAAGGGGGATGGCATCCACTGCCGCTTCCTCGGGATCCTGGCGGACCTTGACAGAGTGGGGCACTACGCGTGGGGAGCGGCTCTGCTTGCCCATTTGATTGTTGATCTCTCCCAGACTTCAGAGAGGGAGACGATAGTCAGCGGCTTCGAACCTTTTCTCCAGGTACATAATTTATTTATGCATTTTATCGTAGTTAAATATGCAATCACTCGTGCTAATGATGTATGATGGATGCAGGTGTGGAGTTATTACTACTTCCCGATGGGGAGGGCCAAGCAGGGGAACAGGAGAGCCGTTCCTCTAGCGCGACAGTGGAGGCCGGTCGTGGTAGCGGCACCACACAGCTACCAGCTGGCGTCACTTCGTCGGGAGCTAAGCGAGTATCCCGAGGCCATGGTATGTGCATATGATTTTTTGTGTTTATGCATGTGACTGAATGGTAACTAACATGATGTATGTATGGTGATGCAGGTGGTGTGGAGACCCTACCTGGGCATGGGCGACGCTGGCCAGCCTTGGGTTGTAGCGGGTCTTCCTCGTTTCAGGCGGGACGTGTGGGTCCATTGCCTGAACGAGATCGAGCCGCTTCGGCTGAGGCTGGTTATGAGGACATTGGGGCTAGCCCAGGAGTGGGTTGATGTAGATGAGCCGGCCCGCATCGGGCGGAAGACCAAGGTGAAGGCGAAGATTGTGGACTGGCGTACGTGCTTCCCAGCACAGTACCAGGACTGGCAGCAGGGCGGGGTCCCAGTGGTGTCCCATGGACAGGACAGTACTGATTACGTGAGACGGTACCGGGCTACGTACGGGGACCGCCTCTTCCTTGGTGGTATGGCAGGGGTAAGTGAAATGAAAATGCTTCACCCTTCTATATGTATATGCATGTGGCACTAACTTATGTGTAATGCAGGATGCTCGTGACAACATGATCGCCGACCTGCGGGCCCAGCTGGCAGACGCCAGGCGACAGTTAGTGGCCATCCGACAGGAGTTGGAGATCCTGGTGAGTTTATGCGATGCATTTTTTGTGACCTGGATTTTTGATACTTGGCCTCTAACTGTCGTTCGCTCTGTGTTTCAGCGGGCCCACCAGACAGTGGCAGCCGGGATGGCTGGTGGAGCGGGTTCCAGTTCGCGGGGCCCTCCTCCGGAGGTTTCTGCCCTCCAGGAGCAGCTGGCGTATGCGGTGGCTCTGGCTGAGGAGGCCGAGCGTGACCGCGAGGCTCGAGTGAGCGTTTGCCTGACCTCGACTCTCCTTCTGGCTGCTCCCCTTTGATCACTGTTCTCTTACGGTGCATGCATGCTTTGACAGGTGGCCGAGGTCCGAGAGGCCCTGGCGCGTGCTGTTCATGCCGAGCAGGAGCGCGACGCTCGGGTGGCGGAGCATGACGCCTGGATTGTGGAGCTGGAGGAGGAGCGTCGACGGGAGGCTGAGGAGCTCCCTCGTGACGTGCTGGATCTGCGGATCGCCCTCGAGCTGTCGAGGAGGGAGGCGGTGAGAGAGAGAGAGGAGAGGGAGAGAGAGAGGGAGGAGCGACAGCGGGATCAGACCGAGACGAGGGCTCTGGAGGCCCAGCTGCTGGAGCTCCGATTGAGTCTCGGCACGGCGGAGGGGAGACTTCGGGAGAGCGAGGAGCAGTACCAGAGGGTGAAGGAACGCGGGGCGCGACTTCGTCAGTCTAGTTCTTTTTCCATGGGTAGCTATCTGGTTTCTTCGGCCGAGGAGCGTCGTCGTGCCTTCGAGGCTGGAGTGCCACCGCAGGGCGAGGCGAGCACGGCTTCTCAGGGTTCGCAGAGGCCCCCTAGGGATCCCCGGCAGAGGAGGGAGGAGAGAGATGACCAGGGGGGTGGCAGCGAGAGTTAGAGAGTTACTTGTACACGTCACCCTTCTCACTGTATGATGTACTTTGACTATTATATGAAATAGATTTCGTGTGACGTGCCCTTTTTTTTCCCGCACTTTCTTTTACACCACGTTGTTTACGCTTCACGAGACTTTTGCCCTGGACAGAAGGGAACTACTTTGCACGGGGGGATTATGTTCCTTTCTCCCTTTTGGGCGCGTCCAGGCGCGAGGACGCGTCTTAATCCTTGAATTCGAATTTAAAGCGTCGGGTGGCCTTTCTTCTCCCGTGCCTTACCCGCAAACGAGCCCGCCTTCCGTCGAAACTCGCTTGCCCCCTTTTTCATCTTCCTCCTCTTTTGATCGATGGAGTTCGGTGGGCCCGACCATGGTGAAGGTGGAGAGGGACGCGGGACCCCTCGCCCAAGGAGGGACGCGCCAGAGCACGGAACGGCGTCTATGGAGGAGGAAGGGCCGCTTCAGGCCCCCGAGGGACCCGAGGGGCCCGATGTCGCGGAGGGAGGTGAACACGGTCTGGTAGGTCCTCCAATCTCTTCCTCTTTGATCCATTTTGAGTTTTGAAGCAAGGCGTGCGAGGGAAAGGGTTTGGCGAGTGTTGCACTCAAGTGATGGACGCGTCCTAGACAGGGGACGCGTTCTTTGTTATGATGCGAGGTCCTCCTTCCTTGGTGCAGGACATGGCGAGGACCCTGGGCCTGGTCGATGAGTGGGCGAGTGCGGACGAGCCGAGCCGCCTCAGGAGGGAGAGTCGCGGCAAGGCGAGGCTCGAGGACTGGCACGTACGTCTCCCTGGATAGCAAGGGAGTGTATTGGTGCAGGACAGCGCCGACTTCCTACGGCGGCAGAGAGAGAGTTATGCGAGGCTTCCCCAAACTGGGGACATGCGTGGCATCGGCGGCTCGTGCGCCCAACTGTCAGAGGCTAGGCGGTAGTTGGCCGTCGCTCAACATGAGCTGTCGCTCCTGGTAAGTTACGTGCCGCACTTTTATCTTCAGATTTTGGAGTTTCACTAACGGTCGTTGTTTATTTTGTTCCAGCGTGCCCAGCAGACAGCGACGGCGGGGATGATTGGTGGCGCATCTTCCAGTTCCTCGGCCCCTTTTCTTGAGATTGCCTCCCTCCGGGAACAACTTGTCGGTGTGGTGGCCCGCGCGACCCGGGCGGAAGAGGAGCATGATGCCTGGGTGGCGACTGTAGCGGAGCTGCGGCATCGTGGTGAGGAGAGGCCTTCTCCAGACATCCTGGAGTTAAGGGTTCTTCTGCAGATGATGAGGAGAGGCAGAGAGAGAGAAAGCCGAGAGAAGGTCCGAGCGTCAGCGGGATCAGACCGAGAGGAGGGCCTTGGAGGCCCAAGTGAGGGAGCTCCAGCTAGGCCTTCAGGCCGTCGTGCAGAGGCTAGGAGGGATGGAGACGCGCTATGAGAGAGCACGAGAGTTTGGGGAGCGACTCCATCAGTCCGGTCGCTTTGCCGCTAGTGGCTTCTTCGCCACGCTAGGGGAGGAGCAGCGAGTCACTGCTGCGGAGCAGGCCCCAAGAGGTGAGGCAGGTGCTGCTACACGAGGATCCCAGAGGCTTATGAGGGACCCGCACGTCAGGGGAGAGGAGGGGAGCGCCCAGAGAGATGAGTGATGGTGAGGATCGGCGAGCTGGTGGACTCGCCACCTCTCTATTATTGTAGTGTTTATGACAGCTTATGTAGAATTATGAATGGAGTGATTTGATTTTCTGTTGCTCGTTTGTTCTCTTGTGCATTCCTTCTTCCCTACACTTCCTCTCCTTTGCACTGTTCCCATGTGATGGGTCTCCCGAGACTCCACCCCAAGCAGAGGATCGCGTCTTGTTGTGACCATTTTCCACGGGAATCTACCGTCGAAGTCAATAATGACGGCCCTAGTGCCTTCTCCCGGATGTTGCGTCAAATTTTGCGGACATCCTTCAAAACATGATAGGGTATCCCTAGACAACATAGGGTGCTAGTCGTCATATTCTTAGTCCAATCAATCACCCTGTGCGAGCGGTGAAGTGACACACGGGACCGCATGGTAGGTGCCTCATCGCGAGGGCTATTATTAAAGGTGATGGAGGCAATCTTGGCCTGCACTCCTTCCATTTCTATAAATTCTTGTCCCTTTTATCCTCCTAGGTATATCGAGAGCTAACTCGAGGAGCGCAAGTTCTCACGGGAGAGGAGGAGTTCAAAATTTCGAGAGTTGGATGGAGGGCGAATCTTCCCACTCCTCGAAGAGAAGCAGGTCCAGTGGTAGTAGTTCCCGGAGGCTTTCAGACCTCGGAGGGCACTTCAGCGAAAGGGCCCAATCACAACTCATAAGCCAAGTTTTCCTGCCCTTTTTTCCATTCTTTTTTCTTCCTTTCTTTCTGACCAAACCTTTCTCCATTTCTTGTATGCGTAGAGTGTGATGAAATCACAGATCTCATGGGAGTTGTTAGTGGCATCATACCGAGGTCTCCCAGATTTTCAGAAGGCCAGGCTAGACGTGATGGGTTTTGGCACCTTTCTTCAGATCGAGCCGATCCAGCTCGACCTGGTCCTGATCCAAGCCTTGTATGAGAGATGGGACCCAGTGAGTCGGGCATTCCTGATGCCCTGGGGGCACATGGTGCCCAGCCTGGAAGATGTGGTCCGAATTACGAGTCTCAAGGTGGATGGCGACTACCGAGAAGGTGCCCAGAAGTTACTGGGTTTGGACCTAGATGGTCGGAAAAATAGGTCGGTAGCTAGGGCGTCCCTCATGGATGCATTAGGGCTCACCGACACTCATCGGCGGGACGACGAATCCTCAGAAGAGTTCATGGAAAGGATGGAAATAGGATGCCGTGCCGTGTACTGCACAGATTTCGGCAACTGGGAAAGATGCAACATAGATTTGAGAAGATTTCTCCTCTTCTTTTTGGGGAGATTGGTACTGAGCTCGAAAGGGGATGGTATCCAATGTCGCTTCCTGGAGCTGCTGTCAGACCTTGAAAGAGTAGGATACTATGCCTGGGGAGCTGCCATGCTGGCGTACTTGTTTGCGGGTCTGTTCCAAGAAGCGGACCGTGAGATGACTGTGAGTGGTTTCACACCATTCATCCAGGTATTTTTGGTTTTGCTTGTTTTATATTTTATTGTGTTTTTACAAGGTACTGATGACCTACGCCGAGCAGCTGTGGAGCTATTATTACCTCCCCATGGGGAGAGCTCGGCATTGGCGACCGACGATGGTGCCGTTAGCCAGGCGGTGGGAACCCATCATGAGTGCGGCACCCCTAACCTACCAACTGATGGTGCTAAGGCGGGAGCTACAGGAGTTCCCTGCAGTGATGGTAAACTGGAGACCCTACTCAGACATGGTCGATGCCGACCAGCCGTGGGTTCTAGCAAGTCGTGCCCGGTTCGGACGGGAACTGTGGATGCACTGCCTGAATGAAATCGAGCCGCTTCGGCTACGATTGGTTATGAGGACTTTAGGACTGGCTCAAGAATGGGTGGATTTAGCTGCGCCACCTCGTGTCGGGAGAAAGACGCGAGGACCGATGACCTGCATTGACTGGCGCGTGCGGTTCCCTGAACAGTATGAGGACTGGCAACGGGGTGGCACGATTGTAGAATCACATGCGCGGGATAGCGAGGACTACTTGCGTCTATATAGGACAAAGTACGCAGAGCGGCTCCAACCCCGGGGACTTGTGGAGGTAGGTTTCCCCTTTCTCTTTTCTTCTTTCTCCCTTTTTTGGTTTTCTGGTGGAAATACTGACTCGTATGGCTGCAGGATATCCGCGATACGATGATAGCGACTTTACGAACTCGCTTGGCAGAGATGGAGCAACGGTTGGGCAATGCCCGCGGAGCTATGAGTGCCTTGGTAGGTGTACAGTGCGTTCCTAATTAAAACCCCAGATTCCAGATGTTGGCTGCTAATTGACGCGGTCGTAGCATGCCCAGATTGGCGCGGCTTCCCCAGCGATGGGAGTAGGTGGTGCCTCTTCCAGCTTGTGGATTCTCACCTCAGAACTTGACTTGCTTCATGAGCAACTTTCTCATGCCACGCAGCGTGCTGCGGAGGCAGAAGGGATGCTCCGTATACAGGTAAAAGTTTCAGTGTTGAGTTCTCTTTATTTTACGCCTTATTGCGTATCTGAGATGGTACACTCGGCAGGAAAAGGAGACGGAAGAAGCGCTTGCCACAGCTGCGCAGAAGGAGGCTAGGATAGCAGAACTGGAGAGGGAACTGCGGCGTCATCCTGATGACGACTCCTCTAGGGATGCCGTGGAACTGAGGATCACTCTCCAGTTGGAGAGGGAAGACCGCGAGAGAGAACGGGCAGAGAGAGAAAGAGACGCAGAGAGAGAAAGAGCCAACAGATTGACTGAAAGGGAGGAACGAAGGGCCATGGAGGCCCAACTATTTGAACTCCGAATCAGCCTTGGTCTTGCTGAACAGTGGCTGAGAGATGGTGAGGAGCGCTACCGAAGAGCACGAGAGCGCGGCTTTCGTGTTGGTAGCTTCTCTGCTGCTTCTGTGGATCAACGCCGGGATGTGGGAATAGGAAGGGGAGTACAGAGCAGTAGGAGTACCGCTTTTCGTAGTTGGGTAGCACCTTTGAGAGCGTTTTACTCGGAGAGTAGTGGGACGAGTAATGCGGAGAGAGAGGGCGGAACTTGATGTAATTTTTTTGATTTTTGGAATAAAATACAAGGTTATGTTTGTTTGGTTTTCACCTTTGCTTCTGTTGCCTGAATCCCTGCATACATCACTGAAACAACCAAATCAGAATTTCTGTTCTGACTTGGCCCCTTGCTCAATAAGTAAATGGTCACTGTGACTGTCCTTGATAACTGGTCAAGGGGCCAAGCCTTTATCAACGAAGGCGAGGGAAAGATGTGGTGATGATAAATGCGACAGGCAAGCACACGAATGCAAGCGGTATTAAAAGCGAGATGCTGCACGTAAATGCAATCAAGCAAAATTGATTTATTTTCTTTTTATATTTGGCATTTTTTGTTTTATCATAAAAAGATTTTTTTTTGCTTGCAAATATGTACATTTTCTCTTTTCCATTTTTTGTTGTTTTTATCATTTCAATTTTTTTTCTTGCTAACGCCTGGCAAGCACCCAAATGGCACCTAACCTACGTGAGACTGGGGTTTCTTACTAACCTCCCAAGTATCCTAAGTGCACATCTAGGTTGATTTGGGCCTCTAGACCCCTCGAATGATGATCCTGCCGGCTAAGACTTACCCTGATGACAATACCGTCATGCCATGCTTAGGCTCCCAGTCGCTTCCGACCACAAGGATTCACCCAAAAGGTGTTCGAGGTAAATGATTTGCCCGACCCGGGTCTGTTTCCTCACAACTCTAGATGGTATATGATGGAACACCCTGGAACCCTAACGACCAACCGTGCGACGCTGACCCGGAATCAGACATCGTCACACCCATAGGTGACGTGCTTGCATTGGCCTAAGCCCGAGGTTAAACAAGAAGACATCAAGGTTGTAAACAGGGGTCTTGACCAGCCAGAAACACGAAGACTCCTTCACAGCGATAGCTTTTGCTTTTCAAAGTAGGCAACCAAATGTGTATATTAAAATAAGGTCGCAGACCCTGGGCAGTTTTCACCCTTCAGAAACTCCATCGAACCTTCATCTTTAGAGGGAGAAGGAAGAGTGTAGGGGATAAACCTCCTGAGAGGACCGGCAAAGCCGTTAACCCGGCGAGCGAATAAGGGCCCATTAACTCTTTCCCTTCGGATAACTTCGGACCAAATCTCGAGCACTTACATTCCACGGCCCCTTTTGTGGATTCATACTTTTATTTTGAGGGGTTCCGTTTATCGCAACAGGCACGGTCACGACCAGGCTTTTCTCTTGATTTTAATTTTGTATTTCTTTTTGTGAGGGAGATATAGTCGTTTGACGTTTGTGGGCTCCCTTTTTGTATGCATGCGGGGACACTGCCCTCTTCTCGTGCTCTGATCGATGCTCGAGGAAATGGATCCTACACTTGCTTTTGGGGTTCAAGTTTCAGTTTCTCATGCTCAGTGTTTTAAGGGCGCCGACTGTCTCATTTGGTCGAAGAGAAGAGAATAAAGATTACAGCTTCCGGAGATCTTCTGGGTGGATTCCCACCGTAGGCGATGCTACCAAATTTTTTTTTGAATAAAATACATAAGTGAGCACATGTTAGCTTCTTTCGAGCGAGCATAGGCCGACGTGGCCAGACAGGGATCTTCCACGGTTCTGGCAAACCAAGACCCGGTGCCTACCAAGCCTTAATGGGCCCTATCCTATCATGAAGGTTAGATGCAGTGACTTGACTACATGGTGACCACCAGGCATTGGCATTTTGAATTTTCCATATTTTTAGTGGTTTTTAATATTTCTTTGTTTTTGATATTTTTTATCTTTTCATCATTTTTTTTGTTTTGTGCTAAGGGTAGTATTTCTTAAGATAAAGCCCATTCCAAGGGTGGGATAACTCGGTCCCTTCGGCGTTGACTAGCTTGTAGGCGTTGCCAGGGTATATGGCTTGAATTACAAATGGTCCTTCCCAATTGGGTTGGAGCTTAGGACGCGGCCCTCCAGGTTTGACAAAAATTCTTTTTATGACCATCTCACCGACTTTGAATTTTCTCTCAATGACTTTCTTTTGGTAAAAGCGAGCGAGTCTATTTTGATACACACGCGCGTGTTCGGCAGCGGCCAGCCGCTTCTCATCCAAGAGTTCCAACTTGGCGAGGAGTGAATTACGACGATCGTCGAGGGGAAATTCCTCGTCCAATTGTACCCTGAGAGAAGGGATCAGAGTTTCGTACGGGACTACCGCTTCCATACCATAAGTAAGGGCAAATGGAGTCTGCCCGGTGGGGGTACGGATTGAAGTGCGATAGGCCCATAGGGCTTCGATAAGTTTTTCTGGCCAGTCTGAAAACTTACTAGACTCGCAGGTTTTTTTGATGATTTTGAGCAATGTTTTATTAGTGGCCTCCGCTTGGCCGTTACCTTGTGGGTAATAAGGCGATGAATGATGCAATGCAATTGCGTACCTTTTGCAGAGGTCCTGTAGGTCCTGAGAAATGAACTGTGGCCCATTGTCGGTGATGATTGTGCTCGGGACGCCGAACCTGGCAAGGATGTTCTTCGTGATGAACTTGCAGACTGTCGATGCCTTGATTTCCGCATAAGCTTCGACTTCGGCCCATTTGGTGAAGTATTTCATCGCAGTAAGGATGAATGATTTCTGCTTAGTGAGGGAATTGGGATCACCTAGGGGACCGATGATGTCGAATGCCCACATGGAGAAAGGCCATGGGGAGGAGATTGGATGAAGTGAGGAAGATGGTGAATGGATTTTATCGGCGTGAAGTTGACACTTGACGCACCTACGAACATAGACGGCACAATCCTCCTCCATAGTGGGCCAGTAAAAGCCTTGACTAATGATCTTCTTGGCGAGCATCTGACTGTTCACATGGCCACCGCACACACCCGAGTGTGTCTCCTCTACACAATTCCAGACCTCATCGTCATCAAGACATCTCAACAGAATGCCAGTAAGGCTCCTTCTATAGAGTAGACCCCCAACCAATGTGTATTTCTGAGCCACTCTCCTTATGGCCTTCTTATCTTCTGTGGTGGCTCCTTCGGGATAAGACTGATCTTTGCAATATTTGACGATCTCGTAAAACCATGGTTTCTCCTCGTCGGTCAGCTCTTCTTCTGCCTCTGCCAACATGATTTCCCTCTTCTCATGGATTTCTTCCTGTAGGATCTTCCTTGCTATCCTGTCTTTGATGTTCACGTAGGAAGCGTCATCAATTGCAGGTGCGTGAAGTTTGTAGATGGAAATGGACTTAAACCATCTCCCTAGAGGGAACCTTATGGCCGAAGCCAATGAGGCAAGGGCATCAGCGAGGATATTCTGATGACGAGGGACATGAACAAAGATCAATTTGGTGAACAGTTTGGCAAAGGCAGCAGTGAGTTCTTGGTATGGTTTGATCTTAGGATCGCGAGTGCGATACTTAGTGAGCACCTGGTGAAGAATGAGTTGACTGTCACCCACAACTCACAATTCGGTGACATGAAGAGAATGAGCGAGTCCCAAGCCAGCTAGAAGAGCTTCATATTCGGCTATATTGTTGGTGACTGGGAATTTGAGTTGGTACGTGATGGGGACATCAACGTCAGCCCGCTCACTTTGTGTTTGCATCTACGTCCTTTTGTATTTGTATGTACGCCCTTGTGGTATATGGGTACACAATAGTAGGTCTTAGTGGGTTTATTTGCAAAAGGCCATTGGGTTTCTTTGCAAATGTGCATGTAGGCCCTGCAGGGGCCCCCTCCCTCCTCCTTATTGGTCCACCTGGACTCCTGGGTCCAAGGTGGCTGGTCCATGGTCCAACCTTGGACTTGGACCTAGAATTAATTAAAGAAGACAATTCTAAATTGTCCTCTTAAAGGGGGGGGGGGGGGCGAACCATGTTGTTTAATGGGATTTAATGTGGTTGTCAAACCACATCCCCACCCTTCATTGATCAACCCTTGATCCAAGGGCTTAGAATAGGTTAGATCCCTTGCATATATATACTTGTATTTTCATATTGATGGAATTAATGAAGAGAAAATTGGCATTTGCCCCCAAGTGAGATTTGCACCCCTCCCCTCTCTCTCCCTGGTTCCTCCACCCCCTCTCCCCTTTCTAGAGTGTAATCCCTTCCCCCTTGATCCCCTCCAGCATCTGAAGCAACTCCGGTGATCGCCGCCGCCATCGTCTCGCCGCCGACGCGTCATTGCCAACGGTTTCGGTGTTCTATCCACTCAGGACAGAACCTTCTTCTCCGAATTCCTGCTATCACTCCCTTCGTCTTCTGAAGCTCAAAATTTCAGGGTTGGTTCCCTTCTAGAACCCTTATCCCCACAAAAAAAATCACGTCAAAATTCATCCTTTAGCTATTTTTTGATTTTCGTCCAAGTCCAAGTTCCAGATCTGTCCTGGTTCTGTTTACTGTTCACTAGCTCTGAGTTTACCCCATTCTAACCATCTTTTTATTTTTTTTGGGTCGTCCAAATTTACTGGGATCTCTGTCCACATCCCTCTACCACCAGGAATTTTCTTAATTTTTGGTTTACCCTCCAAGTATTTTTCAAATTTCGTCCAAGTTCCCAAGAATAGTCTACCCATAGTTTCCCAGATCCGACCCAGGTCTAGTAAAGAAATCCCAGAAAATCCATTTCGTCTCCAATCCAAAAACAAAAAATAGTCCCGGATTCCTCTCTCAGAGATCTTCAACTTTTCTGAATAAAATATTTCAAGATTCGGAGGTCTTCTTTCCGGTCAACGTCAATCTTCAGAGAAGTCAGAACCTGCCCCTGCAGTTCTGGCCAGATTCCAGCAAGCTTGTAAAATACATGATCAGAAATACAGATCTGATTATTTTTTTTGAAGACCCCTATGTCGAAGTACTCTGAGTCAGCTTTCCAACGGCACTAACCTCGTCACATTCCGACGATGGGGCTGATCGCAGCAGCAGTTTTCTCCGAGTCGCGCGCCTGCAAACAGAATTTTCAGATTCGTGGCCGAGTTCCCGCGAGCGTCGTCCGAGGGCCGCCCGGCGTCCGGCGGTCGTTCCAGCAGCTCGCCATCCCAGGGGAACGCTTTCCAGGTGTCTCCACAGTAGAGGAGTCATCAGGCCCCACACGACCCCTCTGGTCAATACGTGGGCCCCCACTAGCACGAGTACGCGTGAAGCCGAAGCATTGCCCGAAACCTCCCGTCAACCCGAACTTGGTCCTCCCGGGCCCACTTGTGTCGCCCTTTACCTCCCTGCGTGGAGTGGGATTATTTGTACTGCTGTAAACATAATGTACTAAGTTCCCGGGAGTACGAGCTTTGGCCGGGTGCCGTCTTCGCCACGCCGAGAGCGTGGAGGTATCGCCTTCACCCTTACACTTGGCATTAACTTAATTCTTTATATGCTTTATATGCCGCTGCTAGAGAGCATGTGTAGGGATACCTAGCTCACCTTCAATTTATAATATCACTGCTGCGAGAGAGAGCGAAGCCGTCCCGTGACCCGATCCGGGCGCAAAAGAGAGCCGACCACCCTAGCTCATTGCCGGTTTCTCAACCGCGCACATCCGACGCTTCCCTCGTTAAGGGACGATCGCGAGCTTGTCGTATCCGTGGTCCCGTCCCGCATCAGTACGCTAGTGGGAATGTGAGGCCTTCAGGCGACAGGAGGGCAACGCCGATTCCTTTCCCTTGAGAATTCAGAGCTCCATCGAAATATAACGTCCACATGTAATCATCTGATTGGTTGATGGACATTAGTTCCTCATCTGGAAACTCTGATTGGACAGGATCAAACTTGGGAAGAGGATGGTAAGCGAGATGCTCGGCTATGGCATAACCTTTAATTGCCTTTTGCTGGATATAAGTGATGTCAAAGTGAGAGAGAAAACTTTGCCAGTGTGCTAGCCTGTCCGTCAGGACGGATTTCTCCAGAAGGAACTTGATGGGATTCATGCGAGCAATCAAATGGACCTCATGAGCCAGGAAGTAGTGTTTTAATTTCTGCACTACCCAAACGAGGGCAGCATAGGTTTTCTCCATGATTGTGTACTTTTGCTCACAGGAGTTGAGGAGTTTGGAGAGGTAGTAGGTTGCCCGTTCCTTACCTTCTTCATCAGCTTGTGCGAGGACGGCTCCCACAGAGTCATCCAAGACTGAGATGTAGAGGATTAGAGGTCTCTCCGGTTTGGGTGGGATGAGAACGGGCGTACTAGCCAAATATTCCTTTAACCCTTCAAAAGCTTTCTGACACTTAGAATCCCAGTGGAATTCTACCCCCGGCTTGGTCAACTCGTAGAAAGGTCTACACCTTTGTGAGTGCTGAGACACAAACCGACGGATGAACTGCAGCCTCCCAATTAGACCTCGAACTTCTCTTAAATTTCTAGGGGGCGGCATATCCCTGATGGCTTTGGCTTTGTTGGGATCTATTTCAATCCCTCTTTTGCTCACAATAAAACCGAGTAATTTGCCTGATGACACACCAAATACACATTTTTTCGGGTTCATTTTCAGTTGGAACTCCCTTGATCTTTGCAACACCTTAGCTAAAACCCTTGGATGTTCTTCCCTGGTTCTTGATTTCACCAATAAATCATCCACGTACACCTCCAGATATATGTGCATCATGTTATGAAATATGGCCATCATGGCTCTTTGGTAAGTAGCTCCAACATTCTTTAATCCAAATGGCATGACCACGTAACAGTATGTCCCCCATGGCGTAGTGAATGACGTTTTCTCCTGGTCATCTTCTGCCAACCGAATTTGATTATACCCCGAAAATCCATCCATGAATGAAAGGGTCTCATAACCTGCGGTGTTATCAACTAACACATCAATGTGAGGCAAGGGGAAATCGTCCTTTGGACACGCGCGGTTAAGGTCCCGGAAGTCGATGCAAATCCTGACTTTGCCATCCTTCTTCATGACTGGGACAATATTTGCCACCCATTGGGGATAGAGGATGACTCTAATGAACCTGGCTTTGTGGAGCTTGTCGACCTCTTCTTTCATTTTTAGAGCCATTTGAGGGTGAAAACGTCTTAACCTTTGTTTTACCGAGACGGCCCCTGGTTTTAAAGTTAAGCGGTGTTCGACCAGGGTGGGATCCAGCCCCGGCATGTCCTCGTAGCTCCATGCAAACGTGTCCTTATACTTTTTAAGAACTTGGACCAATGCCTCTTCTTCAGAGGGTGGCAGATTATCACTTATGAGGATGATCCTAGGGTCTTCCTCAGTTCCCAAGTTCACTTCCTTGGTGGACTCTTCTACCGCGGCTGACAGCCCGTCGAATCTCCTTACTCCACTAGCATATGCGGCAGCCGCATCCTCATATTCTTCACCCTCATCTTCACTAGGGTATTCCTCATCTGTGATCTCATAAACTCCATACCCTTCATCAATTGCACAGTTATCCTCGCATTCTATTTCTGGTAACCTGATGGGATCTTCTAATAACTGAGGGATGGCAAGGAGGGCCAGACACCTAATGGCTAAATCTAGAAGGAACCGACGAGGGATCTGCCTACCCTTGGATTTCTTCCTAGGTACTACCCTTGACCTAGATTGACTGACATTATTTACAGAAGGAGAGAAGGTTGAAGGGGATGGTGAAGAATGTACAGGGACAGGCCCCTCGAAGGAGGGGTGAAAAAGGTCGCTCATCGGACCTTGGACGTGTGGCTCTCGAAGCGAGACGCACCCATGTGAGATGTAGGAGGTTTCCTCAACAAAGATGTGTTGCTGGGGAGTTTAAAAATTGACGTTTTTTTTTTCATTTTCATTTTTGATGACAAAACAACGAAAAGAGATCGTAGGGGAGAGGAAGGTAGATATGGCTAGAGGGTTGGGAGGCTCATGGAGCAGATCGTGATTGAAGACCTAACGTGGGTCGAGAAGTCCGCGTAGGTATGCGAGAAGAGAGGGGGACCTGGGGAGATCATCAGACAATCGTCTGGCCCAGGGAGAAGACATCAACGGTGGCTGTGATGAGTGAACAGAGAAGATGACGACTGATAAACCGTCGATAGTGATGGTGACAGCGGATGAAGATCCACCGATGACCAGGTCCTTCTGGCGAGGACAAGGATAGCTTGGAACCTTGGCAACAATGGAGGTATTCTCTGGCATTTCGGAGGTCAATGACGGCCTCTCGAGCTGCGGAGGCGAGAACATCCTTCCTAGCGCAATAGAAACATCCGGTATATCGAACCATTTGTCCCATTCGCATTCTGGATCTTTGATCTTGCCTCTTTTGGTAATCCTGGAATATCTTTCAGCTGAATACACAACATGTAACCTCCCACGTGCTTCTAGCGGATAATCCCTCATCTGAATAACGGGCCCTTTGTTGAAGTGATTTGTTAGGGTCCATGTGAGGGGCTTCCAATCCGCCTTGAATGGTCCTTTGAAACCCAGACCAAACCTGTGATTCGGCTTAACTTCTGTTGGCAGCTTCAGCCTACCTTGTAGTTGCGCGCCCAAACCCCTGCCCTGCTGATAGCCGATGCTCCTCATAATCTCCCAACCTTTGGAGTGAAAGGGGAGATGCGGTGTTGTTACCTTGACTAGCTCCTTGGGCGCTAGCGGAACGTGAGATACATCATACACATCCAGCAGCGACAATATGGGCCGGTGAGACGGCAAAACGGAGGGTAGAGAGGTGTTGATAGCATCCACCGTGGGAAGGACAGGCGTACTTATCACCTTAATAATTCTTCCGTTGTAAGGAAACTTCAAGCATTGATGGTTGGTGGAAGGTATGGCATCTGCGGCTTCAATATAAGGGCGACCCAGTATGGCCTTGAATGTAGGGTCCATGTGGAGAATATGGAATTCCGTGGAGACTATCATAGGGCCTAGCCCTACTCTCAGAATGATCATCCCCTGTGGTGGTCTTTTGCTATTGTCATAAGCTGTGACCGTGATCGAGGAAGGTCTGATCTGTTCCTCGTCAACCCCACACATCCGAAGGGTGCTCATGGAGATCACGTTTATGGATGCGCCTGTGTCTACAAGGCACGGGTTTACGGATACCTCATTAACTTTTATCGAGACACACAACGCATACTTCCAAGCTTCCCTGGGAGCGAGCTCATAGTTGTGGAATATGATGGCTGGTTGTGTGTCCGTTGGGGTCAAAACGGCCGAAATCTTTTCTGCGGGGAGGTCCTCATTTACCATGACCCTTTAAAGATATTACATCAAGGCCGCCTGATGTGATGTGGATCTTTGGAGTAGCTCGAGGATGGAGATCCGAGCGGGCATCCTATCTAGGTGTTTCAGCAAATCATATTGTGTTCCAGGGACGGACTTTTCCAACTGCTCTCCATCCTTTTCTTGCTGAGACTGCTCGGGATTCTGACTGTCCTGGGGGAAAATCTTGTGGAAAATCCTTCCACTTCGGAGCACCATTGCCTGTGGCTTTTGTACCTCTACAGGGGCAGTAGTGGATTGCAGCAGAGGTTTGAGGGGCAGTGACGGGGGAATGGTTGGTAGAGTAGGGGTGATGACGGGAGCAGGGGTCCTGATGAGGGGCTTACTAGGCGGAGGTATGGCGGAGGTAGGGGGAACACCATGTGGGTTACGACGGATGAGGGGCTTGGAAGGTGGAGGTAAGGTGGTGGTGGGTAAGGCTTGAGATGGGCGGCAGGTGATGAGTGGTTTTGAGGGCATTGATGGCGGTGTTGTGGGGGCAAAAGGGGTTACGCGCGGTTGACGGGTGATAAGGGGCTTAGAGGGCATAGGGGCAACTGCGGTGGAGGTAGGCGGTGGAGTGGAGGAGTGAGAGGAGATGGGAAGGTGTGAAGGCGCAACGGGGGGTGTCGGCTGATAGGTTATTGGGGTGCGAATAAGGGGGCACGATGGCAGTGGTGAAGGCGATGCATATGCGGGTTGGTGGGAAAGAGGTGCTACCCGGGCGACACAAGGGAGTTGCATGATGATAGGGTTGGTGGTGGAAAGAGTAGAGGCATTTTCCAGGTGCCATACCTGCTCCCTCCAGACTTCCGGGAAGGAGGAGATGGGGTTCACCTGATGATTGGGCTGCTGGTGCTCTAGTAGTGGATTTTGGAGGATGCCCA
Organism: Amorphophallus konjac; assembly: GCA_022559845.1. Taxonomy (NCBI): domain Eukaryota; kingdom Viridiplantae; phylum Streptophyta; class Magnoliopsida; order Alismatales; family Araceae; genus Amorphophallus; species Amorphophallus konjac. The sequence continues at coordinate 266,829,402 of CM040122.1, read as the reverse complement.
TGTTTGGCTGCTGTTGTGGTACCTGCTGAGGCTGTTGTTGTTGTTGTTGCGGTGCTTGTTGCTGTTGTTGTAGCTGTCGTTGTTGCTATGGTTGCTGCTGTTGTTGTTGCTGTCTAGGAGGAGGTCTCCTGGCCTTCATCATGGTGACGCATCGCCTCATTTCGTCCCAATCTATTTGATGTTCACCGTTCATATCATAGATATAATCTCTGAAATGAAAACAGTTTTCCACTGTATGACCCGGCTGTCTATGGAAGACACAATATCTGGAAGTGTCGACGTTCGTGGGCCATATGGCTCTCTCTTTAGGCAAGGTGAGGAAATTACCAGCCATGAGAGCATTGAAGATATCTGATAACGATTCCGGCAAAGGTGGGTAATGAGCTCTCCTAGGTCCAAGTGGCCTCCTCTGTTGTTGGGGGCCATAATCCCCGGGTGGTGGAACCTGATTATATTGAGGAGGTCGCTGTTGTTGTTGTTGTTGAAGATGGAAGGGTTGAGGCATATTGTTCTGGAGGAGATTGCTTTGCGGTGGAGGATGAGAAGGGAACGAACCTTGTTGGAGAGGAAGTAGAGGCATTTGTGGAAGCCTGGGGTTTGCCACATAGTTAACGTCGTTGACCGCATTCACTTGCTCATTCGTCACGACCCCTTCTGTCGTTCCGCCTGGGACGCCAGTGCCCGGCTTCCTAAACACCTTCGGCTTTGGTGGCTCGAACATGTGCATGAGAGGAGAATCTTTCAGTTGCGTCTGGACATACCGAGCCCTCTCGTATAGTTCCTCCATGGTGTTAAGCTTGTTCATTGCCAGGATATGCCTAAACTGGGGGGTAGCATTTGATATAATCATCTTCACCTGCTCTGGCTCTGAGATGGTATCCTTTATCCTTTTTGCCAAGGATCTCCATCTATCAGCGAACTGGACGAAATTTTCGTCCGGCTTCATTTTTTCGGCGACCAGGTCGGTGATAGAAAGAGACGGGCCATCTCGGTCCCGGTATCTCTGTAGAAACTTCCTCTGAACCACGTCGAAGTCATCAGCCTCGCTTGGCTCTAGGGCGTAGAACCATTCCAACGCAGGGCCATCTAATGACCTCCTACAGAGGTATGCCAGAGATCTTTTATCATTTTGCCAAAACGAGGACTCGTACATGAAGTCCTTCAAAAGGGTAGAGGGGTTGCCAGTGCCGTTGTACCTACGGTACGTGGGCATCTCAGAAGGGGGAAGGCGAAATATTGGTAGGATAGGCTGAGAAACCTCAGGGGTGGATTTCACATCCACCCTTTTTTGTAAGTTCCGGAATTGCTCGTCCATCTTATTCAGTTTATTCAAGAGGGACTGGGTGAACGGGTCAATTGGTGAAGGTGGCACTTGCCAGGCAGAAGCGGTAGGCCTCCCAGAGGCCTGAGAAGGAAACCTAGGACAGGAGGGATATTGGGGTCTACCAACGGGTAGGCCCGGTGGGATTTGTGTTTGAAGGGTGGCTTGCGCCGGAGATTGGGAGGGGAGTTGGAAGGAGGGAGGCTGGTGATTTGCCTGCCCGAGAGGTGAGGAGGAGGGAATGGCCTGCATAGACTCTTGGACAGGGGTTGTAGTCGGACTCAGCTCCGCAGGGGGGACTGTCTTCCCTTTTAGAATGGCCTGGAAGGCCTGAAGTTGCTCAGGGTTGAGTTGGGTGTTGGCGAGGACACCTAACAGAGCGGAGATGTCCTGGGGGGAAGATGTATCCCCGGCAACATTCGGCACTTCATGTGAGGACTCGTGGGATGGACCAGCGTCCATAGTGTAGACATGAGGCCCACCTTGGTAGCCCTGGTCCGGGCTATATTCTACGTAAGAGTCATGACCCGAGTCATGCATTTGAGGCTCATAGCCGAAGGCGTTAGCCTCGAAAGCATCGTAATCATACTCGGCCATCCTTAACACTTTTCCAGAACATAATAACATACACCAGCACACAAGCAGCAGAGATTAACACACAAGTGGATGCTTTACGTCTTTTTTGTTTTTGTTTGAACTCTTTTTTTTTTTAACGATTGTAAAAGTTCACACAAAATGTGCAAAAATCCTAGTTGCACCTTTGTTTTACCGCCGTGCGAACTAGGGACACTCGACTCACCGCGAATGGGGTAACTAAGCTCCGGGGAACTTCAACGGTACAACCTGCCCAGTGAACGAAGGGGAATCCTTCGCTGTCGGGGACTTATGGAGGTCCCAGTGAAAGAGATCCTAGTCCGTCGAGAGGAATTCCCGACGGAGAGTCCTTCTTTCACCAAGAGGGGGTGATCCTAAGAAAGAAATAGAAAGAAAGGTAGAAAAGAGGGATGGACGTATGTGATGAAATGCTGACAGATATATAGAGCATAACAGAATAACAAGATGATCAAGGTATAACAACGCACAAGAGATGGTAAGGCAAATTACAAGAAGGTGCAAGGGTAACACACAACAAATGATAAAATGAATCACAAGAAGCTACAAGGGTAATTGTAAGAAAGCAACTGAGAGATGAAGAACACGTAAAAGATGATAAAGCAAGTCAAGGGCTACAAGAGTAACTAAAAGAAAGCAACTGAGGTCCCACCGTGATCGCCAATCTGTGGACTGCCGAATGGAGATCCACTCAAAAGGGAACGAGAAACGCGAGCGACGGGCTACAAACTCGCAATAACTAAAAGCTAATAGGGGAAGGGGTCATGCAACATGTCAACAGAGAAAAGAGCATACGTAGGATGCCAAAGGGATGTGATCGCCAGAGGGGTTACCTCAATGAAAAGAAATGATCGCGTGTACCTGGCACGAGGCACGGAAACTGTGAATCATCGAGAGCGGGAAATGGTGGGTTGCTTCTTCCTCCCCCTTCGGCCGGCCGACGGGGAGGGCTTTCCTTGGGTACCCTTGCAAAACAACGACAAACAAATAACAAGTGGATCAGAAAGATGAAGGTGCAGCAATCAATTCTAGCGATGCAAGTAACGAAATGACGGCCGGACACACACCTGGTTGGTGTTGTCTTTTAAACCCCTCTCGGACACGAGTAGGAGGAAAATGCTTATGATGGATGGTGATTATACCAACGTAGGAACAGGAAGAGACTCCCCCAAAAGGGGGTGAAAATACGATATGATGAATGCAAGATATCTAAGGAAAAAGAGAGGAGAATGGCTTATTGGATGGCCGATGGCGAGATCCGGCGGAGCCTCGGTAGCGTAGGGATGACGTGGGAGCGCAACGGGCGAAGACGGCCTTTTTCCTGCGAGCACGGGCACCCAAGAATCCGGCAGAACCTCACCTACAAAACACCCACGGGTTAGGAATGGAATCTGACAACCTCCCGGTGCTCTTTTTTTCGACCCCGAACCGAGGGGGGGTAGGCCCCTATTTATAGAGTTCTGGAAGATGGAGGCGTCCAGGGGCCTGGACGCCTCCATTACTTGGATCCTTTTCAAACGACAATCCGACCGGCTGACGGATAGTCAGTGGCCAGGGGCACCCGTGACCTGGATGATGGAGGCGTCCAGGGGGCTAGACGCTTCCATGATTTGGATTCTTTTCAAATGACAGGCCAAGCAACGGTCAGGCAGTGGCCGGGGGTCGCCCGTGAGTTGATTGATGGAGGCGTCCAGGGGCCTGGACGCCTCCATAAAGTGGATTCTTGTCACACGACAAACCGAGCAACGGTCGGGCAGTGGTCAGGGATGCCCATGAGCTGGAAGATGGAGGCGTCCAGGGGCCTGGACGCTTCCATGATTTGGATTCTTTTCAAACGACAGACTGAGCAACGGTCAGTCGGTGGTCAGGGACGCCCGTGAGCTGTATGATGGAGGCGTCCAGGGGCCAGGACGCCTCCATAATTTGGATTTCTTTCAAACGACAGGCCGAGCAAGGACGCCCGCGAGCCAAATCATGGGGGCGTCCAGCCTCCTGGACGCTTTCAAAATATTTTTATTTATTATTTTTTTCATTTTTTGACATTTTTATGGAGGCATCCAGGGGCCTGGACGCCTCTATGATTTTTTTTAATTTTTATTATTTTTATTTATGGAGGCGTCCAGGCGCCTGGACACCTCCATGATTTTCATATTATTTTTATTATTTTTATATATATGAATTTTTGGAGGCGTCCAGTCTCCTGGACACCTCCAAGATTTTTCACGAAAAAATTCAAAAAATGTGAAAAAATTCAGAAAAATAGGAAATCACCAGAGTAATAAAAAAAGTGAAGTCCGTCTTAGGGTATCATAGTGTAATATGAGATTTACTCACTGTAATGTCAAGAATGGCGTGTCTACAATCCCCCCGACTAGCTTTGAAACCTGCCTGAGACGGACCATACGCCCGTTTCGGATTGTGCTCTGAGCCTCTTCGCTCACATTCCTGCAAGCCATCTCCCTTGCAGCACGTATGGCCAAGAAGGACGTGTGTTACCACCAACAAAATTCGGTTTAAAGCGCCCCCCGGAGGCCGTCACGTAGTGGAGCGAGTTCCCCATCCTTTCTGTGAAGGGGTGGACGCTCTCCTGCTAGGTACGGGCTACTCCCATAGGGACCGCTGAAACCGCTGCCAAATCACCGTGAAATATTGACAGTGCGATAAGTTAAGAGCAAACCACATATGAGACTGGTATAAAGAGTCCTTTCCATTGAATAAAAAGGGAATACAAGAAGGGCCCCTGAGGGGAAATTGTATTACAAAAAAAGGGAAACAGATATTCACGGGCGCCGGATTATGTCTTCAAAGGCCAGAAGCCCTACATGCGGGGCAGCCCCCAGCTCATGAAGTCGAGCCTCCTCCTCCTGTAGCTGAGCAGACTCGTCCCGAAAGGATGCCATCTGCCCCTCCAACAGAGCTACTTCCTCCGCAAGCTGCGGTCGAGAAGTTGTTATCTGCGGCAGTTCAGCCCGGAGGTCAAACAGTTCAGCCTCCAGGATGGTTATCCGGCTGCGCACGAACTGCTCCCGCTGCGCCAGAGACTGCAGTTGGCATTGGCGCTCCTGAAGAACAGAGTCCGTCTTCTCCAGCTCAGATTTGCACTCCTTCCTTTGCAACTTCAAAGTTGTCAGTCTGTTAGACATAATATGCGCCAAGAAGTCCCGGCGATGTATAAACTTTAACAACAATAAAACCCTATGGGCCCATATTTCCATGGGATAGCCCATCGCCTGCAGACCAGCGGTGAAACGCTCGGCTATCTCCTTCAGCCGCAGATAAGTCAGTCCGGGCTGGGACTCCACCAACTGGCGCAGCATGTCCAGATTTTGCCAGACGAAACTCTCGGATGAAGCGAAGCCAGGAGAAGGGGCTGGAGCTACTTCGAAAGTCACCTCGCCATCAATGTCTACCCACAGTGCAACATCCGGCTGAGAGGACGAAGACGGCAAATCCGCTGGAAGAACTGGCCGGTCCCTCTCTGTGCTCTCCGGCTGAGCTGAAGATTCCTCCTTCATCGCTGTCTCGGGTGCTATGGCTTGAACATCCACGGAGGGAGGACCAATGAATGATGGAGCTATCTCTTCATGAGTCTCCTGAATAAGGGCTTCATCTTCAGCTACTCTTTCTGATAATGGGGGTGAAAGGTCCCTAGTCTGTAGAGGCAGAGATCCAGTCTCTATAGCCACTGTGGCAGGGACTGCTGATTCGGGCGCAATCGACATTACGGCGGCCGGTATAAAAGCAGAGCTTCTGGCTGGGTCTACTTCGGCTCTGAACTCTGAGGCCCTGACAGGGATGGAAATCTCTCCTAATGATCCCAAGTCCAGTGATGTTAAGTCAGTTGAAGATTGTATTCTCACTGGCACGGGGGGAATAACCTTAGAAATTTCCATGCAAATTGAAGGTAAAGCAAGGATGATGATCAAATCTGCAGATGAGACATCCATGGAGACTGCGGCCGCATCTGAGCGGGTAGTGACAGGGTCCTGAGGATAAAGCAGAATGATCCTCATCAACGGATGGAAGAAAATAAATAGAACAATAAACAAGAAAAGAAGCTTACCTTTAAAGTGGGGACTATATCCTCAAGATGAGACAAAAGAGGAGAAAGCTCCGTAGTTGAAGCAACAAATGGAGGGGTTATGTCGACCTCAGTGTCGAGCCCGACAAACTCCTCTTGCAATTCCTCCTCAGAAGATAGCATCAACAGTTTAGGAGGCTGAAAGGGCGGGAGGCCTTTTGCAAACACAGGCAGGGCTTCTGATTTTTGGATTTCCTCCTCGCTGCCGCTGAAGGTCACTTCCTCCTCATTATCAGGCACGGTCTCGGAGCTACCCGAGGATATCTCCACTCTAGCTATGTGCTGTGAGGTCGCCTCTAGAGCATGCCGGGATGCAGACCGGGTGATTATGCGTCTGGCCGGAATAGGGCTCTGTTTTGTTTGAGTCCTTTCACTTTCCTGCGGTTGAGACGACTCTCCCACTGCTATCGTAGCCCCAGTCGGCTCCCTGACTGTCACCTCAACAAAAGAGGAACTCTGAGGAATATAATGAAAAAGAATAACAGCAAAAGTATAAAGAGAAAAGATGAGAGAGCACATTTACCCTCCTCCTCGCCAGCCGGGGTAGGAGAAGGCAGCCTCGTGTCCCTTTCCGCAGGCACTGCAACCTGCTCCGGGGCTATATCAGATAAAGAGAAGCTCAGTCTCGAAGGACGCCTTAAAAGAACAGTCAAGAAAACAATGAAGATTACATCTGCAAGATATTTACCGCTACTCTCGACGGGTTCCTGAGCAGCCTCCCTCTGAGACCTGAACTCGTCAAAAGAGGGGATGTCTGGAAGAGGGGTCCCGGCGTCCGTCGCAACTAGAGCTGACTGCTGGACCCGAACGACTTTGGCCCTCTTGGCCTTGAGAATTGTAGCTTTCACCACATAAGGCTTCCTCTTCTTGCCCGGAGGCAGGGGAGTGGTCGTAGGTGCCGCTGCAGGAATTTCAAAGTAAGCAGGCTTCTCAGCTTGAGTGATAATCTTCCTGTAAAGTCCCTGCCATTTTATGTCCGGTCTATCTGTGCAAAACATAAGAAGGACAGTCATAGTCGACAGATGCAGAACACAGCAATAAAAGAAAGACGCCATGTGCACACAGGAAGGGTCATACCTGCTGGGCCGTCATAGAAGGTGGAAAGCGGCCAATACAGATAAGCCACCTCCTTTGAGCGGGAAGCAGCCTCCTTCACGAGCCAGCATACGTCACCTATGGTCTAGCATTTCTCCGTCAAGGCAGCTAAATCTTTGTGTCCGTGGAAGTCAAGGCAATGAAACAGGCCGAGGTAATCCATGCACCATCCGTCGACATAATGAAAAGAAATAAAAAGCGGCTTATTCAGAATGCCGGCTATCGGGTTCTCTACTGACAGCCCGTGAACATTCAGCAGCACGAAAAGCCAAGAAGTGTGCTGATAATATGTGTTGGTGCGGTCTTCCCTCCGCACAAATGTCCGATAAGGGTGAAATCTATCTACCGGGCCCCTCCAGGGGGCTGCTGTCGGGAGAGGCTCCTCCGGGGGAAATGGATACTGCACCTCCACATGATCACTCCCTATGTGGCCCAGCTGCCTCAGGTCCTTTGTAAAAGCATCTTCATTGATCTCAGAAAATACAGGAGTGGGTATTTCAGAGCCTTCCTCTTTTAAGGACCGACGCCTGGCGATATATGTGTCCGCCTCCCTCGGATGCTGTGAATAGAGCCTTTTCAAATGAACTTCATCAATTTCAAATACAGGCCCTGATTGCCGCTTTAAGAAAGAGCGCTCGGCCACATCCCAGAAGGTGCCTCTGCCATCCTTATAAAAATTGGTGCGGGTATTCCACCACTTGATGTATTCTGATGTGACCCCGGGAATACGATTAGAAACGGTCGGGACCCTGAAAGTTACGCCCTCTCGGTGATGAAAGAAATCCCACCATATCCGACCGTCACTGGCAATGGAGGACCCATGCTTGGCACGGCTGTCCAAAGGGAACTGAGCAGCTGATGAAGGAATATGCTGATCATAGCCGAAGTTTCTACTGAAACGGAATGGGTAATAAGGCTCCAAGATGAGCAAGCCTCCCTTCCTGAAGACTAATACACTAGGTCGGATAGCCATAGCCCACCTTACCAGTTCTGGTTCTAATATGGGCCGGGTGGCATTGGCCCCCGAAACAGGATGGACATAAACTTCTACCTCCTCCATTCTGCATTCCCGCTGAGGGTCTACTAAAGGAGCCGAACCTGCTGCCAAGCTCCAGAAATGAATGCTACCAGGAGCATCTACAGGCACTTTTGTCAATCGGCCCCTGATCTTAAACAGCTGCTCTGAGAAAAGACCAGGTTCGGCGCTAGCAAACTCAATCATCTGAGGGAGCAGTGTGTCTGACTGCAAAGTTCTCGGGGCCAACTCGGGGAAAATGCTGCAAACCCAAGCATTGAAGAAATGAAATGGACCTACAGTCCATAAGGAACGGGGAACCCGATGTCTATGCAAATCTCCCAGCGATTTGTAAATTAAACACAAAGCCGCCGGGCACAGAGACAGTCTCATCCCCCAGGCCATCTGATAGGCCGGATATATAGTCTCCGGTCTGATAGTCATCTCGTCCCCTTGGGGGAGAGCGAAAGTGCACAGCCAGAAGGTCAGATAAGCTGCACAATGAGTAATGGGGTCAACCCCTGCTGGGTTCGGGCCATCTACACCTGCTCGGCGTAGTGAAGCCGACAATGCTGATTTATAACGAGGGGCCCTGATCTGCTTACTGGGAGTCGGTCCCACGGAAGGGAAGTCTATATACTTCAAGGGACCCCCGAAGAAGTATTGTATCCACTGTCCTACACGGACTCTCAACCTGTTGCTCTTTTCCAGGGGTTGATATCCTTTGGAAGATCCCCTGCTATAGGCCAGACAAATGGTCCGATAAGCCTTCATCAAGTACCGGTATGCGTAGCCAAAAGAATATCTGCCCTCTCCATCAGAGGCGTCCTTTACAGAGTCGTCTAGACAGACCTCTTCATATGGCTCCCCATCTATAGGCAGGCCTGAAAGCTGCGCAAGACTCCAAAGATCGAGAGAAGTCTCGCCTTCTGCTGTATAGAGCGTATTGAACTGTGGGCAGAACACTTCAAGCATGCCGCAACATAATCCCCGAGAGATGGGATAGCGGAACCTGGAGGCAAATACACTATGATATACCCCAGCTCTAATCAGTAAAGGGGCGTATTCCTTCAACACAAATTCTGTAAACTCCACTGCTCCTACCCTGAAGAGATGGGCGTCTGTCACTTTAGCATCTCCAAACCAGCCGGCAGCTAGCTGATATTTAAATTGAACGGCCAGACAGTTCAGAATGAATGGCTCGTCCCTGTAACCCCACTTCACAGGAGCTAGAAAAAGTCCAAAGTTGGGCTTCTCCCGATGGACACGACCGGCTGCATGGTCCCACCTTGCCGGGGTAAACTCTGGAGCACGGGTCAGCATCTTCTTCTCCGGCTCTAACTCAGAAATGCCCAGCACGGCATTCCAGTCCCTCTGCTCGCCTGGGAGATATATAGCTCGGGCTCGATAAATAGAACCCTTCAGGCTGTCTCTGTCAGCCAGTATTGCCGCTTCCACAGATCGAGCAAGCAGGAAATCCCTCATTCCGCCTATGGTGAAGGTCCGGATAAATGGCAGCAGATGGCGATCCTTCGGTAGGTCCGGACGGTAGTCGGCAGCCCTTCTGAAATCAATCCCTTCTGTGGAAGAATAGACTCCGGAAGACGGCACTGTGTCAGTCTCGGAATCAGAGGACTCATCAACAGTGGCGATCTGGTTATAACCGAAGCTCAGACTATTCACATTCAGCCAGTTGACTGAAGCCCGAGATATGTCTGGCTGAGCCGATGAACTCGCTCCCACAGTCATGGAAGCCGCAGCAGAAGAGTCGGAAGCCGTGTCAGTGACTGCAATCAAGCAAAGATGAAAATAAGCATCGGAAAGATGAAGGAGCATGTGAGGATTAAATAAATAGTTCCAATTAAATTTCGGCAGCATCTCCTCTTGTCCGGGGTCTACCCAAGAAAAATAGGGAGTCACCCACCAAGAGGGAGTGATCCCGAGCATAAAATGGGACTCAATCCCACATAATGAACTTACCCGAGAATGAACGGGTCAAAAAGGGGGAAGGCGACAAGGCTCTCGGAGGGGGGAGCTCACCACCGCCGCCGAGATGAAGAGAGAGAAGGGATAGGTAAGAAATGAGGTAAAAACCCCTCTCGGGGGGTTAAAAAGAAGAGGAAGAAGAGGCTTCTCGGTGCGAAGGAAAGCGCGCCGAGAACCCCCCGTCGGCCAGAAGAAAAAGCCCGCTGAAGACCCCCCGCGCCGAGAAGGCCACACCGAGACGCCCGCATCGAGAAGCCCTTGCCGAAGACGCCCGCGCTGACAACAGTCGCGCCGAGAGGGTCACGTCGAGAAGTAACCCAATTCTAGCGCCGAGAAGTCAAAAGGCAGTTGGAAAATATAGAGATGAAAAATATGAAAATGAAAGATATATGCACAATATTGTTACAGTAGCATGAACAAGCTGAATGACAATGACAGAAAGAAATTGAGGAAGATACCCTCGAATGCTGAAGGGCACCTGCAGACCCCGTGCCGCTTATTCTACGCTTACGCCGCCCGCAGGTGGGGGGCATTTGTTGACACCTTGAAAATGAGCAAGGGCATAAGCAGAATTGAAAAGAAGATTAGACCAACAGTGAAAGATCAATGACGAAGTTCGTCAACCATCTACCCAGCTGAAGCCTTTCGCCGGCCAAGCTGATGTCCGGTGCCATTGTCAGTCAGACGGAGGCACTGATGAAGCAGCAGTCATCCGACTGATGAGACCTCCTAGCACATTCTAACAAGAAGCCGGAACTGGCAAATGAAGATTGTAAAGGCTTTTACAAAGTCAGAACAAAAGAAGAACCATCTCCACAAACTATACACCCGGCTGAAGTCTTCTCATACTGAAGCTGATGTCCGGTCTTTTCATCGTTTAGGTGACAATGCTGATGAAACCCCAGTCCAATGACTGATGAAGGTTCCTTTGGTCCATTTGAGTCCAACAACAAATTCCTGATACAGTTCCGATATGTTTATAGAGCCAACAGTTCTAAGTGGAGCTTAAAAGCCCTAAATGGGCCTATGAAATGGGCTTAGGGGTGTGGCATCCAGGCCCCCTCACTAGAATCGCACGCCGCGCCGGGAGCTACTGTCATCTCAGGCGTGCCGTGAAGATGGAGTGGGGTGGCACGCCGACTTCCACCTGCCGAGAAGATACAAGATACAGCTATAAAACTCCCTTCCCCTCGAGCAAGAAAAAGAGATAAGCTCAGAAGATCCTCACCATCACCACCGCCAGAAGAGAAAAAATAGAGCCTCCTCCACTGAAAGAAAGAGAGAAGAGACCAAAGGAGAAAGCAGAGAGAAAGATTCGAAGCTGATTGAAGGTGGGCACCGGGGAGGGAGAGGAGTCAATGCTGCGCCCTCCCCCCCCCCATTTCTGCATTTCATCTTCTTGTAATTTCGATTGATGCTACTTCTTCTTCTTCTGATGTATTCTGCGACATCGTAATCGATTTTCATGCCGCTAGAACAGGACTTAGTCTTTGTCTGCAATTTTCTTCTATGTACTCCGTCCCTCTGATGCATGGATGTAATAGTCATGTCCGAATGAATAAACGAATGGAACAGGCCTCGATTGTCGCCTGCTATTGTCTCTGTGGAGGTTTGCCCCCTATTCCCCTCCCCAGTCTGATTATTCGTCTGCGTTTTCTTTCTCGAAGATGCTTTCATACGCTTGTTCCAGAGCAAGGGACAGGCTATCCCTTGGCTTTCGGAACAAAGCCAAGCCACATGATGATTCACATCTGTGAGATTCCGGAGTTTCTGATGCCCGGTTTGCTTATCGACATCATCAGAGTCATTTCTGGACCAGAGACAGATATCTCTTGGTTCCCATGATGATGAATGATAACATCAAGCCATCCTCCTGGAATTCTGCACAAGTAATGGTGACAGAGGCTCCTTATGTTCGGTTCTTCTTTCCCATTTCCCTCTGTCCTTGGATTTCCTTCGAAACCCATTCCAAAGCTGGTCGATACCTAATGAATACATCCATCTTTGACTCCTCAAGGCCCGTCAATATCAGCCTTAATCACCAGGAAAACCCCCTTAATCATCCATAAACCCCAAAACAGAGTGTCGTAGAACCCTGAAACACATCTCGACGCCCTCATCTATCTCGGCTCCACGAACAGTAGAACCGATGAATAGCCCTCGGCGTGAGCTTTCCCGCGCCGAGAACCCTGTTGTTTTACCTCACGCCGAAAAGCCACCCCCGCCTCACTATTTCTCCTCGCGCCGGGAAGCCCACGCCGGGAGCCTCCTTGGCCTTCTCTTCCTCGCGCCGGGAAGCCCACGCCGGGAGCCTCCCTGGCCTTCTCTTCCTCGCGCCGGGAAGCCCGTGCCGGGAGCCTCCCTGGCTTGCTCTTCATCGCACCGAGAAGCCCACACCGGGAACCCCCTTGCCTTCTCCCCTGCGCGTCGGGAACCTATCCCATGGCATCTTCCCCTTGGCGCCGAGAACCCCTCCTTGGCTTCCTTGTCTCGGCGCCAAGAACTTATACATATGTTTGAGGTGCCCGAAAACCTGCTCTGCTGCCTAATGAGCCTCCGATTCCCCTGTCAAACTCACTCAGGGATGTCCACGAGTCACCAGAACCCCCCTCCGAGGATAAAATTAAAGGGAGTCAAACTCCCTTATGTTCCACCATCCCGTGTCGGGTTATGAGTAATCCCTTTAGCTCGGAGGGCTCCGCCACTGCGTGAGTCTCGCCGGCTTCCGTAGGGAAGAGTAAAATGTTGTCCCACGGCAGCTACGTGATTCGGGAGGCTCGACCTCTCTTTCTTTCGACTTTCATCCCGGCACTCCGTGGGTGATAGTCTATTCTCCCCTGGGCATAATCCAGATTATGGGGAGATGCTGCCGAAATGTCGATCCGACGTTCTAACCCCGATGAGTCCCGGGAAGTGCACGTCATACACCTCCCATTCGACACAATCTTTTGGGGAATACTAGTTCCGCGAGGCCCTTGGCCGGATGAGAAATCTGATAGGGGACCTGTCCCCGATGATTGTTCAGGCTCCGCCCTGCCGCTGCGTGGATGGTGTCCTATTTCTTATCTGGCATGCCCCCCCCCTATAAGAGGGGGTTATGTCGATTTAATAAGCTTGTTACCTACTTAATTACATTCTTAGAATAACAATATCTTCAATATCACGCACTATTATTTTTCTTTTATTACCGCCCTGAGCGGCCTCCTATTTTGGCGTTTAATCAAGGGTTGTCCTTCTTAGGAAGGGCGTAATTAACGTCATAGCCTTTATGGTATGACGGACTTTTGGTCCCGACTCGGACTTCACAATCGACTGACCAAGTCAGATCGAGCGCATAATAAAAAATTGTCACCATGGTGACTGGCACGCCAATAAATCAATAAATAGATATAAGGGAATTCCCCCATAAATATAAATCAATAAATATTTAACATAAATAAATCCCCGCGTCCACACCAGTGGAGAGCTTGTATGTCAATGAGAGTTAAGGGGGTAATGTTAAAACATCATGAAACGTGGGACTATATTCACGGACTGGAATATAGTGCCGATATATATATATATATATATATATATATATATATATATATATATATATATATATATATACATACATACATATGAAACCCTCGGTTAACAGTAACGGTGTAAAATAGTGTCACAGGAAAATAGCGACTTAATCTAAGTCATTACTTATCAAATTAACGCCTTCTATAGGGGCGTTTATTTACAAATTTGACGACTTGTACATCAGTCGTCCCTTCAATATTTCTGTTCTACAGAAAATCAATATTCTGGAATTTTAACAAAAACGCGCCCTGGACAGGGGCGTTACTTTTCAATTAGCGCCCTGGTCTGGGGCGTCAGTTCAGTAGGAGACGACCTAGACAAGGTCGTAAATTCAAGAATTTACCAATTTTCAGATAATAAAATTTCAGGAAAAAGGGTACATGATCATGACAGGAAAAATAGTAGGATTTCACAGGTATACTCATGCAATATATTAGCTTCATTGTTACATAGATATTAAATTTTAAACGTGGGTATTTATTAATTACATGCAATTGACGACTTCTGGGCAGGGCGTCAAAATAATAATTAGCGCCCTAGTGTGGGTCGCTTCTTTAAATTAGCGCCCTTGTCAAGGGCGTTTCTTTTTGAAATTACATAGAAAACATCTGAAACCACAATAAAACTATATGCATGCACGACCGATGATATTATTAAAATCTTAGGCTTGTTTGGGCTACGATCTTGAGAAAACCTACCTGATGATCTGTGTGAAGACTCGATTAAGATTTGTGAAGAGAAAAGGACTCTCTGTTAGTAACAGAGTCTTCTGATTACCGGAGGAAGAAGAAGATGATGATGATGAAGAACTTCACGTCCTTCCACTATATGGGTGTTCCTTCTAGATGCAGGCAACCTACAGGAGAATAAGATGAAGAACAATTAATATTCTTCATAACTAAAACCATAGACAGGGGAAGAAGAACATCACCTGTTCTTCACGTACGCAGCAGCAGAGCTTCGACCAAATAGATTTTAGGGTTTGATGGACAAGGATTATTTATAGGGTTCTGGGGAACCCTAATAGAGTTAGAGTTCTATTGGAAGTTATATTTCCTTGATAGAGTCCTTACTATAACTCTACTAGCACGTACTAATCCAGAACTTACCCTGGATGAGGTCTGGGTTCGAACGGAACTCGAACCGAATTAACGCCTTTCTATAGGGCGTTACTTAAATTAACGCCTTTGACAATGTCGTTTCTTTAGTGAAACGCGTCTAAGCAAAGGGTGTTACGTTTAATTGCCCTTTTATTTATTTTGGTCGTTTGAGAATTGACGCCTTGTCCAGTGGGCGTCCCTTTTTCAATTCACGCCTTAGCCAGAGGCGTTTAATTTTAATTAGCGCCTTGAATCAAGGCGTTATTCACATTTTTGGTTCTATTTATTTGTTCCTCTTGATAAATCTTTTAGCCTATTTTGACTAATTAAGAATTTGTTTATTCTAATTTGATTTATTTTTAAAATCTTTATTTTTTCCAGGGTTGCTACACCCTCCCCCACTTAAAAGAATTTGGTCCCCAAATTCAATCGCATATACATGTGGAGAGTGTAGAGCCTATTACCTTAAAATAATTCTGGGAATCATTTCCTCATGGATTCCTCGGTCTCCCATGTGACTTCATGATCGGAACTCTTACTCCATTGTACCTTTAGCATGGGAATAACCTTATTCCTTAGGGTACGTACTTCACGATCTAGTATCTTCATGGGCTTCTGCTCATATGTGAGATCCTTTTGGATCACTAAGTCTCCATGTTCAATAATATGTGATGGATAGTGTACATACTTCTTCAACATAGATATGTGGAACACATTATGAACATCGGACAATTGAGGAGGCAATGCGATGCAATAAGCCACCTCGCCAACTCTTTCCAGTATCTCAAAAGGTCCAATGAATCTTGGTGTAAGCTTGCCCTTAACACCAAATCTCCGTATGCCACGTCCCGGCGATATCTTGAGAAATACATGATCTCCGATTTGGAAGTCAAGATCTCTCCTTCTCGTGTCGGCATAAGCCTTTTGCCTAGACTGAGCAACTTGCAGTCTTTCTCAAATCAATTGTATTCTTTCAGTGGTAACCCTTACCATGTCTGGACCTAGCAGTTGCTTCTCTCCAACTTCATCCCAGCATAAGGGTGATCGGCAACTCCTTCCGTATAAAGCTTCGAAAGGTGCCATTTGTATACTTGCCTGGTAGCTATTATTGTATGCAAATTCCACAAACGGCAAGTGATCATGCCAGCTTCCATCGAAATCAATGATGCAAGCTCTGAGCATATCTTCAACCACCTGATTAGTTCTCTCGGTCTGACCATCCGTTTGAGGATGAAAAGCTGTACTAAAGTTAAGCCTTGTTCCCAACGAATGTTGTAGTCCCTTCCAAAAATGAGAAGTAAAACGGGGATCTCTGTCAGACACAATTGAAACAGGAATACCATGTAATCTGACTATTTCCTTGATGTATAATGCAGCCAAAACATCAACTGACCATCGGCTCTTTATTGGCAAGAAATGCGCCGATTTAGTCAATCGGTCAATAATAACCCATATTCCATCATGTCCTCCTTTTGATTTAGATAAACCCATCATGAAATCCATACTAATATTCTCCCACTTCCATTTGGGAATATCTAGAGGATGTAATTTTTCAGCAGGCTTTTGGTGTTCCGCCTTGACCTGTTGGCAAGTGAGATAGTGTGATACATAGTCTGCTATTTCCCTTTTCATGTTGGGCCACCAAAAATTCCTCTTCACATCTTGGTACATTTTGGTTGATCCTGGATGAATCGTGTACCTTGATCTATGAGCTTCATCTAAGATCTTCTTCTTTAACTCGGGACAATCCGGTATGCAAGTTCTATTCCTGAACATTAATCTTCCTTCACAAGTTATTTGGAAATCAGATTGTCCTTCCAGTTTGCCTTTGATCTCTACTAATATTGGGTCATTATCTTGAAGCGCTCGTATTTCAGATAATAGGTCTGGATGGATGCTTATATGAGATAATGTGACACATTGAAAGTCTGTGTCCATGCTTATATTGAGTTCAGAGAATTGCTCCAGCAATTTCTATTCTTGAATCATACAATTGGCTAACAGTGCTCTCAGCTTTCGACTAAGGGCATCTGCTACATGGTTACCCTTTCCGGGATGATATTGTATATTGAAGTCGAAGTCCTTGAGATATTCTAGCCAACGTCTTTACCTCATATTTAGTTCCTTTTGTGAAAAGAGATACTTGAGACTCTTGTGATCAGAGTATATAGTAAACTGTACTCCATAAAGATAATGTCTCCATATTTTGAGTGGAAATACCACCGCGGCCAATTCTAAGTCATGGACGGGATAGTTCTCTTCATGCTTCTTCAATTGACGAGAAGAATAAGCTATAACCTTTCCTTGTTGCATTAGAACACATCCGAGGCCAATGCCAGAAGCATCAGTGTATACTTCGAATTTCTCTCCTTCCATTGGTAACGCTAAGACCGGAGCTGTAGTTAGATGATCCTTGAGATTTTGGAAGCTTCATTCACATTCCTCACTCCATTCATAACGGATCTCCTTGCGAGTTAGCCTAGTAAGCGGCACGGCGATCTTAGAGAAATCCTTGATGAATCGCCTGTAATAGCCGGCAAGACCTAAGAAACTTCGGATCTCGTTAGCATTGGTCGGTCTTTCCCAATTCTTCACAGCTTCAACCTTTGATGGATCTATAGATAATCCATCCTTTGATATCACATGTCCGAGAAATGTTACTTCTTCAAGCCAGAACTCACACTTGCTGAGCTTGGCATATAATCGGTTTGTCCTTAATATTTGTAATGCAATTGATGGGGACATCACCTCCCATGCCCACGTTCACAGCTCGTCTCCTCACCCCGGTTGCATCCGGCATGGTCTAGTTATCTAATTTTGAGTCCTACGTAATTTTTATTTAAGTCATTTGATGTAATTTTTATTTTACTTGAGTAATGTCCCTAGGTCTTGTGCTTATTTCCCTAAGTTTGAGAGTCATTATGTTGTTTAGTTAGTTATTGGGCCCAATTCATTGGGTTTGGCCCAAGTGCACCCCCTACCCCCTCGATTATTTGTCATTGAGTCTTTTGTCAGGGACTTATTGTAAAATGTGGGTTGCCTATATATAGGACCCCATTCCCCCCATTTCAACTTAATGAATCAATCAATGAAAAAAATGCCATTTGAGAGTCCAAAGCTTAGTTTAGTGGAGTGATTCCAACATTCTTTGGGTGAGAAACCCTAGGGGAGAGATTCCCCACCCTTCCCTCTCTTAATCCCTCTTTTTTTACTCCACTTTCTCTCTCCTCAACACCCAATTTTAAATTTTCTTCTCTCTCCTCCCTTCCCAACCACCTCAACCCCCACCTACCATCATTAAAGCCCTCCACTTCCCCATGGCCTCCATTACTCCACCCCCTAGTCCCAAGAAGATCCCTCACCATTCTAACACCATCTTCCACATTCCAACACCACTTTCCCCTTTCCAACATAATCAACCCCTTCCCCACACAACCCCACAACTTCCAAGGCCATTTCAAATTTGAAATCCACCCTTCCCTCCACTCACTTGTGCCCCCCCCCTCACTTTCTCCTCTCACCCACCTTCCCAAATTCGTAGCTCCTCCTCCCACCACCTGTTAGACCCCCTTCCAGACCCCATTCTTCCCTTCCCCCACCTTAGAACACCCCCTCCTAGACCCCCTCACAGCCCGGGCTTTCCCCACACTCATCCACCCCCATTTCCCCTCCCATATACCCCATTCCCCCCCATCATCATCAACCTACAGCTCTCAACTGAAGATCTACAGAAGACCAATAAATTTCAGCCGCCACCACGACCTCCTCCGGATGAGTTTGAAGACCCAAGAGCCATCGTCAGAAGCGTCTGCCAGTCGCCTTCTCAACCAAAGTGGTTTCGTCTTCTTCCGATCTCCGAGTCGTCCAGGAGGTCCATTCTCCCACAGTTGCGCGGTTCTGCCTCGGCTGAGGACCTAAGCCAGATTAGAAGCTCTGCCACGATGAACCCCAAAAGAATCAGTCCTCAAGTTCTTCTTCAAAGTTCTTCATCGGCCTGTCTACTTTCAGAATCAAGAAGCAGAAGCCCATTCAGCATCCGGGAACAAAAGTTACCAATTTTCTTCCACGGTCGCGCGGCTCTGCCTTCCCCAGTCTGCATCGACACCGCCTCACTCTTCTGGATCCACAGATCGTCTCCGTTCTCTTCTGGTATCCCCGTTTCTTTTGCTGCAAAGAGGACTCACCCACGGTTCTAACGGCACTGACGGTATCAAATTTGGAGTTCAGGAGCGGCCAGGACAGCCTCTGCATCCTACTATTGGTGACCTGCCCCTGCTAGTCCGAGAAATAGAGGCCATGTTCAAGCTCCTGCCCCGACCTGCAGCGACTCCATAAGAATTTACAAAAATTCTGAGGCATTCCCCTTCCTGTTACGAAGATTTCGCCGCCAGTCTCGTGATCAGAAAAATTCCTGAGCAAGATGTACAACAGGAACACCGACCCTCTGTCCTGGTTCACATACAGCAGGCAGATTCGGCGTCCACCCTTGTTCCTCGTTCTTTGCTTTGGTTTCCCCACCCCGCTTGGTCGGCTGAAGGCCCCTCCCTGCGTGGAGATAGTATTGATGTAATATCATTAACCCCACCCCAAGTTCCCCCTCCTGCGAGAGGTGTAGTGGTGTAATTTGTTTGGGCAGGTCAAGCGACACCGCCGTGGCGTGTGGGGATCCACTCGCCTCCCCGCTCGCCCTCGTCTCCGACCGGGACCGGTTTCTTCAAACCGGTCGAGTAAGTGCTCAAACCTTCACTCCACTTAGTGCTTATCTTTCAATATTAGTTCTAATTCCGCTGGTTATGCGAGTGAGAGCCCTATCCTCAAGCCCCATTGCCTTGAGTGATCACCGTGGGAAGAGTGCAACCGGTGCCTTCGGCACTTCGTCGGCCCCATTGAATTGGGCTTCCAAATCCATTGGGAATCAAATCTTGGCCTTGCTGGCCCTCTACAAGCAAGGGCCCAACCCCTCAACCTCACCTTGGCATTGCCAAGTTACCCCGGGCTTGGGTGAGCGACGAGAGAGCGGCGGCCCAAATTGGCCCATTTAGATTGCGATTGTGCTTGCTTGCATTAGGTCCGAGGTCGTGTCACATCAATTGGTATCAGAGCAAGTTCACAACATGTCTCTCCACAAGTTGGTCCTTGGGCATGTTTATGCATTTAGAGTCCTCGGTTGCATCTCCCATGTCCACTAGAATGGCCACTTCATACCCATCATATCCATCCCCATCAACTTTCCCAAGAAGCTCAAATCCTCATGGAAGCTCCATTGCCAACAAAGTGGGTAGCAACACCTCTATCATAGAAGCCCTACCTAATGTCCTTAATCGTCTTGAAGATATCATGTCTCGACTCGACTGACTTGAAGGAAATAGCCGTGCACCAAGAGTGAATGAGAGTGACCTTTGGGGAAATCTAGAAACCATATTTTTAGAACACTTGAAAATTAAAACCCCCGCCTTTGATGGATCCAACAGCCCAAGCCTTTACCTAGATTGGGAGATTTCCCTAGACCAATTCTTTAAAAGTTGCCCCTTGAACGAAGAAAGCAGAATGAGGCTAGCCAAGGCACACCTCTCCAAACAAGCTAAAACTCATTAGTTAGTTGTGGAAGGTTTAAGAAGGATCCGCAGGGAGGCCCCCATTAGCACTTGGGATGAAATGAAGGTCGAGCTTAGGAAAACCTACACTCTCCAACCCTCTCCCTCCTACTCAAATCACAAAAGCCCAAGGAGCACTTCAACTCCTTCATCCCCACCCGATCAATCCAAGACCCCAATCACCCATTCCCTACCACTTCCCATCTCTCCCACCCCAACCATTACATTTACACCTCACCTCCAAGTCCACACCACAACCATAGGTCCCCATACCCAATTGAGCCCCATGACCAACTCTCCACCTAGGCCCATGGTAACTCCCACCACTACCTTTCCATCACCCCTAAAAAGGGACACTCCTCCCAAAACAAATCAACCCAAACCCCTTCAACCCACCCATCTTCCTCTCCCTACCCCAATCCAACTCCCACCAAAGCCTCCACTACTACCCTCACCTATCCTAACCCAAGTTTCCCACTACCTACCACCCCGGATACACCATGCCCCAATCATCACCACACCCTCAAAAGTGCCTCTCACCTCCTTGGAAGAAGAACCCATACCCCACCCCATAGTGGTGAACACTCCAAACCCACTCTCCACCTTGGAAGAAACCCAAGCCCAAATTGAAGAGGAAACAACACACGAGGGTCTTCACCTTACATCACCATCTCTAGTTGGAGTCAATCTCATCTTAGGGGAAACCCTTGTTAGTTGGCTAAAGAAGAGCCCAATAAGAGAGATCACGACCCACGATTTCCCACCCATGAAGGAAAACCATCCCATAGTGCCCATCTCCTCTTATCACACCACAATCCAAGCATCTTATCAAGTAGAGACCTTAGAGGATTTTCTTAGAGGCTTAGCATGGCAAATTGAGTTCACTAGCATGTTGACCCCTATGGCCGAACAACCTAGGAGCCTTAGCCTCCTACACCTATGCATAGGGTCTATCACCTCGGTTTGCACCATTGGTTGCTACACTAGCGACCTCCTTCTATTCCTCCCTACACCCGATGAGCCCAACCATCTCCTCGATTTAGAGCTTCTTATCTCCGGTAGAAAGCCAAGCCCTCCACTCATGGCCGACCCACTTGTCAAGAACATTGGCCCAACTATCATGGAGAAGGATGACTTAGCACCTTTTAAGGATCTTGAGGACATGGAGTTCCTCCCCCTAGGTGACCCATTTTATGATCCATATGATCCATTCCAATGGGAGTCAAGGGACTCATATGACCCAACCATCTTACCAACCACCCACCCTTTCCTACCCTCACCCACCATATTGGGCCAAACCCACCTCATCCATGACCCGGGTTACACCTTGGGAGCCATGACCTTGGGCCACATATCCCTAGGTAATAAGGTTGTGCCCCACCCCATGATGACCACCTTCTTAGATCCATTCGATCCTTTCCAATGGGAGTTCAAAGGTTGTCCCACACCTATACACATGGAAGTCACCTTTGGGAAAAGTATGCATGTGTCTAGGCTTACCATACCCCTTGGCATGAACACTATGTTGGGTCCATTCATTCATATCACCCACATGTCAAATAGAAAGTATGAGTGGTCTATATTCGGATGTCATGGTCCACCTTCATTCATCATGGGTCTTAAGCATGTCAAAGGCATCTACGGATGTCCGGGTCCCCCAATATTTATCACCAATTTGCATGATAGGGCCACCTACGGGTGCCCCGGCCCACCTAGGCTAACCAAAGTCTACACTGCATCATTACACGATAGGTCTACTTTTGGTTGCCCAGGTCCACCCATCACCCCTAGAATGTCTACATTCACAACATTGCATAAAGAGATCCGCAAGCACATTAGCAAGAAGAATGTGACTGATAAAAGGGTGGCCGACTCTCATCGGCGTCACCAAGAATTCCACATGGGTGACTTTGTGATGGTGAGGAAGGAGAGGCTCTCCCTGGGAGTCATCTCCAAATTGAGGCTATGTGGGGCTGGTCCCTTCCAGGTCCTGAGGCGCATTGGCGCTAATGACTATGAGTTAGATCTCCCCGAGGAGTATAGAGTGAGTCCCACATTCAATGTAGCCGACCTAGTGCCTTATAAGGGACCCACGGTGGTACCTAGTGAGGATGTTGAGCCTATTCCCTCCGTTGAGAAAGCACCCACCCGTGAGGAGAGACCACCAGCCAAGAGAGCCCAGCGTGAGCGCATTGAACGAATATTGGATGAACAAGTCACTACCACCCAGAGCAAGGTATACGAGCGCTATCTCGACAGGTGGATGGATCGGTCTCATTCGGAAGACCTAAGGGCTGTACCACTTCTACACCCTCCGAGGAGGGAAGGACACTTACTCGACGGAGTCGAGTTCTCCGTACCCCGGGAGTATGATGGGGACATCACCTCCCATGCCCACGTTCACAGCTCGTCTCCTCGCCCCGGTTGCA
The DNA here is from genome assembly GCA_022559845.1 of Amorphophallus konjac. Classification (NCBI taxonomy): domain Eukaryota; kingdom Viridiplantae; phylum Streptophyta; class Magnoliopsida; order Alismatales; family Araceae; genus Amorphophallus; species Amorphophallus konjac. The sequence continues at coordinate 266,806,599 of CM040122.1, read as the reverse complement.
TCCGGCATGGTCTAGTTATCTAATTTTGAGTCCTACGTAATTTTTATTTGAGTCATTTGATGTAATTTTTATTTTACTTGAGTCATGTCCCTAGGTCTTGTACTTATTTCCCTAAGTTTGAGAGTCATTATGTTGTTTAGTTAGTTATTGGGCCCAATTCATTGGGTTTGGCCCAAGTGCACCCCCTACCCCCTCGGTTATTTGTCATTGAGTCTTTTGTCAGGGACTTATTGTAAAATGTGGGTTGCCTATATATAGGACCCCATTCCCCCCATTTCAACTTAATGAATCAATCAATGAAAAAAATGCCATTTGAGAGTCCAAAGCTTAGTTTAGTGGAGTGATTCCAATATTCTTTGGGTGAGAAACCCTAGGGGAGAGATTCCCCACCCTTCCCTCTCTTAATCCCTCTTTTTTTACTCCACTTTCTCTCTCCTCAACACCCAATTTTGAATTTTCTTCTCTCTCCTCCCTTCCCAACCACCTCAACCCCCACCTACCATCATTAAAGCCCTCCACTTCCCCATGGCCTCCATTACTCCACCCCCCTAGTCCCAAGAAGATCCCTCACCATTCCAACACCATCTTCCACATTCCAACACCACTTTCACCATTCCAACACAATCAACCCCTTCCCCACACAACCCCACAACTTCCAAGGCCATTTCAAATTTGAAATCCACCCTTCCCTCCACTCACTTGTGCCCCCCCCCTCACTTTCTCCTCTCACCCACCTTCCCAAATTCGTAGCTCCTCCTCCCACCACCTGTTAGACCCCCTTCCAGACCCCATTCTTCCCTTCCCCCACCTTAGAACACCCCCTCCTAGACCCCCTCACAGCCCGGGCTTTCCCCACACTCATCCACCCCCATTTCCCCTCCCATATACCCCATTCCCCCCCATCATCATCAACCTACAGCTCTCAACTGAAGATCTACAGAAGACCAATAAATTTCAGCGGCCACCACGACCTCCTCCAGACGAGTTTGAAGACCCAAGAGCCATCTTCAGAAGCGTCTGCCAGTCGCCTTCGCAACCAAAGGGGTTTCGTCTTCTTCCGATCTCCGAGTCGTCCAGGAGGTCCATTCTCCCACAGCTGCGCGGTTCTGCCTCGGCTGAGGACCTAAGCCAGATTAGAAGCTCTGCCACGATGAACCCCGAAGGAATCAGTCCTCAAGTACTTCTTCAAAGTTCTTCATCGGCCTGTCTACTTTCAGAATCAAGAAGCAGAAGCCCATTCAGCATCCGGGAACAGAAGTTACCAATTTTCTTCCACGGTCGCGCGGCTCTGCCTTCCCCAGTCTGCATCGACACCGCCTCACTCTTCTGGATCCACAGATCGTCTCCGTTCTTTTATGGTGTCCCCGTTTCTTTTGCTGCAAAGAGGACTCACCCACGATTCTAACGGCGCTGACGGTATCAAATTTGGAGTTCAGGAGCGGCCAGGACAGCCTCTGCATCCTACTGTTGGTGACCTGCCCCAGCTAGTCCGAGAAACAGAGGCCCTGTTCAAGCTCCTTCCCCGACCTGCAGCGACTCCAGAAGAATTTACAAAAATTCTGAGGCATTCCCCTTCCTGTTACGAAGATTTCGCCGCCAGTCTCGTGATCAGCAAAATTCCTGAGCAAGATGTACAACAGCAACACCGACCTTCTATCCTGGTTCACAGACAGCAGGCAGATTCGGCGTCCACCCTTGTTCCTCGTTCTTTGCTTTGGTTTCCCCACCCCGCTTGGTCGGCTGAAGGCCCCTCCCTGCGTGGAGGTAGTATTGATGTAATATCATTAACCCCACCCCAAGTTCCCCCTTCTGTGAGAGGTGTAGTGGTGTAATTTGTTTGGGCAGGTCAAGCGACACCGCCGCGGCGTGTGGGGATCCACTCGCCTCCCCGCTCGCCCTCGTCTCCGACCGGGACCGGTTTCTTCAAACCGGTCGAGTAAGTGCTCAAACCTTCACTCCACTTAGTGCTTGTCTTTCAATATTAGTTCTAATTCCGCTGGTTATGCGAGTGAGAGCCCTATCCTCAAGCCCCATTGCCTTGAGTGATCACCGTAGGAAGAGTGCAACCGGTGCCTTCGGCACTTCGTCGGCCCCATTGAATTGGGCTTCCAAATCCATTGAGAATCAAATCTTGGCCTTGCTGGCCCTCTACCAGCAAGGGCCCAACCCCTCAACCTCACCTTGGCATTGCCAAGTTACCCCGGGCTTGGGTGAGCGACGAGAGAGCGGCGGCCCAAATTGGCCCATTTAGATTGCGATTGTGCTTGCTTGCATTAGGTCCGAGGTCGTGTCACATCAGCAATCCTCAAATACTCTTCATGCTCTTCCTTAGTCTTGGAATATATTAATATATCATCAATAAAAACCACCACGAATTGATCTAAATAAGATCTGAATATACTATTCATTAACTGCATAAAGGCAGCAGGGGCATTTGTTAGTCCAAAACGCATAACAACAAACTCATAATGGCCATACCTGCTTCTGAATGCGGTCTTATGAATGTCATCATCCTTGATCCTTAGTTGGTGATATCCTGACCTGAGATCAATCTTTGAAAAATACTTGGATCCAGATATTTGATCAAATAACTCATCGATTCTCGGCAGTGGATACTTGTTCTTGATAGTGAGATGATTCAACTGTCGATAGTCGATGCATAGTCTCATGGATCCATCATTCTTCTTTACAAATAGCACAGGTGCTCCCCACGGGGAAGTACTCAGTCTAATGAATCCTTTCTTAAGAAGTTCCATTAATTGCTCCTTTAACTCCTTGAGTTCAGCAGGGGACATTCTATAAGGTGCCTTAGAAACAGGTCCAGCACCAGGGACTAAGTCGATGGTGAAGGCCACTTCTCTTTGTGGGGGTAATCCAGGCAAATCTTCCGGAAACACATCCGGAAATTCTTGAACAACTGGGATATCTTCTATCTAGGTTTCCTTAGCCTCCTTAATCGTGACAAATGCAAGGAAAGATTCACATCCTTTCCTTATTAGCTTGCTAGCTCAGAGAGCCGAAATAAGAGGTGACTCGCTCCGACTCTAAGGGCTAGAATAGACTAGTTCTGGAAAGTCCTTGAAAGTAACATTGCTATTGCGGCAATCGACTGTTGCCTGGTATTTAGATAACCAATCCGCTCCCAGTATGACATCATACTCCTTTAGATCTAAACATATGAGATCGATAGGAAGATTTCTTCCTTTTACCAAGACTTCACAGTTTTGATAATGGTGAGTAATATCGGTTTCGTTTCCGAGAGGAGTAGATAAAATTATTTTCATCCATTCCGGTTCCATAGGTAGTGGGTTAGCAAACTTCTTGGAAATAAAAGAATGTGATGCACCCGTATCAAATAAGACATGTGCATACTGGGAACAAACTTTCAGTGTACCTTCTACTAGTCCGCCTTCTTCTTCTTCGGTCTCCTTAATTGCATGAAGACGAGTGATCTTGGTTACCGGGCGCTTTCCGTCACCGGTTTGATCATTAAGTAATGAGCAATAGGGAATCTGATGCTCACGGCTCCCGCAACGGAGACATGCTCCAAGTTTCCTCCAGCACTCTTCGGCTTTATGACCAGCCTTGTCACAATGCTTGCATATTATATTCGAAGGTGTAGTAGTGATAGAGAAGGGCTTGGTCTTCTTAATTTTTTGGTCTTGAGAAGAAGTACCTCCAGTGCTAGGCCTCTTCTTGAAGTTGGGTTTAAAGGAACCCGAACTTGTAACTTGTTCCTTCTTATCCTTCCCACGGATTCTATCTGATAGCTCCGTGGCATCTTCTAACAATTGAGCTCGGCGTACTATCTCTGAGTAGACCTGAATATCCATTGGCACCAGCTGGGTAATATATTGGGGCCTGAGCCCATTAAGGAACCCCCTAGCTTTCATCTTCTCGGTGCTAACTAAGTGCTTAGCATACCGAGACAATCTAGAAAATTGTGCCTCGTACTCCGCCACCGATAATGACCGTTGCTTGAGTGCGGCAAATTCGGTAGCTTTCTTTTCTTGGACTCGGTCTGAAAAATATTTATTATTGAAATGTTCAACAAATTCTTCCCAAGTAATTTGGTCTTGATTTATAGTAGCTTTGACTGACTCCCACCAGCATCGGGCATCCCTTTCTAGTTAGAAAGTAGCTAATAAGACTTTATCTTGATCCGTGCACTGCATAACACGGAATATACGCTCCGTCTCCCTGATCCAGTGCTCTGCGTCATCCGGATCAGTAGAACCCATGAATTTGGGAGGGTTCATGTTCTTGAAGACTTGGTGGAGACTTCCGGCTCGTTGTGCACCTCCCTGTGCTACTTGTTGCAGCACTTGGGTCATGCCTTGGAGTGTACGCTGCATGTTGCGCCACTGAGCACGTTCGGCAGCCATTATCCTACAATTACAATAACTATGTTAGTATATACTCGTGTTAAGGGCTTTTAAGTTTTTATGTTAACTCAACCCTTGGTTCTACCCAATCTCACTAGTTAAAGGTTTGAACCTATCCTTGGACTTGGGTTTTCCTAGGAATTGAATACCCTAGGCTCTGATACCACAAAAACTGTCACGTCCCGAGCGCGGAAGGTACCCGGAGAGGCGCGACAAGTTTATATCAATCATGTCAATCAGAGTAGTAGTGTATTCGACACAAAGATAGAGTGCGCAAAAATAAAGATAACCCAATCCATTAATTCCTTTAGTAAGAATATGTCTATTACAAACCCTTGCAAATACTAGACTCAATAAAAGAAAGGTACAACTCTTGACTCAAGAAAAATAGAGAAAAGACAGGACTAGTTGACGCTTGAGTAGCTCTAACTCTTTCACTATTGACCATCCCCTTCAGATTGAGTTCCCTCATCGTCGGACTTACCTGAAAAGTATGGAAACACTGAGTGAGCGAACGCTCAGTAGGAAATTATATCTCAAGAACTAGCAATGGGTTTAAGTAATTACATCTTTCATGAATGCACTATAGCTATGCATGCTCGTAAAATGACAAGATAGAGAGAGTGTATAACAATAAGATAGCGATGAACTTTCAAGAACTTATATCAAAAGATATCAAGATATTCAAGCAAGTAGACTCATCATGTTATGTTGGAATTTGGCTATCATGGTTCAAGCACGCAAGTATGCAATTACCCTTTTTCGGGTCACGCAAGTCATGTAATATCAAGTCAAGTACAAGTACAAGATTTGTGGAATGTTCAATCAAGCTAGTCATGCACTTCGGTATAATGCCAATACCGTGATCAATCAACTCCCATGGGCACAAGTACTTTCGGGTGCTCCTCCCAGGACCAGATCAGGCCCTATATGTGCAGGCATTAATCATGTATTTTAACATCCACTTTTGTATATAGCCAATATGGAATTTCAAGGATAAAGCTTGTAGACACGTAGGATAGACTTTGATAGAATAGAGTCCAAAAATATGACACTTGACATAGTTAGGCGATAATAACGGTAAAATCATGATTATCGATAAAACTAGGTGGAATTGGTTCCCTAACTTGGGTACCATGACAAACAAGTATGGACATTCTTTATATAGAATTGAGGTCCACAAGAACATCAAGTTTAATATAGAATTGGGGTCTACAAGAACATCATAACAATGTTGTTATAGAATTGGGGTTTACAAGAACATCATAACAATGTCATGCTTACCCCGTTCATTAAGATAATTCTCTTTTCATACACATGGCATGACATGAGGGCTGGTATACCATGTTTCTATAGAGTGACATGGCAAAGATTGTGTAATGGGTTTTTATGGTACAACCAGCTCAGTCGGCCTTGAGGGAATCCAAGGCTCGAGGAGTCTTACGGAGGTCTCTATGACTAACTCGCTAGTCCAAAGGAATGGAGTGTCCAGTGGAGAGCTTGTATGTCAATGAGAGTTAAGGGGGTAACGTTAAAACATCATGAAACGTGGGACTATATATATATATATATATATATATATACATACATATAAAACCCTCGGTTAACAGTAACGGTGTAAAATAGTGTCACAGGAAAATAGCGACTTAATCTAAGTCATTACTTATCAAATTAACGCTCGGTTAACAGTAACGGTGTAAAATAGTGTCACAGGAAAATAGCGACTTAATCTAAGTCATTACTTATCAAATTAACGCCTTCTATAGGGGCGTTTATTTACAAATTTGACGACTTGTACATCAGTCGTCCCTTCAATATTTCTGTTCTGCAGAAAATTAATATTCTGGAATTTTAACAAAAACGCGCCCTGGACAGGGGCGTTACTTTTCAATTAGCGCCATGGTCTGGGGCGTCAGTTCAGTAGGAGACGACCTAGACAAGGTTGTGAATTCAAGAATTTACCAATTTTCAGATAATAAAATTTTAGGAAAAAGGGTACATGATCATGACAGGAAAAATAGCAGGATTTCACAGGTATACTCATGCAATATATTAGCTTCATTGTTACATAGATATTAAATTTTAAACGTGGGTATTTATTAATTACATGCAATTGACGACTTCTGGGCAGGGCGTCAAAATAATAATTAGCGCCCTAGTGTGGGTCGCTTCTTTAAATTAGCGCCCTTGTCAAGGGCGTTTCTTTTTGAAATTACATAGAAAACATCTGAAACCACAATAAAACTATATGCATGCACGACCGATGATATTATGAAGATCTTAAGCTAGTTTGGGCTACGATCTTGAGAAAACCTACCTGATGATCTGTGTGAAGACTCGGTTAAGATTTGTGAAGAGAAAAGGACTCTCTGTTAGTAACAGAGTCTTCTGATTACCGGAGGAAGAAGAAGATGATGATGAAGAAGAACTTCACGTCCTTCCACTATATGGGCGTTCCTTCTAGATGCAGGCAACCTACAGGAGAATAAGATGAAGAACAATTAATATTCTTCATAACTAAAACCGTAGACAGGGGAAGAAGAACATCACCTGTTCTTCACGTACGTAGCAGCAGAGCTTCGACCAAATAGATTTTAGGGTTTGATGGACAAGGATTATTTATAGGGTTCTGGGGAACCCTAATAGAGTTAGAGTTCTATTGGAAGTTATATTTCCTTGATAGAGTCCTTACTATAACTCTACTAGCACGTACTAATCCAGAACTTACCCTGGATGAGGTCTGGGTTCGAACGGAACTCGAACCGAATTAACGCCTTTCTATAGGGCGTTACTTAAATTAACGCCTTTGACAATGTCATTTCTTTAGTGAAACGCGTCTAAGCAAAGGGTGTTACATTTAATTGCCCTTTTATTTATTTTGGTCATTTGAGAATTGACGCCTTGTCCAGTGGGCGTCCCTTTTTCAATTCACGCTTTAGCCAGAGGCGTTTAATTTTAATTAGCGCCTTGAATCAAGGCGTTATTCACATTTTTGGTTCTATTTATTTGTTCCTCTTGATAAATCTTTTAGCCTATTTTGACTAATTAAAATTTTGTTTATTCTAATTTGATTTATTTTAAAAATCTTTATTTTTTCCAGGGTTGCTACAGATGGCCTGTCAGCTGAATCCATTGAAGCTGACGAAAATTGAGGGTAGGGTTTATTCATCAACAGAGTTTATATGGAGCAAAAGCAGTCTGCTGCTTAATGAGGACGAGGGGTCCAAGTTAGGGGGGAAAGTTGACCGGTCCTGTCGATGGCGACAAGGGTTGATAGAAAGTCGGTCAGTCTAGGAGACGAAAATCGAAAAAGGTAGCGACCGATCTTGCCAATGGTGACAAGGGTCGAAAGAGGTAGCGACCGATCTTGCCGATGGTGACAAGGGTCAGAATGGTAGACGGTCTTGCCGATGGTGACAAGGGCCGAAAAAAGGTAGCAACCGATTTTGCCGATGGCGACAAGGGTCGAAAGAGGTAGCGACCGATCTTGCCGATGGTGACAAGGGTCGGAAGAGGTAGCGACCGATCTTATCGATGGTGACAAGGGCCGAAAAAGGTAGTGACCGATCTCGCCAATGGTGACAAGGGTCGAAAGAGGTAGCGACCGATCTTACCGATGGTGACAAGAGTCAGAGTGGTAGACGGTCTTGCCGATGATGACAGAAACCAAAAAAGGTAGCGACCGATCTTGCCGATGGTGACAAGGGTCGAAAGGGGTAGCGATCGATCTTGCCGATGGTGGCAAGGGTCGGAAGAGGTAGCGACCGATCTTGCCGATGGTGACAAGGGTCGGAATGGTAGACGGTCTTGCCGATGGTGACAAGGGCCAAAAAAGGTGTCCGGTCTTGCCGATGGTGACAAGGGCCGAAAAGGGTTGCGACTGATCTTGCCGATGGGGACAAGGGTCGGAAAGGTAGCGACCGATCTTGCCGATGGTGACAAGGGTCGGGATAGTAGCGACCGATCTTGCCGATGGTGACAAGGGTCGAATGAGGTAGCGACCGATCTTGCCGATGGTGACAAGGGTGGAAAAGATCGGCCGGTCTTGCCGATGGTGACAAGGGCCGAAAAAGGTAGCAGGAAGTGGAATGGTGAACGAGGCTAACCTCGCTACTACATCATCATCTCATCATTTATTTTTTTCTCTTTTTTTTATCACATTACTGACTCAAGCGCCCTTTCAGGTTTTCGCTGAAGCCAGCCCCCTCTTGCTTTTGCCCACGAGCCCCTTCGGGTTTTCACGTGGCGGGGTACCCGATTTTGCCTGTAACGCCCTTTCGGGTTTTCGCTACAGCCGGGTTATGGCCATTTTTGCCTTTGCCCTAATGTAGGAACAAGGCCGGCGGGGTATCTCTATTTTTAACCCCATCTTTTTTCTCTTCTTTTTTTTTTAGGAAGAAGCCGGGACACAGGAGAGCCTGCCCGCTAGCATGCCGATCGGCCTTGTCGATGATGATGGGGGTCGGATCCGGGTTTAATTCATCGACATTGGTTAAATGCCGAAGCAAAGGGTACAGTTCTTAACAGGGACGGAAGGTCCAGGTTAAGGGATGGAGGCTGACCGATCCCACCGATGATGACAAGGGTCGAACATAGGTTTATTCATCGGCATATGTCACATGTCGAAGTAAGGATAGATTCATTAACAGGGATGGAAGGTCCAAGTTAGGGGTAGAGATCGACCGATCTCGCCGATGATGACGAGGGTCGAACATAGGTTTATTCATCGGCATGGGTCACATGTCGAAGCAAGGATAGACTCATTAACAGGGACGGAAGGTCCAAGTTAAGGGTAGAGATCGACCGATCTGGCCGATGATGACGAGGGTCGAACATAGGTTTGTTAGGAGATCTCCGATGGGACTCTTGATGATCATCCTTTGGGAGTCTCGTTAGGAGGAGAATAAAGAGGAACTTTTTTTTGGATTACCACTTTACTGACCTAAGCGTCCTTTCGGGTTTTCGCTGAGGCCAGCCCCCTCTTGCTTTTGCCCACGCGCCCTTTCAAGTTTTCACGTGACGGGGTACCCGATTTTACCCGTAACGCCCTTTCAGGTTTTCACTACAGCCGGGTTATAGCCATTTTTGCCCTTGTCCCGATTTAGGAACAAGACTGGCGGGGTATCTCTATTTTTAACCCCATTTTATCTTCTCTTTTTGCTCACGTAACAGGAGGATGTTGAGAGAGCCGGCTAGGAAATGAAGTCTTGCACCGAGAAAGAGGGTTTACTCGTTAGCACGAAGGCAATGCTGACGCAAAGGCTAGATTTGGGCCGATCCGAGCGTAAGGCCCGCAATGGCAACGTTGTATAAAGGTCGGCTAGGACATGAAGTCTTGCGTCGAGAAAAGGGTTTATTCGTCAGCAAGAAGGTAATGCTGATGCAAAGGGGTAGATTTGTGCCGATTCGGGCGTAAGACCCGCAATGGCAATGCTGTATAAAGTTCGGCTAGGACATGAAGTCTTGCGCCGAGAAAAGGGTTTATTCGTCAGCAAGAAGGCAATGCTGATGCAAAGGGGTAGATTTGTGCCGATTCGGGCGTAAGGCCCGCAATGGCAATGCTGTATAAAGGTCGGCTAGGACATGAAGTCTTGCGCCGAGAAAAGGGTTTATTCATCAGCAAGAAGGCAATGATGATGCAAAGGGGTAGATTTGTGCCGATTCGGGCGTAAGGCCCGTAATGGCAATATCGTAGACACTGTGCGAGTCTGGTCGGGGCCGACCATCACTGGACCGAGATGCGGGTAGTTCGGTTAGGGCAGAGCGCCACAGAACCAAGGTGAGGGTAGCTCGGTCAAGGCGGAGTGCCACCAGACCAAGGTGAAGGTAGCTCGGTCAGGGCGGACTGCCACTAAACCAAGGTGAGGGTAGCTCGGTTAGGGCGGAATGCCACTGAACCAAGGTGGGGGTAGCTCGGTTAGGGCGGAATGCCACTGAACCAAGGTGAGAGTAGCTCGGTTAGGGCGGAATACCACTGAACCAAGGTGAGGGTAGCTTGGTCAGGGAGGAGTGCCACTAGACCAAGGTGAGGGGAGCTTGGTCAGGGCGGAGTGCCACTAGACCAAGGTGGGTGTAGCTTGGTTAGGGCGGAGTGCCACTAGACCAAGGTGAAGGGAGCTTGGTTAGGGCGGAATGCCACTGAACCAAGGTGAGTGTAGCTCGGTCAGGGCAGAGTGCCACTAGACCAAGGTGAAGGTAACTCGGTCAGGGTAAAGTGCCACATTTACCAAGGTGAGGGTAGCTCGGTCAAGGCGGAGTGCCACTAGACTAAGGTGAAGGTAGCTCGATCAGGGCGGAATGCCACTGAACCAAGGTAAGGTATTCTGATTACTCGGGGAATGTGGGTTATGCCGTATGATACAGCTTCATATGCTTCCCATTGAGTGGGGAGAACTGGATGACTCCTTTGTGGTCCACCAGGATGTAAGCACCTCCCTCATATACTCGGTGGACGATGTACGGTCCGACCCAGTTTTTGACCAACTTCCCTTTGGGATTGGAGGCCATCACTTCTCTTCTCTTGACCATCACCAGGTATCCTTTCTTGAATTCTAGACCTTTGACCAGCTTATCGAAAGCACGGGCCATGCGAGCTTGGTAGAGATGGATGTTTTTTTGCGCCCGGAGGCGCTTCCCTTCGAGCTCGGCGAGATCTTCCAATCTTCTTTCTGTATTGGTTTGTTCACCGCTGACTAGTCCATGCTGGATGGTGACTCGCAGCGAAGGAACTTCTAATTCAATCGGCACCACAGCCCCTAACCCATACACGAGGGAGAATGGTGAACAGCCGGTTGGGGTTTTATAGACGGTACGGTAGGCCCAGAGTGCCTCATACATCCTTTCTTCCCAGTCCTTTTTATTAGACTTAACAGTCTTTGCCAGCAACGTGCATAGTGTCTTTTTGAAGGCTTCTGCAAGTCCATTAGCTTGAGGGTTGTAGGGGGACGATGTCCTCCAGTCAATCTTGTATTTGTCTACTAGCCGGTAGACCTTTTGATTTCTGAAATGGCTACCATTGTCATAGATAATTCGGCTAGGATCCCGAACCGGAATATTATGTTCTGCCAGAAGAATCTTGCAACCAGTTCTTCCGTGACATGTCTTAATGCAACTGCTTCTGCCTATCTAGAGAAGTAATCTGTGATAAGATCGGTGCGATGGATTCAGAGGGGGGGTGAATGAATCCCACCCTTCAAAACTTTTTGCTCAATAAAAGACTAGAACACTTTCAAGGCAAAACAAACAATCTAAAGAACAAGTTTAATTCTCTTTTAAACCAATGATCAAATATATATAAGGCGCACCTAAACAATCAACGAACGGAAGCAGCACAGATACAAATAAGAGTGCTCAAGGCAACCTGTGAAGGAGGTAGAAGACAAGGAACAAGCACACAAACCCAACCACACTGCACAGAAGATTTTTAGGTGGTTCGGTCACCAAGACCTACGTCCACCCCTCACACCCAACCGGAGTGAGGCTTCCACTAGCAACGCTAGAAGAGCAGACTCAGTCTACAAACACTTGCTGCCAAACAGCTTGACCAGGGGAACAACCTCCCCTCTTCCTCCCAACCGGAGGGAACCACTAGTGACACCCAGTCACTAGCAAACCAGAGACCGAAGTCTCTCTTCCTCTGAAACCCGAAGGGAACACCTGGACTTGCAACCCACAAGACCAGAACCGGAGACGAATCTCCCTTCCTCCAACCCGGAGGGAAACCCACAAGTGACTCCCAGCCACTTGCAACCGGAGACCCAATGTCCCCCTTCTCCTGAGTCCACAGGAGGAACCCGACCTCAGTCCAGAGGATCGGAAGAACGACAAGCCGAGTGAAATAAAAGAAAATAAGAAATGAAAATAGAGCAAACAGAAAGCTGGGAATGCAATGCACAAAGTGTAGCTCTCGCAGGAGCAAAACTGGCTTGGATTTGATCCAAACGCCAGTGAACAAAACTTCTGATGAATCCTCTTTCTTCTTTTTCACGAACCCTCTCTCTATCTCTCATTCTCCTTTTCTTCTTCTTCACGAGCTCTCAGTCTATCTTCACTCTTCTTCTTCTTCTTCTTCTTCTTCTTCTTCTTCTTCTTCTTCTTCTTCTTCTTCTTCTTCTTCTTCTTCTTCTTCTGTTTTCTGCCTCTCTGCGGCTCTTTTCCTCTATCACTCTCTGCTGCTCACTTCTTCTCTGCTGCTCTCACCTTCTTCTATCACAGTCTCTATCTTTTCTCTTTTCTGTCTTGATCTCTCTTGCTCGATCGCTACTATTTATATCAACAGCAGATGTAGGGCGTGCAGGGCGTGCAGGGCTTATGCCCTCTCTGTCCAGATAACCTAGGATCACGTGCCAGGTGTCAACCTCGGATCACATGCCCATTCATCAGCCTGTACAATGAAAGAATTACTTCAGTCGATCAACAAACAATGTATAGACTTAATGAGATAATGCATGAGTGTGTACAGACTTTAGATGCAGCAAATAGGCAAGTATGTACATTGGTGAGAGTGTATAGACTTGAAGCCTTTCAAGCGACCTCAATGTACAGACTTGCGGGGGATGCAAGAACAAGCGATAGCAAATGTATAGACTTTGCTGCATGCTGTGGGACGCAATGTACAGACTTTGCGGCAAACAGCTGGACATTGTATAGACATGCTGTGCAGGCTGTGGGACGCAATGTATAGACATTGCAGTGCTGGCTGCCAGCGATGTATAGCCATTGCAGTGCTACCGTCGGACGTTGTATAGACTTACTGTGCAGACTGCCAGATGCAGTGAACAGACTTTGCGTGTGTGTGCTGAGACAGTGTATAGACTTGGTTCTAGCAACACACTGACTGTACAGACTATATGAATGCAGAGCTAGACCCATGTACGGACTTCATACATGCTAGACTGAAGCGTGTACAGACATGATGTGAAGAACAATGCCCAAATGCAGTGTACAGACATGCTGTGAAGAACAATGCCCAAAGCAGTGTATGGACTTAGAATGCACGAGACAATAGTGTACAGACTTTATGTTGCACAAGCATATCCAATGTACAGACTTTGAAGTAAAGGCTGGAGTTACACAAGCAATGTATAGACTTCAAAGTATGCACAATGCAAAGGCTGTACAGACTTCAGACTTAGCTGTGAACTGAGTTAAGGAGTGTATAGACTTGATGAATGCAATGCAGACACACAGAGTGTATAGACTTGATGAATAATGCACAAGACATATAGGAGTGTGTAGACTTTGTGTGCAAGGTATGCAACAGAATGTATAGACTTTGTTATGATGTTCAAACGATGTGCAGACTTGCTATGGGGGGGATGTGTAGACTTATGAGACAACCAGAATGTACAGATTTGCGTTGAAGCAACCAGAATGTACAGACTTCGAAATCAAGGGATGCACAATGATGTATAGACTTTGGAAAGCTCCAAGGCGATGTACAGACTTGGTGAGCGCCAAGCGATGTATAGACTTGGTGAGCGCCAAGGCGATGTATAGACTTGGTGAGCGCCAAGCGATGTACAGACTTCAATGACTCATGCAAGCTACAGGACAGTGTGTAGACTTGTGTTATGAGCGTAGGCAAAGAAAAGGAATGTATAGACTTGCTCAGTTTAGAACGTTGGTAAAGATGGGAAGGAATGTATAGACTTGACGATGCAAGCGATGCATAGACTTTGGAAAGTTTGAAGCACAGACACGATGCCAATGTATAGACTCTGAATGAGTGACATGCGACAGACAATGTGCAGACTTGTTTTGAACCATGCACAATGTATAGACTAGCAATGCCATGAAGGCAGGCTGTATAGACTTGAGGTAATGCATCATTGTTATTTTGCATGTGAACTAAAATTGCACTGAACAATGCAATGTATAGACTTGCTGAATTCACGAACATGCTAACAACCAGTGTGCAGACTCTATATGCAGTGCACTAACTGTATGCTCAATGCAATCGTGCTGACTCTGTTACATGAATGTATCGACCAGATGTCAAACAGATATAATGGAATGTCATTCACAAAACATGAACACATATGAATGCACTTAAATGAATCAACAAGATCTTTCATGCATACATGCATATGGTGACTTATAGTGTTTGCTATCATCAAAACCACAGGGGCACAACAATCTCCCCCTTTTTGATGATGGCAACACTATGAGTGACACTGACTCAAGTCAAAAACATTCTCCCCCTTTGACTTCAGCAAAAAGACATTAGTTAGAGAGAGGAAAAATTAAGCAGGTATGAGACGATTGAAATAACATTTCTCCCTTTAACTACATGAAAGCACATTTTTCCCAAAAGAGCAATATGACTCATACCAATTGCTCCCCCTTTGTTTAAAAAAAATCATGGGAGAGGTATGAATGCAGAGATGCAGATGCAACAAGAAATGCAAGAACTCCCCCTAAATGTATGAATGCAAGACAATTCTCCCCCTTTTAAGAATTTCCATGCTGCATGATTCATATGACAAGGAAGCTCCCCCTCCATAAATGGAACCTTATGAAATGAATGAGAAGGAGACCACAGGGGCAATAAAGGACAAGTTCAGGTCATGATGAATCAAGGACAGTGAGTAAAGAATTTCCAATAGGCTCCAATCATAAGAAATTCAACAAGATTTTCAGAGAGATATCAATCTCATAAATCTAAAACATAAGTTTTCAAAGTCTTCCATTATAGGGGCTTATGAATGAATTTTATTGATCAGCAGGGTTTAAACATGATGTATGCTAAGTTTGTCAATAAAATTTTGTATTTATATCTAAAGTCATGGTTTAATAAAAATGAACCAAGCCCTCATATATATATCTTGGTTAATCTCCCTTTCTCTTACACAATCAAAATTATTGACTTCTTTCGGAATTACATGCAATAGTATTGAGATCAAGCAATTATGAAGTCATATGATTTTATCTAGGGTTGTAGCAATTTAATTTTTGCATCAATATTCAAATATAGCAATTTGTTCAACAAATTTTCATGCTACAAATTTTACGAGCACTCTAGTTCAATGTACACCTTGTAACTAGAGGATATACGTTGATTAGACGCCAATATCCCTAAGCACTTAGCGTGACTAACAGGCATGCTTTATCTTAACAGAGGTAACATTTACACCTCATGACATATCTCAACTCATTTCTTGATGAGTGAGATGTATTTCTCAGTGTGCATGCCAGTGCTCTGCCAGATTAACACTCATTCTTAAGTAGAGTTAACTATGGCACCTCATGACACAGTCCTTTGGACATATGTTTCTCAGTGACCAAAGTCATTGCTCTGACAGAAATTACCCTTTAGACATTTCAGAAAAATTCATTTGCTTCAAATCAATAATAATTTCATGTACTTAACCAAATAAAGTCATGTATTCAATAATGCAGATTTCAGAAGATTTTACAAGACACAGCATGAAACAGATGGTTAAAGTTTATTAAACATGATTCAGATATTTTAAAGAGATTTTAAAGTCAAACTCAATGAGTACATTAAACTTAAACCACCTAAGTTATTTCAGACATTCATAAAATCATATAATAGAAGATTCCTAGTTCAAGTGTTTTCAGATTTATGATCGAGATAGCCCCATTGAAATCTTCATAAAAGACTGATAGAATACAGATACCAAATGATAGAAGAGATTTTGAAGCCCAGTGTTTTCAAAATATGATCAAGGTTTGTCAACAAAATCAATAAGGAAGGATATACAATGAATTCTGACAAGTGTATGCATTTGACAACCTGCATGCAATGCATTGACTCCCCCTGACAATATGCATTCAGTCAAATTTTTTTTTTTGACATTTTCAATGTAATGAAATGCAATGCAATTAACTACATGTATGCAAAGACATGCAAAGACTCAACATTGATTGCTATGCAAAGACATGCAATTATCTCCCCTGAAAACATGCAATGTGTGCCATGAAAACTGAACATATGGTTTTGCGATTCATGCTCATTCAGACCACCCTATCAAACACTATGACCCATGGTACTAGGCGGAGAACCTCACACATAGTAAGAACCTCCAGAAAGATTTCACTGCCTTTTAGTATCTTACCATTTAATATACCATAATGGTCAATCATGATAATTCAACATGCAGTCCTATAAGCAATCCAGATTTTCAGTGAGCTATGCAACAGGCAGATTTCAAACCACATTCATATGCAGTTCAGATTTTTAGAAATTGCAAGTTTATTCTCATTTCAATATCTAAACATCCAATTCATATGAGCATTGAGAGACATGAATACTCATAGTGTTCAAAAGATGACAAATATGCAAGAACACATCAAACCAGATATGCAATGAATTTCATTATGCAAGAAGAAGATTCAAACAGAGTTGTGCAGATAGCACATGGAGCTATGTATGCTTAACAGATTATGCAAACATCTAAACCAGAAATTTCAGATGGCAAGGTTTAAAGAGAGTTCACGTAACTGACCTGAAAACTGTAGACCTGGGATTTTTCATTCTTGAATGCCTTGGTTTATTACCCCTCTTGTTTTCTCAGTCCCAAGACACACCTGTAAAACAAGGTTTATTTTGCATAAACAGGTACCCAAGAGGTCTTGGGTCCTGAATTAACAGTGACATTTCTAGCAGGTTTTCTCAACAATTTTTGTGTATGAAGGTCATCAGATTTCATCAAATAGTAATTATTCATTGAATGACCAAAGCCACCACAATAACAACATGAAACAGAATTTTTGTTCTTATTGTACACATTAGCATGATTATGAAATCTATGTGTATGAGAATCAAAGTTTCTGTTGTTTGCATGAAAGTTCTGTCCTTTGTTATCATTCGGCCAGCTATTTACAGCTTTGTGGCCAGACTTTTCATATTCAAAATGAGAAGAGTGATTTCTTCTCTTAATAGGTGACCAGCACTCTCTAGCCAGATGGCCTGGCTTTCAACAGTTAGGGCATGCAAGAGACTTTCTGTTAAAGACAAATTCAGGTTTATCAAATAACTTTCTATTTGCAGGGAATCTACCAGATTTATAGTTAAACTTCCTTCCCTGAGCATGCCAACATTGGGCCGCAATGTGGCCCATCTTGCCACAATGAAAGCATGAATTAGAATTTCTCCTACCAGCATTCAGCCAGCATTCAATGGCCCTGTGGCCTGTCTTTCCACAGTTGAAACATGCAGAATATTTTCTATTTACAACAAATTTATTCCTATCAACATCATTATGGTTTGCAGGGAATTTAGCATGATGTGAAAGAGATATTTTCTTACCATTTGTAAACCAGCATTGTGTAATGTTGTGTCCTAGTTTGCCACAGTGCAGACATTCAATTTTCTTTTTCTGAGGTGAAGGATTTTTATCATGAAATCTCCTAGCATTCATATCATCATTCTCCATCAATTTACACTCATGCATCAAATGACCGAATCTATGACAGTAATGACAGATCATTTTCTTTTTAGATGCATGTGAGTGTGTGTGAGGACTATGATCAACATGCACTGATGAACCTTTTTTATTTATTTTCTGTTTTCCAGTCCTTTTTTGATTTTTATCCTATTTTTCTGTTTTCTTAGCCTTGTACTGAGGTGTAGATGAGGTAGAAGGCTTTTCCTTTTCAGAAGATTTAACAAAAGTAGTTTTCAGGTTGGTTCCATCAACCTTCCTCATGACTGGATTGTAACCCAGTCCCTCTTTCTTACAATTAACCTTTGTTCCCAGCATTTTCTGAACAATGGGCTGTTTATCTTTTGATGTTGAGGCTACATTTGAAGCATTTACAAATGATGTCATTACTTTGTTCTGAAAAGCCTTTTTATTTAGATTATTGTAGCCCAACCCTTCCTTCAGAAAATTGACTTTTGTTCCCAGCAATTTGTTCAGATTATCTTGCCCACTAACAAATTTAGACAAAGAGGTTTTCAAATCCTGAATTTCATTTTCGAGAGATGCAACGTTTATTTCATAACTTGCAATCTCCTGTTCACTGTAATTGACAGCTTCATTCAAAACTTTGTTAGCTGTTTTGTAATTTTCAATTTCCTTTCTCAGCTCATCTACTTCTTCAGTTTCGTTTATATAGATGACTTTCCCTTTCTCCAAAGTAAGAAGTCTTTCAGATATGGAAGAGTTCAGTAGTTTTAACTTCTCATTTTCTTCCTTAAGCTTATCATTTTGAATTAACTCATTTATTAGAGTCTGATCTTCTGAGTTAACCATGCTTTCTCTCCTAGCTTCAAACTCCTTCAATTCCTTTTGCTATTTTTCAAAATCTTTCTGTAATTCTATATTTACAGATTTTATGGCATTAAATTTTTCAGCAAACAAGTTCTTCTCTTGCTCAAGTTTCTCAAATTTTTCTTCATTTTATTTAACAGATTTTCTAAGAGAGTCATTCTCACTTTTCAGCTTGTTTAGATCAGGTTTAACACATTCAAAATCTTTCAGCAAATCCTTACTCTGAACAGAATCATGACAAGTTAGGATAAGCTTCTTTTCAAGTTCAGAGATTTCTTTTACATGATCTTGATTCTCAATCTTCAGCAACAAAATTTGCTTTTTCAACATTTGAGTATCAGACATAAAAGTATCATGAACATTTTTCAGATCAGCACAATTTTTACAATCAGAATTCAAACTGTCTGACCTATTACTCTTCTTCAATTTTTTGTATTATTTTCTTAACTGTTCATGAGACTCTAATAATTCAGCATATGAATTCTCCCAATCATCTAAAGTATAGTTCTCAAAAGGGTTTACCTCATCATCATCCTCTTCTTCATTTTGACTGCCACTTTGATTGCTTCTGTTAGCCATCATGCAGCTATCCTCATTTCTCTTCTGAGCTCGCTTCAGCATATCCAGAATGTCTTTAGCAGAACTGCAATCATGAAAGCAGGAATGTAAAGCCTTATCAGTAGCTGCCTTCATTAGATTCATGGCTATCTGATTCTCTTCATGCATTGATCTGTGACTGTCAGTCCATTTGGACTTTTTCTTTGGTAATTTATGAGGACCGTGTGAAATTAACTTCCACAGATCAGGATTAACTGATATAACATAATTATGCAGATTGACAGACCACACATTAAAATTTGAACCGTTGAAAACTGGTGGATCACCCATGGAAATAGATCATATTTAATGCAACAGGAATATTGATGCACCAAAAGCAAATTAGCACCTAAGACTGCAGGATGAGATCTGCAGGTCGCTGGACCTTCTATGCAGACACCTGCTCTGATACCAATTGATAAGATCGGTGTGATGGATTCAGAGGGGGGGTGAATGAATCCCACCCTTCAAAACTTTTCGCTCAATAAAAGACTAGAACACTTTCAAGGCAAAATAAACAATCTGAAGAACAAGTTGAATTCTCTTTTAAACCAATGATCAAATATATATAAGGCGCACCTAAACAATCAACTAACGGAAGCAGCACAGATAGAAATAAGAGTGCTCAAGGCAACCTGTGAAGGAGGTAGAAGACAAGGAACAAGCGCACAAACCCAACCACGCTGCACAGAAGATTTTTAGGTGGTTCGGTCACCAAGACCTACGTCCACCCCTCACTCCCAACCGGAGTGAGGCTTCCACTAGCAACGCTAGAACAGTAGACTCAGTCTGCAAACACTTGCTGCCAAACAGCTTGACCAGGGGAACAACCTCCCCTCTTCCTCCCAACCGAAGGGAACCACTAGTGACACCCAGTCACTAGCAAACTAGAGACCGAAGTCTCTCTTCCTCTGAAACCCAGAGGGAACACCTGTACTTGCAACCCACAAGACCAGAACCGGAGACGAATCTCCCTTCCTCCAACCCGGAGGGAAACCCACAAGTGACTCCCAGCCACTTGCAACCGGAGACCCAATGTCCCCCTTCTCCTGAGTCCACAGGAGGAACCCGACCTCAGTCTAGAGGATCGGAAGAACGACAAGCCGAGTGAAAGAAAAGAAAATAAGAAATGAAAATAGAGCAAACAGAAAGCTGGAAATGCAATGCACAAAGTGTAGCTCTCGCAGGAGCAAAACTAGCTTGGATTTGATCCAAATGCCAGTGAACAAAACTTCTGATGAATCCTCTTTCTTCTTCTTCACGAACCCTCTCTCTATCTCTCTTTCTCTTTTTCTTCTTCTTCACGAGCTCTCAGTCTATCTTCACTCTTCTTCTTCTTCTTCTTCTATTTTCTGCCTCTCTGCGGCTCTTTTCCTCTATCACTCTCTGCTGCTCTCACCTTCTTCTATCACAGTCTCTATCTTTTCTCTTTTCTGTCTTGATCTCTGATGCGGGACGGGACCAAGGACACGACAAGCTCGCGATCGTCCCTTGATGAGGGAAGCGTTGGACGTGCACAGTTGAGAAATCGGCAAGAGCTAGGGTGGTCGGCTCGCAGTTTCGTGCCCGGATCGGGTCACGGGACGGTCTCACTCACTCTCTCGCAGCAACGGTGATATGAAATTATAACGAGCTAGGTCCTAAAACATGCTCTCTAGCAGTGGCATAAACAAGCATATATGAAATAAGCGAAATGCCAAGTGTAGGAGCGAATACGATACCTCCACGCTCCCGGCGTGGGGACGACGGACCCGGCCGATCTCGCACTCCCGGGACAGTTATTATATAAAGATTACAGCAATGATGTAAAGCCCACTCCACGCAGGGAGGTAAAGGGTGACACAATGGAGCCCGGGAGGGCCGATTTCGGGTTGACGGGCGGCTTTCTGCGTAGCTTCGGCAGCACCCGAACTAATGACGGTGGGGCCCACGTGCTATCCGAAGGGGCCGTGTGGGACCCGGGTCACCGCTGTGGTGGGGGACACTGATGGAAGCGATCCCCGGGCTGGCGGCACACTGGAATGACGATCGGAGGCCGGGCGGCTCCGGCCGGCGCCCGTCGGGAAAACTTCCCACGGATCTGCAGTTTCTGGTTTTCAGCGCGCTGTCCGGCGAGAACGGATGCTGAGATCAGATCCGTTGTCGGATTGACACGAAATTAGTGCCGTTGGAAAGCTGACTCGAAGTACTTCAATGTAGGCCTAGAGATCTGGCCTGGATCTTCGCTGATCTGGACTTATGAAATTTACAACCTCCTGTTGTACAGTAACTGAACACTCAGATCTACAGAGCTGATCTCTGATAACTGCCGTTGACCACTAGGAAGAACTTAGATTCATACTTCGACTTCTTCATGAAAGTTGTAGGACTTTGAGTTGGGAAGATGGAAAAGTTGGTTTGGACACGTTTGGATGTATATATGAATTTCTATGATTTGTTTACTGGAAGAAGGTCGAATCTGAGATCTGGCTGGAGGTACTGTAGCTCCGGTAGAACATGAATTTTGAAAAATAGGTAAAAGACTCAACAAAAATTAATAAAAATGGTGGTGGTAGGGAAAAATGGACAGAAACCTCAGTTAAATTGGGAGGGTAAAAGAAATTCAAAAGGGTGGTAGAAGGGGACGAACTCAAAGGTTCTGTCACTGTAGATAGAGACAGATCTGATTTGAGTTTGGGGAATGAACGAAGTGGAAACATAATGAAACGGGGGAATTTGGAGCTGAATTTGTTTGTGGGGAAGGGTCTATAAGGTAGGAACCAACCCTCAAAATTTGAAGTCGATCTGAACTCGTGGCTGACTTGAGGAATTTCCGAGCTTCACCTCTGTCCAGCAAGACAGAACACCGAAATTGATCCCGTGGCGGCTCGAAGGCGGCACGAACGGTGGCGGCGGCGGCACCGGTGATGATCAGAGGTTGAGAGGGGATGAAGGGAGGTAGAACCACTCTAGATCTGGGGTTGAAGGTGGAAGAACAGCAGGGGGAGGAGAGAGGGGCGCACCAAGCTCCAAGAGACTCAACAATTTTCTGATTTTTCCATTGAATTTCTTATGAAAATACAACATTATATATGACTCCAATCAAATCTAATATGGACCCTTGGATCAAGGGTTGGGGGTTGAATGGCTGAGATGAGGTGTGAATAACACACCAAATACAATTGTTTAATCCACCTTGACCATCTCCATTCAACCTTAGACTAATTACATTCAAACTCCACCTAATACACACCAACCAAGCCACCAAGCCTAATAAGGCCAAAGAAGCTTGCGCCCCCCTTCATGGGCCAAGGCCATTCATGGGCCAAGAGCAACCTAATAGCTCATGCTAGGCATGGGCTCTTCCCACTTAGTTGGCCCATGAGGGAGTGTAACCCAAGTTGGGCCTTAAGTGCATTAGTGACCCATTTAGACACCTAATGACCCAATATGGCATAAGCTCCTTAATGGACTCTACTAATGGCAACCTAGCCATGGACTCTACATTACAAATGGCCCATTGGCTTGATATAAGCCTTACAAGGAGCCCAAATAAAAGAAATCACACAATTATAATCTTATACAAGCCATAACACACAAATACACTTCACCCGTGTATGGAAATCGCCTTTGATGCCCCATCAATTCTCCCCGGGTGGGAGGAACTTGACCCCGTCGAGTAGGGGTATGGCTGCGCGAGTACTCCGGCGGATCCGTCACCGTGCCAAGTAGCGCGGGTATGCTCCACTCCAAGTGATCGGCACCTGCTCATTCCATATATACTCGATATGCAAACTGCTATGGCTAAAGGTGGTCACTCCAAAGGGGCACTCTCAAAAGGAAGGAAACAGCTCGAAGACTCACTAGGAATCACCGCTGAGTCCCTATAGGTGACTGATCCGGGTATAGATGTAGAACCGATCCCATACTCATCAAGTGAGTCGACTCGCTTCACACTCATAAGAGAACGACAACGAGCTTGCACAAGACACATGCAGACTCACCATGCACAGACACACGAATGCAAACCATGCAAACAATCGACTCAAAATCACCACACAAACAAACCACACAAAGAAAGCACACTGACTCATGCACGACTCTAGACTAAGGTGGTAGCATCAAACCCACTAGGTGGCGACATCCTGGGCGGCCGAAGGGTCGCCCAGCTCTTCCCCCATGGCATAGTATTCATCGGCCAATGCCTCGTCGGCCTCGTAATCGACATGCTCAAGCTCGGGAGGCGCGGATCCTCCAACACCTAAGGCTAGGGTGGTGCGAGCGGGACACTCACTAGCAATGTGGCCGTACCCGTGACAGTGGAAACATTGTATTTGCTATCACTACTCTCCCCGATAAGAGGGGCCTTACCCTTATCATCCCGCCGGGTAGGGGGTGTAGGCAACAATGGGGGAGGTGTAGGTGCCTTGGACAAGAGTGGAGGGGGTGCCGGTGCCAGAGGACGGGCTATAGGAGCTGGGGGACGGGCAAAGGGTGCCGGTGGTTGGGATGGAAATAGATCCCGGGGTGGAGGAGGGCGAGGCCGTGGAGCGAAGTGCTCCTGACGGGTGGGCTCCTGAGGTCGAGCCATGGGAGGCCGCTGATGTGGGCCTATAGAGTGACGGGGCTCGGTACTACGGAGAGGGGTGGGGCCCAACCGATGGCTAGACTCGAACTCTCCCTCAAATTGCTCCATCTCGAGAGCAACCTGATATGCCTCTTCCAACGTCTTGGCATTGCGGCGGAAAAGCTCATACTGGTAGTGTGGCCGCAAACCACGTCGAAAGCGGGACACAGGCATGGTACTCTCCTCCGTGACACCACATCGGAGAAAGTACTCATCAAACTCCGTGATGTATTCGGAGACGGACCGGTCTCCCTGGCTAAGACTTTGCCATCTATCGATGAGTCGCTGGCGGTATGTGGGAGGAAGGTACTTTTGCCGAAGTTTATTCTTCATCTCGGCCCATGTGTCGATCAGGGGTTCTAGCCGCTAAAGTAGCAGGCTCTCCACATTCTTCCAATAGGTTTGTGCCTGCCCCATGAGTTTCATGGTGGCAAATCGGACCCTTCGACGCTCCGACATATCATACCATTCAAAATAACGGTCCATGCCAAACTCCCAATCTAGGTAGACTTTCGGATCCAAAGACCCGTAAAAAGCGGGAGGGTCCGCTCGCACGGTCTTAAGGACCCTATCATCATCCTCATCTCGTTGTGGCTGAAAACCACGACGGCGTTGACCATACCCCTCGTAGGCATTGTCGGACCCATAGTCCTCGAGACCAAGGTCACGGTGTGGTAGTTGGGGAACCCGAGGAGGGGCGGGTGGAGGAACTAGTGGTGGCTGGTTTTGGGCCGCGGGAGCGGCCTGGACTTGGGCCATGGGAGCGGGTTGGACTTGGGCCACCGCGGGAGGAGGTGCGGGTGGACCTTGGGCTGTCCCAAGAGGGTCCCCGTGTGACATCCTTTCTAACCGCCCAACGAGGTCTTGGACCGACCTATCGGAGTTCTCCAAGCGTCCCTCCATGGCCCTAAGGCGACCATCCATATTATCGGAGAAAGTCCGAAAGTTAGCATCGGATTGGTCCAACCTAGTCATAATGGCCATCATCGCCTCTTGTAGAGAGTGGAAGTCTCCCGAGGTATCCCGTGGGTTGGCCATAGGTGGGGGTGGGGGTGAGTACTGAGTACCCCGACGAGTGGGCATGCAAACACACCGACTAGAAGACACCGACTAAAGCAAAACACACTAATGCAAAATGATGCGCCTAGACTTAACCAAAACTCGGTACGCGGCGGAGATAATCGACCCGAAGGTCACTCGCACAAGTGTGCGGCCTTCCCGATAGGCGTAACCTAACGGTCGGACAGCACCTTTTATATACCGAGTAAAGGGATGCAATGCGAAAAGACACTCTTTTTTTGTGTTTTAAAATAATGATGATCCTAAACACGACTTAGACCGACTAATGACTAGACGTAAAGGACACTCTTTTTCTTTTGCTTTTTGACACCCTAGACTCAAACCTGGCTCTGATACCAAATTGATCCGGGACGGGACCAAGGACACGACAAGCTCGCGATCGTCCCTTGATGAGGGAAGCGTTGGACGTGCACAGTTGAGAAATCGGCAAGAGCTAGGGTGGTCGGCTCGCACTTTCGTGCCCGGATCGGGTCACGGGACGGTCTCGCTCACTCTCTCGCAGCAACGGTGATATGAAATTATAACGAGCTAGGTCCTAAAACATGCTCTCTAGCGGTGGCATAAACAAGCATATATGAAATAAGCGAAATGCCAAGTGTAGGAGCGAATACGATACCTCCACGCGCCCGGCGTGGGGACGACGGACCCGGCCGATCTCGCACTCCCGGGACAGTTATTATATAAAGATTACAGCAATGATGTAAAGCCCACTCCACGCAGGGAGGTAAAGGGCGACACAATGGAGCCTGGGAGGGCCGATTTCGGGTTGACGGGCGGCTTTCCGCGTAGCTTCGGCAGCACCCGAACTAATGACGGTGGGGCCCACGTGCTATCCGAAGGGGCCGTGTGGGACCCGGGTCACCGCTGTGGTGGGGGACACTGATGGAAGCGATCCCCGGGCTGGCGGCACGCTGGAATGATGATCGGAGGCCGGGCGGCTCCGGCCGGCGCCCTTCGGGAAAACTTCCCACGGATCTGCAGTTTCTGGTTTTCAGCGCGCTGTCCGGCGAGAACGGACGCTGAGATCAGATCCATTGTCGGATTGACACGAACTTAGCGCCGTTGGAAAGCTGACTCGAAGTACTTCAATGTAGGCCTAGAGATCTGGCCTGGATCTTCGCTGATCTGGACTTATGAAATTTACAACCTCCTGTTGTATAGTAACTGAACACTCAGATCTACAGAGCTGATCTCTGATAACTGCCGTTGACCACTAGGAAGAACTTAGATTCAGACTTCGACGTCTTCATAAAAGTTGTAGGAGTTTGAGTTGGAAAGATGGCAAAGTTGGTTTGGACACGTTTGGATGTGTCTATGAATTTCTATGATTTGTTTACGGGAAGAAGGTCGAATCTGAGATCTGGCTGGAGGTACTGTAGCTCCGGTAGAACAAGAACTTTGAAAAATAGGTAAAAGACTCAACAAAAATTAATAAAAATGGTGGTGGTAGGGAAAAATGGACAGAAACCCCAGTTAAATTGGGAGGGTAAAAGAAATTCAAAAGGGTGGTAGAAGGGGATGAACTCAAAGGTTCTGTCACTGTAGATAGAGACAGATCTGATTTGAGTTTGGGGAATGAACGAAGTGGAAACAATATGAAACGGGGGAATTTGGAGCTGAATTTGTTTGTGGGGAAGGGTCTATAAGGTAGGAACCAACCCTCAAAATTTGAAGTCGATCTGAACTCGTGGCTGACTTGAGGAATTTCCGAGCTTCACCTCTGTCCAGCAAGATAGAACACCGAAATTGATCCCATGGCGGCTCGAAGGCGGCACGAACGGCGGCGGCGGCGGCACCGGTGATGATCAGAGGTTGAGAGGGGATGAAGGGAGGTAGAACCACTCTAGATCTGGGGTTGAAGGTGGAAGAACAGCAGGGGGAGGAGAGAGGGGCGCACCAAGCTCCAAGAGACTCAACAATTTTCTGATTTTTCCATTGAATTTCTTATGAAAATACAACATTATATATGACTCCAATCAAATCTAATATGGACCCTTGGATCAAGGGTTGGGGGTTGAATGGCTGAGATGAGGTGTGAATAACACACCAAATACAATTGTTTAATCCACCTTGACCATCTCCATTCAACCTTAGACTAATTACATTCAAACTCCACCTAATACACACCAACCAAGCCACCAAGCCTAATAAGGCCAAAGAAGCTTGCGCCCCCCTTCATGGGCCAAGGCCATTCATGGGCCAAGAGCAACCTAATAGCTCATGCTAGGCATGGGCTCTTCCCACTTAGTTGGCCCATGAGGGAGTGTAACCCAAGTTGGGCCTTAAGTGCATTAGTGACCCATTTAGACACCTAATGACCCAATATGGCATAAGCTCCTTAATGGACTCTACTAATGGCAACCTAGCCATGGACTCTACATTACAAATGGCCCATTGGCTTGATATAAGCCTTACAAGGAGCCCAAATAAAAGAAATCACACAATTATAATCTTATACAAGCCATAACACACAAATACACTTCACCCGTGTATGGAAATCGCCTTTGATGCCCCATCAATCTCTCTTGCTCGATCGCTACTATTTATATCAACAGTAGATGTAGGGCGTGCAGGGCTTGTGCCCTCTCTGTCCAGATAACCTAGGATCACGTGCCAGGTGTCAACCTCAGAGCACGTGCCCATTCATCAGCCTGTACAATGAAAGATTTACTTCAGTCGATCAACAAACAATGTATAGACTTTATGAAATAATGCATGAGCGTGTACAGACTTTAGATGCAGCATATAGGCAAGTATGTACATTGGTGAGAGTGTATAGACTTGAAGCCCTTCAAGCAACCTCAATGTACAGACTTGCGGGGGATGCAAGAACAAGCGATAGCAAATGTATAGACTTTGCTGCATGCTGTGGGACGTAATGTACAAACTTTGCGGCAGGGAGCTGGACGTTGTATAGACATGCTGTGCAGGCTGTGGGACGCAATGTATAGACATTGCAGTGCTGGCTTCCAGTGATGTATAGACATTGCAGTGCTGTCGTGGGACGTTGTATAGACTTACTATGCAGACTGCCAGATGCAGTGAATAGACTTTGCGTGTGTGTGCTGAGACAATGTATAGACTTGGTTCGAGCAACACACTGACTGTACAGACTATATGAATGCAGAGCTAGACCCATGTACAGACTTCATACATGCAAGACTGAAGCGTGTACAGACATGATGTGAAGAACAATGCCCAAATGCAGTGTACAGACATGCTGTGAAAAATAATCCCCAAAGCAGTGTATGGACTTAGAATGCACGAGACAACAATGTACAGACTTTGTGATGCACAAGCATATCCAATGTATGGACTTTGAAGTAATGGCTGGAGTTACACAAGCAATGTATAAACTTCAAAGTATGCACAATGCAAAGGCTGTACAGACTTCAGACTCAGCTGCGAACTAAGTTAAGGAGTGTATAGACTTGATGAATGCGACGCAGACACACAGAGTGTATAGACTTGATGAACAATGCACAAGGCATATAGGAGTGTGTAGACTTTGTGTGCAAGGTATGCAATAGAATGTATAGATTTTGTTGTGCTGTTCAAACGATGTGTAGACTTGCTATGGGGGGGATGTGTAGACTTATGAGACAACCAGAATGTACAGACTTGCGTTGAAGCAACCAGAATGTACAGACTTTAAAATCAAGAGATGCACAGCAATGTATAGACTTTGGAAAGCTCCAAGGAGATGTACAGAATTGGTGAGCGCCAAGCGATGTATAGACTTGGTGAGCGCCAAGGCGATGTACAGACTTGGTGAGCGCCAAGCGATGCACAGACTTCAATAACTCATGCAAGCTACAGGACAGTGTGTAGACTTGTGTTCTGAGCGTAGGGAAAGAAAAGGAATGTATAGACTTGCTCAGTTCAGGACGTAGGTAAAGATGGGAAGGAATGTATAGACTTGACGATGCAAGCGATGTATAGACTTTGGAAAGTTTGAAGCACAAACACGCTGCCAATGTATAGACTCTGAATGAGTGACATGCGACAGACAATGTGCAGACTTGTTTTGAACCATGCACAATGTATAGACTTGCAATGCCATGAAGGCAGGCTGTATAGACTTGAGGTAATGCATCATTTTTATTATGCATGTGAACTAAAATTGCACTGAACAATGCAATGTATAGACTTGCTGAATTCACGAACATGCTAACAACCAGTGTGCAGACTCTGTATGCAGTGCACTAACTATATGCTCAATGCAATCGTGCTGACTCTGTTACATGAATGCATCGACCAGATGTCAGACAGATATAATGGAATGTCATTCACAAGCACACATTCACAAAACATGAACACATATGAATGCACTTAAATGAATCAAAAAGATCTTTCATGCACACATGCATATGGTGACTTATAGTGTTTGCTATCATCAAAACCACAGGGGCACAACAATCTGTAGCTGCTAAGATGTATTTGCACCCTGATGACGATACTGGTAGTGGCCCTACTACGTCCGTGCCCCATTGAGCAAACGGCCAGCTTGGTAAGGTTGGATGTAGTGGCACTAGTGGTCTCCTTGCCACGTTGGCGCATTCTTGACACCTCTGACAAGCCTTGGCGAACTTGCAGCGGTCATCAAACATAGTGGGCCAATAGTAACCCAATTTCTTTATCTCAATTTTCATCTTTGGGCCGGCCTGATGCGCTCCAGCTAATCCTGCATGGATTTCTTGCATCACCTGCCCCACTTCTACTGAGGACAAGCAACGAAGTAGGACTTTTCTTCGGGCATGTGCCATTATTCAGAACAAGGTTCCGTTCCTCATCTCGTAAGAGTCTTTGACCCTCAGGAGTTTCATTCTCTGTTCTTTTTCTTTTGGAAGCTGCTGGTGTTGAAACCACCGCAGGAGATGTTCTCGCCAATCGGGCTGCTGAACCTCTGCGACGGCTACCACCTCAACTTCTTGTTTGTCGGCTAAGACCTCTGTTACACTAGGGACTTGCCGGCGGTTGATCACTGTTATATTCAGGCTCGTGTCTGGCGGGACCGCCAAAGAACTAGTCAGCTTAGCGAGGCTGTTTGCCTGAGCATTCTGGCCTCGGTTGATATGTTTGATGCTGATGAAGTAGAATCATGACATTAGGCGGGTTGCCAACTGATGGTGGGGGAGAAGCTCTTGCTTTCGCACATCGAACTCTCCTTCCAGTTGTTTTATAACTAGCATGGAGTCCCCGAATGCTTCTAGCATCTGAATTCCCATGGATAGAGCAATTTGCAACCCGATTATCAGGGCTTCATACTCTGCTTTGTTATTTGTGCAATGCTTATTTATCGAGCAAGATGTGTGCACCACTTCCCCTTCTGAAGATTTCAGGACTATGCCTGCTCCTGCCCTGACCCTGGCTGATCCAGTGGCAGAGGTGTCAATTCTGGAAGTGCCATCGAAATATAGCTGCCATAAGGAGGGCCGCACCTGAGCGGCTTCCAGGGTTTCATCTTCAGGAAGCTCCGGTTCCAGCGGATAGTCCCCGGGTACTGGGTGCTCAGCGAAGAAGTCTGCAATAGCTTGGCCCTTGACGGCCTTGCGCGGCACATAGGAGATGTCAAACTCCATAAGGATTACTGCCCATTTTCCCAGACGACCTTTGAGTGCCGGCTGGGACATAATATATTTTAGCAGGTCCTCTTTGGATACCAAGCTGATTTCATGCGACAACATGTAGTGTCGAAGCTTCTTAACTGCGAAGACTAGTGCCAGATAGATTTTCTCAATATAGGTATATTTCTCCTCAGTTCTGACCAGTCTCTGACTGAGGTAATAGAGGGCTTGCTCTTTCCCTTCTTCTTTATTCTGGGCCAACATTGCCCCCAGGGAATTATGTGTGGCAGCTATATATAATATCAACGGCCGTCCTTTCACCGGTGCGCCCAGCACTGGAGGAGTCTTCAGATAGTCTTTCAACTTGTCAAAGGCTGTCTGGCAATCTTCATCCCAATAAAAGGGGACATCCTTCATCATCAATTTGTGGAAAGGCTGGCATCGCCCTGACAAATTGGAAATGAACCACCGGATATAGGCCAAGCGGCCGTGTAGTGCTCTTAACTCGGAGAAATTTCTCGGTGCAGGTAACTCCTGAATTGCTTTGATCTTTGCGGGGTCTATCTCGATTCCCCGATATCAGACAATGAAGCCCAAGAAGTTTTCGCTCGACACTCCGAACGCGCATTTCATAGGGTTCATCTTTAGCTCATGCTGCCTCAGCCTCTGAAAGATAATCCGGAGGTCCTGCAGATGGTCTTGTTTTCTTCTGGTCTTGACCACCATATCATCTATGTAGCACTCGATCTTGTGATAGAGCAACTCATCAAAGATTATGGTCATTGCACGCTGATAAGTTGCACCAGCATTCTTTAGTCCGAACGGCATCCTCTTATAGTGATAGATGCCTTTAGGGGTTCGGAAGGCAGTGTGAACCCGATCATGCTCCGCGATCCAAATCTGGTTGTAGCCGGATGACCCATCCATGAATGGCAGGGCCTCATGACCAGTTGTAGCATCAATCATGACTTCTGTTATTGGCACCGGGAAGTCATCCTTGGGACAGGCTTTATTTAGATCTCGAAAGTCAACACAAATCCGGATCTGTCCATTTTTATTTTTCACGGGGACGATATTCGCCAACCATGTGGTGTACTGGTTTTCTTCGACAAATCCCACGTCAATAAGCTTGTCGACTTCAGCACAAATTTGAGTGATGAGTTCTGGTCTCATGCATCGCGGCGGTTACTTCACCAGCTCGGCTTCAGGGCTGATTGCCAACTCATGTTGTGAAACTGCAGGATTCCGACCTGGCATCTCTTTGTAAGTCCAGGCGAAGAAATCCTGGTATTCTTGCAGCAACTGGGTGTACAGCTCCCGTTCTTCTAGGGACAGTTGGGCACTGAGGAAGGTGGGCCTAGGGTCCTCCTTACTTCCCAAGTTGACTTCTATCAGTTTATCGACTGTGGCTTGGCCTCCGTCTTCTATCTCTGGAGGTGCCGGTTGGAGGTCGACGAGGTCTGGAATACCATCTTGAGGGTTGAGTACTTCGACTCCCTCATCTGACACCATCAGAGCTTCTCGTAAGTCCTCTGTTTCATTTGATAGTGGCCACGCGTATTGCTCTTTCAGCAAATCCGCTGCCATCGTAGTCTCCCAGGGTAAGAGAGTAGCTTCAATCCTTGCGGATGGGGTTGCAGTCGTGCCAGACTGGTGACTGCTTGTTGTTGTTGGGTTGGAACAGCAACCCAGTCTCATAGCAAAAGGTGAGAGGATCTCGCCTTCTGGGGCAGTTGCATCTTCAATAGGAGTATAGATCTAGAGAAGCGTCGGATCATGCTCTCATCCTTGTACAACTAGAAACTAAGACCAAGTATAGATCTAGATTCTATTTTCAACAAATGTGGTCCAGTCATGACTCATTTCTAAGGGATGTAAATACAGAATGGAGTAACAGCCCCCTGGCTACTTCTGCCCTATCCACTCTCTACCTAAAGCTTAAATCTATGAGGAAAATGTTGCAGGCTTGGAATAAGCAGACTTTTGGTAATATTCACTACAACATTTTGGCTACTGAAGACACTGTCTTAAAGGCTGAGTTTCATTATGATGCTCACCCCTCACAGACTACTTTTGATACTCTTGAGGCTGCTAAATCCGACTTGGCTTCCAAGCTGCTTCAGCAAGAAAGTTTCTGGAGACAAAAGTCCAGGATCAAATGGCTAGCTGAAGGGGACAAAAACACAAAATATTTTTATATGAATACTATTGCAAACAGGAAAAGGAACAGGATTACTCACCTTCGAACAGCTGCTGGCACTCTTACTTCCGATCATGAAGATATGAAGGCAATTGCAGTTGACCATTTCAGAAAAGCCTTTTCATCACAATTCCACCAGTTTGATGATGATTTTCTTAGCAACATTACCCAGGTGGTGTGGACGCACTTTTTATTTAATAAAATCATTGTTTATTTGTTTATTGGTGTTTATTAAGTGCGTGGGCGTGCCAGTCACAAAGTGACGATTTATTGTGCGCTCGATCTGACTAATCAGACGATTGTGTGGTTCGTGTCGGGACTGGAACCCGTCGCGCCATAAAGGTCACGGCGTCATTTACATCCCCTCGGAGAGGGGAACGCCCTTGATTAATCGCCGGGAAAAGGGGCCTCATGGCCGGAAAATTAGTTACGTAAAAAGTCTATTAGGAAACATTAAAATCCCCGTGCGAGGGTGAGAAGAAAGCATTCGAGATCATGTCGGTCGTGTGTTGACCATTTGATGTTCGGACGAGTGTCCGGCTTGTGAATCACGTAATCGTCACGAGAAAACCAGAGCATACGTATGTCGGGGGTACGGCAAGTTTATTGTTCAAAGGGACAGGAGACATTCGGTTGAATCCCGGTTAGAGTGATCGGAAATCAGCGAGTTTATTGGCCCGGCGCGAGATCGAGTCAGGACCATTTCGGGGGGCGCCTCCCGCGGTCGAAGTCGGGCTCGCGTGGGCATCATTAATATTTCCGGTGCCGAAGGACAGCGGGAAAGTGTCCCGGGACTAGATTTCGAAATAAAGATTTGTACAGAGATGGTCGATTATAGGCCTAGGATGTGGGTCAGGCGATGACCATGGTTGGGGCGAACCCGAGGTCCAAATGTGACTCACGAAGGTCTTATTGATATTCCCGAACGTAGGGTTCGGGGAAGACTAGAGCCGTCTCGTTCCATTCGGATTTGTCGGTCATACACGGACCATTTTATGTTCGAACAAAGGTCCGTATAGAAAACAAGACGGTGACGGGAGCGAATCCGTGTAAATGTCTGCCGTGTGTACGGCAAGTTTAGTGCAAGTGCGGGGCTAGATCCCGATATATATGTCGATAACTAACGGACCATCCAGTATTCGGACAAGAGTCCGTATTCGAAGCATCGAAGACAACGACAAAGACACACTGATGTCTGCCGTAGGTGCGGCAAGTTTAATGTGGGTGCGGGATCGGATCCCGATGAAGATGGGTTAAGCTGATGATCTATTGGCCCGAGGTGGTTGCGGACTATGGCCATATCGGGGTTTCCGAGGACCACGTCTGATGCCACGGGGCGTCATTACTTTTCTTTTCACGCATAGTCTTGGGAAACGAAGGTTCCAAGGTATACGTGCATGTCGGTCATGGTCGGACCATTCATTGTTCGGACGCGAGTCCACGTTTGAAGCATCAAAGATGATGATAAAACCGTGCAAATGTCTACCGTAGACACGACGAGTTTAATGTGGGGTTGCGGGATTAGATCCCGGGAGAAGCGGGTCGAGTTAACGAACTATTGGCCCGGGATGTGTTCGGATCATGACCATGTCGGAGGCTCCGAGGTCCACGTCCGATACCACAAGGCATCATTGATTTTCTCTTTGCGCCAAGTCCGGGGGAGTGAATTGTTAAGTATGGAGCCCGAACTCGCCATCGTGCGCCCTCGCACGCGGATCGACCTGCGCGGTCAGGTCGTGGGGGTCAAGGGGGCAACGCCCCTTGCGGGGGTTTCCGGGGGCAGCGCCCCCGGAACAAAAATTTAATTATAGAAAGGTTATGGTGTTTCCTTCTATTCTTTTATTAGCATGATTGACCTTTCATTATTATTTTTGCTTGTTTTATTCCCCCTTTGTGTTAAGCAAGCGCGCCGGATAGAGGGAGTTCAGGGGGGCGCGCCGGTTAAGGGGCGCCGGTTTAAGGGAGTTCATGGGTGGGGCGCGCCGGTTAAGGGGCGCCGGTTTAAGGGAGTTCAAGGTGTTGAAATGGGCTCGCCGTTTTAAGGTTCAAAGAGGGGGATGGGATTGTTAAATGCGTGATGTTAAACCGGTGCGGTGGAATAGTCACCGCGCCGTATTAAACTCTCCCGAGGGTTTATTGTTTTTGACTGGGTGTTTTCTTTTTCTTTCACCTGCAGGTTGGGTTAATGATCCGTTGTTGATTCATTTGGTGGATTGAGTTGGCAAGGAGGAAGTTTAGGCATTTAACTGTTCATTAGGGTGACTTAGCATGGATTTTAAGTGTTTCGTTCAAGGGGTTTGGTTCACATATTTTACTGTGTGTTGTTCTTGTTCTTAGAGGTGGTTTGTTCGTTTGTTCTTGAGTGCTCTTAATCCCCTGACGAAAATCGGGCAGCATCTCCCCTAGACCGGGGCTTGCCAGAGAGAAGCGATGGCCACCAAACGGATTGCTCCGGGGTGACCCTCAAACATCGGAGTGGCCTTACGGCGGTCCGAACCCATGTGTGAGTGTGGAGCGCTCGAGGACTAGCCTTCAAGAGCGACCACTACTCACGGGCGATGAATCTTTGGCGTGGGACGAATGTGTGCCATGAGAGGCCATGAATGTTCATCCCCTGACGGACTCCTTCGAAGGCCATGCTATGGAGAAGCAAGCTTCGAAGGGCCTGGATGAGGAGAAGGCAGAGAGAAAGAGAGGGAAGCAGGAGAACACCGTATGTTGTAAAAAGGGCTTTTCTTTTTATTCGTTTGCAAAAGGAAATACATCGGGGAATCTACCCTAAAGCGAGAAAAGGGGAGAATACAATAGAGAGAAAGGAGGGAATACATTGATGGGGGAGGGGGGAACGGAGCACAAGCTCCTCCCCCTCCGAGCTCACCTCTCACTCTCACTCTCACTCTCCTCTCTTCTCTTCTCCGGCACGGGGACGAAGCCTCTTCTTCTCTTCGGGTGGCCCTCTCTTCTCTTTTCAATCGCCTTTCAGGGGGGGGTTCGAGTCTCTCTCCTCCTCCCTCCACACCCTCTTCTCCAGTGGAGCAGGTAGAGTATATATGGAACAGACAGTGGGGGAGATAACTCCTGCCACCTCTGCCTTGTTCGCAACAACATTGTTGTTGTGCTCGATGATGTTGATTCGTGGAGTACACTGGCGTTCGTCCGAGGACGGGACGTTTGCGGGTTTGCCAGGAGGATCTGCTGCTGCTGCCACCACTGCCATTTTACTGTCGAACGGGGTGAAGGCATGGCTTCAAAACATTAAATGCTCTCTGCACACCGCATTTAAACAAAACAGAGCATCGGCATGCCGACGGGACAGGATGGGGTTAAATCGGCGTGGGGGAATAGTGACCACGCCGGATTAAAGCTTTTCAAGGGGGCCACGCCGTGTAAGCATTGCACGGGGGTGGCATTTCCTTCAAATGAGCGCGCCGGGTAAACTGTGCATAAGGTGGCGTCGTATTAACCTTCAAAGGGGTGGCCTCTTCAACAGTGAGTGTGCCGTTTTAACACAAAGCAAGTGGAGCTCGTATTAGAGCATGAAATGGGGGCGCACCGTTTCAACAAGGGGGCGCGCCGTTTTAAGGCGTGCCGCTTTAAGGCCCTTCCACGCCGTTTTAAGCACCGAACGGATTCTTTCCGAAGTCGAGGCCGTTTATATGAATGTTGGCATTCCCAGAATGTTCCGGTTGCATTGCATGGCTTCCACAATTTTCTGTTCGCAGCCTCCGGGACTCGGTCCCAGACTTTGCGTGACTTTCGGTGCAAGTTGAGATTGTGCCGGAGTTCCCGGCTCTTCCTTGATTCAGCTCTCGACACGGCCGGCTGTAGAGTTGTGGGAGTATCTTCCACCCGGGGGCTCCCTCATCGGCTAGCAGACCACCAAGTGAGTTCTCACCTTGGTCGGACGAGGCATGAGGCTTATTCGGCATTTCCGTCTTTCACTCGCGCTCGAATGTGTAGACGCGATTGTCGCCATGATCATCATTGTCATTTTTTGGTGTCCACAGGTGGTAACCCCTGCTGACAATGATAGTCTATGTGCTGTTCCCTCAGATTCTGAAATCAAAGACACAGTCTTCCAAATGTCTCCAGACAGTGCCCCTGGTCCAGATGGGTTCTCGGGAGCCTTCTACCAAAAAACTTGGCCAATTGCCGCTGGTGTGATTATCAATGCTGTTCAGGAATTTTTCACTGTTAAGAACATGTTGCCTAGATTTTTGACTGCTACACTTATTGCTCTTATTCCAAAAGTCACCAATGCTATTGATATATCTGATTACCGGCCGATCAGTCTTTGCAATTTCATGTTCATGTCAAAAATCATCAGTAAGATACTTGCAAGTATCCTGCCTAGTATTATATCTCTTGAACAATCTGCTTTTGTGAAAGGCAGATCAATTGTAGAGAACATTGCCCTTGCCCAAGAAATGACTCATGAGCTGGGTAGAAAGACAAGGGGGAGCAATGTTGTTTTTAAACTGGACATGGCCAAGGCTTATGATCGAATAGAGTGGGAGTTCATTTATTATGTACTATCCAAATTTGGTTTTCGGTCTGACTTTATAAATCTTATCAAAGCTATGATGGGTAACTGCTGGTTCTCAGTCCTTCTGAATGGTGGCTCAGCAGGCTTCTTCCACTCTACAAGGGGTGTCCGCCAAGGAGATCCTCTGGCTCCTGCTCTCTTCATTTTAGCAGAGGAAGCTTTTAGCAGGGCAATCCATAAAGCCCAATGTGAGGGCAGGATGGACTGGTATGCAATCCCACAGCGTTGCCCAAACATCTCTCATCTACTGTTTGCTGATGACACCTTAGTTTTTAGCAGGGGTAATTCTTCTTCCATTAGAAATCTGATGGGTATTATCAAAGCTTATGAAAGTGCCTCCGGCCAGTTAGTTAATGTGGGTAAGAGTGGTTTCTTCACACAACCAAAGGCCAAGGCTTCTACTATTCAGAGGATACGGGACATCACAGGCTTTACTCACCATTCCCTACCTCACAAATACCTGGGCTTCCCTCTCATCTATGGCAGATCAAAGAAAGTTTATTTCTCTGGTATTGTATCCTCCATTCAAAAGAGAATAGAAGGATGGACAGCTACTTATCTATCTCAAGGGGCCAGAGTGGTGCTGTTAAAACACATCCTCACTTACATCCCAATTTACTCATTAGCAGCATCACCTATGCATGTTGGTACTCACCAGAACTAGGAGCGCTCATTCTCCAATTTTTTCTGGGGCTCATCTAATCAAGGAAAAAAAAGACACTGGTTATCTTGGAACAATATATGTAAGCTTGTAAACAGGGGAGGACTTGGCATTCTTTCCTTGAGGCAGATGGAGCTGGCTCTAAGGGTAAAAATGTTATGGAAAGCTATTCATTCAAAGTCCCTATGGGCTGGCTACTTCAGGGCTAAATACATTAGGGGCAGGCACTTATCAGAGGTACATTTCAAGGAAATGAGGGGTCACTCCAAGCATAGCTGGACAAAGGCAAAGGATCTGATCCTCCATTACAAAAAAGTCATTGTTGGTGATGGATGCTCTACCAATTTCTGGAAGGACATTTGGCTAGGGGACAAACCTTTGATATCCTACACCACCTCTGTACAAATACAGCATCCGAAGGCCACTGTCAGAGAGGTAATTCTACACCCTGCAGCGGAGGATATCCAACACCTCCCTCCTGGTATTATAACAGTTGTAAGGCACACCATTTTGAACCACCATCAGGATAAGGAGATTTGGAGCCCTGCCTCTTCCGGAAATTGCATAACTTCATCCATTTACAAAGCTACTACCTGCAGGCAAGATTATGTTGTGAACAGTTTTCCATATGACCGACTTTGGGCTAAATGGGTTTCCTCCAAAATTTCTATACACTTGTGGAGGATATTACACAACTGCATACCTACTGATTCCAGAGTGAAATCTATTGGGATCCCTCTTCCCTCGAAATGCCACTGCTGCAAGCTACACAAAGTGGAAGATACCAATCATCTATTTCTGAACAGTGATTGGGCTAGTTCTCTTTGGTCCTCCTTTCAAAGGAATGGCTGTGATATTAAAGGACACACTATAAGCTCCATGATCCTTAACACCATATAGAACTCCAATGCTCATTCCTTGTTCGGTCTCTTCAAACTAGCAGCCATTGGCTTTGGACTGTGGGAGCTTTGGCTTGCACGAAATGCAGCAAGGTATGACAGCAAACACATCTCACCTCAAGGTTTATATCACAAAGTGGTCTCTCAAATTAAACAAGTGATCAGCATATCTAACCTTCGGGATGATCAGAAGGTCAGCCGCACCATCCTTGCACACTTTGGCATATCTGCTACTCCTCGGGCATCTCCTCTAGTTAGAATTGTGAAATGGGCATGCCCCCCATGGCCCTTCCTCAAGGTTAATACTGATGGTGCACTTAAACAGGCGGGTCAATCCGGTGGAGGCGGCATCATCAGAAACAGTCATGGTCACATTTTGTTGGCTTTCTCCCATTACTATGTGAGCTGCCCAAGCCTAGTGGTTGAAGCTAGAGCACTAGCTGATGGAATCAAATACCTTAGTATGATTTCCTCCCACTCTGCACTAGTTGAAAGTGATTCCCTTATTCTTATTCAAGTGCTAAACAAGAAAATGGACTGCCCTTGGGAGATCCTTCCATTTGTCAGAGAAATCTGGAGCTTTTCCTCTCAAATCAAGAGTTTTTCCCACATCTTCAGAGAAGCAAACTAAGCAGCGGACCCTTTAGCTAATTTTGCATGCCAAACTCATTGTAATTCATTTTTTACCTCTCAGCACGACCTTCCTAATGTTACCAAAGGTGCTGCTAGATTAGACAAGCTAGGCATTCCTAGTCTTAGAGTGATGTAAATTCTCTTCCTTTATATTCAATAATATACCCCCCTGGTAGTGATGTGGACTGTGGGATTGAACCACACTCTATATCACCACTAGGCAGGACTTTCTATATATATAAAAAAAAAATCTTCAATAGGAGTGGCAGTCCCATTGTCGGCTGCACACACTTCCTAGTCGGGGCTGGCCAAGGCTTCCCCGATTGGCACAAGGGGTGCGGAGGTCGTTGTTGGAAGGACTCCACAGGAGGGAGAGGACCCTGCTTCTTCAACACTTTCGGCTTCGCTGCTGCTAGCCGTATCAAATTCGGCTTGCATGCCCGCCTCTTCGGGATAGACCTGCTCCCAACATCGGCAAGGAATCACGGTCTCCGCTTCTTGATTTCCGAGTTGCCCCGGGTTGGTATGTTCAGCTTCCGCTGGGTATTCATCGAAGGTTGCTCCCAGTGAGCTGTCTTCAGTAGGGTAGAAGGTGGAGAGGGTGTCCACCTCATATCGGCCACTGTGATAATATTCTTCCAGGGTGAAGCCCAACCTCGGGTGCTGAGAGACACGTCTCATTTCCTTATCCAGATTTGTGGGATACCACATTTTCTGGAAAGCTTCCTTGCGCTTTTGAGACTGATCGGAGGGGATGTGTTGCTTCTGAAACATCCTGGCCACCCGATTAGTTGTGAATGCCAGACCCTTGACGGGAACTAACGGGTTGCTTATGTCTTCAGGGAGGCTGCAGTCTATGTCTTCCCGAGTAGGGTGTTCTTCAGCCGTATAGAACAAGCTGTTAGGTCCATCTTCCTGTGTCACCTCCCAAGTTTTGAAAGGCTCGATAGTAGGGTTATCAAGGCCGGGAGTTGGCTTGGTGAGGCCGTTCGGGATTTCAATATGATTGTGCCGACGAGCGACCTGCACTTCATTAGCTTCAGGGTATAATGTTGAGGGTGTTATTCTACCCACGTTCCCAGATGCTGTGATATGGGAGACCACCTTGGGCTTGACATATCTGCGCTGCGGTGGTGGATACCAATTGCCGTCGGATACGCTTCTCGATGCCCCCAAATGACATTCAAATACCTCGAACGGGTGGAGGTCTGCAAAGATCCTCTCCTCCTTCCCTTGAAGACTATATTTGATACATTGGTGGAGCGTAGATGGCACCACCATATTTTCATGCAACCATGGGCGGCCGAGCAGTGCTTTGTATGAGGTGCGGGAGTCAATGACATGGAACTGCACCGTCGTAGTGAAATCCGCTAAGGTAAGGGTGAACTCTGCCACCCCCATTGACACTTCACATTTTTGATTGAAGCCGGCGATACGCATATCTCTGACTTTCTCAAGATGCACGTTGAAGTGGTGCCTCTCGTATATTCTATAAGGCAGGATGTTGACCGCCGCACCGGGATCAATCAGAATCCTGTTCAGCTCCCTTCCATTCAGGTGCCCCTTCATATACAGCGGCCTATTGTGGCTGATGGTAGGCAGCAGCATATCGTCTGGAGTGAAGGTCATGCTAGCCTCCAGCATTCCTTCAGCCAAACATATCTCAAAATGAGCAGGCGTCTGGAGAGCAGTAATGATCGCCTGACGAGTCTCTTCACTCAAAGAAAGGATCTCCCAGATTGTAAATCGAGCAGGGAGCTTCTTGAGTAGCTTCATTATTCGGCTCCCAGCTCGGACATTGGAGAGCTTCATCTCTTCAGCCCACCTGGGCTTGGGGCAGTCTTGGGTTGCGGGCCCCGACGGACCTGCTTCATCTGCCTCAGATTCAGCACCCTTCTTGCTGGTACCGGATCCTCGGCGATCTTCATTAGCTACTACAGGGTAGGCTCCAACAATATTTGGATCTTTGGCAGACTGTGCTGGCTACGGGTGAACATCCCCGGATGTAGGGTCAGCCTCCTGACAAGGCTGCTTTCCCTTAGACATCTTCATAAATTCAAGAAATGAAGGGACTGCCTTGCCCCCACTCTTGTTATATAATCCTGGCGGAGGAGGGATCTGGACTCCCTTGATCTCCGTCGGAGGTGTTTTGTAGGGTTGTTCTCCCCTGAATATGATGTTGTGGTTGGGTGGCGGCTGGCGCCCCCATTTCCGACCTGATTGGGTGGCATGTGCGACAGTCGCGGCCTCGGCCTTGCCTCCCCCAGCAAGGGGTGTGAAACAAATTTCCTCTTCTTCCTCTTCTCCGGGCAGGTTGAAGAGCATTGATAGAGTATTGCAGGAGACAACCTGTGCTTTATCAGCCTTAGCGGCCCTTCTCTTCTTATTCTTTGCTTCAGCAGGTGCCTGCCCTGAGAACAGACGGCCCTCCCTATCGGATGCTGCTTCAGCTTCTTCCTTTTGCTCGAGTGAGAGCTGCTCCAGTTCTTGCCATGGGACATGGTCCCGCACCAATAGAGGCTTCAATTCGGGCTGCACGTACTCGTCTAGCCCTTCAATGAGATTTTGTAATCGACGAACCCTAGGATTAGTTTCCTTGACCACTGGCAGCGGAGTTTGCCTCCTCCGATTGTGTGTAGGTATCCTGATAACTTCCACCGGCGGAGCAGGTCGGGGTGTAACACCACAGATATATGCCCCCACTTTCGGGTAGGGTGCTTTATTCCTCTTGTGCCTCACAGGGATCTGCTGCCACCCCTGTTGTTCCTTTGCGGGCTCCAAGAAATGAGTTTCGTAAGTGCTCCGCATACTTGCTTCAGAGATCTCTTTGGGCAGTGCCTGGTATAGGGAGATCATGTTGACTGCTGCCCTCCTCCGAGGGGCTTCATGCGGTTGAGGAGGGTCCACTTTGTACTCTCCCAACTCGATTTCATTTTTCTTCACCATCCCTTCGACGATGTCCTTGAAAACATAGCAGTCTTCGATTGGATGCCCCAACATCTGGTGGTAGGGTCAGAATCTTGGGCTGTCTTTTCTCTTTAGGTCCTCCGGCCTCTTTGGCTCTGGCAGGGTGACCATGCCATATTCTGTTACCCAGTCGAACAGAACCCGGGTCTTGTCCTTCGGAAATGAATAGGCCTTCTTCATCTTGTCCCTCAGCGAGGGACCTTCTTTGCCGTCTGGGGCTTCTGCAGGCTGTGGGGTGACTGCCTTCTTGCCTTCACCTTTCTGTTGTTCGAATGCCTTTATGTCAAGAGCGTTCGCTTCTTTAGGCGACGAGCGCCGCTCCACCGCCTTGCCCTTCTGGGTCGTGCTGGCAGCAGATGTAGGGACAGGTCTGGCCAAAAAAGCCTCCACCTCGGCCATGACATTGTTCAATCGATCAAATGATTGTATTTCCATTCTGATCATCTTTTCCCGAACCTCCCTCCTGAGGTTCTGTTTGCATATTTGTACAATGTCTTCCTGATGCGGGGGCCGCTTGCACCTCATTCCGAGGTTCCTCCACCTCTTGATATAATCGAGGGCTGTCTCATCGGCCCTCTGCTTTGTTGAGTAGAGTTCAGCCACTGTGACCTCCCTCTCTCTAACATGGAATCTTTCTCTGAACTTCCTCTGCATATCTGGCCAGTCGCTGATTGACCCGGTCGGGAGGCTAGAGTACCATTCAAATGCGAGCCCCGTCAGCGAGGACCCGAAAAACTTCAACAAGTATGACTCATCGGTGGCCAAGTCACCCATGACAGTCATATAATATGCAATATGTTCTTTCGGGGATCCCTTCCCGTTGAACTTGTCGAACTTGGGTGGCTTGTTGATTCCCGGGGGAAGCCGCTTAGCAGCATGGTGTTGCGGGTATGGCACCCGGTAGGCATCAAACGCGATGTAGTCGCCTTTACCCCTTTCTGCGAGCTTCAGTTCGATCATTCTTTCCACCATCATCCGGTTCATGACCGCGGGGTCGACTGGCTCCGGATAGAAGTGTGTCGGCTGCAGGTACGGGGTGACCAGAGTGGTCGCCTGTGGAGGACGCAGCAGCGGGGGTGTCTGGTGCACCTGGGGGAGCACCGGTGGCATCAGCGACTGCGACTGTGGTGGCCGCTGTTGTGCTGTCACTGGGCTTGGTTCTGACGACTGAGGCAAGGTGTAGAGCGATGGAGGGTTGACATAATGACCCGCTCCCTGAGATGATTCACCCTGGACTTCGGGCGGTTTGGAAGCTGATGACTGTT
Source organism: Amorphophallus konjac (assembly GCA_022559845.1). Lineage (NCBI taxonomy): Eukaryota > Viridiplantae > Streptophyta > Magnoliopsida > Alismatales > Araceae > Amorphophallus > Amorphophallus konjac. The sequence goes on along the minus strand of CM040122.1, from coordinate 266,762,953 downwards.
CAGTTTTCTCCATCAGCTGCTTCTTCAGCAAGTCTATCTCTTGCTGATATTTTAGAAGTAGCATCAAGACCGATGGGTCCATAGTTGCTGTGGCGGGGATAGCTTCCGATGTTTCCACGGACGCACCCTCGGGCAGGATGTCGAGGAGAACGCCATCTTCTTCCTCTGCCGTTACCACATTGGCGGTCAAGACAGGAGCCTTGTCATCCCACTGGTGGTAGACCCGGGGTTGTTCCCCTTTAGTCGTCGCCAGGAGCTACCTTGCGGCTTCTGCTCTTCGAGTATTCGGCCCTGGCCGTGCGGCCAATTTAGCCAACTCGCAGGGATCTTCAGGAAGTCCCTCGTATTGGTTGAATATGCCGACCATGTTGCAGGCGAAGACCTGCATCCTTCTTCTCTGTCGATGGACCCTTCTCTTAGCTCGATCTGGGAAGGTCAGCCTCTCAAATACAGAAGTTCTTCTTGTTCCTTCCCGCCTAGGGGTGACTTCATTGGCTTCGATCTCGAAGCCGTCATCATAGCCGTTGTCGTTAACTGACGACAACATCATCCCTTCTCTTTCATTTCCTTCAACTGCCATTGATGGGCAGTAGTCTTCATTGGTGGTGGCTGCTTGCATCAACCGCTGCTGCCCAAGCGAGGGGTTGCCTAGCCCTCGAAAATAGTTCCTGACCAAGTTGGTAATCTCTTCTCGACCCCGCTCTTGATGCAGCACGGGGGACAGTTGCCGACCTCCCACAGGAGGGGTATAAGCTAGCCGAGCTCTATCGGCAGGTTGCTGGAACCTTCATCCCACAGCTGGGACGTTGGCTTGGCGGGCGCAGGCCCGGAAACTTTCACGGCGTGGAGGGTCCGTGACCACTTCTTCTTCTTTTGAGACCGGGCCCCTTTCTCTCCTCCCTTCCGCTCCGTCGTGAGCAGGGCGACGGCGGATGGGTGCAGCTTGGTGAACAGGTTGGACCCTCTGTTTAAATTTCCTTGGCCTGGGGGCCAACTTCTCTTGGCCGTAATGGCCGACTTCTTCTCTTTCTGCCCTCCTTCCAGCGAGGGCTTGATATGAGTTACGAACGGGGATGGAAGGGACAACCTGATCCGGGACTATCGGCGCGTCGCGTCCATTGTGGAAGACGCGCATGCCACCAACCATCATAGATTTACCGGATTGAGAGAGGGTTCTGGTAACCACAGTAGTACTCTTCCGGATTTGCCTGCGCTGACGTCCTCCAGAGCTCCTGTTCACATCATCGGGGCGGACCCCATGGACAGCATGGTGCACCAGGCAGCTGGCGACCAAGGTTGGACTCTTGAGCGAGTCGTGGCGGCATCGGGCCTTCAGAGGCTCTATGTTCTTTGTAGCTCCCTCGACAGGCTCCGAGGGTTTCACCTCCAGCATGTCCACGAAGGCTAACCCCAAGAAGTTGGGGAAGCCAACGGCGACAGGGAAGCTGCCGAACACCGTGGGCACCGCCAGGTACCCTTGCGCATGATCATCAACAATTGATGGGCCAAAGCCGACGCCAGTCAACCCAGTTGTCACCATAGTTCGCTTGCAAAAACAAACAAACCAATGATCAGTAACCATTGGGAGGGCCTCGAAGCCCAAGTATCTCGGCAAAGGGATGAAAGGTGACACCAGTCCCACCGGGCGTGCCAGACTGTTTGCGATGGGAAATCTTGCTCTTATTTTTTATTTATTTATTTAGGTTTATTTGGTTTATTTCACGTGTCGATCAACCAATTAACTAACTAGTACTTTAACTTACTGATTGACTGTGCGGGCGTGCCAGTCACGTGAGTGACGAGTTTATTATGCACTCATTCTGACCCGTGTCGGGCGAGAGAGAGATTCGGTCGGGACCAGCATGATAAGTACAATATGAAGTGATCTAGAAGGGGAGGGGATGAATAGATCACTGTTTTTAAAGATTAAAAAAAAATTCTGCAGAGTATATTGCTAAATGCAAATAACCTTGAGCTCAGGCTAACGAATATGATGCAGTGCAGTTAATAGCTCAAGCAAATAGAAGGCATATCATGATAGTACCACAATCGATCGCACAAGGGCTCAGAGGATTTTAAGGTGGTTCGGTCCTTCAGACCTACATCCACCCCACACTCAAACCGAGTGTGGCTTCACTAAAGGCTGGGCAACACAGCTTGCCAGACAACTGCTGATACACAGCTTCCCAGGAGAACAACCTCTCCTCTTCCTCCTACCCGGAGGGAACCTCTAGCGACCTGCAGTCACTAGAACCCAGAGACTTACGTCTCTCTTCCTCTTTACCAAGAGGGAACCCCACTAGTAGCAACCCTGCTACTAGTGAACCAGAGGTCGAAGACCCCTCTTCCTCCCAACCCGGAGGGAACCTACAAGCAGCTCACCTGCTGCTTGCAAACAGGAGAATGAATCTCCCTTCTCCTGATCTCACAGGAGGACCCCGACCTCAATCCAGAGGATCGGAAACACAAACAAGGACAGTGGAAGAAAGATAAGAACAATAAACGGAAAAATACGAACGAAGAAAAATCAAATGCCAGAAAATGGAAACAATGTAGCTCAATACAGAGCAATAGACTTCGGATTTGATCCGCAAGTCAGAACAACTCTTCTGATCACTCTTCTGCTCTCTCTCTCTTTTTCTTTCTCTGCTATTCTTTCTTCTTTCTTTTCTTCTCCTGGATCGAAGGGCTCTCAATTTTCTTGTTTTTTCTTCTATGCCTCTCTTCTTCGATCACCTTCATCTGAGGACGAAGGATTCTATTTATAGCTGAACAGCAGGTGGATAGGGCACAAAATGCGTGTGCCTCCCACGCTCGATCCAGAATCTTCCTGCCACGTGCCTTTATCAGATTGGTTCCTCTTGTCTCGGATCACGTGCAGCCCTGGAGTGTGGAATGTTCTTCCTCGGACCTGTAATGAGAGTAAGTCCTTTAATACGCTGCATGGCCATTAAAACCAAAACTGCATGAGGTATAGTAACAACACGACATGACTATTACTCGAGATGACATAAGAACGACACGAGATACTCTGTAACAGGTCAGATACACAGAAGAAAATGACACGAGGAGAGGTTATAAGCAAAAGAGACACGAGGTCACGAATGCAAAAACAACACGAGGACAACACGGGCTAACGACAGAGACCGACATGAAGACTAAAGCGAGAAACCAACACGAGGACAGAATATAACGAAACGACTCGAGGTGAAAACAACACGAGGTGAAGTTTGACACGAAGTAAAAAGCAACAACACGAAGTATAGTGGTGACAAACACACACTATATATATAGAAAATGACACGAAGCCAGTAAGAACAGCACGAGATGAAAACAAGACGGGCTGATAACGACACGAAGTCGAAACAGTAAATAACACGGGATCAGCCTGCACGAGGTAAAACTACACGAAGACTTAAGACGACACGAGGTGGCAATAAGGAGAACGACATGAAAACAACATGGACTAGCAACCGGAACCGACACGAAGTCAAACAGTACAACACGAGGTGTTGTAACCAAGAAGAAGTGCCAATCAACACGAAGACAGTATGCAGAGAAACGACTCGAAGTGAGATGAGAACAGAATGAAACAAAGAAGACGACACGGAGTGCATAAAACCAACACGAAGACGTGGACTATAGTAACCGTCACGAAGTGTGGTTACTAAGTAGGAACGACACGAGGTCTACAGGAAAACTACTCGAAGTTCATCAGAACTTTTAGAGCAGCTTCAGGAACACGACACGAAGTCATGAGAAGAGAAAACAATCACAAAGTGAAACGAACACTTGAACTTAGACTGACTTAGAGACTCAGCGAATGGACTCGAAGACAGGAATACAAAGGATGACATGGAACCAACACAGTAAACAAATACTGCACGAGGTGAAAGACAACACTCAATCAGACGACAACATGGCTAGCTCGACACGAGGTGAAAACGCGAAGCAAGAACTACATGATGTTTGAGGAAAACAGCACGAAGACAGAACATGAACGAACACACGCAGTGTTACCTCTTAGCAGCTAATTCATATAAGACCATGGATAACTCAAGTGCAGGATATCTGAAAAATAACAAGAACAATTAACATAGTGTTGCTCATCATCAAAACACTTAGGGAAGACACACAAGCCAACAATCTCCCCCTTTTTGATGATGGCAACACTATATTAAATATGAGAGATAAGTTCAAAAGAGATCAATTCAGGATATATGATGCAGACAACTTAAAGCATACTTGCTTCCTTACCACCCCTGAGAAACCTGAACACTCCCCCTGAACACAGCAACAGTTTACCTCAAACTTGATAACTAACTCCCCCTCAACAAACTAACTCCCCCTCAACACTACTCTGAACCCCCGACACAATTCTCTCCCCCTTTGACATCATCAAAACTAGGGGCAAATCTGAAGATACAGAGAAAGGAAAATTGCTGACTATAGAGAGAAAAACAGGACAGAGTAAGGCAGATAAATGGAGACTATTGAGATGTTTAGTCAATTAAGAAAGCCATTAATTTTATGTGAGGATTTTTGAGGATCAGTTAGTCAGACTGTGCAAAAACTGTGAATAAGGATTCGCTCCATACACAGAACCAGATTCTAAGCAAGTGAGGTACAAGATACCAGTTTGATCAAAATAAGTCTTTACTGAGAGAGTATTATGTAAGACAGTCAGAAGACAAAGACCTGTGGTATTGAGAACAAACAAATCAAAAGCTATACTTCAAGTGAGCAGGATCTTTAAAGATGGTCAAGATCAAAGGTAAGTCTGTCAAGTACACCTTTGACATTAGGGAGACACCTTGTTTAGAGGCAAGAATCCCCAGTTACTCGGTGGCAGGACCACATTACCCCTTCAGATAAGAGGACAGAGATAGTATTCTAGCTGGTGTTGACATTAAGGTGACACCTTTATCTGAGGCCAGACACCCCAGTTACTAACCAGATATGTACCATAGCTCTGTATGATCAAGACAACTACTAAGACCAGATAATTACTGCCATCTCATGACATGGGAAACATTCACTTCATTGATGAAAATCCCAGTTTCTCAATGAGCAGTTAACAAAGTTGATAACAATTTTATGAAATTTGTTTTTATTAACCAGCTCTTAAAACCTTGTTAATGAAGCTTGAGTCCGTTTGAGAACAATACACCAGATCCAAGGTGATACAGACTAAAGCACAAAGTACCTCATTTCGGACTCAACATTGACTAAGTAGGTATGCAGTACTGACTAGATCAGAAGACAGTTACCGTGTAGGAAGATAATCTTTGAATTCAGATTTTGATCTCAGTGGGACTAACAGCTGAAATTCCAACAAGAAATTAGATGAACAGTCTTAAAGGATAAAGCATCCAACTCTTTCTTTTATACACCTCATCAACCTGATTCTCTTTTGATGTCAGCAAAATGTCGTTCGGAGTATGTTCAAATTAGGTCAAGGATCAAAACACCTATTATAAATCAGCTCCCCCTGAGACCTTGACCCCAACACAAACTTAACCAAGACAACCCTCAAAATACTTCAAAGAGAACACCATGAAGTTTGGACAGACTATTCAATCAAAACGGAGTGAGTCACCAAACACTCATAATGAAGTTATTTCTTCAGCAACAGATGATGAATATGATAAGCATAATAACACATGACATGGTATTCAGAAATCAATTTTTCAATCATGAAATTCTGTAAATACCTAGTTCTCTGCGCAGAGTGCTAAATTTTTCAGTATCCAGTGGCTTAGTAAAGATATCTGCAATTTGTGAGTTAGTGCCAACATGGATCAACTCAAAAGTCCTCCTAGCTACTTCATCTCGAATAAAATGATGCCTGATTTCAATATGTTTGGTTCGGGAATGAAGTACAGGATTCTTTGCAATATTTATTGCACTAGTATTGTCACAAAAGATAGAAGTACAACCTAGCTCAACCGAGTAGTCCAGAAGCTGGTGTTTTATCCATATAACCTGTGTGCCACAGCTCCCTGCTGCCACATACTCAGCTTCAGCAGTAGAGAGAGCCACAGAGTGTTGCTTCTTGGATCCCCAAGAGACTAAGCACCCTCCTAGAAATTCGCAGTGACCACTAGTGCTCTTCCTGTCCAATTTACATCCTGCATAATCTGCATCAGTGTATGCAATGAGATCTAAACTACATGATGCAGGATACCAGAGACCTAGATCATGGGTGGCAGATAAGTATCTAAAAATTCTCTTTACAGCTGCCAGATGCAATTCAGTAGGCCTAGCCTGGTATCTGGCACACATCCCTACACTAAATTGAATGTCGGGCCTGGATGCAGTTAAGTAGAGGAGTGAACCGATCATACCTCTATATAGTTTAGCATCCACCTCTTTACCTTTTTCGTCTGAATCCAGTGAGGAGCTGGTACCCATGGGTGTTGAGATTGTCTTGAGGTTGGTCATTCCAAACCTTTTCAGCATCTCCAGAGTATACTTGGTTTGATTTATGAAACAACCATCCTCCATTTGTTTGACCTGCAGCCCAAGAAAGTATTTTAGTTCGCCAACTAGACTCATTTCAAATTCTTGGGACATAGACTCAGAAAAATCTTTACATAATTTTGAATTGTTAGATCCGAAAATGATATCATCAACATATACCTGGACTACAATTAACTCCTTTCCGAGACTTTTAGTGAAGAGGGTTTGGTCAACCTTACCTCGAATGTAGCCCTTGCTCACAAGGAACTCAGAAAGTCTCTCATACCAGGCTCGGGGAGCCTGCTTCAATCCATAAAGGGCTTTATTCAACCTAAAAACCATGTTAGGCTGAACAGAGAAATTAAACCCAGGAGGTTGTTCAACATATACCTCTTCCTTCAATAACCCATTTAAGAATGCGCTTTTGACATCCATTTGCTGTAGCCGAATGTTTCTAGAGCATGCAAATGCAAACAGAATTCTTATAGCTTCCATCCTAGCTACTGGTGCATAGGATTCATCAAAATCCACACCAAATTCCTGACTGTAGCCTTGAGCTACAAGTCTTGCTTTGTTTCTAGAGATAGCTCCATTTTCATCAATCTTATTTTTGAAAACCCATTTAGTGCCAATGACATGAGTGTTTTCAGGTCTAGGAACTAGTTTCCATACATTATTTTTCTCAAATTGATTTAATTCCTCACCCATGGAGGATACCCAAGAGTCATGCTTTAAAGCCTCTTCCACAGTCTTGGGTTCTACCTGAGATGTCAAGGCAGCTAAGTCCTGTTCTTGGACATTTCTAAAATGAGACCTTGTCCTAGTGGGGTCATGCAAATTACCTATGACATTTTCACTAGGGTGGTCTTTGTGAAAGATTACCTCACCTGAGGGTTCACCTACCTCAGTTGCTTCTTCTTGTTGTAGGTTTTCTGGTTGAGCAGTTTGCTGCATCTCTTCTTCTTCAATTTTCTCCAAGAAATCTCCCTCATCAGATGGCTCCCTGTCATCATTTATCTTTTTGTCAGATAGAACATTCTCATCAAACACTACATGAGGTGTTTCTTCAACAGTTTGCTCATCTTTATTGAAGACTCTGTAAGCCCTAGAGGTTTCTGAATATCCGAGAAAGATTCCAGGAGAGCTTCTTGCTTCAAACTTATCCAAACCATTCTTACCATTATTGTGGATGAAACATTTGGAACCAAAGATTTTAAAGTAAGAAATGTTTGGCAGCTTACCCTTGAGGAGTTCATAAGGAGTTTTCTTATGAGTAGGTCTTACCAAGGCTCGATTTAAAATGTAGCATGCTGTATTTGCAGCTTCTGCCCAAAATCTCCTTGGAAGTCCACTCTCAATCAGCATAGTCCTGGCCATTTCAATTATTGACCTGTTTCTTCTCTCAACAATTCCATTCTGCTCCGGTGTCCTGGGAGAAGAAAATCTGTGAGTCACTCCCTCTCTTGAGCAAAATTCAGAGAATGAAGAGTTTTCAAATTCTCCTCCATGGTCAGACTGAATTGTAATGATATTATGTTCACCTTGCAGTTTGATTTTATTAAAAAGTTCTTCAAAGTGAACAAAAGCATCATTTTTATTTGCTAAACAGAACAACCAAGAAAATCTAGTGAAGTCATCAACTATGACTAGACCATATCTCTTACCTGACAGGCTTTGTATTCGAGTAGGACCAAAGAGATCCATGTGCAAGTGCTGTAGTGGTTTAGATGAGAGACCCTCAGTTCTCAACTTAAAAACTGCACGAGTCTGTTTACCTTGAGCACAAGCATCACAGAGCTTGGACCCTAACAGGAATTTTATTTTGGGCAAACCTCTGACTAGGTTATAATTAGACAGTTTATTCAAAGTAGACACACTAGCGTGGCCTAGACGCCTATGCCAGTCAAAAGCAACCTGTTCAGAATTAGCAGACAGACACAAGTTTGTTTCAGAATTATCATCTAGATCAACGATGTACACATTATTTACTCTATGACCTTTGAACATGATGTTATCAGAATTCAGCTCAAAGACAGTGCAAGAGTTGTGGTCAAAGAGTACCTTGTGTCCTTTGTCACAAAGCTGACTTATACTTACCAAGTTGTGCTGAAGTCCTTCTACAAGATACACATCTTCAATGGAGTTAGTAGAGGACTTACCAACCGTACCAATTCCAATTATTCTTCCTCTGTTATTTCCTCCGAATTTGACCAAGCCCCCAAGCTTCATTTTTAGTTTGCTGAATTTGGACCGGTCACCTGTCATGTGCCTGCTACAGCCGCTGTCAAGATACCACTTGTTATGCTCAGCTGCCAGGCTGACCTGCAAAAATTCAGACAGAGTAATGTGGGACCCAATTCAAATTGGGTCCAAAGCCAGTTTTCAGATTATGCAAAAAGTACTTGGGAACCCATATCTGTTTTACTATTTTCTTCAGTGGTTTTATGTGGGTTGATTCTTCCCTTTTGGCATTTCTTGGTGGGTGTTGAATGAACTTATTCCCATTTGAACTATGCTGTTTCTGAACACAAACATTGTTGGTTGTCCTCTTAGAGGATACGCGTGTGTGTTGAGCATAATTCAGGTAAGCATTTTTACTCCAATAAAATTTGTGCTGAAACTGGTGAACGTTGCCATGCTGTACTTGATAATTAGCATGATGAGCTTTCTTAACAAAATTTTTCACTCTTTTTGTGACATCAATAGGACTGGTTCTGTGAGAACCTTTGTTCCCCACCTGTTGCACATGAGCAGTTCTTGTTTCAGGGTTTCCCGACTTAGGTTGCTGACCAATGGATTGAATGAATTTGTCGGTCGAAAACTTCATTGTAGAGACAGATTTGGAACTGGATGGTGTTTCTAGTTTCTCTTTGCCTTTGGCGGGGCAGAACGTGGTAGTCTTAAATTCAAAGGGTTTTTTACTAGTAGGATTGTATCCTAATCCCTCCCTATTGAAGTTTACCCTCGACCCCAGAAGGACATTCAGGTTGTTTCTCCCCTCTGTAAACTTCTCAAGCACTTTTTCTTTGTCCTCAATCTCCTTCTTAAATTCATTGCATTGGTCCTGAAGTTCCTGATTAACTTTTCTAACTGCCTCATATTTTTCAGCCATCAGTCTAATCTCTCCTTTACACTCTTCAGCTTTACACTTCAGCTCATCTATTCTAGCTAGACTCTCCTCTCTTTCCATTCTCAACCTCTCAATCTCACCTTTAACCTGGTCTAGCTCAATGACCATCTCCTTGGTTTTCATGCTATCAGTGACAATAGAAGAGTGTTCTTCAGACAATGAATGAAACTTACGTCTAAGCATTCTGTGCTCCTTGTTTAAACAATTATATTTACTTAACAGGTCGCCATAGGCGTCCTCCCAATCATCCAAAGTAAAATTCTCAAACAGGTTTGTTACCTCTTTCTCATGATCGGCCATGAGGCAGGTCTTCTCTTCATTTTCACTGGACGAAGTGGCTTCTGGGTCCTCCTCCTCATCGCTCCATGTGCACAGCATGGCCTTCTTCTTCTTGTGCACCATCTTCTTCTGGTGTCCTGGAGCCTTAGCTCGTAGCTCTGGACATTCACTTTTCATGTGACCGGGTTTCTGACAATGATAGCAAGTGATCTTCTTAGCAGACCGGTTCTTCTCAAATCCTCGCTCAGGAGACTTCATTGCACCATTAAATTTCTTCCTCCTGTAGAATTTTCCTTTAGTTCTCAGGAACTTTCTGAATTGCCTGGTGAGCATAGCTCGCTCGTCCTTGTCCAGGTCTGAGAATCCATCAGAGCCTTCGCTGCTATCATCACTGCTGCTGCTGCTGCTGTTGTTCTTCTTAGCATGTCGTGAGACCTTCAGAGCAACATTCTTTCCCTTTCTGTCATGCCCATCGTTTCCATGTCTGAAATTGATTTCATGGGTCATGAGGGATCCAATCAGCTGGGTCACTGTCATGATGGATAAATTTCTTGATTCCTCTATTACAGTCACCTTGGTTTCCCAGACGGGAGTTAGAGACCTAAGGATCTTCCTGACTATATCTTCTTGTTGAATATCCTTTCCAAGGCCTTTCAGACTGTTGATGATCACGGATAGTCTGGCATACATTTCTGTGATCGGCTCCTCTGGCTTCATCTTAAATAACTCATATTGAGTTGTAAGTATGTTGATCTTGGTAGCCTTCACCTGAGATGTGCCCTCATGAATTAACTGCAAATCATCCCACATTTCCTTTGCAGTCTTGCACGCTGAGATCCTTGAATACTCTTCCGGGTGAACGGCGCACTGTATGATGTTAACAGCTGTCCAATTCAGTGCGGAGAGTTTGACCTGATCTTCTGTCCACATATCTTCATTTGGTGGAAGGGTGTATGGACCATTTGTGATAACTTTCCATAGCTTGTGGCTTTGGGCCCTGATAAAGACTTCCATCCTGTTCTTCCAGAAGAAGTAATTATTACCATCAAAGAAGGGGGGACGGTTGATAGACTGCGCATCAGCTATGAAACTGCGAGGACCAGTGGATCCGTTTCCCTGGCCGTTGGACCACATTCTGGGAAAAACCTGCTCTGATACCAACTGATAAGTACAATATGAAGTGATCTAGAAGGGGAGGGGATGAATAGATCACTGTTTTTAAAGATTAAAAAAAAATTCTGCAGAGTATATTGCTAAATGCAAATAACCTTGAGCTCAGGCTAACGAATATGATGCAGTGCAGTTAATAGCTCAAGCAAATAGAAGGCATATCATGATAGTACCACAATCGATCGCACAAGGGCTTAGAGGATTTTAAGGTGGTTCGGTCCTTCAGACCTACATCCACCCCACACTCAAACCGAGTGTGACTTCACTAAAGGCTGGGCAACACAGCTTGCCAGACAACTGCTGATACACAGCTTCCCAGGAGAACAACCTCTCCTCTTCCTCCTACCCGGAGGGAACCTCTAGCGACCTGCAGTCACTAGAACCCAGAGACTTACGTCTCTCTTCCTCTTTACCAAGAGGGAACCCCACTAGTAGCAACCCTGCTACTAGTGAACCAGAGGTCGAAGACCCCTCTTCCTCCCAACCCGGAGGGAACCTACAAGCAGCTCACCTGCTGCTTGCAAACAGGAGAATGAATCTCCCTTCTCCTGATCTCACAGGAGGACCCCGACCTCAATCCAGAGGATCGGAAACACAAACAAGGACAGTGGAAGAAAGATAAGAACAATAAACGGAAAAATACGAACGAAGAAAAATCAAATGCCAGAAAATGGAAACAATGTAGCTCAATACAGAGCAATAGACTTCGGATTTGATCCGTAAGTCAGAACAAGTCTTCTGATCACTCTTCTGCTCTCTCTCTCTTTTTCTTTCTCTGCTATTCTTTCTTCTTTCTTTTCTTCTCCTGGATCGAAGGGCTCTCAATTTTCTTATTTTTTCTTCTATGCCTCTCTTTTTCGATCACCTTCATCTGAGGACGAAGGATTCTATTTATAGCTGAACAACAGGTGGATAGGGCACAAAATGCGTGTGCCTCCCACGCTCGATCCAGAATCTTCCTGCCACGTGCCTTTATCAGATTGGTTCCTCTTGTCTCGGATCACGTGCAGCCCTGGAGTGTGGAATGTTCTTCCTCGGACCTGTAATGAGAGTAAGTCCTTTAATACGCTGCATGGCCATTAAAACCAAAACTGCATGAGGTATAGTAACAACACGACGTGACTATTACTCGAGATGACATAAGAACGACACGAGATACTCTGTAACAGGTCAGATACACAGAAGAAAATGACACGAGGAGAGGTTATAAGCAAAAGAGACACGAGGTCACGAATGCAAAAACAACACGAGGACAACACGGGCTAACAACAGAGACCGACATGAAGACTAAAGCGAGAAACCAACACGAGGACAGAATATAACGAAACGACTCGAGGTGAAAACAACACGAGGTGAAGTTTGACACGAAGTAAAAAGCAACGACACGAAGTATAGTGGTGACAAACACACACTATATATATAGAAAACGACACGAAGCCAGTAAGAACAGCACGAGATGAAAACAAGACGGGCTGATAACAACACGAAGTCGAAATAGTAAATAACACGGGATCAGCCTGCACAAGGTAAAACTACACGAAGACTTAAAACGACACGAGGTGGCAATAAGGAGAACGACATGAAAACAACATGGACTAGCAACCGAAACCGACACGAAGTCAAACAGTACAACACGAGGTGTTGTAACCAAGAAGAAGTGCCAATCAACACGAAGACAGTATGCAGAGAAACGACTCGAAGTGAGATGAGAACAGAATGAAAACAAAGAAGACGACACGGAGTGCATAAAACCAACACGAAGACGTGGACTATAGTAACCGTCACGAAGTGTGGTTACTAAGTAGGAACGACACGAGGTCTACAGGAAAACTACTCGAAGTTCATCAGAACTTTTTAGAGCAGCTTCAGGAACACGACACGAAGTCATGAGAAGAGAAAATAATCACAAAGTGAAACGAACACTTGAACTTAGACTGACTTAGAGACTCAGCGAATGGACTCGAAGATAGGAATACAAAGGATGACATGGAACCAACACAGTAAACAAATACTGCACGAGGTGAAAGACAACACTCAATCAGACGACAACATGGCTAGCTCGACACGAGGTGAAAACGCGAAGCAAGAACTACATGATGTTTGAGGAAAACAGCACGAAGACAGAACATGAACGAACACACGCAGTGTTACCTCTTAGCAGCTAATTCATATAAGACCATGGATAACTCAAGTGCAGGATATCTGAAAAATAACAAGAACAATTAACATAGTGTTGCTCATCATCAAAACACTTAGGGAAGACACACAAGCCAACACAGCAGTCCGCCATACCATAAAGGCTATGGCGTTAATTACATCCCCCACGAGGAAGGAAAACCTTTACTTAATTGCCGAGATAGTGGACTGTCGAGGCCGGAATAAAGATGCGATGTTATGAACATGACAAGATCACATGAGATGCATCTATTTATCATGCAAGAGAGGCATGGTTTGTTAAATTGGAGACCCTCGGTACAAGGCGGAGGACGTAGGTCCGAAGACCACCATCGCGCATAGCGAAGACTTCCGATCAGGCGTAACCCGGTCTTCCGTCAGTGCCACTTGATATACCCAAGGGCCTATGCAGGCATGCACACACGATACTTATGACGACGTTAAGCATGGCAATAGAGTTATGAAATGAACAATGACCAATCAAGTTTAATAGACACCGCTAAAGTGACGAAGGTGGCAACATATGCATGATGACGAAAGCAAAATGCTAACACACATGGTATTAAAAGCATGATAATAAGCTCGTCCGGGGCTTGAGGAACTTCTTCCTTACTTGGTTTATTATTGATTAGGGTGGCTGATCTCGACCACGGGAGGCGAGAATGGTAACACAAGCATGATAACGTAAGCGAAGCGCTGACGGACATGGTAGTGAAAGCATGATAATAAGATTATCCGGGGCTTGAGCAACCCCTTCCTAATTCGGTTTATTACTAATTATGGTTTATTAGTCTCGACCAAAGGAGACGAGGATTACTCCGGAGGTGAGCAAGTGATCAGAATAGTGCAACCATTCGAAACCGGTGCGATCGCGCGTAGGGATAGGTTTCCCGACGCGACCAAACGTAGGTAGAAGGGCTTAACCCGGTGCGCCCCTGGCCATGGTCAAAATGGCGCGGCAGGCATGGGGCGCGCCGGTTTAAGGCGCGCCGGGAAAGAGCCATTCGATTCATAAAAAACATGAGTCTAATGTTAATACGGCGCGGGGGGGTATCACGCCGGATTAGGGCGTGCCGGTTTAGCTGATTTTTATGAGAATTTTGAAACCATTTAAACTTATTAAGATGTTTTAAAGGTTTAAAGGTTTAATTGGGTTTATTGCCTGTTGAATTGAAGTCTGGGGCTCTCCAGGAGCAGAGTCATGAGCTAGTGCGAGGTTCATACTCGAGCACGGAGGCTCCTTGACTCGGAATGAATGTTTTATTATGGCCAGTCCACAGAAACGACTTGTTTGTCTAAAACCTACCAAAAATTGGGCAACATCTCCCCTGTCCCTAAAAGGTTGCAGGAGAGGAATGGGGCCATACCCACTTGTGGAGTAAGCCCCTAAACTGTCGGTCTGCGTAATAGCAGCCAGCAAATTTCCAACAGACAGGATACCCCGAGGATGAGCCTGCGAGGGGCACCAAAGCTCCGTGGGTGAAGATAGAGGGATGAGGCAGGTGATAATGGAAGCGACACCCCGAGGACTAGCCTACGAGGGGCGGGCAACCCACAGCCTGCACTATATCCCTTAGAGAGACCGACCATTAGGGAGAGAAGCTCCGAGGACTAGCCTGCTAGGAGCACGCATCCCTTAGTCATCGTAGGATCCCAAATTACTGGGTTTAGGATTGTTGGGCTGAAGCCCCTATCACTGTCTGCTGTGTGGCCTTTAGGGAGCATCTACCACTGAGAGGTAGGGCCCCTCGACCAATTAGCAGCTCTGTGAAACAATAGGGAATGTCCCCCTCCCCGGATGACTGAGATAAAACCGACGGAACTCAAACGGCCTAATGGCTGCAAACAACAAACAAGAGGAATGAGGGCATTCGGTATAGACGGATTATCAGACACAAGGTTGAGGCATCGATGCTCGCGAGATTGGGCTAGCATTCCCAGAGGAACAGACGATTAGCAATCACACAGAGGGATAGTTGGTACATAGATGAGATAATCTAACTACATACGCATATGCTCGAATGACTAGAATGCAATAATCACCAGAAGGGTCTTGCCGTTCTGGAGGTGGCTCCCAACTCTCCTGGGTAATAAAGCAATGCAATGAGGAGAGGGAATGGAGGTCGGCCCTCATATCAAAGGGGGAAGAGGCGTATGCATAGGCACAACTCTATCCCCAGAGGATGCAAAGACCATCGAATAAGACACAGACGCTGCGTCGATGGGAAGGACCCGGGGAGGGGTCATCTCTATAGCCCATGATATCTCAGGGCATATTCGGAGCCGGAGAAATCGGAATCGGAAACCATACGCAGAAGGACACCGACGTGTACACCGACTGAGATAGCAGTGGGGAAAGGAGACAGGGCGTCAAACATTCAATCCACCAAAAGATTCATATACGCATACCACCACCCCATAGATGGGAGGGAGCCAATATATTCATTACAAATCCGACGCTGGCGTTGTGGCACGGACGTCGTTCACTGTTTACAGTTAAACATTTACAGAGGGAGAGCGAGGCGAAGAGAAGACGAGGAGGGAGGGGGAAGAGAGATTGGCTCATATCATTGCCATCCTCCCCCTTTCTCATTTACATTCGGTCAAAGGGAAACAAATCGGCAGACAGCGGGAAGAAAGCAAACGACCCACCTACCCTCAAAACAGAGTATCGGGATGCCTCTTTCTTCTCCGACTCCGGAGGGCTTCAGACGGGGATGGAAGATGGTGGCCTGAGGAACCCTCGGTGAGACCCTGCTTCTTTCGCAAGGAAAGACCCTCTCCTCTTTGAAGGCGATTGACTCTCTCTAATTCACCTCTCCGAACCCTTTCTATTCTGTTATCCCCCCCTCTTTCTCCTTCTCTTTTTTTCTTTTCCCCTCACCACCTTTTGTTTTTGAGCAGCCACCTATATATAGAAGCAAGCTCGAAGCCTCATCCGGCGTGAGGAATGGCGCACTGGGAAAGAGCTTTGTTGCCTTTTGCGCGCCGGAATAGTAGGGCGCCGGCTAATAGGGCGCGCCGATTTAGGGCACGCGGTATTAGCATCATTCGCACATCGCAGGTCAGCCGATGAATCCGGGGATGGTTCCGGGGATCACCATGAACATTTATCTCGCCATCGTTCTTCAAAACCTCAACGAGATGCCTTTTCGAAGCTCTCAGGATGACGTACGGCCATTCTCGAAACTTCAGATGACTTTGGTTTGCACACGCGGGTTTTTCATTGACACGGCTCTCGGTGCTATGATAAGTGCCGCTGGCTCAGTCTGGCTTGTGCTCAAAGCTTCCTGGAGGGTGGGATAACACCCGGGATAGTTTCGCCTAGGCTGGGCGATCATTCGGCCACTAACGGGGCCATCTTGGCGGGAAGCCATACCTGTGCCGGGTGACCGGGATCTTTTGCCGACAGAGTTTTCGGTCCTCCGTTCTGAAGAGCCAAGGGTACTCTTTCATCTCAGGAGAGTCTTTCATGAGGTGGGTAGCCACCGAGTAGACCATCGTCCTTGGTCGGGCAACGGGTGTAGTGTATGCGGCACAACGGAGTCGATGCCGGTTCATTGGGCAGGCTTGGTCGCACTGCCGGTTGGTTGTAAGTTCATCTCGGTTCTCCTGAGGTGAAGTCCCCATGTTCATACGGGGTAACTCGAGGCTCTGGCAGCTTGAGAAGTCTTCAATATGTTGATATTTATCAGCTTCTGTGCTTCAGTGGGCCTTGTCATTCATCTTCGAGGCTTGGTCGCCGCGGGTGATATTTTGAGTGCCAACAGATGCTTATCCACACGTTTAGTTTGCCAGGCGACTGCCATGCTTATCCATTCATTGGGTTACCTGTCATGAACAAAACAGCACGTATGTCAGTCATATGAGAGTGGAAAATAACAATGACTTATAGTGTTTATCCATTATCAAAACCAAGCCATTATCAAAACCAAGAATGTCCAATAGCTCAAATGACCACAAGATGATGTCGAATGACTCAAATGACCTCAGTATGACTGAATTAACCACAAGGGCACAACATTCTTCCCATTTTTGATGATGGCAACACTGTGAGTCATTATGTGACAGTAATATCCAAGATGATAAAGTTTATGACATATGCGACATGTGCAGCTCAAGATCCATGATAGTGAAAGCATGTGAATGCGGATATGTATGCATGGATGATCAAAGCATATGAATGCTATGCAATTATGCAAACCCATGCAATTATGCAAACCCCCATCAACATATGAAGACTCAAAGCTCACAAGGTTCTCTCCCCCGTGGACTCTCTCCCATCCACAATTCACTCTCCCCCTTTGACAACTCACAAAGGCCGCACAAAGGACGGACAAAGGTATTAGCTCATAAAGGACTCACAACAACACATTTTCTCCCCCTTTGACAGCAGCAAAAAGAAGGGATAAGGTAGAGAAGGTGACGGATGTCTGTGATACCAGAGCTGAAAGGAGTTGAGAGCAAGCCATTGGAAACACGCCGTGAGCAATGTACATGGTTCAAAGCTAATGAAATCCGAGATCAACAATAGAGTTCCAAAACCATCTATATGCATGTTTTAATAGAAATGAACCATAAGGGCATATCATGGCAGTGGTGAACTTTCCTTTGTCTTAAACATTCATATTCAATAACTTCATCGGGAATAGCACCAACTAGTATTGAGGTGAAACAAGCATGACTTTAGCATGGAATTTTATGATTTCAGCACTGTTTTGCATGATCTTTGGCGGTTTGATGCACATGACTCATATTTTACGAGCAATCGAGTCTAGTACATGCCTCCTAGCCGTAAGAATACACGTTGTTTAGACGTCAGTATTCCTAGGTATTTGGTAAGACTAACTGTTATGCTTCAGAATGAACAGAGATAGCAAAGTCACGTCATGACATATTCGATCTCATTTCTTTGATGAGAAGATATATTTCTCAGCAATTATGCCAGTGCTCTGCCTAGAGTCTAAAAGAATTAAGATAGAGATAACAGGGGCACATCATGACATATCATTCGTCACTTGATTTGATGACGTGACATATTTCTCCGTGCAACAATATCATTGCTCTGTCAAATTGATTTTCAGGAATTCCAGCTCATCAAGATGTTTAAAAATAATACTAAGCTTCAGTATTTCAACCAACATTGCTATGACTTTTGAAATTTCAGATTTCAGGATAGTCATTCAAGGCACAACATGCAATCTCTAGTTAAGGCCTATTAAAACCACAGAACATAGATGATTTCAAAAGATATATCAGAATGTCAAGGGAATCATTAAATCTCAACCATTATAATTGGATGGGCAATCATCAGTTTATATAATAGAAAGCTCTTACACCACTGATCTGTCTGTCTCATGATCTCAATTTTTAAACTGGAGGCCATTGAAGTTCAGATTGTAAATGATTAAGAGAAGCAACAAAACTCCACCTAAGGATATGCAATGGATGCATGAAGGAGTTATGTTTGCAAGCAAGTTGAATGACAAATGAGGTTGACCTAGTCACTCATGAAGGTGGTAGAAATGAAATGTATGACCCAACATATGGTTGTACACTTATTAAATGCAACAGAATGAAGATGAAATATATGCATGAATGCGTCAAAGAGACAACTAACCCTTATTATATGGCCTATATGTGACAGTGACGCATGGTACTTGGCGGAGGTGAAATCTCACGCATATTGAGTACTTCTAGGCAAACAAAATCTACCTTTCTATACATCAACATTTGATATACCATGGTCATGCAAGAATGAAGCTACACCACATGTAATGCATCGTGAACATGAATTCAACTTTATTATGCATCGTGACTACATGCAGTGCTACATCAGATGCAAGATGACATATTTACATATGAACAATACATGGATGCCAAATTTCAAGACACACAACCACGCTGAAGAGGATCATCATTTCAATTTTTAGTGGTCTAAGGTCTGCAAAGACCAAGCTCTCTTCTGAGTGTAGTAAACCAGTCATTACACAAGGGCTTGGTGAAGATATCAGCAATTTGATTTAGAGTATCAACAAAATGCAGTTCAAAATTTTTCTTAACAACTTCATCTCTAATGAAGTGATGCCTAATCTCAATATGCTTGGTCCTACTCTAGGACTAGCTTGAAATCTAGCACAGAGGCATACACTAAACTGGATATCTGGTCGGGATGCATTCAGATAAAGTAACGATCCGATCATACCTCTATAGATTTTTGCATCCACTAATTTACCATTTTGATACGAATCTAGTGAAGTTGAGGTGTTCATAGGAGTTGCAATTATTTTACTGTTTGTCATGTCAAATCTCTTCAGCGGCTCCTTGATGTAGTTGGCTTGACTCATGAAGCACCCATCTTCTCCTTGGTTGACCTGCAAACTGAGAAAAAATTTTAGTTCTCCCATTAGACTTATCTCGAATTTGCTAGTCATGAGGTTAGCAAATTCCTCACACATTTCAGATTTAGTAGAACCAAACACAATATCATCAACATAAATTTGAACAATCAAGATGTTCTTACCTTGCTTCTTAGTGAAAAGTGTTTGATCTACCTTACCTCGCGTGTACCCTTTTTCAATGAGGAACGAGCTTAGTTTCTCATACCAATTTCTTGGTGCTTGCTTAAGTCCATAAAGCACCATGTCTAACTTGTATACAAAATCTGCATGGTTAATGTTCTCAAAGTCAGGGGGCTGCTCAACATAGACTTCTTCTTTGATCAAGCCATTCAAGAAAGCACTTTTTACATCCATTTGATATAGCTTTATTCTAAGGGAGCATGCAGCTTGGTTTTAGATGTTGACTCCTACTGAAAGCATGCATGGGTTGGCAATGAACTATGCAGCCTAAGTCTTATGTGAATGCACAATGCAATGAAGATGCTGCATGATGATTGCACATTTTTTTGTGTTTTCTTAAACATCATTTGCATTAGAGTATATGAGATCACAAGATGATGCAAACACAAATCATTCACAATTAATTTTGAACTGAATGCAACATGATGATACCAATTGCTAGACTCCCCCTTTGAACAATGCTAACATGAATAACGAGTTGAAAATACAGCCATGATATGCATCATCAAAACCAAAATCTAAGAATTTCATGTGGCTGATATCAGGTACCAAACAACTCATCATCACATCAACTTCATCAGCATAACAAGTTTCTCATGAATCAAACAGCTGAAATAATTGATCTTTGGTACACGGCAGAGGTTTTGATCTTAGATCATTCTCACGCATAGTAAGAGTTCTGGGCAAGCATGACTTGCCTCTCAACTCTAGACCATTTAAAATACCAGAGGTCAAGCAGGGTGTGAGCAATTAATCTAGCTCATGTGTTCAACTTCACACCACGGGGGATAAATCATCATTTCAAACAAGCAATTCGGTTTGCAGAAGTTTATTGAACAAAATGGGCAAACTTATGGTGCAGTATCTACATGTCAAGACTAAACATGTAAAATGAAAAAAAATTACATACCTGTGCCTTGAGCTTTTATTTACCTGACCATTCATTTCTGAGCTCCAAGGCATCCTGCACCCAAAATTCTCATTTGGAATTTTTAGGTACCCAAGCTTGCCTGGGTTCTTGTGGGTTAGCAACATGTTTAGAATCTTGGCCCATCTTTTTCAGGGCAATCACATCATCCTCCCTCATTGTGAGGCAATCATATATCTCATGCCCATTTTTCCCACAATAGAAACAACACATAAAAGATTGATTTTTCTTTTTATGTTCATGTGTGTGTGCATGTGGACTATGCTTTTGTGGGCGAGCATGATTTTTACCTTTCATGGTATGAGGGTAATATCTTTCTTTCAGATGCCAGCATTCCTGGTCAGTGTGACTAGTCTTACCACAATGAAAGCAAGAAGCATTTCTTTTGAAGGCCACAGGGAGTGTCGACCTGTTTGGATGGGAATGTCGACACTTCTAATTCTCCATGCGATTCTGTACAGAGTTCTGCTGAGCCGGCCCTCTGCCAGTGTTGACATGTTTCTTTCCTTGCCCTTTCACTTGTTGTCCTGTTCTAAGCTCATCATTTCTCAGGATGAAATAATCATGCACAGTGTGACCATGTCTACCACAATAATAACAATGGACATTAGTTTTGTGGAAAGCATGGTATTTAGCATTGGACTTGTTGTGGTGCATGTTTGGATGAGCATGCTGAATTTTACTTTTCTTTCGAGCTGTATGCCCTTTTTGGTGACCACAGGAAGTGGAGGCTTCTGATGAGCCAGAATCTTGGTCTTGGGCAAACATTAACAGAAATCACTCAAACCTTGAATTTCATTTTCAAGTGAGGAAATATGCTGTTTAGATTCATCAAGACCCTCTTCGCATGCTGCCAATTGCTCATTGAGCATGGCATTTACCGCTTTAAGATTTTGATTTTCTTGTTCTAAAGCATGCAATGTTTCAGAGCAATCATCAATGACAGTCTTGCCTTTTCCAAGTGCAACCAATTTTTCATTCACTTCTTCTTCATCTAGTTCAAGTTCAAATTTCATTTCCAACAATTCTCTAATTTCTTCTTTCAGAGAATCAATCAGATTTTGTTGCCATTCAAGATCATCATGGAGACCCATATTTATCTTTTTCATGAATGAGCATTCTTTGCATGCAAAATTAGTAGAACATGAAACTTCAGTTTCTTTCAGGACCTTTTCACTTTGAGTTTCAGATTTTTTACTTTCTCCAATCAACCTCTCATCATGAATTAGCCCATCGGCCACAGTTTGATCATTAGAGATTGATTTAGGTTGGTTTTGAAGTTTTATTATAATTTCTTCCAACCTAGTGATTTCATCATGAAGATTTTCATTTTCATCCCTTAGACATGCAATGCTTTGTTTATGCATATCTAGATCAAAAGAAAGAGTGTCGTTAAGCTCTTCAAAAGTAGAACAGTTTTTACAAAAATAGCTTTCATTTTGGTTACTTTTCTTGAGATCCTTTTTCAAATTTTTGTTTTCTGATTTACCTTTTTATATTGAGTAATCAACTCATCATAGGCTTCCATAAGCTCTTCAAAAGTGAATTCCTCGGAGTCAGAGTTTACTAGTGATGAGGATGTATTGCTGGATGGTTCTGCACGGTCGGCTATGAAGCATTCTTGTTCTTGTTCATTCCCTTCATTGATTTTCACCAACATGTCCAGTACTTGCTTGGCTGTGCTGCAGGAGGACACAAGATGAGTTAGTCTGAGATCAACTGCAGTTGTAATTAAGTTATATGCAGCAAGATTATCATTGTGTTTGGTCTCATGTTCGGCTGACCAATCAATTGAATTTGATGGCAGCTCATGAGGACCATTATATATAAGAGTCCATAATTGTGGATCTATGGAGCTAACATAGATGAACATTCTCCCTACCCATGTAAAAAAATCTAAACCATCATAAATGGGCGAAGAAACCATCGAAGCATGTGTAGCATATGAAGCCATCTAAATAGCATACACCGGGATCTTTCCCTACAGATCGTTGGATCTGGGAATGGCAGAGCCTCGCTCTGATATCACTTGTTGAGTAGTGGATGGCGGATCTAGAGGGGAGGGGTGAATAGATCTGCCCCTCTTTTCGAACTGCAGCTCTCTTTAAAGCTAGATAAAAAGAATTGCAGTGGAATATAACTAGCTTAGCGTGGCACACAACGATTCACTTAGCAAGATGAATAAGTAATATAGATATTGAACCTAAGCATGCATATATCACGAAGCAATCGCACAAGCAAACCACAACACAAAGGATTTTAAGGAGGTTCGGACTGAATCCCCAGTCCTACGTCCACCCCTCACCAAATCTGGTGAGGCTCCACTAGTGTAACGCACTGAACCACAAATCGGAAAGACCTCCGATTGCCTTCCTACTAACCACCGGTAGGGACGTCAACACCGTAGATCGGAGAACTTCCGATTACCTTCCTACTAACCACCGCTAGGGACGTCAACACCGCAGATCGGACAGCTTCCGATTACCTTCCTACTAACCACTGGTAGGGACGTCAACACCGCAGATCAGACAGCTTCCGATTGTCTTCCTACTAACCACTGGTAGGGACGATCTTCAGTTTCAAATGTTTGAATGAAATGGAAAAAGAACAAACATGAAAACACTCAAACAAGATATAGAATATGCTCAAGGAGAAAAGATCTTATCTGAGATTGCTGGAGCTTGAATCTGATTCTTCAATGGTATCTTCTTCCTTGTGAAATGATCTTCCTTGGATCACTTTGAGTTGATGAAGAAGACAAAGGATGCAGATTTGATCTCTCTTGAAAACCTTGTGAAATCAACTTCCTTGGATCACCTTGATAGCCTTGCTTGTCTCTGCACTTCCTTGGAGATTGCTTGCTTTGATATGAGCTTGAAACACCTTGAAATGGATGAAGAACTTCTTCCCGGAGTACTGTTCACAGCTACAGTACTCGAACTCCTCTCCCTTGAACACACCCTTGCAGCCTCCTTTGATCTTCCCTCATAGCCTTGCTTGCTTCTACTCTTCCTTGGAGGTTGCTGGATTGAGATATGAGCTTGAATCACCTTGAGTTGATGGAGAGAGTGGTGGGTGTAGTCTTGATCTTTCTTTTGATCCTCTTGAGTTGATGAAGAGGTTTAAGGATGCAGCTTTGATCACCTTTGAGAATCTTGATTGCTTCTAGCTTCCTTGGAGGTTGCTTACTTCAGATCTATGCTTGAATCACCTTGGAATGGATGAAGAACTTCTGCACAGAGTACTGTTCACGGCTACTATACCTCTTCTTCCAACCTCCTTCTCTAGCCTCTCTTGATCTCTCTTTGATTCCTCTTAAAGCATTACGGTTTCTAACCCCTCATGTGTTTGTTTTATACCATTTGAATGGTCCTTGGACATCCTCCAGACCAGATCCACGTTTTGTGGGTGATTGAGTTACTTTAGGATTAAACAAATACAAGGAGAATGGCTCTTCTCGAAGTGGAGAACAAAGTCAACTTTTGTTTGCTCGGGGCTGGCGGTCGACCAGAAGCTTCTGGCGGTCGACCACTACTGAGAATCGCTGTACAAATGTAGTCCCTGGAATTTTCAGTCGACCTGGGGCGGTCGACCGCTGCTGCCGGTCGACCTGGGGCGGTCGACCTGCCAGTTTTGTAGTATGAGACTTTTCGCGTTTGGCGATTCTGGTTGACCGGAATGACCTAGTCTTGCAAAGTTGAAGTGTTAGCCCAATGAAATACCTCCAAATATCAATGACTTTAAGTAGATGTTTATTTCATACATTTGGGGGTTGGATTTCACTTGGTTTATGCATTAGAAACATCAAGACCATTTGAGCATGTTACCATGATTGGAATGAGAAACTAATGCATTTGAAGAGTGAACTTGTAAGTTATCAAACCAAGTTATCATTGTGAACCTCAATTATCATGAATGAAGTTTAGAGATGAGAGGTATATGGAATACCCATGGTGAGATTGATGGATATGACAAGGTAAGAATCTTACCAATGGTGCTTGACAGTAAATGACATATACCACATGTATTGAATGGTAGAGAGGCAAGATGCTTATCCACATGTTTAGTTTGCCAGGCGACTGCCATGCTTGTCCATTCATTGGCTTATCTGTCATGAACAAAACACCACGTATGTCAGTCATATGAAAGTGAAAAATAACAATGACTTATAGTGTCTAGCTATTATCAAAACCAAGCCATTATCAAAACCAAGAATGTCCAATAGCTCAAATGACCACAAGATGATGTCGAATGACTCAAATGACCATAGTATGACTGAATTAACCACAAGGGCACAACATTATGAACAATATTCAGCAAGTTATAAGAGACAAAATTTATTTAAATTGACCAAAACTTGTTTATTGTACTAATTTTTTCACATGGTTGTCTAAGGATGATAATCAAGAAGGAAATAATCATGAAGATGATGAAAATTGATTTCAGTTTTTATTACACCACATCAACAATACATTTATGCATCATTACTGGTCAAATAGACATGCTGGACACTGGCTAACAATCAGTCAAAAATGCATAAAATAAGCATATGTTTTACTGTGTGAGGCCAGAAAACAGTCAAGAGGGAGAATGCTTTATGGAACAAACGGTCTGGCTAGGACCGTTTAATAAATACATACATATATACATATATACATATATATATATATATATATATATATATATATATATATATATATTTGAAAACTAGGATGGCTAGACGGTCTATCGTGTGACCGTTTCTTCATCAAGCAGTCGCTGGTACGACAGTTTTCAAACCTGAGATCTGCCGACGGCGAACTCTGACAAACCTTGATAAAAACGCGATTTCGAGCAATATAAAGAATGAAATTTAGGCCAAAAGGTACCGTTGAAAGAGCATTCAAATGCAAATAAGATAGCATGATTTGATTTGAGTTTAGACTAAGCTGAACTAATATAAAATGAACTAAAAGAGAAGGTAACCCTTCGGGTATACCTCCGGGTAAACTACTAAATTCAATCGACATGGTACACTAAAATTGGGCAAAATAGTATCAAACGAAAGAGGAGTGAGAGATGAACAAGATGACATGCTTGATTATAAGTTCAGCCTGAGAGAAACCTACCTTTAGTTGCTGAAAGGAGGAAGATAAAAAGAGTCGCCAAAACCCTAACTCAAACCGTTCCTCACACCAAAATCCTCCCACAATCGAGCACGCCACCAACCGTCGAAGAAAAATAGGGTTTCCCGGGATCGAGGGCCACCTATTTATAGAATCTGAGGAGGCTTCTATCGATCGAATCGAGCCAAAGAGTCCAAAGATGGGAAAACGGTGAAAAACTTGGGTCGATCAAATCCGCCGCCGCCGTGCCAAATCGAATGGTCTAGGGTTAGGGTTTTTGAAGAAGAATCAGTCAACAAGGGTTGGACTAGGGTTAGGCTTCGATTAGAGCCCATTAGGGTGAGAATTAAGTTCAAATTTAGGTGATTTAGGTTGTTCTTATAAAGCTACGATTTTTAGCCTTAAATTTGAAATTGGGTTTGATCCAATTTTATTCTGGGTTTGTTTCTTAGGACAAAGTTGTTGGAAATAACGTTTTACACAGGATACATATTTTTTATATATTTTTATTAAAATTTCAAAATCTAAGCCAAGAAAAAATACAATAATTAAATAATATCGTGATGTTCGGCATTAAAGTTTCGGGATGCTACACCCTCCCCCACTTTAAGGAATTTGGTCCTCTAAATTCAACGAATCTGGCTAACGAAGATAACGAATGCCAACCTTAGAACAAATCGGGATACAACTTTCTAATCACTTCTTCAGATTCCCACGTGGCTTCTTCAGTTCTACGCCGACTCCATTGGATCTTGACTATCGGAATGGATCGATTCTTGAGTTGCTGCTGCTTGAAGTCTAAAATCTTGACATGCTTCTCTTCTTAGAATAAATCTCCTTCAATTCTAAGTCCGTATGTTGGATGATATACGAAGGGTCGTATACATACTTCTGTAACATAGATACGTGGAAGACACTATGAATGCCTGATAACTGTGGTGGTAATGCCAGTCTATAAGCAACTTCGCCTACCCTCTCCAGGATTTCAAATGGGCAAACAAACCTCGGGCTCAACTTGTCTCGGATTCCAAATCTTCGAATTCCTCTTGAAGGTGAGACTTTCAAAAACACATGCTCTCCGACTTGAAACTCCAAATCCCTTCTTCTATTATCAGCATAACTCTATTGCCTAGACTGAGCAATCTTCAAATAGTTTCTAATGACTTGAATATTCTTGGATTACTCTGAAACAAGATCTGGTCCGAGCCGTTGCTTCTCACCGATCTCTTCCCAACAAAGAGGGGACCTACAGCTTCTGCCATACAATGCCTAAAATGGTGTCATCTGTATGCTGCACTGGTAACTGTTGTTGTAGGCAAATTTGATCAAAGGCAAATGTTCGTGCCCACTACCTCCACAGTTGATCATGCAAGCCCTCAACCTATCTTCAACAATCTGATTACTCCTCTTAGTCTGTCCATCTGTCTGAGGATGAAACGCAGTATTAAAGTTCAAACGGGTTCCCAAGGATGCTTGTAGACATTTCCAAAAGTGGGAGGTAAACCTGGGGTCTCTATCAGATATGATGGATACAGGAACTCGATGCAACCTCACTATTTCCTTCATATACAGGGCGGCCAAAACATCCACAGTCCACTTAGATTTAATAGGCAAAAAGTGCTCGGACTTAGTCAAATGATCCACAACCACCCAAATTGCATCAAAACTGCTACGAGTTCTAGGTAAGCCCATGATAAAATCCATGCCGACACTCTCCCACTTCTATTATGGTATCTCGAGTAGTTTTAACTTTCCAGCATGCCTAAATTCTTCGGCCTTGACTTGCTGACATACTAAACACCTGCATACAAATTTGGCCACTTATATTTTCATGTTCGACCACCAAAAGGTCATCTTAAAATCTCGATACATCTTCGTAGCTCCTGATGAATTGTATACTTGGACCTATGGGCTTCCTCGAGAATCTTTTTCTTCACCTCCGCAGAATCAGGGACATAAGTTCTACCACGGAACAACAATCTATCTCATCGGCCAACACAAAGTCTAGTCGAATAGCCATCTGTTCTTTAATTTTCACTAGCAACGGGTCATTATCCTGCAGTTGCTTAATCTTTGCCAGCAACTCTGAATGAAGCTAGACATGAGCAATCATAACCCGATCTTTCTTCTCTGTGACATTAAGACTTAAGCTTGCAAACTGCTCTAACAACTTCCATTCCTGAAGCATCAAACTTACTAATCTAGCCATTGGCTTCCTGCTCAAAGCATCTGCCACAACATTCCCCTTTCCTGGATGATACTCAATAAAGAAATTGAAATCCTTTAATTACTCGAGCCACCTTCTCTGCCTCATATTCAACTCCTTCTGGGAAAATAAATATTTTAGGCTCTTATGATCAGAGTATAGGGTGAAAGTTTCCCCATGTAGGTAATGTCTCCAAATCTTTAGAGCAAACACAACTGCCGCTAGCTCCAGGTCATGAACAGGGTAATTCTCTTCGTGCTTCCTTAATTGCTTGGAAGAATAAGCTATCACTTTCCCTCGCTGCATCAACATACAACCTAAGCCGATTCCTGATGCATCGGTATATACTTCAAAACCTCCTTCTCCGGATGGCAAAGCCAACATTGGGGCAATGGTCAAGCACTGCTTCAAAGTTTGGAAATTTTTCTCACAATCTTCCGACCACTCGAATCGATTCTCCTTACGAGTTAATCTAGTCAAGGGTACTACAATTTTCGAGAAATCTTTAATGAACCTCCGATAGCAACCTGCTAGGCCTAGGAAATTCATGATCTCAGTTGCATTTACAGGCCTTTCTCAATTATGTACCGCCTCCACTTTAGAAGAGTCTACCGAAATTTCATCTTTGGAAATAATGTGCCCTAGAAAAGACACTTCTTGCAGCCAAAAATCACACTTACTGAACTTGACGTAAAACTGATGATCCCTTAGTATCTGCAATGCCATCTTCAAGTGCTCCTCATGTTCCTCCTTGATCTTGGAGTAAATATGAACATCATCAATAAAGACCACAACCCATTGATCTAAGTAGGGTCGGAACACACTATTCATTAGCTGCATGAAAGCTGCAAGAGCATTTGTTAGTCCAAACAGCATTACAACAAATTCAAAATGCACATACCTACTACGGAACACCGTCTTATAAATATCCTCGTCCTTTATCCTCAACTACTGATACCTAGATCTGAGATCGATTTTTGAGAAATACTGGGCTCCAGATATCTGATCAAACAACTCATCGATGCTCAGCAACGGGTAATTGTTCTTAACAGTGAGCAGGTTCAACTGGCAATAATCAATACACAGTCTCAACGAACCATCCTTCTTTCTTACGAAAAGCACAGGGGCACCCCACGGGGATGTACTTGGATGAAAAAACCCCTTTTCTAGCGATTCCAACAACTGTTCCTTCAATTCCTTTAACTCAACAGGGGACATATGATACGGAGCTTTTGAAACAGGTGAAGCGCCAGGAATTAAATCAATAGAGAAAATCACCTCCCTCTCAAGGGGAAGACTTGGCAAATCTTCAGGAAACACTTCCGAAAAATCTCGGACAACCGAGATGTCCTTCAACCCCACTTCTTTCTTATTGGTCAAAGAAACCAAGGCCAAGAATGCCTGACACCGTCTCCTTAACAACTTGTTTGCTTGGAGTGCCGAAATAAGTGGCACAGACTTAGATTGCCTAGAGCCAAAAAAGAAAAACTCAGGGCATCCAGGGAAAAACACTACTCCGGATTCACAATGAACACAAGCTCCATGTCTAGCTAACCAATCTGTTCCTAGAATCACATCATAACATTTCATCTTCATGCATACCAAATCAGCAGATAAGTTACAATCATTAATCAAAACTTCACTAGAGGGGTAATAATATTTAATCTCTGACCCTGGACCAATAGGGGTTGATATTACAAGATGATAATCCAATAATACCGGTTTCACACATAAAGTCTTAGCAAATTTCTGAGATATAAATGAATGAGTGGCTCTAGTGTCAAAAAGTACAAATGCGGGCTTGGAAAGAATGGCAAGGGTACCTTCAAAAATACCTCCTTCCTCGGTAGCCTCAATTTTAGTCTCTGCATCTTGGAGGGCTTGGAGCTTGCCCTGCCGTCTTCGACTCCCTTGCGGCTTGTCGGATGTCGCTTGCTCAGTAATGAGGGGATACTCAGAGATTCGATGGTCCCTGCTACCACATCTTAAACAAGCGCCCAGCTTGCGCCAACACTCTTCCATCTTGTGACCCGGGCGGTCACCGAACCTGCAGACTGCTTTGGATGGAGCAGTCGATCCTGCCCTCTTATCACCTTCCTTCGATTTCTTGTCTTTCAAAAAACTCGGCCCGCCATTGGGCCTCTTCTTGCCGTTTGTGGGTTTAAAATTTTCGGAGCTGGTAGTCTGCTCCCTCTTCTTGTCTCGACCTCTTATTCGGTCCGTCATCTCCATCGTATCTTCGAGAACTTGGGCCTTTCTCACAATCTCAGCATAAGTGTGGATCTCCAAAGGTGCCAATTGGTTAATATACTGAAGCTTCAATCCATTCAAGAATCGTTTGGCCTTCATCTTCACCGTAGATACCAAGTGCGGTGCATAGCTAGATAATCTGGCGAACTGCGCCTCGTACTCAGCAACGGATAAATTCTTTTGTTTCAGTGAAGTGAACTCTGCTGCCTTCTTTTCCTGCACACAATCTGAGAAATATTTGCTATTAAAATGCTCCTTAAATTCATCCCACGTCGCGCGCCTATTACCAAGCGTGGCTTCCATGGCTTCCCACCAAGCTCGTGCATCGTGCTCCTGCTTGAAAGTTGCCAAAAGGACTCGATCCTGGTCGCCACACTACATAACTCTGAAGATATGCTCCATCTCCTTTAGCTAATGCTCTACCTCACCGGGGTCTGTAGTACCGCCAAAACACAGGGGATTCAAGCCGCGAAAGTTCTGGTGGAGATCACCGGCTTCGTGATGTGCACCTCCTTGCGCCACCTGCTATAAGGCCTGGGTCAGGCCCTGAACCATGCGTTGCATGTCTCGCCACTACGCGCGCTCCACTGCCATCGCGAGAAATTCCTACAACGTGAAGAGAATTAATTAAGAACGTTCTACCTGATCCATTTTCTTAGAGTTGGTTAATTAACTTAACTCGAGTCTCTACCCCATCTCACCAGGTCAGATTTCAATTTTTTTACTAATGTCACGGGTTCAATGACGCTTCTTGAAACCTAGGGTCTAAAGAAAACCTAGGCTCTGATACCAAAAAACAGTCACGCCCCGATGCGGAAAATCGGAACGCAGCAGTTATAACATTCATGTCAATCAGAGCATACATTGCCAAAAGAGAGCATACACAAAAGAGCCAATAATTAAATGCAAATAACTAAAATTTTATTGATAATAAAGATGGGAAGTACTTATTACAACCGACATCTCGTGGACTTTACTAACTTAACAACAACTGACAAAAAGAAAAGAAGAAAACATAAGTCCTACAATCACTCAAGATGTCCACTATTGAAGTGACTACAAAGACTATAACGAACGACATGACTGACGCTCACTGGCTCGCTCCCCTCATCACTCTTGCCCATTCCCATCTATTTGTGTCTCTTCATCCGAGCTACCTGAAAAGGTGGAGAAAACGGAGTGAGCGAGAGCTCATTAGGATTTTATATCTCTATCATCAGGCATAGTTTAAGTGATTAATCATTTCATCATGTATGACAATGTGATAAAAGAGCCATTAAACATATAAACAGGCGATAAATGAAAGATAAGAGCATGAAAAGATAGATGGCAATTAAGAATAAGTGCAAGTATAACAAGAATTTTCTACGAGGGTTCAAGTAAAGTTTCCATGTGAGTTGGCCATGTCAGGCACGCACGTCATGTCACGCAAGAAATTTTAAGTAGTTGAGTGATGTAGAATGTCATAGATTAACACGCTAGTCATGCACTGCCGTGCAATGTCACACCTTGTCATTACAAACTCCCCGGGGTACAAGTACTTTTGGGCGCTCCTCCCAGGACCAGATCGAGCCCTTATGATGCGTTGGCACTGAAGGGGTTGGATCATAGATCCCAAAGTAGACATTCATTTATACAAATGGCCAAGAGTTCCAAGGCTAAGTTTATGTAACTTATTTCTAAGATCAAAGGAAATTCCAAGTATGTTGAAATGAGAAGTCGTAGGAATGTGACTTGGAAGTCAAAGTTCATGAAAATGATCATGAATCAAGGCAAGATTTCGCAGTCAAGGCCATCCTCGGCATGGCCGATTCAACACAGAAAACCCATGAAAATGCGTTCTACCTCAAGGGTTGCGGTCATACCTGGACCACTAAGGAGATCTTAATGGTCTAACCTGGACCGTTTTCATGTTGGGTACAGCTAGATGGTTCCTTCGACTTAGTCGGGTCCTTGATCAGCCTGAGGCCGGGTGGTACCGAACCAGGGTCCAGCCCACGGAACCTAAGTTGACAGGGGGGAGTTCGATCGACTTGACTAGGTTAGGGTCGACTTGGAACAAGAATAAGTTGACTTATTAAATCGGCTCATAGCCAGGTCAGGGGAGCCTAGCGGTCTAGCCAGAGCCGCTAAGGAGCCCTAGCTGTCCCAGGAGGGATGCTAACAGGTTGAACAGAGCAGAACAACTCCGATGTTGGGCTGTCCAAAACGTGAGTCAAGCAAGTCGTTGGGTTCAGGTCTTAGTGGTACAACCTGCCGGTGTCTTGGTGGGAATCTGAGGCTCGCGGGGACTAACGGAGGTCTCATAATAGTGGTCCTAGTCTGACGGAAGGAGTATCCGGCGAAGAGGCCCAACTTTTACAAGATTGAGGCTAGAAACACGGAAAACGTGAACGGTGCGATCAATCAATACCACCGGAGTGGCATGACTGTCAAACAGAACATTATGAACAATATTCAGTAAGTTGTAAGAGATAAAATTTATTTAAATTGACCAAAACTTGTTTATTCTACTAATTTTTTCACATGGTTGTCTAAGGATGATAATCAAGAAAGAAATAATCATGAAGATGATGAAAACTGATTTCAGGTTTTATTACACCACGTTAACAATACGTTTTTGCTTCATTACTGGTCAAATAGACATGCTGGACACTGGCTAACAATTAGTCAAAAACCTAGAAAACAAGCATATGTTTTACTGTGTGAGGCCAGAAAACGGTTAGGAGGGAGACCGCTTTATGAAACAAACGGTCAGGCCAGGACCGTTTAATAAATACATATATATATATATATTTTTTAAACTAGGGCGGCCAGACGGTCTATCGCGTGACCATTTCTTCGTTAAGCGATCGTTGGTACGACCATTTTCAAACCTGAGATCTGTCGACGGCGAACTCTGACAGACCTTGATAAAAAGGTGATTTTGAGCAATATAAAGAATGAAACTTGGTTAAAAAGGTACCGTTGGAAAGAGCATTCAAAGTCGAATAAGATAGCATGCTTTGATTTGAGTTTAGACTAAGTTGAACTAATATAAAATGAACTAAAAGAGAAGGTAACACTTCGGGTATACCTCTGGGTAAACTACAAAATTTGATCGACATGGTACACTAAAATTGGGCAAAATAGCATCAAACGAAAGAAGACTGAGAGATGAACAAGATGACATCCTTGATTATTAGTTTAGCCTAAGAGAAACCTACCTTTAGTCTTCGAAAGGAGGAAGAGAAAAAGAGTCACCAAAACCCTAACTCGAACTGTTCCTCACGCCAAAATCCTCTCACGATCGAGCACGCCACCAGCCGTCGAAGCAAAATAGGGTTTCCCGGGATCGAGGGCCACCTATTTATAGAATCTAAGGAGGCTTCTATTGATCGAATCGAGCCAAAGAGTCGAAAGAGGGGAAAACGGTGAAAAACTCGGGTCGATCAAATCCGCCGCCGCCGCGCCAAATCGAATGGTGTGGGGTTAGTGTTTTCGAAGAAGAATCGGTCAACAAGGGTTGGGATAGGGTTAGGCTTCGATTATAGCCCATTAGGGTGAGAATTAAGGTCCAATTTAGGTGATTTAGGTTGTTCTTATAAAGCTACGATTTTTAGCCTTAAATTTGAAATTGGGCTTGATCCAATTTTATTGTGGGTTCGTTTCTTAAGACAAAGTTGTTGAAAATAACATTTTACATAGGATACATATTTTTCTATATTTTTATTAAAATTTCAAAATCTGAGCCAAGAAAATAATACAATAATTAAATAATATCGTGATATTCGACATTAAAATTTTGGGATGCTACACCGCACATTTGTCTACCTTACCCATCCATTTGTCACCCTTAGCTTCACAAGCTGTTGCCTTAGCTCTTTTTCCTTTTGCCTTGAGCCGTCACCTTACATATTTGTCACCGCTATCAGTCCTCATGTTGACTATGCCGACTCTAGCTAAACCTACATTGACCCCTTCTTGTGAACTGAAGTTGACAACTGCTAAGCTTGTGCTTCTAGTGCGTTGACTTCGGACTTGGCTGCATTGACTTTACTGCTTGGCTTCTTGCTTCTGCTGGCATAGATTTCTCGCAAACTCTTGCATCGACTCCATCATAGTATGGCGTCGACTCTAGTTTCATTTGGAGTTAGCTCTGCTTCTTCATTTTTCATTCCTTCACTTCTCAAAGTATTCTTCCAGCCTTGTTAGCCATTTGTCTCCCTTATAAACATATTTGTCACCGTTATCTGCTATTTGTCACCCATATCCTGACATATGTCAACATTGTTTTCTTGACAGCAAATGCTTGACTGACGTCGACTCCATCTCCGTTTGTAGTCGACTCCACTTCTTCATTTTCATGCTGTTGGCTTTTCAGAATCTGCATCCAATCTATTCTTTGTACAAATTCACATTGCAGAACAATCTTCAACCCCGTTCTTCAAGAGTTCACATGCAGAACCTCATCAAATGCATAACATCATCAAAAACATGAATGACTCATAAATGAGTCATAGTTTTGACATCATCAAAATCACATGGCAAAATATTCTCCCCATTTTTGATGATGGCAACACTATAAGTCATTATGATCAAATTGTCATAGTGAAAAATATAAATAAATCAATATGCACATAGCATGAACATGCATGAAACTATTCTCCCCCTTTTAAACTATTCTCCCCTTTTAAAAAGCATGCACATCTCCCATAGGTAATGACGCATCAAACTATTCTCCCCCTTTGACATCCGCAAAAAATTGTTTGACATCACACTTGAAATTTGGAGATGACTTAAGCAGGAAGGCTCTGAAGGGTCAGAACGGAGATTTTCTCCCCCTTTGACATGTGATCAGAACATTGCAGGATGACTCAATTGGGAGCAAAAAGGCAGAAGTGATACCAAATGTTGATTTCAACAGGCAATAGTCAGAATTGAAGGAATGAAGTCTGCAGGAAAAAAACATTCCCAATCTGATACTAATTTAATAATTCAGAAATGACTAATTTTCAGATTCTTCCATTATAAATAGCTTATGATTCAAACCTAATGGTTTCTTAGTTTAGCAATAACATTTGAAAATAGTTCTACATTCAAGTTCTAATAGAAATGAACCAAGATTTCATATTAGCACCTTGTTTAACCTTTCTTAATCTTATTTATCCAAGTTCAATGACTCCCTTGGGAGTTACCAAAGTTAGTATTGAGGTTAAACATGAATGAGTTTTCTAATTTAATTCCTGGGTTTCAGCAATTTTTCTTTTAATACCACTTTCAGCTTTTCTTTTGCTCACCAAGTTTTTTTAAGAACAATCAAGTCTAGCACACACTTTGTATCTGAGGATACACGTTGTTTATACACCAATATCCCTAGGTACTTAGTATGACTGACTATCAGGCTTCAAATATGAACAGAGATAGCTTGTTGCCTCATGACATATCTCAACTCATTTCATTGATGAGTGAGACATATGTCTCAATAAGCTTGCCATTGCTCTGCCTTGATTTTCATTAATTTTTCTGCAGAGTTAACATGGCACTTTATGACACAGTCCACTAGACTTCAAGGTCAAGGGACATGGTTTCTCAGTGGACCATTGTCATTGCTCTGATAATTTTAGCCCTTAGGAATATCAGATTATCCTAATGTTTAAAGACAATACTCAACTTGAGTATCTCAACCAAAGTTGCCATGATTGTAGAATTTTTAGATTTCAGAAAAATTATCCAGGGCCCAACATGCAAAAGTTGGTTAAGGTCTATTAAAATTGAACACATATATTTTCGAGACATTCATCTTTAAACTCAATGAAACCATTAAAGTCAAAGTAGCAAATTATTTTGGACAATCATAAGACATCATAATAGAAGATTCCTCATTTAAAGTGAATTCAAATTTATGATCATGGTACACAGATTGGAATCTTTCTGAGTTTCAGGCGACTCACTAACTGAGTAGTTCAAGGAAATTCAATAATGAGTAGCAAGCAGAAAGTGACTTCAAGAATAAGCACAAAAATGAGCAGACATTAAGAAGACTCACTCACAAATATGGCAAGAATGTTCAATTATGCAGGAGGCAACATATATGAAAAGTTGCCAAGGTGACTAGCTCAAGGATATAGCAATGATATCGAGGCATGTAGTAGGCAGCAAAAATAGGAGAGTTTTAAGAAATCAATTCTCATGGGTGTGAGAAGCAAGAAGGATAACAAACTCTCCCCCTGAGACAATTCAGGTCAAGATTATTTCATATGAAACTTCCCCTCAATGTGTGCATGCAATTCAATTTATCTTTATGAATTTTTGACACAATTTATATGCAACTGAATCAGACAACATTATGTATATGAACATGATGAACTTGCTACAAACTCCCCCTTACTAAATGCGCTGAAAATTAATCTTAACATGACGACCAAGCAAGGAGTATGCTAACATGAAAATGCATCACTTATGCAGAGAATTCATCATTTGACTCCCCCTCATTTATTCAATCTTATGAACTTATGTCAACTGCATATACTGACCCTTGGTACTTGGCAGAGGACTTGGTCAAAAGACCACCTCAATGCATAGTGTGTGCTCCCAGACAGCATTGTTGTCCTTCTTCACACTGCCATTTGATATACCAAGTGGTCATGCATGAATGTGCATAACAAGCGAGATGCAGTCCTATAAGAATAATGAGTTTTTCTCTGATTATGCATGATTATGCAAATGACTCTATGTAGACATAAAAGTATGTGCAGCAGAATTTTCAATTTTATGCATGAGAATGCATGATATGCAAATTTGAACATTTATGAATCTCAAATCATTAAAACTCCCCCTTAGTTATTCAGACCAGATTAGATATGATAATGCATGAAATCCTTATGGACAGATAAAGCAAGAGATGCAAATTTATTAAGAAGGGTATTGTAAGAATCAACAACTATAACAATAAAAGAAAAAATGAGGTTTTTACCAACTACATGTGCCTTGAATTTATTGAACCCCTTTTTTTAATTTTCCTTCTTCCTCCAAGGCACACATGCAAAAAATCTTATTTTGCATACAAAGGTGCCCAAGATTTCATGGGTCCTTATGGGTTAGCAGCACCTCTAGTTGGAGCTCTCCACATCTTTTGGGTATGAAAATCATCAAATTTCATCATGAAACAATCAAATATAGTGTGCCCAAATTTTCCACAATAGTAACAAGGGGCTGAATTTTTCACATTTTTCTGATAAGCATGATTTTTGAATTTCTGTGAATGACCCGGTATGTTGTCATTTTTATCATGAAAACTTCTTCTCTAGCAACAGTCCTTGACTGTATGGCCAACCAGTTCACATCTAAAATAGAATGGTTTTCTATTTGAAAAATCTCTTGGTTTATTTGAACCATTGTTCTTCTTCTATGCTTTCTGTTTATCATTTTTCATGGCAAAGCAGTTTTTCATCATGTGTCCATACTGTTCACAGTAATGACACTGAGTTTTCTTTTTCAGAAATGTATGATTTCTAGCATGAAAATTCCTAGCATGCATTGTACCAAAATTATGATCATCTTTTTCCATCATTCTACAATTATGCATCAAGTGACCATGCTTACCACAGTAATGACATGACACATCAATTTGCTTTGAAGCATGGTGATTCATATGAAGATTCTTGGCATGCATGCTAGGCTTGTTGAAATTCTTTTTCTGAGTTTTATTTTTCTTTCTTTCAACAGACCTACACAAGGAATTATTCAAATTTAAGATTTGACTCTCCAAAGAGGAAATATGCATTTTGGAGGTAAGAATTTCCTCCTCACATTCAGTTATCTTCTTATTCAGCATTTCATTAACAGATTTGTGACTTTCTATTTCTTGTTCAAGAGAAAGTAGTTTTTCAGAGTTATCAGAAGCCACAGATTTCCCTTTTTCTAAAGTCATCAGTCTTTCAGACATAGCACTATTCAATTCTTTCAAATTTTTAACATCGGACTGAAGGGTTTTATTCAGTTCTTGTAGCTCAGAGCAATTATTACATGAAGAACTATCACATCATGTATTTTTAATTTTATTTTTAATTTTTCTATTTTAAGTCTTTATTTTCCTACATCTATCTGACAATTCTTCATAATGATTCATCAATTCATCAAATGAAATTCCTTCAGATTCGGAGCTTACCATAGAAAATGTCTCATCCTGTTGATCACTGCTATGATCACTCCTATTGGCCATCAAACATTCATCCTCCTCTTCTTTGTGGATGGCAATCACCTTATCCCAAATTTCTTTTCCGGACTTGTAGCTGGAGACAAAAAGTAACATATCAGCATCAACTGCAGCCTTCAAAATATTTAGAATTGTGATATTATCACGGTTCTTCAATTTGTCCTCAATAGACCATTTGGTCTGATCATGACGCAGTTGATGTGGGCCGCAAGATATAAGACTCCATAGATTGGGATCAATGGAGTTTATATATACACACATTTTGCCTAGCCACATAGAAAAATTAGAACCATCAAGCATAGGCGGATAAACCATAGAACTCAATTCACGACAATAATCCATGATTATAAACGCACCAATGCAGGATTCTCTCTGCAGATTGTTGAATTTGATAAATCAGAGACTCGCTCTGATATCAAATGTTAGGTGCAAGGTGGGATCTAGAGGGGGGTGAATAGATCCCTTTACAAAAATATGCTCGAATGAAAAAACTTTCAATTCAAACTAAACAAAAGCTAATGCTTCAGACTCCTTCTCACTGAACTAAGCTGAGATGAATGCAGATATATGAAGATGAAGACACTACTCACAGCAAGACCAGATCTGAACAACACTCACACAAATGTGCGTAGTTGTTCTGTCAAGCAGAATTCAACCAAACAATTAACCGTTCAGACTGAAACAACAATTCAGAAACTAATTCAATAGTTAATGCTTCAACTAGACACAATATCGAACACTTAGCCACTAAGCCCATTCTGAACACTTAAACAAAATTAAGTCACAAACCAACTTGTACAGGAGGTAGAGGAAAAGGATCAAGCTCACAAATCAAACCATGATGCTCAAGCATTTTTAGGTGGTTCAGTCTGCACCCAGCAGACCTACATCCACCCCCCACTCAACCCGAGTGAGGATTCCACTGACTCACAGCTTGAATTGCTGATCCATAGCTTTGAGGGAACAAATCCCTTACAACTAGCTGAGCCTCATAGCTTGCTTAACCGCTGACTAATAGCTTAATAAGGAAGACAACCCCAAACCGCTGATACACAGCTTAACCTGACCTCCAAATAGAGTATCGGAAGTAACAAGGGACAATGGAAAGGAACAAAAAGAAAAACACAATGGAAAGCAAGGAAAAATATAGCTTCTAAGAGCAAGATGGCTTGGATATGATCCAGAGGCCAATGGACGAACATATCTTCAATTTGGCACTAGCTGCACTCAAATGCTTCTTTCACGAACTGGGCTATAGTATTCTAGAACTGGGCTCTCGATCTCTTTTTCTTATCCTCTTCTTCTTCTCACAATGTCTCTCTGATCTTCTACTAACACTCTGCTCAATTTCCTTTATGAAAGAACACTCTTCTACACCTCACACAACCCTCACTTGCAGCCCTTCGCAGCCCCTTTCTTTGAAAGGAAGAAGGCTTCCTTTTATAGAATAAAAATACTAATTTCTGATATAAGTCTTATCCACAAGGAAATTCTTCCATTTGTCCACGTGTCCTGGAGAGAGAATATTCTTCTATCAGGAAACCTTGGATCACGTGCCAAATCATTGGCCTTTGAACTTGGGCGTATGGAAGACAAAAAAAATATGTAAATCAGCCTTCCAAGCATTTTGTCAGCCTTACTAGCTATTTTACACCCTTATCGCACATTTGTCTACCTTACCCATCCATTTGTCACCCTTAGCTTCAAAAGCCATCGCCTTAGCTCTTTTTCCTTTTGCATTGAGCTGCCGCCTACATATTTGTCATCGCTATAAGTCCTCATGTTGACTGCGTCGACTCTAGCTGAACCTGCGTCGACCCCTTCTTGTGAACTGAAGTTGACAACTGCTGAGCTTGTGCTTCTAGTGCATTGACTTGGGACTTGGCTACGTTGACTTTGTTGCTTGGCTTCTTGCATCTACTGGCATAGATTTCTGGAAAACTCTTGCATTCGACTCCATCACAGTTTTGCGTCGACTCTAGTTTCATTTGGAGTCAGACTTTGTTGCTTGGCTTCTTGCATCTACTGGCATAGATTTCTGGAAAACTCTTGCATTCGACTCCATCACAGTTTTGCGTCGACTCTAGTTTCATTTGGAGTCAGCTCCGCTCCTTCATTTTTCATGCCTTCACTTCTCAAAGTCTTCTTCTAGCCTTGTTAGCCATTTGTCTCCCGTATAAACCTATTTGTCACCAGTATATGCTATTTGTCACCCATATCCTGACATTTGTCAACATTGTTTTCTTGACAGCGAATGCTTGACTGGCGTCGACTCCATCTCCATTTAGAGTCGACTCCACTTCTTCATTTTCATGCTTTTGACTTTTCAGAATTTGCATCTAATCTGTTCTTTGTACAAGTTCACATTGCAGAACAATCTTCAACCATGTTCTTCAAGAGTTCACTTGTAGAACCTCATCAAATGCATAACATCATCAAAAACATGAACGACTCATAAATGTGTCATAGTTTTAACATCATCAAAATCACAGGGCAAAATAGGCTATACACTAGAAGGTCATGTAACAAGAATGTACTAACAAGCATGTAAATTTCATAAGATAGCCTCGTGGATTTCACCCGTTTATAAAAAAAGTACTCCCGGCGCAATGCGACGCCAGTAAGCATCATACCCTATGGTTTACAATATGTTTCCGGCCATCTGCCAAGGGGGGTAGCGTCAAGCCATTAGACACTGTCCGTGCCCGCCCTTGCATCTTCAAGTTATAAATCAAGCTACTTCCACGAGTATAACAATAAAGTTTGGCCGATAATATCAGGTTCAAGAATAGTTTTATGATAACAAATGCCAAGGCAAGAACGTATCAAAATGGAATCATGATATCCATGATGAATTAATTGGACATTACGCTATGGAGGAATTTCGACAGCATAACGGTACATTTCCATAGTTTGATAATTCATTAATAACTTACTGAACAAGGTGTTAGGCTTCAGATAATCATAAGACTATCTAGGAACAGAGTATAGTCAACCCATTGGTCAAACCATGGGTTAGACACAATCTGGGAAAATGTGGTCAAGTGAGGACCGTGTTGAATTAGTGGTCGAGCCAAGACCGCCTTTAGATAGGGTCGATGCTAGAAAGAAAAGCGGGTGACGCAGCAGAACTGCAGGCAGAACGCGATCGTGCCATGACCGCTATCAGACAGTCACGGTCATGTGGGATCCGCTATCAGGATGAGTCAACGCAGAGCAAGAACAGGTCTACACAATGAACGAACGGGAAGAACGCGGTCGCGCCTGGACCGCTATCAGGAAGTAGCGGTCACCTGAAGGCCGTGTTCAGGTCAGTTCGTAGAAAATGCAAGTTTCACGAAGTGCTTTCTAGACCATTGGGTTATTAGGGGACAACCATCTCGGCATCCTAGTGGGAATCCTAGGCTCGCGGAGACTTGCGGAGGCCTTTAAACATGATCACCTAGTATGGCCGAAAGAATATCCGACGGAGAGGATCTCAAGTCCAAGAGAGTGTTCCTATCAAGTGCATATGATTTAATAGCCACGTACCAGAATACGCGTTATATGTGAACTTATAAAACAGAATGGAGATGAGAAAGGAACGTGCCAAACCATAATACAAGTGAAAGAACATTGCATTAACATTCTTACGTACAAAACTATAAGATTTGGGCAAGAAAGTAGTATTCATGAAAATAATTTTTAAACATGCGAACATGAAACATGATGTAGCAGAAATCATGAGTAACATGAAATAACTTCGAATCATGAGTAGGAGCCAGAAATAATAAAAATTAAGGCATGATTACTATCCAATATATTAGATATATATATATATTTTTTTAATCTGGTTGCAGGAACCAGGTAGCGGTCGGTCGGGGACCGCTACTAGGAAGTAGCGGTCTCTGTAGGACTGCCTTCTATTTGTAACAGACATAAGCTTATACCCGTGTGCAAGGCCAATTCTAGGGCAAATGAATGCATGAAACTATGGGTAACAGGAAGATAACTCATGCTAATATGGTTTAGAATGAAGAAACATAAAGAATAGGTATGAATTTAAGCCAAACTTATCATCTTTTTTGTTAGGGGTGCAGTAATGGCATGAAATAAGAAAACA
Organism: Amorphophallus konjac; assembly: GCA_022559845.1. Lineage (NCBI taxonomy): Eukaryota > Viridiplantae > Streptophyta > Magnoliopsida > Alismatales > Araceae > Amorphophallus > Amorphophallus konjac. The sequence goes on along the minus strand of CM040122.1, from coordinate 266,720,368 downwards.
GATTGCGCAGTCATAGGGAAACGTCAAATACTCCATCTCCAGTGCATGAAATCAAGAGAAAAGAGAGAGATTTTACTTCTAGCACATTTTTTAAGCCATCACGAGATAACCTACCTCTGGCGTTGCTCCTAGAGTTCAAATTTCTCACTGGAAGTACGTTCCCGTTCCTGCGCGTCCTGCGTGGAACCAACAACTTCCCGACCTTCTAACTCCTTAACCTTTTGACCTTCTAACACAAAAGTTTGTAGAGGGTTAGAAGATACTAAAGGGATCAAAAACTTCTAAAAAACTAACATAAAATTCTGAAACCTTACCGTCGAACCACGTGAGCCAAAATTAGGGTTCGTGCAGGTTGGATCAAGGCTCTATTTATAGAGTTTGGCCTAGGGTTGAGGGATTAGATCGAAATAGGAGTCCTATAGGGCATCAATCTGACCCCCTAAGAGTCCTAAACAAGTTCCCATGCCTGATCACTTCGATCCATGGTGATTGGGATGAGAAAAATCCAAGCTTTCCACGCTTCTCTAACACCCATTTACGGAACTTAAACGCGGTCGCATGGAGACCACTATCTGATGAACACGGTCGCGCGACTGACCACATCTTTCTTGGGTGTGGGAAATTTGAATTTTAGTCAAATTCCTCCCATAATTATCCCTAATTATCTAATATAATTAGAAAATTATCCTATTATGTTTCTAGAGTTGGGCTTGGGCCTAAAAGCCTTAGAATTGAATTGGGTTTATGGGCCTAGTTTACGTGGGCCTAATTACTTCGTTATTAATTAAACTCTCAAATTTATTTATTTAACCAATAATTCATTTAATAGCCCATTAAAATATTTAATAATTTTATTTAATCCCCAAAAAAATGGTAGAAAATTCCAGAGGTGTTACACAAGTGGTTGATTCCTCCCCTCAAGTTCAACCCCCAATCGAAGTCACATCTGGGGAAGCTTCCATGTCTTTTGATCTAAATGCCTTTATCAATATTTTATCCAATCTTGATGAAAGTCAACGCCAAGCGGTTCAATCCGCTCTTAAGGGGAAGTCTGTCCCCACCTCTTCTTCTAACCCTTCTTAGGCCGCAGGTGGCCTTGAACCCAACACCTCTAATGACCAAGTGGTCCAACAAAAACCCCAATCCCGTCACCCTTCACGTCCTCAAACCCCAGCTATTCCTCCTGTGGCGGTGCAGCCGGCCAGCCACTCTATTGTTAGGCCGCAATACCCATCTCTGTCCAATGTTTTAAGAAGGCCCATGGCCAGCCAAGTCCATGTCACTCCGACTGATGAGGGCATCTCACAGTGCTCTCTTTGGCCCGGATCGCCTGCATCACTTTGAGGAAGACCGGCTATGATGATCGCATGTTACCTTCATTTCTTTGAGTCTTATCTTATGTATTTTCTTTATTGAATCATGTTGTTATGGTCCCTTTTTCTTATTATGCTTAATTGGGTCTTAGTACCTTAGTTTTGGGACCATAGGATTGAGTCTAGGGTAAGCTTGGTCTTTTGTCAGTTTGTCAAGGGTATTTTGGTAATGAAAAGAGTGGTTACCTATAAATAGGCCCCTCTCTCCCTCATGTAAGGGACCTTTTGATGAAATTGGAAAGAAGGAATCCCTTTGTTATTTTCTCACCCTTGTCTCTCCCTCCCTCTCTTTCTCTCTCTCTTCCCCCTCTCTCTCCAAGAAGGGCCCCCCCCATTTCTCTCATCCCCTCTCCTCTGCCTCACTCCCTCCCTCTCTCTCCTCCACCTCATCTGGAATAGTCTACCCACCCCATTATTCAAACCTCCAAAAGGAGACCCCTAGACCCAAGGTAGAAAGCTAGCCCCTAGTTGGACTTCTCCACCCCTCCCATCACCCTCCCCCACCTAACTTAGACTTCTACACCTCCTCCATCACCTCCCACCCCCCATTTTGGACTTTCTTCCCCCTCCTATCACATCCCTTCCTCAACTTTCCTAGATTCCCTAAACAACCCCACCCCATTAGGACCAAAGGATTCAAACTACACCCACCACCTTTTGGACTTACTTCCCCCACCACCAAACTCGTAACTCCCCTCCACCCCCTAGGAGAACCATCCAAAAGAACCCATTTTCTGCTGGTCACAGCTTGGGAAGCCCCCTCCCTAATCCCCTCTCAACCAAGAACCATCCCCAACCCTTTCCACCCCATTTCCCCCTCTCTTCCTCCCCATTCCCCACCTCCACACCCCATTGTCCATCAAACCTAGTTCAGGGTCGCAGGCAGCAGAGGACCTGCGGTTTGTAGAGACCACCATGACGTCTCTGTGAAGCTTCTGAGGGCGTATCATATACCGTCAGAAACGTCATCCTGTCAGCTTCGCAACAGAGGTGGTCTCGCCGTCTTCTGATTTGGGGGCTGCATGGAGGACTCATCCTCGCCAGACCGTGCATTTCCTCCTAGGCAGACAACTAGCAGCGGTTTGCAGAGGCTCCCATGGTCATAGCTATGAATTTCTTGTGGCGGCGTTTGGCAGAGGCCCTCTCCTATAAGTCCCTTACCATCTCCAAGAAGCGGAGCGATTTTTGGACCCCAGAGTCCAGAGTTTCTAATTTTCTCCTTGAAGGGCACAGGTTAGCTTCACCTGAAACTGATCCGACCCCCACATATTGTTCTGGACCTCGTGGTCTCCTCCGACCTCCTCTGATGATGCCGTTGGTCTTGGATCGAAGAAGGCTCGCCCACGACTACAACAGTTCTGGTCCCGCCTTAATCGGACCCCGGGAGTGTTTGTAGCGCCCTCGTCTTCCAGCAGTAGTAGTCTGGGAACAGTCAGAATCAGAGCAGATCGGCCCTGGTCCAGATTTTACCCCGGCCATCGTCATCGTTAGAAAATTCTTGATGAATTTGGGCGTCCTCCTAGGCCAACCCAAGAAGTTTTAGCACCAGTTTCATCCTCACCAGAGTTCGGCAGAGTCTGTGGCGGCGCCGTCTTCGACCCCCTGTCAGGCCGTTCCAAAAGCAAGCAGAATCGACGGAGCTCGTCACTTCAGCTTCTAACTTAGGGCTCCCCCACCCCGCCTGGCCGGCTGAAGGACCCTCCCTACGTGGAGGTATTTTTGGCTATAACTACTTAACCCCCCACCCCGAGAACCCCCATCCTGCGTGAGGCATAGTGCTATAATCAATTTGTCTTCAGGTTCAGCGCCACTGACGCAGCATGTGGGCGCGTGCCCATGCTTCTCGGCTTGCCCACGTCTCCGATCGGGATCGGTGTTTTCACACTGGTCAGGTGAGCATCTGCCCCCCCCCCATGGCTGGTTGATTCCTTTGCTAGTTTATTATTATCTTTGGATGCCCGTCGGACGGTGAGACGAGCGCCTGGACCCGCACACCACTTTTAGTGTGCCCACCGCGGTTCGTGAGTGAAAGTCACCCTAACCCACGCCTCGGCGTGCCGGCTGCCCACGAGGTTGCGAATTCCAGGCCCTTAGGGGTCAACATAAGCCATCCAAGTCCCTTAGAATGTTTGGGCCCCACCTCGGGCCCTCGTCGTCATTCCCCGGACACCATCGGGAGATCGTACGCACCATGCGAGTGAGCCGCTAGTGTGAGTCTGTGAATGTCCTTGTATGCTTGCGGGCCTAGGTCCTAGGCTCTTCAAGTCATCCAACATCACCCCAGGGCTATGCCACATCAAGTGGTATCAGAGCGGTTATAGGCTTGTTCTCACAAGTCTAGTCTTGGGGCGTCTTCACACTAGGTCGCTCTAAGGTGCACGCGTACACCCGTGCATAGCCCACCCCACATTGCATGACCACCCGTAGCGGAACCCCTTATCAATCCATTCTATCCTCCTACAATTCCCCAATGAATCCCAATCCCCAAGGGAACCCCGCCCCCAACGAGCATGAGCTCCCCGATCACATTAGGTGTAACACCCCAGATTTTTTTAGGAATTTTATGGAATTAAAATATAATTACTAAGAAATTTTAAAGGGATAATGGGTTATTAATAAGAAATTATGGATTATTTAAACTATTTTAAGGCCTTACATTCATTAAAAGGCTCAGCCCAACTTAAATTGGCCCATAGACCAATTTCTAAGTCTTTTAGGCCCAAGCCCATTAATAGAAACGTAAATTAGGTAATTTATGGATTTAAATGGGATATACATCAACTTAAGGGATAAATAAGAGATAATAAGAAAATCCAAATTTTTCGGATTAAATGCACCCTTGCGGCCTATCGTGTGACCTCCGGGCTTCGGAAAACGGTCTGAGCTAGACCGCTAGGCAACCCCAGTTCCGTGAAGGTGAGAAAATATGAAAAGTTTGGAATTTGGGCGACCTAATCATCTTAGATCGAAGCTACCTGACATGGATGACTCTCTAGAACTCTCCAAGGATTAACTCTATGCTGATTTAGGACTCTAGGTTCGTTCAAATCTCTAGAACCCTAGCTAACCCTATAAATAGACCTTAAATTTGACCTGTACGACCGTTACTTTTGGCTCACGTGGAACTAAGGTAAGGAGGTATTATTTTGGGTAGGTTCTTAGAGTATTTTATTTATAATGCTAAGGTCTAACTACCCTCCAAATTTCGTTCTAGGAGATCAAATCTACAAGAAGTTAGAAGCTTGCAAAGTCGCTCGATTAGCACAAGCAACCCTGAAACCAATGCGACGGCCCAGTGAAGATCAGAGAATTAGATGCCATAAACGAGGTATTTAGGAGTTATGGCTTTAGAACATTATGTTCTCCTTTGTATCCTCTCTTTACCCTGCAATTTTCATAGAATTAGGTCAAGAGAATCAGGTGATAGAAGGACGGGAAGTTACTGATTTAGTTGAGGACGTGCAAAAAATTAGGGTTAACTTCCAGCCCTAAATTCGAAGTTTAAAACCCAGGACAGAGGTAGGTTATCTAATGAAAGGCTTAAACATGATATTAGGGATAAAAGCCCTCTGATTTCAGTCGATTTCATGCATTGTACACCGAGAATTTGATGATTTTATTGGGACTATGCACTTAGTATACTCATGCATAATTCTTAGCCCTAATTAAGTTAAAAGGAGAATTTTCTTGTTTATCACATAAACCCACGCATATTGTTGGCCTATACTCACTCTACCATGCTATAGAGTTTATTCATGTTGATTTCCATGCATGATATGCCTTAGATTAGTATTTTGGTTTTATTATTATAGAGTTTTCTGTAACACAGGAAGAAACGGTCTTCCTGTAGACCGCCAAAAACCCTTGCGGTCGCACGATAGACCGCTTGGCCCAGTGAAACGGTCCTCCACTAGACCGTTTGAGTTTCTGATTCTATATTTAAGTTAACCCGAAACTTAATGCAGAATGGCCCTAATTAATGTATGATAAGCCTAGTTAAGTAAGTTTTATTCCTGTTACAAGGGCTATTATCATATATCTAGTTATGTTAACGGAGCGTTCTAATAGATTTCATGATTCCTTATGCACTTAGAACTATTTTTACACCTATGTTATTTTAATGACCAAATCATATATTTTTGTAATTAACTTGAATTTATATGATTTATGGACTAGTCATGGTTTAATCGTTGTTTTACCATGGTATCTCTCTTCTAAGAGTTATTTTCTTAAGTACATGGCACATATCCCGGTATGTTGTCATTAGTTACACCTTTGTACATTAAGTACACAATCTTGGACTTGATAACCTCTCCATTGGATATTCCTTCCAACGGACAAGAAAGTCTTGTTTCACGGCCTCCATATGACTCCGCGAGCCTGGGATTCCCACTAGGACGCCGAGCTGGTTGTACCGTTAAAACCCATTGTCTAGAAAAGCACTTACCGGTGTTTTGTGTATTCTGAACCTTAGCAGCCCTCTAGACGACCATCTGATTTCGGTAAGTGACCCTTCACTAGACCGCTAAGGGATACTAAACGGCAATCCGGTAGACCGCTAAACCTGCAGATGGTTTTACTGCATCGATGTCTTTATTCTTTGAAACGGTCCACGAATAGACCGCCAGGCGTGCTAAACGGTCCAGTAAAAGACCGCTTGGTTCCTGATTTAGTCTAACCCAAGGTTTGACCTTTGGGGTTGGTTTTCTTGAGTTCATAGATGATCTTAGAATTATCTGGAGTCTCAACCTATATTAAAAAGATGATGTTAAAGTTATGGAACGTAATGAATGTACTGTTATGCTGCCTTATTTCTTCCGTAGCATGATGTCTATTTAAGTCTTCCTTGAAATCTCTTCTTCTTAATTGAAGCATTCTCACCTTGACTACATGATCATGGAACTATTATTGAACTTGTTACGTTACTGGCCATACTTTATTGTTATACTCGTGAAAGTAGCTTGATTTATACCTGCAGATGCAGTTTGGGCGCTGATTGTGTCCAAAGGCTCTATGCTAGTCCCCTCGGTTGATCGTCAGAAACACACTATAAACCATGGGGTATGATGCTACTGGCGTCGCATTGCGCTGTGAGTACTTTCTTTATAAATAAGTGAAATTCACGAGGAATCTAAGAGACTATCTCATGAATGAATTGTTACATGCTTGTTACTTGACATTCTAGTGCGTAACCTTTATGGTTATGAAAAGTGAAAAGTGAAAGTGCGTTCTTGATACATGCAAGCATATTCATGTTCGTGAAAGGCCAGGTTACATTCTTGTTTTATTCACCTTGATCTTGTTTTTTACTCATCATATATCGTGATCTTATCATGCTATTTTGTTACTTTGGTTTTACCCGTGTGTTTTATGATATTTGCATGGTTTATCTTTACTCTAGAGCCAAGATGTTAATTACTTAAACATTGCCTTCATGTTGATACGAAGATACCTACTGGGCATGTGTGCTCATTTCCCTACTTTCCAATCTTTTTCAAGAAATTCTAGCGGGTCGGATTCGGATTACTCAAGTGATGGATCCGAGAGTGATTGATGGTTCGAGAGAAGCTGTAGTTGGTCTAGTCAAGAGTCACTTATGTAATTTCCACTTTATTGAGTCCAGTTAGTCAATGAGTCAAGATCATGTACTTGATTATTATTATCAATAAAATTCATATTTTCTGATCAATTATTGGTGTCCATTCATCTTATGTGTGAATGATTTGCGCTCTGATTGTTATTATCACTTGAGGCTTCTCTTGTCGGCTGTTCACGTTCCCGATTAATTTCCGCTGCATAATCTCAGGGCATGACAGTTAAGGTGGTATCAGAGCATGGGTCTCAGGACTTAATTATCCCAAAGAAAGAGATATGTCATAGACTAAGTCCAAGGTTTAAGGACCCACACCCATGAGCTAGGAAAGAAATTTCCCACCTATGTGAGAATTGGGTAGAACCCGGGATGAGGTAGCTAATTAGAAATTACTTCTAGGATAAATTCCTCTTTACTCCGTAGGAAGTAACATAAGGTTCTTCTTCTCAGGTACCCTATCCTCCTAATGGCTTACCGTGTTAACTAGGAAGAGATGCAACAAACAGTCACAGGTCTTACGCAGGCTCTGCAAACCGTGGCCCAAGCTGGCGCAAGGGGTGGCGCGGGTAGCTAGCACGGCAATTTCTAGACTTTAAATCCCCCACAATTCTCTGGATCTTCTAAGCCAGTTGAAGTGAAGAAATGGATTAATGAGATGAATTGTATATTCGACATCATGCAATGCACTGATCAGAAAAAAGTCCATCTCGCCACCTTCCAATTGAACAAAGATGTGCGTACTTGGTGGAAAGCTATTCCGACACCGCTTTCAAACGCACCGCACACTTGGGAGGAGTTCCTCACACACTTCCATGCAAAGTATTTCTCCGAGCACGTTAAAGAGAGAAAGGCCGCGGAATTCGCCACACTTCACCAAGGTATGATGTTGGTGATGGAATATGAACTTCAATTCTCTCGATTAGCACCTTATGCTCCCCACCTGGTTAGCACAGACCTATTAAAGGCCAACCGATTCATGGACGATTTAAGGCCCGGATTTATTCAACAACTTGGGTCTCAAAATATCCGCACTTATACAGAAATGGTCCAACGGACACATCTATGTGAAAGAACCCTAGAGAAGGTGGAGAAGCTCTGAGGAGGGAAGAAAGGTCGAGCCGGAAACATGATAGGCAAGAAGAGAGAGAAGCGGATGATAACGAACACCGTCACAGTAAGAGGTCCCGTAATGGGAACGATAATGGAAAAGGAAATAGAAATGGTAATGGGAAAAGTAAAAGAGGTAAGGGAGAAGAAGGAACGCAAGTTGCCACGGCTTGCTCTTTCTGTGAAAAATTTGGGCACTCGGCTGAAGAGTGTTGGAAGCGTCTTGGCGCTTGTCTCAAATGTGGAAGTCAGGAGCATCGCTTGCCCATGTGTCCTCTTATCAAGGAACAATCTTCATGGGATAACAACGGACGCGGGCGACGAGGCCGACTAAATGCCATCCTAGATGAGGAAGGTAAAATGATTGAAAGAACCATCCTAACCTATTTACATTGCCTTAATTATTAGTGTAAGTGATTAACTAATTAAAACATACACGCTCTCCTTAAGAATCCATGCATTGAATTTGGGGACCAAATTCTCTTAAGTGGGGGAGGGTGTAACACCCCAGATTTTTTTAGGAATTTTCTAGAATTAAAATATAATTACTAAGTAATTTTAAAGGCCTAATGGGCTATTAAAAAGAAATTAAGGATTATTAAACTATTTTAAGGCCTTATATTCATTAAAAGGCTCAGCCCAACTTAAATTGGCACTTATACCAATTTCTAAGTCTTTTAGGCCCAAGCCCAATAAGAGAAACGTAAATTAGGTAATTTATGGATTTAAATGGGATATACATCAACTTAGGGGATAAATAAGAGATAATAGAAAAATCCAGATTTTTCGGATTAAATGCACCCCTGTGGTCTATCGCGTGACCGCCAGGCTTCAGAAAACGGTCCGAGCTAGACCGCTAGGCAACCCCAGTTCCGTGAAGGTGAGAAAATGTAAAAAGTTTGGAATTTGGGCGACCTAATCATCTTAGATTGAAGCTACCTGGCATGGATGACTCTCTAGAACTCTCCAAGGATTAACTCTACGCTGATTTAGGACTCTAGGTTCGTTCAAATCTCCAAAACCCTAGCAAACCCTATAAATAGACCTTACGTTTGACCTATGCGACTGTTACTTTTGGCTCGCGTGGAACTAAGGTAAGGAGGTATTATTTCGGGTAGGTTCTTTAGAGTATTTTATTCATAATGCCAAGGTCTAACTACCCTCCAAATTTCGTTCTAGGAGATCAAGTCTACAAGAAATTAGAAGCTTGCAAAGTCGTTGGATTAGCACAAGCAACCCTGAAACCAATGCGACGGCCTAGTGAAGATCAAGGAATTAGAAGCCCTAAATGAGGTATTTATGAGTTATGGCTTTAGAACATTCTGTTCTCCTTTGTATCCTCTCTTTACCCTCCAATTTTCATAGAATTAGGTCAAGAGAATCGGGTGATAGAAGGACGGGAAGTTACTGATTTAGCTGAGGATGTGCAAAAAACTAGGGTTAACTTCCAGCCCTAAATTCGAAGTTTAAAACCCAGGACAGAGGTAGGTTATCTCATGAACGGCTTAAACATGACAATAGGGATAAAAGCCCTCTGATTTCAGTCGATTTCATGCATCGTACACCGAGAATTTGATGATTTTATTGGGACTATGCACTTAGTATACTCCTCATGCATAATTCTTAGCCCTAATTAAGTTAAAAGAGAATTTTCTTGTTTATCACACAAACTCACGCATATTGTTGGCCTATACTCACTCTACCATGCTATAGAGTTTATTCATGTTGATTTTCATGCATGATATGCCTTAGATTAGTATTTTGGTTTTATTATTATAGAGTTTTCTATAACACAGGAAGAAACGGTCTTCCTGTAGATCGCCAGAAACCCTAGCGATCGCACGATAGACTGCTTGGCCTAGTGAAACGGTCCTCCACTAGACCGTTTGAGTTTCTAATTTCTGTATTTAAGTTAACCCGAAACTTAATGCAGAATGGCCCTAATTAATGTATGATAAGCCTAGTTAAGTAAGTTTTATTCCTGTTACAAGTGCTATTATCATATATCTAGTTATGTTAACAGAGCGATAGATTTCATGATTCCTTATGCACTTAGAACTATTTTTACACCCATGTTATTTTCATGACCAAATCATATATTTTAGTAATTAACTTGAATTTATATGATTTATGTACTAGTCATAGTTTAATCGCTATTTTACCATGGTATCTCTCTTCTAAGAGTCATTTTCTTAAGTACATGGCACATATCCCGATATATTGTCATTAGTTACACCTTTCCACATTAAGTACACAATCTTGGACTTTATAACCTCTCCATTGGATATTCCTTCCAACGGACTCAGAAATCTTATTTCAAAGCCTCCATAAGACTCCGCGAGCCTAGGATTCCCACTAGGACATCGAGCTGGTTGTACCGTTAAAACCCATTGTCTAAAAAAGCACTTACCAGTGTTTTATGTTTTCTGAACCTTAGCGGCCCTCTGGACGACTGTCTGATTTCGGTAAGCGGCCCTTCACTAGACCGCTAAGGGATACTAAACGGCAATCTGGTAGACCGCTAAAGCTCCAGATGGTTTTACTACATCGATGTCTTTATTCTTTGAAACGGTCTATGAATAGACCGCCAAGCGTGCTAAATGGTCCAGTAATAGACCGCTTGGTTCCTGATTTAGTCTAACCCAAGGTTTAACCTTTGGGGTTGGTTTTCTTGAGTTCTTAGATGATCTTAGAATTATCTGGAGTCTCAACCTATGTTAAAAAGATAATGTTAAAGTTATGGAACGTAATGAATGTACTGTTATTTTGCCAAATTTCTTCCGTGGCATGATGTCTATTTAAGTCTTCCTTGAAATCTCTTGTTCTTAATTGAAGCATTCTCACCTTGACTACATGATCATGGAACTATTATTGAACTTTTTACATTACTGGCCATACTTTATTGTTATACTCATGAAAGTAGCTTGATTTATACGTGAAGATGCAGTTCGGGCGCTGATTGTGTCCAAGGGCTGTATGCTAGTCCCCTCGGCTGATTGTCGGAAACATACTATAAACCATGGGGTATGATGCTACTGGCGTCGCATTGCGTTGCGAGTACTTTCTTTATAAATAAGTGAAATTCACGAGGAATCTAAGAGGCTATCTCATGATTGAATTGTTACATGCTTGTTACTTGACATTCTAGTGCATAACCTTTATGGTTATGAAAAGTGAAAAGTGAAAGTGCGTTCTTGATACATGCAAGCATATTCATGTTCGTGAAAGGCTAAGTTACATTATTGTTGTTTTCAACCTGATCTTGTTCTTTACTCATCATATATCATGATCTTATCATGCTATTGTGTTACTTTGGTATTACCCGTGTATTTTATCGTATTTGCATGGTTTATCTTTACTCTAGAGCTACGATGTTAATTACTTAAACATTGCCTTCATGTTGATACGAAGATACCTACTGGGCATGTGTGCTCATTACCCTACTTTTCAATCTTTTTTAGGAAATTCTAGCGGGTCGGATTCGGATTACTCAAGTGATGGATCCGAGAGTGATTGATGGTTCGAGAGAAGCCGTAGTTGGTCAAGTCAAGAGTCACTTATGTAATTTCCACTTTATTGAGTCCAGTTAGTCAATGAGTCAAGATCATGTACTTGATTATTATTATGAACAAAAGTCAAATTTTTTGATAAATTATTGGTGTCCATTCATCTTATGTGTGAATGATTTGCGCTCTGATTGTTATTATCACTTGAGGCTTCTCTTGCCGGCTGTTCATGCTCTCGATTAGTTTCCGCTGCATAATCTCGGGGCGTGACATTAGGTTCCTTGTGGAGGGTATGACCAATGTCTTAGGGCGGCTTGATGACATAACGTCCCGACTTGAACAACTTGAGGAAAATGGGCCCGCCCCAAGGGTGGATGATAGAAGGGCACCTCCTCCACGTGAGGGACCAGCCATAGGAGAGCTCAACCGTGACCACCCACCCGAGCCAGAAAGGGTCCCACCCAAAGGAGAGATGATAGACCCCCCCCCCCCCCCCCGGGATAATCCAGATGATCACCTTGTAAGGCTTGTGAAAGTTGATGCCCCCACCTTTGATGGGTCCCATCATCCGAGCATCTACTTATATTGCGAGGCGGCTATGGACCAATATTTCGATTGGTACCCCATGACCGAGGATAGGAAAGTCCGGCTTGCCAAAATACAACTTACCAAGTTAGCCAAGACCCATTGGTTGAATGTTGAGGGATTGAGGATAGTTAGGAGGGAACCTCCCATCACCACATGGGGGGCCATGAAATAACAACTCAAACTCAAATATGTCTCCCCCTCCTACCATCAAAATCTCCTAGATGAGTGGCAAGCCCTAACCCAAGAAGGGAAGATTGTGATGGAGTACATTGAAAAATTTGATTACTACCTTCTTAAGTGTGGAGTCCAAGAGGATCCCACAGTCACACTGTCCCGCTTTAGGAATGGGCTTCAATTCCACATAAAGAAAGAGCTCTTCATGCGTCAAGTGACCACCCTAGAGCATGCCTACCAAATAGCCCGGGATGCCGAGAAATTCTCTCGATATACTCGAATGGTTCCCCTTCGAGGGATGGACCCCAAATCCTTGGCATCTCGGACCAACACCCCACCTCCTCAACGAGATCTCCTTCCCACCCCCATGGGAGCTCCTCCCACCCGGGCAGCCCCTCCTAGTGGCACCATTCCCCCTCGCCCCACAAGTGGTCCTCCTAACCCCACTCCCAATAGACCCAATCCGGGACCCACCCCACCTCACACTAGGGCCACCCCCACCCACCAAAGCGGGCAACAACGCTTTAGGTGCCTTGAGTATGGACACTTCGCCAATCAATGCCCCACCAAGGGAGCATCTAGTTTGCTAATTGAGGAGGCTAATCTCCTACCTCAAGCTGGGATCGAAGAAGAGATTGAGGTTTTTGAGGCCTCTCCCGATTGGGAGTAGGAGTATGAAACCCACTACAATGACACAAATCAAGAATAACCCCCTCCATCCACTGACCCTCACCTTGGAGTGGTTAGGTGCACCCTCACTCAAGCCCATGAACATGATTGGAGAAGAAACACCATCTCTCATACCTACATCCGGATAGGGGGCCATGCTAGGAAAGTCATCTTGGATAATGGGAGTAGTGTGAATGTGGTGTCTCCCGACACCGTCAAAATTCTAGGTCTTACCATGTCCCCACACCCGAAACCTTATCAGGCTTGGATCGATGCCACATTCGTACCTGTCAACACTCGTTGCCATGTCCCCATCACTTTTCAATCCTACCAAGGCAAAGTTTGGTGTGACATTCTGCCAATGGAAGTAACGAGCATCCTCCTAGGGCGGCCTTGGATCTATGATGTAGATGCCACCTTCCTTGGAAGGACGAACACTTGCATTTTCACCCATGAAAGGAAAAGGATCCAACTCAACCCTTCACCACCGCGCTCCCTCCCCAAGAAGACACCTCTTTCCCTGGAGGGATCCCCTACCTTTCCCTCTATTCCAAGCACCACCCCATCAAGCCCTAGCCCTAGTTTGTCCATTGGAACTACTAGAAGCATTCACCTCATCACTAGGCAAGAACTTGAGGAAGAAGTCAACCAAGGAGGACAAGTGTGTGCCATTGTCATTTATCTTGGTGAATCCACCCCAACCGACCCACACTCAATAGAAATCCAACAACTCCTTGAGGACTTTCATGATGTGTTCCCCGATGAGCTCCCGGATAAGCTACCACCCATGCGTGATGTGCAACTTGCCATCGACCTTGTGCCCGGAGCTACCTTACCCAACCTCCCCCACTACTGCCTCAACCCCACCGAGCATGCTGAAGTTAGGAGGCAAATTGAGGAGCTCATCAAGAAGGGCTTCCTCTACATTAGCAAGAGTCCATGTGCCGTCCCGACCCTTCTCACACCCAAAAAGGATGGAACTTGGAGCATGTGTGTGGATAGTCGGGCCATCAACAAGATCACGGTCAAGTATAGGTTTCCCATCCCTCGGCTAGATGACATCCTAGACATGCTTGCTGGACCCACCACCTTCTCCAAGATCGATCTCAAAAGTGGCTATCATCAAGTTCGCATTAGGCCCGGGGACGAGTGGAAGACCGCCTTCAAAATAAAGGATGGTCTATATGAATGGCTTGTCATGCCCTTTGGCCTTTCCAATGCACCAAGCACCTTCATGCGCCTCATGACCGAGGTCCTCCGGCCCTTCATTGGCATCTTCCTTGTCGTCTACTTCGACAACATTCTCATATATAGCCGTTCCAAGGAAGCCCACCTCGATCACCTCAAGCAAGTGTGCACCGTTCTTAAAAAGGAGAGCCTCTTTGCCAACCCCGAGAAGTGTCACTTCTTGAACAAATAACTAGCCTTCCTAGGATTTATTGTCTCAGCCCAAGGGGTGTCCATGGACCCCGAGAAGGTCCAAGCCATTCTTGAGTGGCCCGAGCCCAAGACCCTCCATGAGGCCCGAAGCTTTCACGATATAGCCACCTTCTATAGGAGATTCATCCGTGGGTTTAGCACTATTACCGCTCCTATCACGGATTGCCTCAAGAATGGCACCTTTGTATGGACTAGGGCGGCCTCCAAGTCATTCCTAGAACTCAAGGAAAAGATTACCCAAGCCCCGGTCCTTTGCCTACCCGACTTCTCTAAAGTCTTCGAGGTCACTTATGATGCATCCGAGGTAGGGATTGGAGGCATTCTTAGCCAAGAGGGTCACCCAGTAGCCTATTTTAGTGAGAAACTTTGTGAGGCTAGGACTAGGTACTCCACATATGACAAATAGCTTTATGCCGTGGTTCAATCCTTTCGGCATTGGAGGCACTATCTCCTAGCCAAGGAGTTTGTGATCTTCTCGGACCATGAGGCCTTGAAGTACCTCAACACCCAACAAAAGCTCAATGCCCGTCATGTCCGTTGGGTAGAATACATTCAGGCCTATACCTTTATCCTCAAGTACAAGATGGGTAGTGAGAATCACGTCGCCGATGCGCTGAGTAGGCGGGTAGCCTTAATTTCCACTATCCAGGTGGAAGTCACGGGGTTTGAGAGAATTAAAGGGGAATATCCAAATTGCCCCGACTTTGGGACTCACTACAGCACCCTCTCCACTCAACCCCACAGGGAACATGAGGGATTCATACTCCAAGAGGGGTATCTTTTCAAGGGAGCTAGGCTATGCATACCTCGGACTTCATTTCGGGACTTCTTAGTTTCGGAGTTACACAGGGTGGCCTAGCTGGTCACTTTGGGGTCCAAAAAACCATAGAGCTAGTTGAGAGACAATTCCATTGGTCCAGTCTCAAGAAGGATGTGGCCAACATTGTGGGACAGTGTCACATTTGTGTCTCGGCCAAGCAAGTGAGGTAAAACACTGGGCTTTACACACCCCTTCCCATCTCGGACCGACCTTGGGAGGACTTGAGCATGGACTTTATCTATGGCCTACCTAGGACCTTGCGCAAACATGATTCCATCTTTATAGTTGTTGACAGGTTCTCTAAGATGGCCCACTTTATGCCATGCTCCAAGACTTCGGATGCTTCTAAGGTCACCCGTTTATTCTTTGATGAGGTAGTCCGACTCCATGGATTACCGAAGACCATCTTGTTCGACCGGGATGTAAAATTCACCATTTAATTTTGGAAAATTCTCTAGCATCAGATGGGAACCCTCCTCAAATTCTCCACTGCTTATCACCCTCAAACAGATGGCCAATCTGAGGTCGTCAACTGAAGCCTTGGGAACTTGCTCCGTTGCCTAGTCGGGGACCACCCTGGGAATTGGGATCTCCTCTTACCTCAGGCCGAGTTTACCTACAATGATTCCGTCAATAGGTCCATAGGAAAGAGCCCATTTGAGGTCGTGCATGGTTATAGGCCTAAAAAGTCTTCAGATTTGACTCCCTTTCCCCCGCATGCTAGAGTGTCAGTCTCAGCTAAGTCCTTTGCCTAGCATATCAAAGTGTTGCATGATGACATCCGCAAGCATATAGGGAAAAGTAATGAGGGTTACAAAGGGCAGGCAGATGCTCGACGGTGCCACTGCGAGTTCCAAGTGGGAGACTCGGTGATGGTGAGGACAGAGCGGCTACTTCCGGGTCCCACCTCCAAGTTGAGGGCACGAGGTTCGGGACTCTTTCGAGTTCTAAGATGACTTGGCAATAACGCTTATCAGCTAGACCTACCTGAGGGTTTTGGGGTACACCCTACCATCAACGTGGCAGACTTGGTACCCTACAAGGGACCTGCGGTGGGACCCAGTGAGGAGCTTGAGCCTTTACTCTCCCTTGAGAGAGACACCCACGGTGGGACTCTACCTCCTAGCTTGAGAGGCCGACGTGAGCAGGTGGAGGCAATACGGGATGAGCAATGTACCATTACTAGACACAGGGTGTACCAGCACTACCTGGTGAGGTGGAAGAACCATCCCCTGACAGAGGATACTTGGGTGAGCCAGGAGGACCTGCTGCGCCTTGACCCGGACATTTTGGAGCACTACCACAGCTAGGCGGGCCCATACTAGACGGGGTCGAGTTCTCCCCACCACGGGGGATTTGATGAGGGCATCTCACAGCGCTCTCTTTGGATTGAATCACTTGCATCACTTTGAGGAAGACCGGCAATGATGATCGCATGTTATCTTCATTTCTTTGAGTCTTATCTTATGTATTTTCTTTATTGAATCATGTTGTTATGGTCCTTTCTTATTATGCTTAATTCGGCCTTAGTACCTTAGTTTTGGGCCTATAGGATTGAGTCTAGGGTAAGCTTGGTCTTTTGTCAGTTTGTCAAGGGTATTTTGGTCATGAAAAGAGTGGT
The DNA here is from genome assembly GCA_022559845.1 of Amorphophallus konjac. NCBI lineage: Eukaryota > Viridiplantae > Streptophyta > Magnoliopsida > Alismatales > Araceae > Amorphophallus > Amorphophallus konjac. Next base: position 266,703,477 of record CM040122.1, on the reverse strand, counting down.
TGCCTATAAATAGGCCTTTCTCTCCCTCATGTAAGGGACCTTTTGATGAAATTGGAAAGAAAGAATCCCTTGGCTATTTTCCCACCCTTGTCTCTCCCTCTCTCTCTTTCTTCTCTCTCTCTCTTCCCCCTCCCCCTCCAAGAAGGGGCGCGTGCCCATCTCTCTCCTCCCCCCTCCTCCACCTCACTCCCTCCCTCTCTCTCCTCCACTTCATCCGGAATAGTCTACCCACCCCATTATTCAAACCTCCAAAAGGAGACCCCTAGACCCAAGGTAGAAAGCTAGCCCCTAGTTGGACTTCTCCCCTCCAATCACCCTAGCCCACCTAACTTAGACTTCTACACCACCCCCATCACCTCCTACCCCCCATTTTGGACTCTCTTCCCCCTCCTATCACATCCCTTCCTCAACTTTCCTAGATTCCCTCAACAACCCCTCCCCATTAGGACCAAAGGATTCAAACTACACCCACCACCTTTTGGACTTACTTCCCCCACCACCAAACTCGTAACTCCCCTCCACCCCTTAGGAGAACCATCCAAAACAACCAATTTTCTGTTGGTCATAGCTTGGGAAGCCCCCTCCCTAATCCCCTCTCAGCCAGGAACCATCCCCAACCCTTTCCACTCCATTTCCTCCTCTCTTCCTCCCCATTCCCCACCTCCACACCCCATTCTCCATCAGAACTAGTTCAGGGTCGCAGGAAGTAGACAACCTATGACGACCCGAGGATCAGGTTACCGGGAAGGCCGGATAACCCGAGGCTCGGACCGCCGCCCACGAGCCGGGAGGGCTCGGAAGGGCTAAAAGGAGTGTGGAGGCACAAAGAAATAGGAAATAAAGCAGGACAACTCAACAATTAACAGAAATAAATAAACAACTACAACAGAGTCCAGTCCAACAAAAAGTACAGTCTAAAGTAGTAAAGCGTACCACATGCCAAGTGAACACTCGGCCCGGCAAGCTGGCAACAGAGAACCTCCGCTCCGCACTCTCGAACCTCGAGGAAGAACTACCACACCTGAAAAGCAGGGAATGAGTCTCCAAAATAGAGACTCAGCAGGGATCCCGCGGAACCCCAACCGGAAACAATGGCAGAAGGAAATCTACGCTAGCAAGACAGCAACGGAAAGAAGTAACTACGAAAGCAGGAAAGTAACTACGAAAGCAGGAAAGTAACTATGGTGGCCGGCAAAACCTCGGCACTACAGCTACTCCTACTGTACCAGAACACACCCCAGACTCACGGCCAAGGGCTACCAAACTACACTAGAACCAGTCACACGGTACAAAAATCGACACACGTGCCACGGCGACACAACCGAAACTCAACGGTCAACGCGACCAAAAACCCGAAGGTCGAAGTCACGCGACTGACAGTCTGTCACTCTCTGTCCAAAACAGGAGTACCTCCCACTAGAAGAACGACCGGATGTGTCCCCTGACGTCTTACACCGCGTCACAAGTGTCTAGCTACGACGCCCTAGGCGTGAGACTCAGACACACACAGTAACCAGTACCACAACAAGGACTAGCTGGGGTCACGCTCGTCAGCGCGTGTCCCAAGCCCCCAACTACGTGTGCATACATAGACCATCTGCTCTAGGTCGGGTCCTCTAGCTGGTTTTCCCCCCCACCGGACTCTGGTGGCAAAGGCAAGGGGCCGACGGAAACCAGCCTAAAAACCACGTCTCACCGGGTCGCGCTCTCCACCACTCCCAGGTGGGTCCGCACATGCGTGCGCAGGAAGCTACGACTAGTGGAGGATCACTGAGAGAGTAGACTCTCAAGACAACGGAAAACAACGTCCGAACCTGACGAAGTACGGGGACCGTCCCAAGTACCAGCACCATCACACAGTGACCACGGTCGGAGAAGAAACGGACGCACCGCCCACGGCCAAACACATGACCCACTCGGGGATCATCTTCCAGGAAGACTCACTACATGCAGGGGAACTCCACCGCACACACACCGATACACGGTGACTCGATCGAGCAAGAACATGGAAACCCAAAATGCCTAGGGTCACCGGGACCCACCAAGCCCATGGGCATGCTTATCGAGGTAACACGGCACCTCCAGACACCCCTAAACACGGACACGAAACCCACGGGGTGTCCGGGACACACACGGCCCAAAGGGAGCACGATCAGCCGCAAACCACCCGCCCCGGGTAGCCCGGCTGCTCACCTCCATGAACGCGCTATAGGTCCATAGCGCGTTCAAATAGAACGCGCTATACACCTATAGCGCGACAAGTCAGATCGCGCTATAGGCCCATAGCGCGACTGCACAAATCGCGCTAGGGTCACCTAGCGCGACAAAACAGAACGCGCTAGGGACCCCTAGCGCGACCAAGAAGAACGCGCTAGGACCCCATAGCGCGACAGCAACCGCCTTACTGTTCATCTTCTCCGATGAACGCGCCCCGTCGGGGCAGCGTGACCATCAAGAACGCGCTAGCCGAGACTAGCGCGTTCTCAGTCCGCGCCCGAAAACGGTGGAAACTACGGGAAAAACCATTCCACGCCCCGTTCACCCCCAGGTGAAGGGGAAACAAAAGGGAAAACATTCCCCAAGTCCCTAGGCATGCATCTAAACCCCTGGATCGCCCAAAAACACGGTAAAACGGAAGATCCGGCTCACACACCCAAAACATGCATTTTCTCCAAATTGCCCCGTTTAGCCCGCTCGGCTCACCACGGCCTACAAAACTTGTGGGAAATGAAGTACGCGGGTTGAGGGTCCATCTCCCTACCTCCACCGAAGATTTGACGCGCCATGGACGCCGATCCACGAAGAAACGCCATTTAAACCCTCGCCGGTTCACGATCCCACGAACCGCCTCCACCGCTCGATCCTCGACCCGTCCCCGCCCGCATCCTCGCCCGCGCCGCCACTAGCTCGCCCCCGTCCCGCTCCGTCGGCCGCCGGAGAAGAGAGGGGAGAAAGGGAGCGTGAGAGAAGAGAGAGGGAGGGAAGAGAGAAAAAGGATGTTATTATATAGAAAATCTGAAAATTCTCAAAAATACCAAAAAATAGAAAATCATGTTTCTGCGATCCTCGGAACACATCGATCGCAACGGTACCAGTCGCGCCCTGGTGAACAGCCCGGTTCACCCGTAACGAGGTTCCGAAGAAATTACCGAAACACACACCGGGAATCGGAAAACACACGCGGAAAAGCCGCGGAACGCTTCCGGGCCCCCGAAACAACTCTAGATCGCGCCGATCCGAACACGAAAGATGTCTGAAACGAAATTTCGAACACAACGGAGTCAGACACTCCAAGAAACCAGATCCGGGACCCATGAACAAGGATCCGAAAAATTCGGGGCATTACACAACCCATGATTTGTAGAGACCACCACAACATCTTCGTGAAGCTTCTGAGGGCGTATCATATACCGTCAGAAACGTCATCTTGTCAGCTTCGCAACAGAGGTGGTCTCGTCGTCTTCTAATTTGGGGGCTGCCCGAAGGACTCATGCTCGCCAGACCGCGCATTTCCTCCTAGGCAGACAACCAGCAGCGGTTTGCAGAGGCTCCCACGGTCAGAGCTCTAAATTTCATGGGGCGGCGTTTGGCTGAGGCCCTCTCCTACAAGTCCCTTACCATCTCCAAGAAGCGGAGCGATTTTTGGACCGCCGAGTCCAGAGTTTCTAATTTTCTCCCTGAAGGGCGCATGTTAGCTTCACCTGAAACTGATCCGACCCCCTCTTACTGTTCTGGACCTCGTGGTCTCCTCTGACCTCCTCCTATGATGCCATTGGTCTTGGCTCAAAGAAGGCTTCCCACGACTGCAACGGTTCTGGTCCCGCCTTAATCGGACCCTAGGAGTGTTTGTAGCGCCCTCGTCTTTCAGCAGCAGCAGTCTGGGAACAGTCAGAATCAGAGCGGATCGGCTCTGGTCCAGATTCTGCCCCGGCCATCGTCATCGTTAGAAAATTCTTGAAGAATTTGGGCGTCCTCCTGGTCCAACCCAGGAAGTTTTGACACTAGTTTCATCCTCACCAGAGTTCGGCAGAGTCCGTGGCGGTGCCCTCTTCGACCCCCTTTCAGGCCGTTCCAAAAGTAGGTAGAATCGGCGGAGCTCGTCACTTCGGCTTCTAACTTAGTTCTCCTTGTAAGGATTCGTTCAGCCCTGTTCAGGCAACGCAGCGGATAATAAAAATTTATTTACTCGAACCCAGCTTGTTGGAATCCTAGAACTATGCTCTAATCGATGCATTAAAATTCTCAACCCCTAACTACGGGTTGAAGATTTCACCTTGCGTAGAAGGATGATGTCCGCAGTGCCCGATGCAGATTTCCACGCATGCCGAGCCGCATAGATGTACGGCCTCTAGAGCTGATCCACAGGGATCCTCGGGCAGTGACGGCATCCTTCCAACACGATGTTCCCTAAGCTTTCCCCTTTAATAGAGAGAGAGAGCTTCTAGGGAGAGAGAGAGAGAGCAAGAGGGAGGAAGGGGGAGGAGAGAAAACCTCACCTTTCTTTCTGTAATGCGTGGCTTAAAGAAAGGAAGAGATTTTCATGTAGGATACACATATATATATGATTTTGGACTTTTCTAAAAGAGCCTCTAAGGATTGATATTGTATATGTATCCCTTCTATTATTGTACATATATATTAAGCCCTTCTTAAATTCCTTTCCAAAAAGACTTTATCGGATTCAATATATACATTTGTATAATAATACTCCGTCACTCGAGAATCCATTGTGTGTGATCCTCTAGGCCTATAGTCACTCTAGTTTAAGGCCCATTAACTTCTAATTCCCAATTAGAAGTAAATTAAACTTATTATTCGCTTCTACTAGAGCCGAATAATAATTTAATTTATTCTGAACCTTTGATCACGTTGGGTCAAGCAAATCCGCGCGATCCCAGAGGACGTCGGGTTCAAACAACCATGTCTGGTACCTGTAAGTCTACAGTTGTCGCATCGCTATAATCCCTCGCTCCTTCTATGAGTCTGGTTCGATCGAGGGTATGGTAAATATCAAACCCCATGATCGTGCCATTTGACCATGACTTCCTTACAGTGTATGACGTTCGTTCTAAATGAACTCACACGACCTTTGCCAGGGATTTAATGGAGCGTCAGTGTCATGACCCATTAACTGTCTGATTTATACCTGACAGTGAGCGATCCCCTCTTGACCATTGATGATCTTCACAAGTATCCTAAAATGCTTAATGACTCGGTAATTCATGACTTATGGTTAAAGTCACTTAGCCAAGTAATTAAGTCATTCCAGTCCTCGTGTAAGATCCGATCAATGTCTCAAGTCAAAGGACCAACGATGCTACTGAGACAATTGGATCTTTAGTTGACATTAGGTATAATCAACCATCTAAAGATCCAATAGCGGATCAGTTCAGTGTACATCCTCCAACGACATACACCTACACATATGTATTGGTGTCCCGCACCAGTGACCATGAGACTGCTCACCCATACATCATGTGTACTGGTTTACTAGATAATCAAAGTCCCCGAGTGATTACCCTCCAACCAGGAACAGTTTAAGGTATGTGTCCATGTAAAGTCAGTCTCATGATCAAGATCCCATCTCGAGTTGACTTTACAATCACATATCCTAGGGACATCGTAAAGTAATATATATTCACATATTTACGCTCAAATATCACCTCATTAATAATAAACAAGATCGTACATCTATCGGACCTACGTGACCCTAAATTAGCCTATAGCACACCAATACTAACAATCTCCCACTTGAACTATAGCCAATTACCCACAACTTTGAGGCTCATCTTATTCCAATGGTGCTCAAATACAATCTGTGTCAAAGGCTTAGTTAGTGGATCTGCTATGTTATCTTCTGACGGTACACACTCTACTGCCACATCTCCACGATCAATAATCTCCCGAAGAAGGTGGAAGCACCTTAGAATATGCTTCGACCTTTGGTGAGATCTTGGTTCCTTCGTCTGGGCGATGGCCCCATTATTATTACAAAATAATGGGATGGGAGCTGATATCTCAGGAACTACGTCGAGTTCCAAGATGAATTTCTTCATCCAGACGGCTTCCTTAGCAGTTTCAGTTGTAGTAATATATTATGCCTCCATCGTCGAGTCTGCAGTTGTATATTACTTGGAGCTTCTCCAACTAACTGCCTCTCTATTCAACATGAATATAAATCCAGACATGGATTTGCAGTCATCTGCATCTGACTGGAAACTAGAGTCTGTGTAAGCTCTGAGCTGTAGGTCCTCTCCTCCATAAAGCAGAAAAAGATCATTAGCCCTTCGCAAGTACTTAAGGATGCCCTTTACTGCTTTCCAGTGCTCTTCGCCTGGATTTGTCTGATATCTACTGACAATGCTCAAAGCATTGGCAACATCAAGCCGTGTACATAGCATTGCATACAAGATTGACCCTATGGCCGAAGCATAGAGTGCCTTATTCATGTGTGTCACCTCCTCAGATGTTTTAAGACTCATCCCCTTAGATAGGTAAATTCCATGTCTCATAGGAATGAGACCTCTCTTAGAATTTTCCATCCTAAACCTTTTGAGGATAGTATTTATGTACATGGATTGGGATAATCCTAGCATCCTTTTAGATCTATCTCTGTAGATCCTTATGCCCAGCACATAGGATGCTTCTCCCAAATCCTTCATGGAGAAGGTCTTGGACAACCAAGACTTAGTTGATGTCAACATCTCTATATCATTCCCAATGAGTAAGATGTCATCAACATAAAGGACCATAAAGGTCACAGAGCTCCCACTGACCTTCTTGTAAACACATTGTTCACCTTCATTCCGAATGAAGTTGAAAATTTTGACAACCTCATAAAATCTTAAGTTCCAACTCCGAGATGCTTGCTTCATTCCATAAATTGATCTCTGAAGCTTGCATACCTTATTAGGATGAAGCATAGAGGTGAATCTTTCAGGCTGTACCATGTACACCTCTTCTGACAGATTTCCATTAAGAAAAGTTATCTTCACATCCATTTGCCAAATCTCATAATCTAGGTATGCAGCAATGGCAAGGAGGATTCTGATTGACTTAACCATGGCCATAGGTGAAAATATCTCGTTATAGTCAATACCTTGTCTTTGACGATACCCTTTCGCCACTAATCTGGCCTTGTATGTGTCAATGTGTCCATCTGCACCGATCTTCCCTTTGAAAATCCACTTGCAGTCGATAGGGACTTTCCCTTCGGGTATATCAACCAAGTTCCAAACTTTGTTGGTGTACATGGACTGGATCTCTGAATCCATTGCCTCATGCCATTTCTCGGAGTCCGCGCTACGGATCGCATCCTGGTAGGATTGAGGATCTTCAACCTCATCAATACATACCTTAGAGGACCTCTCTGAGACATGTCCAACATATCTCTCAGGTTTTCTTGGTAGTCTACCAGATCTCCATAGTATCTGTGTTTCACTCTAAATAGGATCAACCGATATAGTCTCATCTAATGAGATTATGTCTACGGGTTGTGGTTCTTGGACCTCGTCCAATTCTATTTGGCTCCCTCTGTCTTGCTGGAGTAGATATTCTCTTTCTAGAAATACAGCTCTCTTAGCCACTAAGACCCTTTGCTCAGAAGGGTGATAGAAATAATATCCAAATGTCTCCTTTGGATATCCTACAAACTTATACTTATCGGTTCTAGACTCAAGTTTATCACTATCGTTCCTCTTTACATGGACAGGACACCCCCCAAATTTTAATGTGATTAAAATTTGGTTTCCTACCCTTCCATATCTCATATGGTATAGAAAGAACAGATTTACTTGTGATCCTATTCAGTAAATAGGTTGCAGTCTCTAAGACATAGCCCCAAAGAGACAAGGGTAGTCCCGACATAAACATCATGGATCGGACCATGCCCAACAAGGTTATGTTTCTCCTTTCGGATACACCATTGTGTTGTGGTGTATACGGTGGAGTCCACTGAGAAATAATTCCATTGTCCTTAAGATAAGAAGTGAATTCATGGCTAAGGTATTCTCCTCCTCGATCTGATCGAAGAGCCTTAATACTCTTACCAGTCTGTTTCACTATTTCATTCGTGTATTCCTTAAACTTCTCAAAGGCTTGTGATTTATGCCTCATTAAATACATATAGTCATATCTCGAGAAGTCATCAATAAAAGTAATGAAATAGAGGTGACCCCCTTTTGCTTCCATGGACATGGGCTCACACACATCCAAGTGTATGAGCTCGAGAAGGTCAGCAGCCCTCTCACCATGTTCACTAAAGGGAGCCTTGGTCATCTTCCCCATGAGACACGACTCACAGGTATCAAATGGCTTGTATTTGAATGAATTCAAATACCCATTTGAGTGTAGGTGAGAGACTCTTTTCTTACATACATGACCAAGCCTGCAATGCCATAGATATGCAGAATTCACTTCATTAGTATTAGAAACCTGCATAACATTAGAACATGTATCTAATACATAAAGACCATTGACTAATGAACCATTGGCTATCATCAAAACATTATTTATTATAGAGTACCCAATGCTATTAAAAGTCAATGGATATTCAACGTTATATAAGCTAGAGATTGAAACAATGTTCTTAATGATATTAGGAACATAATAATAGTCATTCAACTCCAGAATGACCCCTGAAGGTAAACTGAGGTGTGCAGTCCCGATAGCTTTGGCAGCAACTAAAGCTCCATTGCCCATCGTCAGCTCAATCTCCTTTTTGCCCAACAACCTTCTATTTGCCAGCACCTACACAGAGTTGCAGATATGAGATGCACATCCAGTATCCAATACCCATGATGTGGATTCCATACAGGACAAATTAAGGTCTATGATAAAAATACCCTCATTTAGAATTGCCTTACAATTCCTTTTCCAATGCCCTATTTCCCCGCATCGAAAACACTTGTCTTCTTTTTCATTCTTCTTGCCCTTTCCTTTGTCAACTTTGACGACTTCTTTACCCTTGGCCTTCTTCTTTCCCTTCCCTTTGTCACCTTTGGTAGATATCTGGGTGGCCTTCCTTTTCTTATTGGCCTGGCCAACAATCATTACAGAAGATGGTTTATCTTTCTGCATCGTCCCTTCCGCACTTTTCAACATGTTAAGCAACTCCAGGAGAGTTGCTTCAATTCTATTCATGTTGAAGTTTATGATGAAAGGAGAAAAGGAATCGGGCAATGACTGTAGAATGAGATCAATGCATTGTTTAAGATCCAACTTGAACCCCAGTGCATTGAGTCTCTCAAACCACTCCATCATTTTCAGTACATGTGCCTATACTGAAGCACCCTCTAACATCCGTGTCTTGAAAAGCTTCTTGGAGATATCATACCTCTCAATCCTGCCCTGCTCCTCGAAGAGCTGGCGTAGGTTAAGAAGTATGCTTCTATAATCAATCTTTTCAAATTGCCTCTACAGCTTGGGAGCCATAGAGGCCAGCATGTAACATTGGGTAAGGGAAGAGTCTTCTGACCATTTGGCATAAGTCATTAAATCACCCTCGTCGGCATCAGGAGCTGGCTCAGAATGAATCGTGTCCAACACGTAAGCTATTTTTTCAGCGGTGAAGACTATGCATAAATTACGCAGCCAATTCAAGAAGTTGGATCTGGTCAGCCTATTGGCATCCAAGATGCCACGGAGGGGGTTGGATGACGACATTGTAATCTGAATAAGAAATAAAAGATAACTTAGCATATATTCAAATTCTAACTTAGATGTGGTTTTCTATCTTAGTTAGTCTCACTATTTTTCAAACGAACTATATAACCCTCAGTATATAGAACGGGAGATCATCGGGATCATCCTAGTCGGTCGGAATCCCAACGAGACTGAGGTATGACCATGTGGAAAGCACAACAAGCCATACACCATCTCAAGGGCAGTCATCAAGCACTTGCATCCAATGTAATATCTGATATTCGGCCCCTGAGAAGTCATCCCCTTGTGCAAAGCACAACAAAGGATACTCTCGGTGAGATATAACCATCATTACTACATAACAATGAGTTCATGATCCGACCCTTGTGGAAAGCACAACAAGGTCGAGTTCAATTCCTTACCCCATTGAGGCCTAGCCTTGGGGTTGCATCCTGCCCTCAAACTCATGGACCTTGTGGAAAGAACAACAAATCCATGAGATGAAGACATTCATTCACCCCATAATGATGGAGGGCCACGACGACTCCTAGAGCCACGCTTACCAGATCTAAAATTAAATTGCAAGGGAATTTATTTTTATCTTGATCTCACCCTAGGTGTATATAAGTATATCCACTATATTTACCGTACCTAGTAGTTTGCACAAAGTAAATGCATCCAATACAAAATTAAATCGCAAGTGATCATAGACTTTATCCTAATGCTACTAAGACATCTGGCTCGCTTCCGAAGTAGCTGGATCGTCCTCGTCGGGTGTGCTTCGTGCTTTCAAATTCTGACACCACATCAATTACAACTTTTACACGGCACGTAGGCCGGTAAAATTTAAATTATATGTCAATAAAATTTCAGAAGCCCTCAGGGCGAGTACAATTGTAAAGGGAGATAGAAGTACATAGGACTTTTAACAGAGAGAGAAAGGAGGCTCGCAGATCGCAAATAATTACATTAGTAATATCCATGATCACTTGCCAACCCATACATGTAAAAATTCAATCAAGGGTTATTTCTGAAAATAATCATTACATTGGATTGAAAAATGGGATGTGCAAACAAAAACAAGCTAGCTTTGTTTAATTTTTAAAAATCGAAGTTGGATTAACTAAAATTAAACACATAAGCAAGCCATTTCAAGGTAAATTAAGCAAAGCATATATAGAACCATCATTCATAACAGGGGCATGTTTATTTTATTCTAATTCAAATAAATCAGATAATTGAGATAATTATTTAAAATTTAAATTTAAATTTAATTATCCAATAATCAAATTTAAAAATAAATTTAAATAAACTACTTATTTAAATTTAAATTCAAATAAATTATCCAATAATTTCATTTAAAAATAAATTTAAATAATGTAATTATCCTTAATTATTATTTTTCTAAAATTCAAAATTTGAATTTAATAATTATCTAATAATTAATAATTCAAATATTTGAATTTTGTATAATTAATTTCAATGAAAATCAAATTCTGAATATAATAATTATCTAATAATTAAAATTTCAAATATTGAATTTCACAAAATTATCTTCAATTATTACCTTTTTATCTAAAGTTAAATGATAATTATCTCACCTCATTAAATTCAAAAGTTAAATAAAATTTAAGTTTTGAATTAAATTTATTGAGAATAGGTAATTAATATTTGAGATAAAAATCAGATTAATTTAATGTGCCTTTATATATATTTATGTTATATATATCCAAGAATAGCACAATAAATTAATAAAAGTAATTTTTTTAAATAAAAAAATCGGTCAAAGCCCTCGGGCGCGCGCTGGCGCCCTCGTGGCTGGGGCCCGCATAGCGGGCCCTCGCACCCGCCACGTTGACGTGAGCCGTCCGCGCACGCGGGCGGGGCCACTGCGCCCTGTGCGGCACAGTGCGCACAATGCACCAATTTATTTTTTTTATATATAAAAAATTACTTCATAATAGAGATGCCCAGCATCCAGGAAGAACAGAGATGCCCAGCATCCCCTTCTATCGATAATAATTGAAGGTTATATAATTTCCCCCTAAAACATGGTTCTATGCGGTGAAAATGCATCGATCAGGGTGCAACCTGGCTCTAATACCACTATAAGGATTCGTTCAACCCTGTTCGAGCAATGCAGCGGATAATAAAAATTTATTTACCCGAACCCAGCTTGATGGAATCCTAGAACCGTGCTCTAATCGATTCATTAAAATTCCCAACCCCTAACTATGGGTTACAGATTTCACCTTGCACGGAACGACGCTATCCGCAGTGCCCGATGCAGATTTCCACGCACGCCGAGCCGCACACATGTACGGCTTCTAGAGCTGATCCACATGGATCCTCGCGCAGTGACGGTATCCGCCCAACACGATCTTCTCTAAGCTTTCCCCTTTAAGAGAGAGAGAGAGCTTCTAGGGAGAGAGAGAGAGCAAGGGGGAGGAAGGGGGAGGAGAGAAAACATCTCCTTTCTTTCTGTAATGCTTGGCTTAAAGAAAGGAAGAGGTTTTCACGTAGGATACACATATATATAGGATTTTGGCCTTTTCTAAAAGAGCCTCTAAGGATCGATATTGTATATGTATCTCTTCTATTATTGTACATATATATTAAGCCCTTCTTAAATTCCTTTCCATAAAGACTTTAAGGGATTCAATATATACATTTGTACAATAATACTCTATCACCTGAGAATCCATTGTGTGTGATCCTCTAGGCCCATAGTCACTCTAGTTTAAGGCCCATTAACTTCTAATTCCCAATTAGAAGTAAATTAAACTTATTATTTGCTTCTACTAGAGCCGAATAATAATTTAATTTATGCTGAACCTTTGATCACATTGGGTCAAGCAAATCCGTGTGATCCTAGAGGACGCCGGGTTCAAACCACCATGTCTGGTACCTGTAAGTCTACAGTTGCCGCATCGCTATAATCCCTCGCTCCTTCTATGAGTCTGGTTCGATCGAGGGTATGGTAAATGTCAAACCCCATGATCGTGCCATTTGACCATGACCTCCTTAAAGTGTATGACGTCCGTTCTAAACGAGCTCATATGACCCTGGCCAGGGATTTAATGTAGCGTCAGTGTCATGACCCATTAACTATCTGATTTATACCCGACAGTGAGCGATCTCCTCTTGACCATTGATGATCTTCACACGTATCCTGAAATGGTTAATGACTCGGCAATTCATGACTTATAGTTAAAGTCACTTAGACAAGTAATTAAGCCATTCCAGTCCTCATGTAAGATCCGATCAATGTCTCAGGTCAAAGGACCAACGATGCTACTGAGACAATTGGATCTTCAGTTGACATTAGGTATAATCAACCATCTAAAGATCCAATAGCGGATCAGTTCAGTATACATCCTCCAAGGACGTATACCTACACATATGTATCGGTGCCCTGCACCAGTGACCATGAGACTGCTCACCCATTAATCATGTGTACTGGTTTACTAGGTAATCAAAGTCCCCGAGTGATTACCCTCCAACCAGGAACAGTTTAAGGTATGTGTCCATATAAAGTCGGTCTCATGATCGAGATCCCATCTCGAGTTGACTTTATAACCACATATCCTAGGGACATCGTAAAGTAATATATATTCACATATTTACACTCAAATATCACCTCATTATTAATGAACAAGATCGTACATCTATCGGGCATACCCGACCCTAAATTGGCCCGTAGCACACCAATACTAACACTCCCCTACCCCGCCTGGCCGGCTGAAGGCCCCTCCCTGCGTGGTGGTATTTTTGGCTGTAACTACTTAACCCCCCACCCTAAGAACCCACCTCCTATGCGAGGCGTAGTGCTGTAATCAATTTGTCTTCAGGTCCAGCGCCACCGACGCAGCGTGCGAGCGTGTGCCCACTCTTCCCGGCTCGCCCACGTCTCCGATCGGGATCAGTGTTTTCACACCGGTGAGGTGAGCATTTGCCACCTCCCCCCCTTGGCTGGTTGATTCCTTTGCTAGTTTAGTATTGTCTTTGGATGTCCGTCGGACGGTGAGACGAGCGCCCGAACCCGCACACCACTTTTAGTGTGCCCACCACGGTTCGTGAGTGCAAGTCACCCAAACCCACGTCCCGGCATGCTGGCTGCCCATGAGGTTGGGAATCCCAGGCCCTTAGGGGTCAACCTAAGCCATCCAAGTCCCTTAGAACGTTTGGGCCCCACCTCGGGCCCTCGCCATCATTCCCCGGACACCATCGGGAGATCGTACGCACCATGCGAGTGAGCAGCTAGCGTGAGTCCGTGAATGTCCTTGTATGCTTGCGGGTCTAGGTCCCAGGCTCTTCAAGTCATCCAACATCACCCCAGGGCTATGCCACATCACCGGCCCCTGCCGAGTCGGTCACCCAAACCCTCCTCCATAAGATTGCTCAAATTGAGGGGCAACTTAAGAAAGTCTCAGTCACTAAAGACACTCTGAAAGTTACTCTGCCCACCTTGCCGGTCTTTTATTTGCCTTCTTTGGAGATGCCCAATTTCCGGCGCTACAATGGAACGCGCAATCTGTTCATTCATTTAAAGGATTTCATGTATGAGACGTCTTTTTGGCAAAACAACAAGGCATCCCTTGCATATCTATTTAGAAGGTCTCTAGATTACCCTGCACTTGAATGGTTCTATTCTCTCAAGCCAATCGAAGCCAATGACTTCGATGTAGCTCAAAGGAAATTTCTGGAAAAAAATAGAGACCGTATGGGTCCATCCTTGCACTACGAGAAAACTGGTTTTTACGTACGACACCTACCTACGCTTTTGTAAGTCATTAGTATTTATGGGCCTATACCTATGATTTTTTAGGATATTCTGTTACCTACTGTCACTGTCGTAGGTATATGTCATACACTACCTACTGTTCGGTATCACTGTAGGAATAGATAGCCATATTGAACTATATACCTACTGATAATGTCGTAGGTAATTCATATGTCATACCTACGGTTCGGTAGCACCGTAGGAATAGATAGCCATATTGAACTACCTACTGATAATGTCGTAGGTAATTTGTATGCCATACTTACGGTTCGGTAGCACTGTAGGAATAGATAGCCATATTGAACTACCTACCGACAATGCCGTAGGTAAGTGGTATGTCATACCTATGGTTTTAGTTGAGTCGTAGGAATAGGTAGCCATATTTAACTTCCTACCGACAATGCCGTGTGTAAGTGGTATGTCATACCTACGGTTCCAATTAAGCTGTAAGAATAGATAATTGCAATAAAATACCTACGGACATGGTCGTCAGAACGTACCTACGCTTCATTACCGTCATAGGAGTAGGTCATCTACAGAGTGATCGATGACATTAGTTTTTATTTGTTATATATTACGTACAATAAATGTCGTAGGTACCTACTCGTTGTTTGTGTTGTAAGAATAGGTCACTCGTAGAGTGATCGATGTCCAATTTTTTTATTTGTTATACATTACCTACGTACCATATCGTAAGTATTTACCTACTCTTTGTAAGTCATAGGAATAGATCACCCGTATATTCGCATATCTTTTATTTGTTATTCATTACCTACCGATAGTTTGTGTAGGTATACATCTTTTTTATTTTTTTATATTACACATGAATATTATCGTAGGTAAATACCTACTCATTTTTATTATAGGAGGTATATATATCCCTTAATTTAACGATACTATAATTATTATTTTACATATATTACAGTGTATGGTAGGTATAGAGTATAAGCTTTTGGCGCTAAAGACTCCTACGCCTTCGGAAATGAACCCAGCCCACCACAACCTTCTTAAAAGCATAAACCTACCCCATCCCGCCACCCTCCCTCTCTTCCTCACTCCCTAGACCGCCTATGGAATCCCCAGCCCGCCACCTTCTCTTTCTTCCTCACTCCCCAGCCGTGCCTTCAGAACCCCTAGCCCACCTTCGGAACCCCAAATCTTACAGGGGGCGGGAGACATGTTGCAGCCAAGAGTCTACAGAGTTATTAAAAACCCATCTATTGAGTGTCCACGTGTAATTGATGTAACATGGAGGCAATAAAAACAGCTGGAATACCACCCTTTGAACATATCTTGCATTCATACCTATGATTATGTCTTAGAAATAAGACCTGCCCTTCTCCCACCCTCGTCTGATTTTGGGTTTCTCCTGCCCCTATCTGATTTTGGGTTTCTCCCACCCCCTGTAAGATTTAAGTTTCCTCCCCCGGTAAACCTCCTTTCCCCCCCTTCCCTCCCTCCCTCTCTTCCTCAGGCTGCCTACTATTCTTCCTCCTCTCCCCCACCATCCTTCTCTCTCCCATCGCGACAGGGATGAAGCCACCGTCTACGACTGACTACGACACCACCACCATCACCATCGCCTCACCGTGGATGAAATCCTCAACGACTCTGATTCTTTTTCCTCCCCCTCCTCTAGCGGTGGCTTCTCCCCTCGCGCCTCCTCCTGTTCTCTCGCCTTGGCGGATGGAGCAGCCATCGAGTGCCTCGATCAGTCAGAAGCGGGAGGGAAGGTAGGAGAACCACTTCCAAAGGCGATTTCTGGTACCCTAGGACACTTTCCCGCCATTTATACTCCTAGAAGAGCGGCCAGGGAGCTCTCCAGGTCTTCAATTTCTTCCTCCCTAGAGATCTAGAGTTCCTCCTCCTCCTCCTCCTTGCACCATCTGTTGGCCCCACTCTTCAGTGACGTCAGGCTAAACCCTAAACCTGGTGCACAACACTCGCCACCGCAGCTGCAGTGTCCCGCTCCATACGTACCCCTCACGTGGCGACCATCCTTTCTAGAAGTGCGAGTACTAGTTCGCCAAACATTAGTACACACATACAAACAGTAGACTTTGGTATGATCGCACAGAGGGGTCCGCCACATCCTCTCTCTCTCTCTATCTGAGCCACAAGCGGCTCCACCCCCTTCTATCTATTAAAAGCTTATGATGCTAGGTGGAATTTATTTTATAGGTTATATCATACAGGATATAACAAATTTTAGACCTTAACTGTCAGTTTCATGCAATTTATTTTTCTTTATGTTTTTGATAGTATTGTATTTTAAATGTGACAGTCTAGATTGTTGTCCTACATTTTTTGGTAGGAAGCTTTTGTTGGGTTCGGTGCTATGTATTCAGAGGGGGGGGGTGAATGAATACCCTTTAAAAAACTTTCGCCCAATTAAAATTCTAGTGCTCAGAACTGCGGAATAAAAGCACTAAGACTAACTAAGAAAAACTACTCCAGTCATCTATTGGACCTGTAGACAAATATGAAGAGTGCTCCTAAGCAAACATCTAATGTGGGCAGCAATTAGACAGATCAAACAAACACCCAATACCACTGTCAAGCATATAGTGTGCGCATCAATGAAATGAACACATATAGAAGATCAACCTATCTCGACCCTATGCATTCATTAGCGCCTAACACACAAAGAATTCAAACCACTGCTCAATGGATTTTTAGGTGGTTCGGTCCAGCAGACCTACATCCACCCCACACTCAAACCAGAGTGTGGATTCCGCTGACTCACAGCTTGAACAGCTGGGCATCACAGCTTGCCATACAATCGCTGAGCAACACAGCTTGCTGTCCAGTGGAATCCACCACTGCAACGCTGGGGATTACAGCTTACCCGACCAGAGACAACACCTCTGCAAACTGCTGGGCAATACAGCTTAGCCGTCCAGTGGAGTCCACCACTGCAATCGCTGACTAACAGCTTGAAGGAAAGTATAAAATGAAAACGAAAACAAGTAGCAACAGCAACTGAATGCTATAAATAATGAAAGCACAAATGTGGCTCCTAAGAGCTAACTGGAGTGGATCTGATCCAACTTCCAGCAGGATCAGTCTTCTCTGATCTTCTCTTCTCTCTCTCTTTCTTCTTCTTCTCTTCACACTCTGCTAGAACTCTCTATCTCTCTCTTTCTCTTCTTTCTCTTTTTCTTCTCTGCTCTTTTCTCCTTTTCTTCTCTCTGTGGATCGTGGCTCTCTGCTGCTTTCCTTTTCTTCTTCTTCTCTAAGGATCTCTCACTCTCTGTATATACTTTCCCACACTCGATCACTTTCATCTGAAGACGAAGCTTAGTATATATACAACAGTAGGTTGGCCGTGTGACCTCCACATTTCCCACCCTAAGGAGTTTCGCCAGAACCGAGACATTTCGACCACCTGGCAGCATCCTGGTTGGGCTGCATCCACGTGTCCTCATCTGGGCACCTCGTCCTTCCTTGAATCACGTGCCTTCATTAGGCTTCACGAAGGGTGCCTGTCAGACAGAGAATCACATTATCAGTTTAAGTATATGCACTGCAGTGTATAGACTTCGCTGTATAGACTTGTGAAGATGAAGCAATGTATAGACTTCATGAAGCAGGACAATGGCGTTGTATAGACTATGTGAAGATAAAGCTGTAGCGATGTATAGACTTCATGAATCAAAGCTGAAGTAGTGTATAGAGTTGCTGAAGTGTAATGCAATGTGCAGACATTGTTCAATGTATGGACTTTACAATGCAAACAGCAATGTATAGACATTTCAATCGACAGGCAGACAATGTACAGACTTGTACATGCTTCAGGACAAAGTATGGACTTGAATGAATGAGCATGCAATGTATAGACTTGCTCAGCCTGAAGCAATGTATAGACTTCAGCTCAAAGCCAATGTATAGACTTCAAAGTATGCAATGTACAGACTCTGAAGAACAGTAGCTAGTGTATGGACTTAGGCAGGCTTCAACTCAATGTATAGACTTCACGACTGATGAATGCAATGCACTGACAAAGTATAGACTTAACGATGTGCAGACTTGCCAAGACAAATGAGCGATGTACATACTTGCTCGTTGTTCAGACTTCATGGACGATGTACAGACATGCAAAGAGAAAGGCTGTACAGACTTGATGAGCGATGCAAGGCAAAGGAATGTATATACTTCCAATGTATAGACTTGCCAACTGAGCGATGTACAGACTTGAACAAGGAAGCTCTATACAGACTTGATCAAGGCAAGGCAATCGAGTGTATAGACTTTCAATGTATAGTCTTGCTATAGGGGCGATGTACAGACTTGAACAAGGCAAAGTCTGTACAGACTTTGAGATTCACAATGTATGGACTTTGGCAGCCCAACGGCTGTACAGACTTCCACTCAACAGCGTTGTATAGACTTTGAATGCTCGAGACAATGTATAGACTTGAACAGCTTCAAGGCACAATGTGCAGACTTTACCAGTGTATAGATTTAGAGCACGTGCAATGCAAAGACAACTCTGTACAGACTTGGAGGATGTGAGTGAGAATGTATAGACATCAGAGATGCGTGCTACAGTCCAATGTATGGACTTAGTGCTCTACATGCTACAGTGCAATGTCTAGGCTTGATAAATGATGTGTGGACTTCAAGGCGTGAGACGCTGAATGAGACGGTCCACTGTATAGACTTTACTTCGTGCATGCTACAGGGCCGATGTACAGACTTGCCAATGTATGGACTTTCAGTCCAATGCAAAAGGCTATGTAGACTTGAAGAAATGCTTCAAGTGGATGGCTGTACAGACTTCATGAATATGCAGACTTGTCAACGAGATGCACAATGTATAGACTATGCACATGCATGAAGAGCCCTGACGATGTATAGACTTGCTAGCCAAACACTATACAGATGCTCATATGCAATGAATGTATAGACATGCGAATCTGAGGGGGTCGACCCATCTAAGAGGGGGGTCGACCCACAGAGCTGGCACACTCATGCACACACTCATGCACATAACAGATCAGATAGAACACACTCATGCATTCTTCCACAGAATAGATCAGATATATTCAAAACAATGTGGTGACTCATTCATGTTGCTATCATTAAAACACCACATCATCAACAAAGCACAAGGGGCACAACAATCTCCCCCTTTTTGATGATGGCAACATAATGAGTCACACTGACTCATCAAACTATTCTCCCCCTTTGACATAAGCAAAAAGAAGGGAAATGGTTTGAGAGTCAAATGCAGCACACAAAGACAGCACATAAATTCAGAGAATGAATCATGGTTCATTAAAATAAAGATCTCCCTTATGATAATGAAACAGCTCTCCCCCTATCAACATGCATGATTGACTACTCTCCCCTTAGATGCAAATAAACCATAACTCCCCCTGAAGCACAGAATGGACTCTGGTTATCCAATAAATCAATCTGAAATCAGCCATTACAAAGAATCTGAATTCTGGTGAAAAGACCACATATGCAATAAGTAACATATGCATGAACAGAATGAAACAGGTAAAAAGACCGCAGAATCAGAACTTATTGCAGAACAAGTTGGAAGATTCCAACAGTGTAGAGAGTAAAGTGATTGATGATAGAAGGGCAACAATAGACAACAATCATCACAAGACATCTCAATGAATAATCAGACTGAATCTGATCAGGCTATCTGGAAAATCTGATCATGAGGGATTTTAATGCATACATCACTTCAATAAGTCTTAAAAGATGTAGACTCTTCTATCATAAAGGGTTATGAAGTGGCAACTTAACTAATCTGATTTAATTTTGATGTATACCAAATTTGTCAAATTAAACTCAATACTCATATCTGAATCTAAGTTTTAATAAAGGTGAACCAAATATTCAGATAACACTCAAAATCAATCATCTTTTATCTTACACATATGATCTCAATAGCACCTTTGAAAGATACATAGATTAGTACTGAAGTTAAACACTTTTTCAAGAACATGAGTTGACAGATTTTTCAAGATAATTTCATTTGAAGCACATTATATTTTTCTTGAGCAATTTAGGTTGATCAACACCTTTTTACATGAGGCACAACACGTCTCAGGTGAAGTGACCCAGTTACTCAGTGTGATAACTGTCATTGCCTCTCACTTTGAGAACAGAGTTAGCAATATGATTATCTTTTTACATGAGAAGACACCTTGATCAGAGGCCAGACTCCCCAGTTACTCAACACAAATAAGCTATTGCTCTGTCAGGTTTTGTTTCACTAAATTTTTATCAGAGATAACTATGGCACCTCATGACATGAGTTACTTTATTTCATTGATAAAGAACTCAGTTTCTTAGTGACCGAGTCATTGCTCTGAAATCACAATTTTTTTTTATTTAATCAACATTTTCTAAGTTAATGTTTAACAACAATACACACTATATGCATCTTAACCAAAGTAGCCCTGAATTCAAATTTTTAGATATCTAATGAGAGAGTCTAAGGTTTACATGACACAAGTGGTTAAAATTTATTAAACCTTATCATTCAGATATTTTCAATTCATTTAACTACAAATCTGAGAATACATTAATCTTATATCAGTCTGATTCAATGATAATTCTTAAACCTATATGATAGGAGTTTCTACCAATTTCTCAGACTGAATTGCATGACATGCAGCATAAGTTCCTTAGATCAGAATAATAAATTCAGCAACCAACAATCAATAGTAGAAACAATTCAGTTACACCAGCTGAGAAGAATGTGAAAGATGAGTATAAGCTGGTGCAAGAGTAAATCACCAGTAGAGAAATATTTCAGAAGAGTGAACATCAACACACAGTAGCTGAGTCTGGAATTCAGATAGATCAGCTGACAGATAGTATCATGAAGGGAGTTGAAAGAAACTCTTCTTTAACAGCTCAACAAATAGAAGGTAGAATCCTTTTTCAAGAGAGAGAAATATGACATCAGATGAGAGTTGATCAATTGTTAGACAAGAGGTGTTTAGGATGTGACAATCAAAACACCAATTCTAAATGCTCCCCCTGTCTAGATGCAATGAAATTTCTTTTTAGGTTTTTAAAAAAAATTTATGATATGCACTGCCCTTCATATGAGAAGTATGCAACAATTTTGATAAGGAGAGCATGATGACCAAGCAACAGCAAACAAGCTCCCCCTGACAAAATGCATGATATGCAATGAATCATTTCTTTTCAAAATTAATTTTCTTCAAATTGATGATATGTAGTACACTGTTCTATATGGGCCATGCCCCTTGGTACTTGGCAGAGAACTTGGTGTCAAGGACCATCTCACACATAGTAAGAACCTCCAAGCAGATTTCCCTACCTTTTAGTAGCTTACTATTTGATATACCAGGGTAATGCAAGAAATGCAGTGCAAAGCAGTCCTATATGCATTAATCAAAAATAGTTGGACTCCCCCTGACTATATGCATGAAATGTATTGAAGCACATCACATGATATAAGTTTTGCATTCAGATATGATTCATGCAGATTAGACAAAAGAGAGTTACCATAAACATGATTGTGCAATTCTTAATTCAGAAAACTACAATTTCAGCATCAACAAGTTAACATGATATGCAATCATTTCAAATTCACAATTTCATTTAATGGAATTTAAGCACAGTTTAGAACTGACCTGATTTGTAGGATCTTGGGGGTTTCATTCTTGAGTGCCTTGACTTATTAATCCCCCTTTATTCATTCCAAGGCACACCTGCAGCAAATCAATCAATTTGATCTTGCAGGAACCCAAGAAGTCTTGGGTCCTGAATTACCCCTATCAGGTGTTCTAAACAGTCTTTTAACAGTATGATCATCAAATTCCATCAGATAACAGTCAAACATGGAATGTCCAAATTTTCCACAGTAATAACATGAAGCCACAGAATTTTTGTTTTTATTATTCATGTTAGCAGAAACATGATGCCCATGTGCATGCACATGAGTATGCAAATTATGTGTATGAGCATGAGTATTTATTTTATTAACATGAAATTTTTTTTCCATACTCAGCCAGCCGACAGTTGGCAGCTTTGTGGCCTAGCTTACCACATTCAAAACATGTAGAGTTTTTCCTTTTATCACTCAAGTTATTTCTAGCAGAATCATAGAAAGCAGGGAATTTTACAGATTTAGAGTTCAATCTATTTCCCTGAGCATGCCAGCAGTCTTTGACTGCATGCCCATACTTACCACATTCAAAGCATTTAAAATGCTTGCTTCTTGATTCATTTTTACCCCAATGATTTCTTGACCAGCACTCATTAGCCTTATGCCTAGGCTTGTTGCAAGTGAAACAAATGATATGCTGGCCTGAAGTAGATCTATATCTATGTGGGTCATGAGCATGTGTGAAAGATCTAAGATTCACATTATTGTCTTCCTTCAGTTTAAAACATGCATTCATTAGATGACCATGCCTACCACAGTAATAACAAGATGCATCAAATTTCTTAGTGGCATGGGTCCTATCAGTTGATTTCCTAGAATGCATTTCTTCATTAGCATGCTCATCTTCAATCAATAGTCTGCAATCATCCATTACATGCCCTATCTTGCCACAATAATGACATGACACTTGAGTTTTCCTGGTGACATGATTACTAACAGACTGACTAGATGCATGAGAATGAGTACATGAAACATGAGCATTTTCCATTGACCCATCAGATTCAGCAGATCTAACATATTTCAGGGTATAATCAGAAATATTCTTTGCCTTCTTTGTTTGACTCTTTCTTTTTAATTTCTGATTATTCTCAGTAGGTTTTGTTTGCTTTTCAATTTTCTGGGCTTTGAACTGAAAAACAGATTTTGAAAGTGATTTCTGATTTTCCTTTTATTTTGGGGATTACTTTGAGGTACCAGCTACATCAGAACTTTGTACAAAGGTGGCATATAGCTGGTTTTTAGAGATTTCCTTCACATCAGAAGTGCAATTTGTTCCCCCTTTTGAATTATCATCCTTCCTTTTCACAACAACTTTTATTTTTCTTTCATTCTTAGCAGAATTGGATGCTAATTTTTCTAGATCCTGAATCTTATTTTCCAAAGATGTTATGTGAAGCTCATAGCTGGCTATCTCCTGTTCACTACAGTTGACACATTCATTTAGAACTTTGTTTGCAGTTTTATACTTCTCAATTTCTTGTTCCAAGTTGCTTAACTTTTCATATTCTTCATCACAAGCAGTTTTTCCTTTTTCTATGGTGAGAAGTCTTTTAGACAAGCCAGTGTTTAATAGCTTTAGTTTTTCAACTTTATTCTTCAGTTCAGTGTTTTCTTTGGTTAGTTTCTTAACTTCTTCATCACAGTTTTCTCTTCCAAACATCAGCTCCAGCTTTTCAATTAGCTCCTCTTCTCTTTCCTCCACTCTAATTTTCTCAGCCACCAAGTTTTTGTGATCCTCTTTAAGTGAGACAATTTGTTTACTCAGCCATTCATTCTCACTATAAAAATCTTCATTACGTTCTCTTAGAGCTGAGCACATATCACAGTTTGACTCTACAGAAGAGATATGCATGGCTTCCTTATTGATTTTCTCTATTTCAGCTTCAAGATTTTTATTCTTCCACTGAATTTCTACATTCTCAGCTTTTGATTTCTTCAGATCAACTTTAATCCTTTCCAGCTCTTCCAGATTCATCAAATGTTCATTAGTTTTCAGTTTCAGCTGACTTTCTAATTTAGAGATTTTATTGAAACTTTCTTGGTTTTCCTTTTTCAATAGGCACATTTGTTTCATATTCATGTGATTCTCTGAAAGATATTTATCATATAGTTCATTTATCTTCGGGCACTTTTCACATGATGAATTAGAATCACATTTCTCAATTTTCTTTTCCAACCTTTTATTCTCAGATTTTAATTTCTTGGATACAGTTAACAAATCTTCATACATCACTATCAATTCATCAAAAGAGTATCCATCTGATTTGGAGCTTACCTGAGATGAGGTCTCATCATCATCATTTCTCCGATCAGCCATCAAGCATTTGTTGTGATTCCTAGTGAGCTTTAGTTTTTCCAACATCTCTTTGGCTGACCTGCAAGATGAAATACATGAGATTAGAGTTCTGTCAATTGATTCTTTTAGTAAAACTACTGCTCTAGTATTGACAGAATCTTTCAATTTATCCTTCTCAGTCCATGTAGATTTATCTTTTGATAAGTTATATGGACCGTGAGTCATTACCTTCCAAAGTTTTGGATCAGTAGATTTTACATACCGATGGAAATTTTCTAACCAAGAATCAAAGTTATCACCGCTGAATATCAGAGGATTAGCCATCGAAGCAGATAACAACCAGATTCAAAAGCACAGAACAATTGACAAGAGATGCACTAAAACAGATGAGCAAAGTAATGCACTAATTCAGTGAAACAAAACACGATCTCAAAAGACCCACTCTGAAATGCACCAACAGCTAGCAGGATCTGCTGCGGATTGTTAGATCCTATGCACAGCAACCCGCTCTGATACCAAGTGTTGGGTTCGGTGCTATGTATTCAGAGGGGGGGGGGTGAATGAATACCCTTTAAAAAACGTTTGCCCAATTAAAATTCTAGTGCTCAGAACTGTGGAATAAAAGCACTAAGACTAACTAAGAAAAACTACTCCAGTCATCTATTGGACATGTAGACAAATATGAAGAGTGCTCCTAAGCAAACATCTAATGTGGGCAGCAATTAGATAGATCAAACAAACACTCAATACCACTGTCAAGCATATAGTGTGCGCATCAATGAAATGAACACATATGGAAGATCAACCTATCTCGACCCTATGCATTCATCTAGCGCCAAACACACAAAGAATTCAAACCACTGCTCAATGGGTTTTTAGGTGGTTCGGTCCAGCAGACCTACATCCACCCCACACTCAAACCAGAGTGTAGATTCCGCTGACTCACAGCTTGAACAGCTGGGCATCACAGCTTGCCATACAACCGCTGAGCAACACAGCTTGCTGTCCAGTGGAATCCACCACTGCAACATTAGGGATTACAGCTTACCCAACCAGAGGCAACACCTCTGCAAACCGCTGGGCAATACAGCTTAGCCGTCTAGTGGAGTCCACCATTGCAATCGCTGACTAACCGCTTGAAGGAAAGTATAAAATGAAAACGAAAACAAGTAGCAACAACAACTGAAAGCTGTAAATAATGAAAGCACAAATGTGGCTCCTAAGAGCTAACTGGAGTGGATCTGATCCAACTTCCAGCAGAATCGGTCTTCTCTGATCTTCTCTTCTTTCTCTCTTTCTTCTTCTTCTCTTCACACTCTGCCAGAACTCTCTATCTCTCTCTTTCTCTTCTTTCTCTTTTTCTTCTCTGCTCTTTTCTCCTATTCTTCTCTCTGTGGATCGTGGCTCTTTGCTGCTTTCCTTTTCTTCTTCTTCTCTTAGGATCTCTCACTCTCTGTATATACTTTCCCACACTCGATCACTTTCATCTAAAGACGAAGCTTAGTATATATACAGCAGCAGGTTGGGCGTGTGACCTCCACATTTCCCGCCCTAAAGAGTTTTGCCAGAACCGAGGCATTTTGACCACCTGGCAGCATCCTGGCTGGGCTGCATCCACGTGTCCTCATCTGGGTACCTTGTCCTTCCTTAGATCACGTGCCTTCATTAGGCTTCACGAAGGGTGCCTGTCAGACAGAGAATCACATTATCAGTTTAAGTATATGCATTGCAGTGTATAGACTTCGCTGTATAGACTTGTGAAGACGAAGCAATGTATAGAATTCATGAAGCATGACAATTGCGTTGTACAGACTATGTGAAGATAAAGCTGTAGCGATGTATAGACTTCATGAATCAGAGCTGAAGCAATGTATAGAGTTGCTGAAGTGTAATGCAATGTGCAGACATTGTTCAATGTATGGACTTTACAATGCAAACAGTAATGTATATACATTTCAATCAACATGCAGACAATGTACAGACTTGTACATGCTTCAGGACAAAGTATGGACTTGAATGAACGAGCATGCAATGTATAGACTTGCTCAGCCTGAAGCAATGTATAGACTTCAGCTCAAAGCCAATGTATAGACTTCAAAGTATGCAACGTACAGACTCTGAAGAACAGCAGCCAGTGTATGGACTTAGGTAGGCTTCAACTCAATGTATAGACTTCACAACTGATGAATGCAATGCACTGGACAAAGTATAGACTTAACGATATGCAGACTTGCCAAGACAAATGAGCGATGTACATACTTGCTCGTTGTTCAGACTTCATGGATGATGTACAGACATGCAAAGAGAAAGGCTGTACAGACTTGATGAGCGATGCAAGGCAAAGGAATGTATATACTTCCAATGTATAGACTTGCCAATTGAGTGATGTACAGACTTGAACAAGGAAGCTCTGTACAGACTTGATCAAGGCAAGGCAATAGAGTGTATAGACTTTCAATGTATAGTCTTGCCAAAGGGGAGATGTACAGACTTGAACAAGGCAAAGTCTGTACAGACTTTGAGATTCACAATGTATCGACTTTGGCAACCCAACGGCTGTACAGACTTCCACTCAACAGCGTTGTATAGACTTTGAATGCTCGAGACAATGTATAGACTTGAACAGCTTCAAGGCATAATGTGCAGACTCTACCAGTGTATAGATTTAGAACACGTGCAATGCAAAGACAACTCTGTACAGACTTGGAGGATGTGAGTGAGAATGTATAGACATCATAGATGCGTGCTACAGTCCAATGTATGGACTTAGTGCTCTACATGCTACAGTGCAATGTCTAGGCTTGATAAACGATGTGTGGACTTCAAGGCGTGAGACGCTGAATGAGACGATCCACTGTATAGACTTTACTTCGTGCATGCTACAGGGCCGATGTACAAACTTGCCAATGTATGGACTTTTAGTCCAATGCAAAAGACTGTGTAGACTTGAAGAAATGCTTCAAGTGGATGGCTGTACAGACTTCATGATCATGCAGACTTGTCAACGAGATGCACAATGTATAGACTATGCACATGCATGAAGAGCCCTGACGATGTATAGACTTGCTAGCCAAACACTATACAGATGCTCATATGCAATGAATGTATAGACATGCGAATCTGAGGGGGTCGACCCATCTAAGAGGGGGGTCGACCCACAGAGCTGGCACACTCATGCACACACTCATGCACATAACAGATCAGATAGAACACACTCATGCATTCTGCCACAGAATAGATCAGATATATTCAAAATAATGTGGTGACTCATTCATGTTGCTATCATTAAAACACCACATCATCAACAAAGCACAAGGGGCACAACAGCTTTATATGCTTAGCTTTCTTTGTCAAGTTACTTTTCTATTTGAGTTTTCCTTGCACTTTCTATGATTGTTGTCCTGTATTTTAAATATGACAGTCTAGATTGGTATGAAATGCTGAAGGTTGTGCATCGGCTGTGATATTATGGACAAGGAATAGTTTGACCGTCATTGTCACGTCCTGAGATATGCAGTGGAATTAAGTCAGGAACATGAACAACCGAAAAATAAAGCCTCAAGCGAGAATGACAAGCAGAGCGCTATAACACAACCACATAAATTAAGAATGCACAAGGTAATATACTAAAAATTCCAACTTTATTTAATAATAATCAAGGTTTACAAAAGACACTCAACTTTGACTCTCTTTGACTACTAGACTCAATAAAAAGAAAATTACACGACATGATCGACTTCACCACTGATTACAGTGAAGGAACCAAATTACAATATGACTCATGACTAGACTAGCTATAACTTCTTTCGACCACCAATTACTCTCGCCCTCGGATCCGTCATTCGAGTAATCCAAATCTCTTCCACTAGAATTTTTTGAAAAGATCAGAAAGTAGGGAATGAGTGCACTCGCCCAGTAGGTATCTTCGTATCAACATGATGGCGTTGTTAAAGTAATTAACAATTTATCTCCAAAAGGTAATGGTGCGGACACCCGAGCAGTTACGCCGAGCCACCGGTACCGCACGCAGAGCACGACTCGAGCCACTTCAGCGTCCATCTGGCTCGGAGACAGCCTGGAGACTCCCCCCTGAGTCTCGACATTTATCATATTTGTTTAAACTTTAATTGTGTGTAATGTGTGTTTATTTCATTTTATTCAGTATGTAATTTTGATTGTAAGGGGGTTTATTTGCAAAATGGGACCCCCGGGTCCCACGGTCCCCCCAGACCCCCTCCCATTGATCCACCTCAGCCTAGGGCCCCATGTGGGGTCAGTCAACATTTCAAATGGAGGCATCTAGAAGGTTGAATGGTAAAAGACACATGCGAGACAATTGGACTTCAAAGTCCAAGGTAGGCTACCTACCAATTCTATCTTGTCTCCCTTGGTCAATAGGGCGCCCCCCCCCCCTTAATTTTTTATTTATTTTTTTTGTGTGATTCACATTCAATCCAAGCCATCCATCTCCCACCCCTAGATCCAACGATGGCAAATGGATTTGAGATGTAACCTATATAAGCTTGTATTTTCCATTTTGATACAATTAATGCATAAAAAATCAGAAATTTTACTTGGAGCAGCCTTGGGCGCCCCCCTCCTCTCTCCTCCCTCTCCCCCTTGCAGCTGAGACAGTTGCTATTCTGAGGTGTGACGCCTCCCCTATCAGTTCCGGTCGCCGCCGCCACGAGCCGCCATCGCACCGCCATCAAGTTCGTCGGAGTTTCTATTTTCAGCCGACCACTGCCACTTCCACAAAATTCTGCTATCAGCCACGAGCTCAGATCGACTTGGGATTTTGAGGGGATGTTCCAGAGGTGTTCCCCACGTTCTACAAAAATTGGTGGGTCATGAATCTTCTATTTGATAATTTCCCATTTTCGTTCAAGTTCCAAGTTTAGTTCTACCAGTTTCAGATCTGATGTTCCACTTTTCCTGAGTTTTTCATCTTCGATATCTAGGGCTCCCAATTTTACTGGGAGTTCTATCCATCAAGCCCTCCTTTCATGAATTTTCCTGATTTTTGATCATCCCTCCAGCTATTTTTCAAAATTCGTTCTCAGAGCTAGCTACAGTGCTATCCACCTGTTCCCAGATCCGACCACCCTCCAGTAAACAAATCATAACAAATCACAGCCACCTTCAATCAGTCCACAAAAACTATCCCCGTTTTACTTGTTCCAAATCCTACAACTTTCGTGAAGAGCTCAGGAGCTGAATCGGCCGTAAACCTCACGGTCAACGGCCGTTCTCAGACAACTCACCTGCAGATCTGAGATTTCGGGTACTGTACAATAGGAACTTGTAAATTCAGTAAAGTCCATATCTGACCAGATCCAGCAGTTCCCTCTGAGCCTAGATTGAAGGATTTGGAGAGAGCTTTCCAACGATAGTTTGTGCGTCCCGATCCGACGCCGGGATTGGTCGCAGCGGCCGATCTCGCCGGAGTACGCGCCGGAAAATAGAAACCAGAATCCGTGGACAGCCACTTCACAACGTGGAGATCGGAGCCGATCGGCCACCGACTGGAGTTTTCGACCGACCGCCATCCAGGGAGGCGCGCCACCAGGGGTCCCCATCACATTGGGCCCCACCCCAGCAGGTCGGGAGGACAGCGCCATCCGTGGGCCCCACGGACCCGTAGAACCCGCCGTCCGGACAGCACTTTAGACGCGTGTTCGGCACCACCGGGCGACATCAGGATGCTACCCGTCAACCCGATTCGCGTGATTCCCGGGCCCCGCATGTGACCTTTTACCTCCCTGCGTGGAGTGGGTCAAATATTTATACCACTGTAATATTGTTTAACCGGGAGTCTGTAAATCGGCCGGGGTTGTCTTCGCCACGCCGGGTGCGTGGAGGTAACGGTCTCACCTTCTTGGCATTTACTTGCTTAGCTAGTATACGGTCATATGCCGCTGTGAGAGTGTAGGTTGCTAGCCCGTGTGTCCATGTCACCGCTGTGAGTGCGAGAGTGACCCATCCCGCGACTCGATCCGAATCCGCAAGTTGAGTCAGACTACCTTGAACTCTGCCGGTTCCTTAACCGCGCACGATCCACGCTTTCCCTCGCTTGGGACGACGAGTGAGTTTGCACTTCTGTTAGCGACGTGTAGCCCGTAGGAGCTCTTAGTGTCGAGCCAAGGTTGCTCTAGTAGTCATGTCGTTGCTGGTCGAGTCGTGTTCGTCTCATATAGCGTTGTCTCCTCAGTCCGTCCCGCATCAGTTTGGTATCAGAGCGAGTTGAGTCTAGGGTAGTCTTTGCATATGTTTTGCATAGTCTAAGTCGAGTCTAGGATCATCATTATTTTCAAAACAAAAAAAAGGTGTTTTAAAACTGCATTTCATCCCGATAATTCAGTATCTTAAAAGGTGTTGTTCGAACGTCAGGCTACGCCTATCGGGAGGTCGCACACTTGCGAGAGTGATCTTCGGATCGATTAACTCCGCCACGTACCGGATATTGGTTTAGGTCTAGGTGCATTAGTCGGTGTTTGTATTAGTTAGTGCATTCCAACCTTGCATAGCCGGTCTAGTGTCGTGTCCAAGAGTCGGCATGTTCAACGTGTAGTTTCCCCCAATTTCCCATGGATTCCCAATCACCCAGTCCATATGGCCGTTGGTCTACCCATGGGCTTGGCAACTATCCTCTCCCCTTTCGTAGGCCCGAAGCCTCTGATTTTTATGGCTCTGATGATCCGGGTGACTACCTCAATTGGGAGGCCGCCATGGACAAATATTTTGAATGTTACACCATGTCCGATGCCATGCAAGTTAGTTTTGCCCGAGAGAGGCTTGTCCACAAAGCCGCCTGGAAATGGGATAGCATTGAGCGCATGAGAGAGGTTAGGAGGCAAAGGCCCATCGAGTCGTGGCATGAGATGAAGGGCGAACTTAGGAAGGTCTACCTACCCGGCCCAGTCACCTCCAACCGACCCCACCCAATCACCTCCACCCAAGTGGGCCATAATCAGAGGCAACGCGCTGCGCATGTAGAAGAGCCTAGGTCCACGACTAGGTCGAATTCATATGGGGGAGTCCATCACATCGCTCCTACTCCAAACCCCACCATTGCCAAACTCTTCCAAATCATTTTGGATAAAGTGGATAGGAAGTGTGATTATATTGAGTCCATGCTTTCCCCTTGCCTACCTCCTAGCCGAGATAGAACCAAGCATGAGCCTAAGGAGGTAGTCGCCGGTAGTCCCAACCCGGTGCCATCATGGCTCCATCCCAAGGTCCTCTCCCCATCATAGTGGATCCTCTTTCCCCACCCACGAGAGCCCCTTTGCTTACACCCCCTATCCATCAGGAGGATAAGGATAAGGACACACTTATCAAGGAACGTAGTGGATCACGGCAGCAATGTTATCGCTGCCAGAGGTTCGGCCACTTTGCCGGATAGTGTCCCACTTGGACATCTATAGCCCTAGGGGATAAAAGGGTTGGAGAAGCCTCACTCTCCGATGTTTATGCGGAGCCACCTCAGCCACAGCTACCCATGTTTCTAATGGGAAAGCTACTTATAGCCGAGCCACTCCTTAGCTGGCTTAAGAATGGCCTGGCCCCATCTCCCCTCCCATCTATGGACCCTATCCTACCTCTGGTGCCAATCAATTCCTTTCACACCACTTTTCGGTCTAGTCACTATGTTGATACGTTGGATGACATTCTTAAAGGGTTAGACCGGCAATTGACATTTACGCACTTGTTGGCTCCAGGCTTCGGCCGACCCACAGGTCATAGTTTCACTCATCCCGCTTTAGGGTCCATCACCTCCGTGCACACCGTGGGTCATGTTACCACGGAGGTTCTTCTACTCCTCCCTATGCCGGCCGAGTCCGACTTCATTCCCCTTTTCCCAAGGGAGGAATCTTACTTTCTACCTATGACTGTCGTCCCATCTCTCGCAATGAATGAAGGTGATCATTTACACCTCCAAGATTTCCAAATGTGGGACAGTGATTTGTGGAAGCCTAGTCCGAGGGGTCATACCTTCTTTGATCCCTTCGACCCATTCTCTTATGGACCCCGTGACCCACCATATTTACTCCACCTTTTTGAGAGAGTCCACCATCATACCCCGACCGTCTCATCTCCCTTCATGGATGAAGGAGATCAACAACACCTTCTAGACTTCCACACATGGGATCTTGAGATGAGGGAATCCATATCGAGGGGTCACACATTCTTTGATCCCTTCGATACCTTTCTTAGTGGTCCCCTTGGTCCACAATCTCCATTCCACTTCTTTAAAGGAGGTCACCATCATACCCCTCCCCCATGGACCGGGCCATCGGCACCCACCGAGTCCGTTCACGGGCGAGAGATACCCGACCCTCCTGTCCCACCCAAACCTCCCAAATCCAAAGGACCGTCTTATGATTGTACCGACCCTCGATCACACCTAGGGTATGTATGGCACACATTCGAATGTCCTGGACCACCTTGCATATGATTGGGTTGGACTAACTGTAGAGTTGTTTAGGGTTGTGTGTGCACCCGTGTGTTTTTATTTTGCTAAGCATTTTAGGAGTGCATAGTGAGTCTGCCGAGTCTAGTGCTAGGCATGTTAGGAGTCTGCATGAGTGAGGCCAGCAATGCACGTTACAAAGAGCTAGCCGATGCCCATCGACACCATCGAGAGTTCCAAGAGGGTGAATATGTCATGATCAGGGTAAGACCTGAACGGTTTCCCTCTGGAACCGTTAAGAAGTTGCAAGCTCGCGGAGCCGGTCCATTTAGAGTGTTGAAACGCGTTGGATCCAATGCGTATGATGTGGACCTGCCCGAGGAATACGGTATAAGCTCTACTTTTAATATTTCGGATCTAGTTGCATATAGGGACCCAGCGGTGATCCCTAGTGAGCCTTTTTACCCATCTTCTCCCATTGAGAGTGAGCCCACACCTGAGTGTCCACCTCCAGCCCCTTTGTCATGGCAGCGTGAGCATACCGATCATATACTGGATGAGCAGGTGATAATTACCAAGAGTGGATCCTACCCGCGCTACCTAGTGCGATGGAGAGGACGGCCCGCTACCGAGGACACATGGATCACGCATGGCGAGTTGCAGCAGATTGATCCAGACCTTCTGGAGCGATACCGGAGCGATGCAGACCCTTACTCGACATGGTCGAGTTTCTCCCACCCGGGGAGAATTGGTGCGGACACCCGAGCAGTTACGCCGAGCCACCGGTACCGCACGAGGAGCACGACTCGAGCCACTTCAGCGTCCATCTGGCTCGGAGAAAGCCTGGAGACTCCCCCCTGAGTCTCGACATTTATCATATTTGTTTAGACTTTAATTGTGTGTAATGTGTGTTTATTTCATTTTATTCGGTATGTAATTTTGATTGTAAGAGGGGTTTATTTGCAAAATGGGACCCCCGGGTCCCACGGGCCCCCCAGACCCCCTCCCATTGATCCACCTCAGCCTAGGGCCTCATGTGGGGTCAGTCAACATTTCAAATGGAGGCATCTAGAAGGTTGAATGGTAAAAGACACATGGGAGACAATTGGACTTCAAAGTCCAAGGTAGGCTACCTACCAATTCTACCTTGTCTCCCTTGGTCAATAGGGCGCCCCCCCCCTTAATTTTTTATTTATTTTTTTTGTGTGATTCACATTAATCCAAGCCGTCCATCTCCCACCCCTAGATCCAACGGTAGCAAATGGATTTGAGATGTAACCTATATAAGCTTGTATTTTCCATTTTGATACAATTAATGCATAAGAAATCAGAAATTTTTCTTCGAGCAGCCTTGGGCGCCCCCCTCCTCTCTCCTCCCTCTCCCCCTTGTAGCTGAGATGGTTGCTATTCTGAGGTGTGATGCCTCCCCTATCAGTTCCGGTGGCCGCCGCCGCCGCCACGAGCCGCCATCGCACCGCCATCAAGTTCGTCGGAGTTCTGTTTTCAGCCGACCACTGCCACTTCCACGAAATTCTGCTATCAGCCAAGAGCTCAGATCGACTTGAGATTTTCAGGGGATGTTCCAGAGGTGTTCCCCAAATTCTAAAAAAATTGGTGGGTCATGAATCTTCGATTTGATAATTTGCCATTTTCATTCAAGTTCCAAGTTTAGTTCTGCCAGTTTCAGATCTGATGTTCCACTTTTCCTAAGTTTCGCATCTTCGATCCAACTTTTGATTTTGTCTAGGGCTCCCAATTTTACTGGGAGTTCTACCCATCAAGCCCTCCTTCCACGAATTTTTCTGATTTTTTATCAGCCCACCACCTATTTTTCACAATTCATTCTCAGAGCTAGCTACAGTGTTGTCCACCTGTTCCCAGATCTGACCACCCTCCCGTAAACAAATCATAACAAATCACAGACACCTCCAATCAAACAGACAAAAATATCCCCGTTTTCCTTGTTCAAAATCCTACAACTTTCGGGAAGAGCTCAGGAGCTGAATCGGCCATCAACCTCGCGTTCAACGGCCGTTCTCAGACAACTCACCTGCAGATCTGAGATTTCGGATACTGTACAACAGGAAGTTGTAAATTCAGTAACGTCCATATCCGACCAGATCCAGCAGTTCCCTTTAAGCCTAGATTGAAGGATTTGGAGAGAGATTTCCAATGATAGTTCGTGCGTCCCGATCTGACCTCGGGATTGGTCGCAGCGGCCGATCTCGCCGGAGTGCGCGCCGGAAAAGAGAAACCAGAATCCGTGGGCAGCCACTTCACAACATGGAGATAGGAGCCGATCGGCCACCGACCGGAGTTTCGGCCGACCGCCATCCAGGGAGGCGCGCCACCAGGGGTCCCCATCACATTGGGCCCCACCCCAGCAGGTCGGGAGGACAGCGCCATCCGTGGGCCCCACGGACCCGTAGAACCCGCCGTCCTGACAGCACTTTAGACGCGTGTTCGGCACCGCCGGACGACATCAGGAAGCTGCCCGTCAACCCGATTCACGTGATTCCCGGGCCCCGCATGTGACCTTTTACCTCCCTGCATGGAGTGTGTCAAATATTTGTACCACTGTAATATTGTTTAACCGGGAGTCTGTAAATCGGCCGGGGTTGTCATCGCCACACCGGGTGCGTGGAGGTAACAGTCTCACCTTCTTGGCATTTACTTGCTTAGCTAGTATACGGTCATATGCTGCTGCGAGAGTGTAGGTTGCTAGCCCGTGTGTCCATGTCACCGCTGTGAGTGCGAGAGTGACTCGTCCCGCGACTCGATCCAAGTCCGCAAGTTGAGTCAGACTACCTTGAACTCTGCCGGTTCCTTAACCGCGCACGATCCACGCTTTCCCTCGCTTGGGACGACGAGTGAGTTTGCACTTTTGTTAGTGACGTGTAGCCCGTAGGAGCTCTTAGTGTCGAGCCGAGGTCGCTCTAGTAGTTGTGTCGTTGCTGGTCGAGTCGTGTCCGTCTCATATAGCGTCGTCTCCTCAGTCTGTCCCGCATCAGGTAAAGTAAAGGAAAATGCGATAAAACATTTGAAATAAAAACCATAGTAACAACAAGATATAGACTATAGAGATATGAGAAATCAATGAATAAGAGAGCGCATGATCAAGCAAGAATATAATGTGGCCTTTCATTAACGAGAATGTACTAGCATGAATCGAGAATGCACTTTTCATAACCATAAAGGCTATGCACTAGAAGGTCATGAAACGAGAATGTACTAACAAGCATGTAAATTTCATAAGATAGCACGGTGGATTTCACCCGTTTATAAAAAAAGTACTACCGACGCAATGCGACGGCAGTAAGCATCATACCCCATGGTTTACAGTATGTTTCCGACAGATTGTCGAGGGTGCTAGCGTCAAGCCCTTAGACACCATCCGTGCCTGCCCTTGCATCTTCAAGTTATAAATCAAGCTATTTCCATGAGAATAATAAATGTAGGCCAATAATATTTAGTTCAATAATAGTTTCATGATAACAAAATCAAGGTAAGAACGTACCAAAATGAAACCATGAGATCAAGGATGAATTATTTGGACATTATGCTATGGAGGAATTTCAGCAGCATAACGGCACATTTCCATAGATACATAGTTCATTAATGACTTATGAATAAGGTGTTAGGTTCCAGATTATTGGTAGACCATCTGAGAACGGAGTAGAGTTAACCCTTTGGTCAAACCACTGGTTAGACACAATCTGGGAAAACGCGGTTAAGTGAGGTCCGTCTTCTTGAAGTAGCGACCTCATGGGGACCATTTTCTTGAAGTGGTGGTCGAGCCAAGACAGCCTTTAGACAGGGTCAACGCCAGAAAGGAAAGGGGTCGACGCAACAGAACTACAGGCAGAA
This sequence comes from Amorphophallus konjac, assembly GCA_022559845.1. Classification (NCBI taxonomy): domain Eukaryota; kingdom Viridiplantae; phylum Streptophyta; class Magnoliopsida; order Alismatales; family Araceae; genus Amorphophallus; species Amorphophallus konjac. Next base: position 266,666,807 of record CM040122.1, on the reverse strand, counting down.
CGCGGTTGCGCCAGGACCACTTTCAAGAAGTAGCGGTCGCCTGAAGGCCGCGTTCAGGTCAGTTCACAGAAAACGCAAGTTTCACGAAGTGCTTCCTATACCAATGGGCTTTTTAGGGCACAACTAACTCGGTGTCCTAGTGAGAATCCCAGACTCGCGGAGACTTACAGAGGCCTTGAAACATGATCACCTAGTCGGACAAAAGGAATATCCGACGGATAGGATCTCAAGTCCAAGAGATGTGCCTATCAAGTGCGTGTGTATCTAATCGCGACGTACCGGAATACGTGCTATGTACTTAAGAAAGACAAGAGGTGAGAGTGAAATGTGTAAAAATAGCGATCACATTTGTAATATAACGAGTTCCACATGACATCAAAAAAATATCTTTAATACAAGACTATATGATTTTGGCATGAAATTAGCATAAGATTAAAATAAGTTCTTAAACATGATGTGGCATGAAAACAGAACCATCATAACCACAATATAACCAGTGACATAACTACAAGGAGAAACATGAGAATATAGCATAAAGACGGTAGAACTACAAGCTAAGAAAGGAGTTAATCAGTTTAGTGTTTATCAGAATAGCAAGTAAAAAGTGGTCTAGAGGTGACCGCTATATTTAGAAAGCGGTCTATTATGAATCGCCTTTTGATGGGCGTAGTCTCTGATGGACCGCCTTCTGTCTGTTGCCGCCTTCTGTCTGCAACAGACAGAAGGTAAACTCATGTGAGGTGCAAGGCCTATCTAAGGGCAATTAATACGTGAAAACTATAAGCAATAGAAGTATAAGGCATGATAACATACTTAGAACAATGGAAAGGCAAGAAAAATGCATGAATTAAGCTAAAGTTCTTATCTTTTAATTAAGAGTGAAGGGAAAATAAGCAGTGAAAAACATGCTTGTGCAGTCGTTGAAAAATGCTAAATACTCCACGTATAGTGCATGAAATCATGAAGTAATTGAGGGTTTTTGTACGTAACTTGATGTTTAAGGCAACATGTACATGAGATAACTTACCTATGGGACGGGATCTAAACTTCAAATTCCTTGCTGGAAGAACACCCTAGTTCCTGCATGTCCTACGTAGAACCAGCAATTTCCAGCCCTTCTAACTCCTTAGATGCTTATTGTCCTAACTCAAAGTTTGGAGGGGAGTTAGACAATACTAAAGGAAACAAAATCCTCTAAAGACTTAACCTGAGATGACGACGTCTTACCTTCGAACCACGCGCTTCAAAACTAGGGTTCGTGCATAACAAAATTAGTGTCTATTTATAGGGAAGGAACAAGTGTTGAGGGATTAGGTCGAATTTAGAGCCCTTTAGGTCATCAATTGATCCTCCTAGAATCCTAGATAGGTTGACAAGCCAGAGCACACCTATCCTTGGCAATTGGATGGAAAAAATCCAAACATTTCCATGATTATTGAATCCTGTTTACAGCAGCAGAACGCGGTATGGACCGGACCGCTTCTTTGAATTCGCAGTCTCGCGATAGACCGCCTTCTGGGTGAATTTTTTAAAATTTTCAGGTTTTATCCTAATATCCCCTATTCATCCCCTATTTATCCCTTTAAATTGAAAAATAGCCCTAATTATGTCTCTACAAGTGGGCTTGGCCCTAAAAGCTTTATAATTGTGTTTATGGGCCTAGTTTAAACGGGCCTAATTACCTGGTTATTAATTGTACTTTCAAATTAATTTATTTAACCCATAATTCATTAAATAGCCTATTAAACCTTTTAAATGCTTAATAATTTTATTTAATTCCAAAATCCTAGAAAATTCCAGAGGTGTTACACCCTCCCGTACTTAAAGAGAATTTGGTCCCCAAATTCATCGCATGGGATTTATGGAGTGTAACTTTACTTACAATCGAATGGCTCCGAAAATCTTTTGCGCATAGCTTCTTTCAACTCCCATGTTACTTCTTAGTCCAAATTTTTATTCCACCGGACTTTCACCATGGGAATAGTTTTATTCTGAAGCCGTCAAACTTCTCGATCCAAGATTTTGATTGGCCTTTGCTCATATGCTAAGTCCTACTGTATCACCAGATCGTCATGACTAATAACATGAAATGGGTCATGAACGTACCTTTTGAGTATCGATACATGGAATACATCATGGACTCTAGACAATTGAGACGGTAAGGCAATCTGATACGCGACCTCGTCAACCCTTTCAAGAATTTCAAAATGGCCGATATATCTCGGAGTAGATTTGCCTTTGATGCCAAATCTTTGTATACCTCGACCTAGAGAAACCTTGAGAAACACATGATCTCCTACTTGAAATTCTCGGTCTCGCCTTCTATTATCAGCATATGCCTTTTGTCTTTCTTGAGCCATCTGAAGTCTTTCTCTGTAGCAACCCTAATAAATGAATAATTGAAATGAATTAAAACATATATATTACAGAAGTAATATATATAAAAGGAATAGGGTTAATTGGACGAAATAAAATAAATTAAAAATAACGCCTCTTATTAAGGCGTTAATTTATAAAGAAACGCCTCTATCCATGGCGTGAATAAAGAAAGGATGCCCACACCTACGGTCGTCAGTTCTCACGCGACCAAATGGGTAAGTAAAAGAAACGCCTCTATCTTGGGCGTGTTTTAAAACACGAAACGCCCTTTTTTAAGGCGCTTTTTAAGAAACGCCCTTATGCAAGGCGTTAATTAAAGAATACACGCCCTGACCAAAGGCGTTAATTCAGTTCGTGACTCGTTCGAACCCAGAGCTTATCCAGGGAAAGATTAACCTAATCTAGTAAGTGTCTATTAGAGTAAGGACTCTATTGGGGATATGTTACCCTCAATCAAACACTACTTTTAATAGGACTTCCATAACCCTATAAATAATCTACTGCTCGAACCCGTGAACGCTATTTGGCGTTCGAGTTCTCTGAAGGTAATTACAGAGCAATAGCTCTTCCTTCCCTCTGTCCCTTTTTGATTTGGTGGACGGTCATTAATTCGACTTCTTCCTTCTTCCAGGTTGAAGAAGCATTGGGGTTGCGAAGAACAAAGGTGATAATCTTTCCTTTACCTTCGGTCAGGTATTATGAAGAAAATATTAATGTTTCTTCGTATTTCTCTGTAGGAAGTTCAGTCGAAAGGGGTTCATCAGTTGAACATAAAGACTTCTTCCTGCTGATACGGCTGAAGTTATTGGTTGCTGTTTAAGCAACAGAGTTTTCTCCCTTCTTCATATCAATCTGCAAATCGTCATCTCCAAATCAACTCTTAAAGGTAGGATTTTCTCAAGTTATTGTAGCCCAAATAAGAATTAATGCAAGATATCTATACATAAGCATGGCATGCATACTGTTTATAAGGTTTTTATTACGTTCTCTGCAAAATTTTGAAAGAAACGCCCTTGATCAGGGCGCTAATTTAAAATACACGACCATGCAGTGGTCGTCAATTTAATATTTGACGCCATGTACGCAGGCGTTAATTTCATAACCTGAAAATTGATAATTGATCCTGTTTAAAATTCAATAAATTATGAAATATAGATTCTAATATCTTGCATACCCCTACCTGTGAATTCCTGTTATACTGCAACCACATGTCTCATGTCCCTTGAAATTTTATTTCCTGTAATATTGTAAAATTCTTGAAATTCACGACTTGGACAAAGTCGTTTTCCATATTTTAACGCCCCAGAACAAGGCGTGAATCTGAAAAGTAACGCCCCTTCCTAAGGCGTGTATCTGTTAAAATCCTGAAATTTACATATTCTGTAAAATGGAATTAGAAAGTAACGCCCCTTCCAAGGGCGCGTTTTTGATCTCAACTTTGAATAAACGCCCCCAGGCAAGGCGTGTTTTTGATAAATTAATGAAATAATGAAAATTCTGCAAATTGGCAATATATGTAAACGCCCTCATGTTAGGCGTTAATTATTCAATACACGACTTTACTCAAGTCGTTATTTTACTGTAACCTGATTTCGTCTTGATTCTATTACCGATGGTTTCATATTATAATATATATATATATATCGGCACTATTCTCCATTCCGTGAGTATAGTCCCACTTTTTACGTTGATTTATCGATCACACTCAACTCTCATTGACATACAAGCTCTCCATTGGACATTCCGTTCCTTTGGACTAGCGAGTTAGTCATAGAGACCTCCGTAAGACTCCTCGTAGCCTTGGATTCCCTCAAGGCCGACTGAGCTGGTTGTACCCTAAAAACCCATTACACGATCCTTGCCATGTCAATCTAAAGAAACATGGTATACCGGCCCTTATGATTATACAAAGAGTATATCATAAGAAATTCTTGATGGGATGATGATATCATGCCATATCGTGTCATTCTTGTAAACCCCAATTCTATGATAAGAATGAGGGTATCTTGCTTGATCTAATGTTCATGTGGACCTCAATTCTATATAAAGAATGTCCATACTGATTTGTCATGGTACCTAAGTTAAGGGAACCATATTCTACCTAGTTTTATCGATATCGTGATTATACCGTTATTATCGCCATTCTATGTCCTTTGTCATATTTTGGACTCTATTCTATCAAAGTTGTCATACGTGTCTACAAGCTTGATTATTGAAATTCTATATTGGCTATATAAACAAGAGTGGATGTCAAAACACATGATAAATGCCTGCGCATATAGGGCCCGATCTGGTCCTGGGAGGAGCACCCGAAAGTACTTGTGCCCATGGGAGTTAAAATGATAAGGTATCTGGCATTATACCGAGTACTTGACTTGCTTGATTGGACATTCCACACACATCTTGTACTTGAATCGTACTTGACTTTACATGAAATGCGTGGCCCGAAAAAGGGTAATTTACTTGCTTGATACATGATAGCCAAAGTTCTTGACATGATTTGTTAAATGTACTTGCTTGAATATCTCGAATAAACTTGTTATCTTGTTGAAAGTTCATGATAAGTTCATCTTATTTCCTTGATACTACATTCTATCTATCCTGTCGTTTTATGCGAGCATGCATAGCTTTATTGCATTCATGAAAGATGTAATTACTTAAACCCCTCGCTAGTACTTGAGATATAATTTCCTACTGAGCGTTCGCTCATTCCGTTTGTCCCTTTGTACTTTTCAGGTAAGTCCGACGACGATGGAAGTCAATCGGATGGGAATGGTCAAGAGTGAAAGTGATAGAGCTTCTACAAGTGTCGTCTAGTCTTTTCTATAGTTTCTTGAGTCAAATATGTATTCTTTTCCTTTTTATTAAACAGAGTATTGGATTTGTAATAGTCTATCCATTATGAAATAAAGGATTGGGTTATCTTGCTATTTTGCGCATCTCTGTCTTCGTGTCGAATACACGACCACTCTGATTGACATGATTGATATAGACACGTCGCGCATCTCCGGGTATCTTCCGCGCTCGGGGCGTGACAGTCTTTGTGGTATCAGAGCCTAAGGTATTCAATTCCTAGGAAACCCAAGTCCAAGGATAGGTTTCAAAACCTTTAACCAAGTGAGAGTGGGTAGAACCAAGGGTTAAATGATCAATGAGTCCTTTATAAGATCATAGTGATATAATACTAACATAGCTATTGTAATTGTAGGATAATGGCTGCCGAACGTGCTCAATGGCGCAACATGCAGCGTACCCTTCAAGGGATGACCCAAGTGCTACAACAGGTAGCACAAGGTGGTGCTCCACGAGCTGGAAGCTTACACCAAGCATTCAAGAATATGAATCCCCCGAAGTTCATGGGATCGACCGATCCAGACGATGCCGAGCATTGGGTTCGGGAGATTGAACGTATATTCCGTGTTATGCAATGCACGGATCAGGACAAAGTCTTATTAGCTACTTTCCAGTTAGAAAAGGATGCTAGATGCTGGTGGGAGTCGATTGAAGCTACTATTGACCCAACTCAAGTTACATGGGGTGAATTCGTTGAATATTTCAACGCCAAATATTTCTCTGATAGGGTCCAGGAAAAGAAGGCCGCCGAATTTGCCGCATTAAAGCAAAGATCTTTATCGGTGGCTGATTATGAAGCACAGTTCTCTAGACTGTCTAGATATGCTAAGCATTTAATTAGCACGGAAAAGATGAAAGCCCGTAGATTTCTTAATGGGCTTAGGCCCCACTACATTACTCAACTGGCGCCTATGGATATTCAAGTTTATACTGAAATAGTGCGCCGAGCTCAGTTGCTTGAAGATGCCACGGAACTATCTGATAGGATCCGTGGGAAAGACAAAAAGGAGCAAGTCACAAGTTCGGGTTCTTTTAAACCCAACTTTAAGAAGAGGCCCAATAATGGAGGTTCTTCCTCTCAAGATCAGAAGTTCAAGAAATCCAAGCCTTTCTCTATCACCACTACACCTTCAAACGTAGTATGCAAGCATTGTGACAAGGCTGGTCACAAAACAGAAGAATGCTGGAGGAAATTAGGAGCATGTCTCCGTTGTGGGAGTCGTGAACATCGGATTCCCGATTGTCCATTAATGAATGACCAAGACGGTGAGGGTAAACGCCCAGTGACAAGGAACGCGCGTCTTCATGCAATCCAAGAGACCGAACCAGAAGAAGAAGGCGGATTGGTGGAAGGTACATTAAAAATTTGTTCCAAATATGCACATGTCTTATTTGATACGGGTGCATCGCATTCCATTATTTCCAAGAAGTTTGCTGACCCATTACCTCTAGAACCAGAATGGATGAAGTTAATATTGTCTACTCCTCTCGGAAACGAGACGGATATCACACATCATTACCAAAACTGTGAGGTATTGGTTCGAGGAAAGAATTTTCCTATTGATCTTATCTGCTTAGATCTAAAAGAGTATGATGTTATACTAGGAGCAGATTGGTTATCCAAATACCAGGCAACGGTTGATTGCCGTGATAGCAAGATTGTTTTCAAGGAATTTCCGGAACTGACTTATACTAGTCCTAAGAGTCGAAGCAAATCCCCTCTTATTTCGGCTCTTCGAGCAAGCAAGCTCGTCAAGAAAGGATGTGTATCCTTCCTTGCTTTTGTCACTATTAAAGAAGCTAAAGAAACCAAGATAGAGGACATTCAGGTAGTGCGAGAATTTCCAGACGTATTTCCGGAAGAATTGCCGGGATTACCCCCGCAAAGAGATGTGGCCTTTACCATCGACTTAGCCCCTGGTGCTGGTCCTGTTTCAAAGGCACCCTATAGAATGTCCCCTGCAGAACTAAAAGAATTAAGAAGCAATTGATGGAATTGATTCAAAAAGGGTTCATTAGACCAAGTACTTCCCCGTGGGGAGCCCCAGTCCTATTTGTAAGGAAGAAGGATGGATCCATGAGATTGTGTATCGACTATCGACAGTTGAATCATCTTACTATCAAGAACAAGTATCCACTGCCGAGAATCGATGAATTATTTGATCAGATTTCTGGATCCAAACATTTCTCCAAGATTGATCTCAGGTCTGGTTATCATCAATTGAGGATTAAAGACGAAGATATTCATAAAACTGCGTTCAGAAGCAGGTATGGCCACTATGAATTTGTTGTTATGCCTTTTGGACTAACAAATGCCCCTGCTGCCTTTATGCAGTTGATGAATAGCATATTCAGGCCTTATCTAGATCAATTTGTGGTGGTTTTCATTGATGATATATTGATATATTCCAAGACTAAGGAAGAACATGAAGAGCATTTGAGGATTTCATTACAAATCTTGAGGACAAATCAATTATATGCTAAGCTCAGCAAATGCGAATTCTGGCTTGAAGAAGTGGCTTTTCTCGGACATGTGATATCCAAGGATGGATTATCTGTAGATCCGTCAAAGGTTGAAGCAGTTAGAAACTGGGAAAGACCCACCAATGCTAGCGAGATCAGAAGTTTCTTAGGCCTTGCAGGCTATTACAGGCGATTCATCAAAGACTTCTCAACAATCGCCGTGCCACTTACAAGGTTAACTCGTAAGGAGATCCGATATGAATGGAGTGAGGAATGTGAAAGAAGTTTCCAAACTCTCAAGGATCATCTCACTACAGCTCCGGTCTTAGCTCTACCGATAGAAGGAGAGAAATTCGAGGTCTACACTGATGCTTCTGGCATTGGCCTCGGATGTGTCCTAATGCAACAAGGAAAGGTCATAGCATACTCTTCACGTCAGCTGAAGAAGCATGAGGAGAATTACCCCGTCCATGACTTAGAACTGGCCGCGGTAGTATTTGCCCTAAAGATATGGAGACACTACTTATATGGAGCACAGTTTACTGTATACTCCGATCACAAAAGTCTCAAATATCTATTTTCACAAAAGGAGCTAAACATGAGACAAAGACGCTGGCTAGAATATCTCAAGGACTTCGACTTCAATATACAATACCATCCCGGAAAGGGTAATTATGTTGCTGACGCCCTTAGTCGAAAGCCGAGAGCAATGATAGCAAATTGTATGATGCAAGAATGGAGGTTACTTGAACAATTCTCCGAGCTCAATATAAGCTTGGACACGGAATCCAAAATTGTCACACTATCTCATGTAAGCATACAGTCAGATTTGTTATCTGAGATACAAACACTTCAGGATGATGATCCTATATTAGTAGAAATCAAAGGCAGATTAGAAGGACAATCTGATTTTCAACTAACTTCTGATGGAAGATTATCGTTCAAAGATAGAACTTGTATACCCGATTGTCCGGAATTAAAGAAGAAGATCTTAGATGAAGCTCACAGATCAAGATACACTATTCATCCAGGATCAACCAAAATGTACCAAGATGTAAAGAGGAACTTTTGGTGGCCTAATATGAAAAGAGAAATAGCGGACTATGTATCACGCTGTCTCACATGCCAACAGGTCAAGGCGGAACACCAAAAGCCTGCGGGAAAACTACATCCTCTAGATATTCCTAAGTGGAAATGGGAGGATATTGGTATGGACTTCATCATGGGTTTGTCTAAATCTAAAGGAGGACATGATGGAATCTGGGTTATCATTGACCGATTGACTAAATCGGCACATTTCTTGCCAATCAAAAGCCGATGGTCAATTGATGTGCTAGCTGCACTATACATCAAAGAAATAGTCAGGATACATGGAATTCCTGTCTCAATCGTGTCTGATAGAGATCCCCGTTTTACTTCTCATTTTTGGAAGGGATTACAACATTCGTTGGGAACAAGGCTCAACTTTAGTACTGCTTTTCACCCACAAACGGATGGTCAGACCGAGCGAACTAATCAAGTTGTTGAAGATATGCTGAGAGCATGCATCATTGACTTTGGAGGAAGCTGGCATGACCACTTGCCTTTAGTTGAATTTGCATATAACAACAGCTACCAAGCTAGTATCCAGATGGCACCTTTCGAAGCATTATACGGAAGGAGTTGCCGATCACCCTTATGCTGGAACGAAGTTGGAGAGAAACAACTATTAGGTCCAGACATGGTAAGGGATACAACTGAGAAGATACAGGTAATCAGAGAAAGATTACAAGTTGCTCAGACAAGGCAAAAGGCTTATGCTGATACCAGGAGAAGAGATCTTGAATTCCAGGTTGGAGATCATGTATTTCTTAAAATATCCCCTGGACGTGGCATACGAAGATTTGGTGTTAAGGGCAAGCTTACGCCAAGATTCATCGGACCATTTGAGGTACTCGAAAGAGTTGGCGAGGTTGCTTATCGCATCGCGTTGCCTCCTCAGTTGTCCGAGGTACACAATGTATTTCACATATCTATGTTGAAGAAGTATGTGCACGATCCGTCACATATTATTGAGCATGGAGATCTGGTGATCCAGAAAGATCTCACATATGAACAGAGGCCTTTAAAGATATTAGATCGAGAAATACGAGCTCTAAGGAATAAGGTTATTCCCATGCTTAAGGTGCAATGGAATAAGAATCCTGAACACGAAGCGACATGGGAGACCGAGGAATCTATGAAGAAACGATTTCCCGAGTTATTCTAAGAGGTATATGTCCTACACTCTCCACGTGTATAATTATATATATATATTGAATTTGGGGACCAAATTCTTTTTAAGTGGGGGAGGGTGTAGCAACCCTAATAAATGAATAATTGAAATGAATTAAAACATATATATTACAGAAGTAATATATATAAAAGGAATAGGGTTAATTGGACGAAATAAAACAAATTAAAAATAACGCCTCTTATTAAGGCGTTAATTTATAAAGAAACGCCTCTATCCATGGCGTGAATAAAGAAAGGACGCCCACACCTACGGTCGTCAGTTCTCACGCGACCAAATGGGTAAGTAAAAGAAACGCCTCTATCTTGGGCGTGTTTTAAAACACGAAACGCCCTTTTTCAAGGCGCTTTTTAAGAAACGCCCTTATGCAAGGCGTTAATTAAAGAATACACGCCCTGACCAAAGGCGTTAATTCAGTTCGTGACTCGTTCGAACCCAGAGCTTATCCAGGGAAAGATTAACCTAATCTAGTAAGTGTCTATTAGAGTAAGGACTCTATTGGGGATATGTTACCCTCAATCAAACACTACTTTTAATAGGACTTCCATAACCCTATAAATAATCTACTGCTCGAACCCGTGAACGCTATTTGGCGTTCGAGTTCTCTGAAGGTAATTACAGAGCAATAGCTCTTCCTTCCCTCTGTCCCTTTTTGATTTGGTGGACGGTCATTAATTCGACTTCTTCCTTCTTCCAGGTTGAAGAAGCATTGGGGTTGCGAAGAACAAAGGTAATAATCTTTCCTTTACCTTCGGTCAGGTATTATGAAGAAAATATTAATGTTTCTTCGTATTTCTCTGTAGGAAGTTCAGTCGAAAGGGGTTCATCAGTTGAACATAAAGACTTCTTCCTGCTGATACGGCTGAAGTTATTGGTTGCTGTTTAAGCAACAGAGTTTTCTCCCTTCTTCATATCAATCTGCAAATCGTCATCTCCAAATCAACTCTTAAAGGTAGGATTTTCTCAAGTTATTGTAGCCCAAATAAGAATTAATGCAAGATATCTATACATAAGCATGGCATGCATACTGTTTATAAGGTTTTTATTACGTTCTCTGCAAAATTTTGAAAGAAACGCCCTTGATCAGGGCGCTAATTTAAAATACACGACCATGCAGTGGTCGTCAATTTAATATTTGACGCCATGTACGCAGGCGTTAATTTCATAACCTGAAAATTGATAATTGATCCTGTTTAAAATTCAATAAATTATGAAATATAGATTCTAATATCTTGCATACCCCTACCTGTGAATTCCTGTTATACTGCAACCACATGTCTCATGTCCCTTGAAATTTTATTTCCTGTAATATTGTAAAATTCTTGAAATTCACGACTTGGACAAAGTCGTTTTCCATATTTTAACGCCCCAGAACAAGGCGTGAATCTGAAAAGTAACGCCCCTTCCTAAGGCGTGTATCTGTTAAAATCCTGAAATTTACATATTCTGTAAAATGGAATTAGAAAGTAACGCCCCTTCCAAGGGCGCGTTTTTGATCTCAACTTTGAATAAACGCCCCCAGGCAAGGCGTGTTTTTGATAAATTAATGAAATAATGAAAATTCTGTAAATTGGCAATATATGTAAACGCCCTCATGTTAGGCGTTAATTATTCAATACACGACTTTACTCAAGTCGTTATTTTACTGTAACCTGATTCTATTACCGATGGTTCATATTATATATATATATATATCGGCACTATTCTCCATTCCGTGAGTATAGTCCCACTTTTTACGTTGATTTATCGATCACACTCAACTCTCATTGACATACAAGCTCTCCATTGGACATTCCGTTCCTTTGGACTAGCGAGTTAGTCATAGAGACCTCCGTAAGACTCCTCGTAGCCTTGGATTCCCTCAAGGCCGACTGAGCTGGTTGTACCCTAAAAACCCATTACACGATCCTTGCCATGTCAATCTAAAGAAACATGGTATACCGGCCCTTATGATTATACAAAGAGTATATCATAAGAAATTCTTGATGGGATGATGATATCATGCCATATCGTGTCATTCTTGTAAACCCCAATTCTATGATAAGAATGAGGGTATCTTGCTTGATCTAATGTTCATGTGGACCTCAATTCTATATAAAGAATGTCCATATTGATTTGTCATGGTACCTAAGTTAAGGGAACCATATTCTACCTAGTTTTATCGATATCGTGATTATACCGTTATTATCGCCATTCTATGTCCTTTGTCATATTTTGGACTCTATTCTATCAAAGTTGTCATACGTGTCTACAAGCTTGATTATTGAAATTCTATATTGGCTATATAAACAAGAGTGGATGTCAAAACACATGATAAATGCCTGCGCATATAGGGCCCGATCTGGTCCTGGGAGGAGCACCCGAAAGTACTTGTGCCCATGGGAGTTAAATGATAAGGTATCTGGCATTATACCGAGTACTTGACTTGCTTGATTGGACATTCCACACACATCTTGTACTTGAATCGTACTTGACTTTACATGAAATGCGTGGCCCGAAAGAGGGTAATTTACTTGCTTGATACATGATAGCCAAAGTTCTTGACATGACTTGTTAAACGTGCTTGCTTGAATACCTTGAGTATACTTGTCATCTTGTTGAAGTTCATGATTAAGTTCATCTTATTTCGTTGATATTACATTCTCTCTATCTTGTCGTTTTATGCGAGCATGCATAGCTTTATTGCATTCATGAAAGATGTAATTACTTAAACCCCTCGCTAGTACTTGAGATATAATTTCCTACTGAGCGTTCGCTCATTCCGTTTGTCCCTTTGTACTTTTCAGGTAAGTCCGACGACGATGGAAGTCAATCGGATGGGAATGGTCAAGAGTGAAAGTGATAGAGCTTCTACAAGTGTCGTCTAGTCTTTTCTATAGTTTCTTGAGTCGAATATGTATTCTTTTCCTTTTTATTAAACAGAGTATTGGATTTGTAATAGTCTATCCATTATGAAATAAAGGATTGGGTTATCTTACTATTTTACGCATCTCTGTCTTTGTGTCGAATACACGACCACTCTGATTGACATGATTGATATAGACACGTCGCGCATCTCCGGGTATCTTCCGCGCTCGGGGCGTGACATTCTCGAATAAGCTTTATCTGCTCGGTGGTATCCCGAATGAGTTCAGGGCCTAGAAGTTGTCTTTCCCCAACTTCGTTCCAGCATATAGGTGAGCGGCAACTTATTCCATAGAAAGTCTTGAAATGATGTGGCACAGCCCAAGGATGACTAAATATGCAATGAACAACCTAGGACCTAGATCCACAAGCATACAAGCTCTCCAATGATTCTCACAATAGCGTCTTACTCACACGGCACACGCGATCACCCGGCGGGGCCGGGGGATGATGGCAAGGGTCCGAGGGGGGGACCCAATGAATCTAATGGACTTAGTGGGCTTAGGCTGACCCCAAAGAGTCTAGGATTCCCAACTTAGTGGGCGGCTGGTCCGCAGGGCGGGGTTTGGGGGTGGCACTCTCTCCCGGTCCGTGGTGGGCACTAACAAATGAACATACAAGTACGGGCCCTCTTCTCACCGTCCGACGAGCATTCAAAGCAATACTAAACTTGCAGAAGTAAGGCTATCAAGGTTAGTACCAGAGGCTCACCTGATCGGTGTGAAGACACCGATCCCGCTCGGAGACGAGGGCGCGCCGGGAGGCGAGGGTATATACCCGATCGCCACGGCGATGTAGCTTGACCTGAAAGTGTAAAGAGTACAACACTACGCCTCTCGCAAGAGGGATGATATTGGGGTGGGGATTAAGTTAATTACAACTAAAACTACCTCCACGCAGGGAGGGGCCTTCAGCCGGCCAAGCGGGGTGGGGAATTATGCAAAGAGGATCAACTTTCCGAGCTCCGCCGGTTCTGCCTTTCTTCTGTATTTCTGGATAGGGGGTCGAAGTTGACGCTGCCAAAAATTCCACTGAGCTCAGAACCTGATGAGACTTGCGCCAAAAGTTTGCTAACGGACAAAGGATGATCTCTGAATTTTTACTGAGCCTGGTACAGTCATTGCTGGCCGGGGCAGAGTCTGGAACCGGACTGATTGGTTCTGCCTCTGTCTGGTGCAGAACAATGTGGCTGGTTGCAGAGGGTGCCACGATTACTACCAAGCTCTGATTGAAGCGAGACCTGAACCGTTGGAACCGTGGTCGAGTCTTCTTTCGGTCGGCACTAACGGCGAGGTTGGCAGATGTCGGAGAATACCGGGACATCAGATGAGTAGAGGGGTGTCGGTTCTGGATCCTGTAAACTGACCTGACACACTTGGAGTGGAAAATTTGTAACTTGAGATGCCGATGTCCAAATTCAGATCTGATTCTTGAGGATGAAAGAGGACTTGAGAGGGAAGAACTTTGCTTAAGAACACGTGACCTGAATCCCAAAAGGTTCGTCGTGGTCGGGCTTCCAATCTCGCTCTGGTTCTCTGCCTGTGGTCTTCTGCGCAGTCGAGGGAGATCAGCTCCTGCGGACAGCTCCGACCTCGGAAGCCGGCGAGACCACCACCGTTGGAAAGCTAACTTGCCGAAGATTCCAGAAATATAGGCCTTGCCACCTGGATCTTTGAGAGACGGTCGTATCTGCCTCTGCAAGTGACTGCAACTCTGCTACCTGAAACAGGGACAGAATGAGGAGAAGAAGAAGATGTGGAGAAGGGGATGGCCAAGAGAGTGAATGGGGGAGAGTGTATCTAATGGTTCTAGGAGGGAGATTTGTGATGTTTTGGGGTTGTGGAGGTTAGGGAGAAGAAGGTGGGGAGGGTGAAATGGGCTGGAGAGGGGGGCTGGAGATGCAAGTGGTGGTGTTGGGAGGGAGAGTGAACACAAGAGAGAAGGTGAGTGTGAGTAGAGGTGGGGGCGAACTTGGCCTTGGGGGGGGGGAGAGAGGGGTTCGACCTAGGGAGGAGAGGGTGAGGGGAGATGGGAGGGAGATTCAAATGGGCCTAGGAAAGAGATCCTTCAGCCTTGGGGAGGTGGGGAGGTGCTTAGGGAAGTGGAGGGTGGTAGGTGGTGGTTGGGAAGTAGGGCTTAGATTGGTGGAGGGGCCTTGGGACTAGGAGGGGAGTTAATGGAGGGTTGTGGGAAGTTGTGGAGTATTAAAGGAGGTAGGTGGGAGTTGGATATGAATGAGAGGGAGGGGGGAGGAGAGAGGGGAGGTTCGCCCCTTTCCTTGTGGGAGAGAGAAGGAGAGCTAGAGAGAGAGAGAGAAGTGGAGTAATGAGAGACTTGAAAGGGATTTCTTCAATATTCATCAAAAGTTGTTACAATGAGAGGGAGGGGAGGCCTATTTATAGGCTCCATACTTTCATATGACCATAATGTCCCTGACAAGCTAACTAATGACCAAAGCCGCCCAAGGGAGGGGTGTCCCTGGGCCTAGCCCACTAGTTGGGCCCAATAGCTTAACAAACCAACATAATGACACATGACTTTGATAGATAACCTACTAACCTAGGTACATGACTCAAATAATAGGAAAATTACATGGTTTAAGACTCAAATAAAATATAAAAATTACATGACTAGACTCACAAACACATGATGAACATAATGGCATAAGTCGACGACGATTCGAGCCTCAAAAAAGTGGAGGGGCAAGGGATGCCCCCATCATACCCCCGGGGTGGGGAGAACTCGACCCCGTCGAGTATGGGTCCGCCTGGCGATAGTACTAGCTCCAGAATGTCGAGGTCAAGTCGCAACAGGTCCTCCCGACTCGCCCAAGTATCCTCAATCGGGTGACGGTTCTTCCACCTAACCCAGTAGCGCTGATACACCCTGTGCCTAGTAATGATACTCTGCTCATTCAGTATTGCCTCTACCTGCTCTTGTCGGTCTCTCAAGCTATGAAGTAGAGTCCCACCGGGAGTGTCTCTCTCAAGGGGGGGTAGAGGCTCGAGCTCCTCACTGGGTTCCACCGCGGGGCCCTTGTAGGGTACCAGGTCCGCCATATTGAAAGTAGGGTGTACCCCAAAACTCTCAGGTAGGTCTAGCTCATAAGCATTACTGCCAAGTCGTCTCAGAACTCGAAAGGGTCCCGAACCTCGTGCCCTCAACTTGGAGGCAGGACCCAAAAGGATCCGCTCCGTCCTCACCATCACCGAGTCTCCCACTTGGAACTCGCAGTGGCACCGATGAGCATCTGCCCACCTTTTGTAAGCCTCATTGCTCTTTCCTATATGCTTGCGAGAATGCGTATGCCATGCACTATGATGCGATGTTGGTGTGAAAAGTATGGTGTGCAAAGGTGGACCTGGGCAGCCAAATGTAGACCGATCACACTTTGATGCCATGAAGACTGTGACAGACTTAGGAGGGCCGGGACATCCATAGATGAACCTTTTATGCATGGGTGTGACAAATGTAGGGGGACCCGGACATCCATGTATGCTCCTCTCATGCTTAATACTCATGATGAATGAAGGTGGGCCAATACATCCAAATACGGTCTACTTATGCTTCCTACTTGACATGTGGGTGATGTGAATGAATGTATCCGACTTATGAATCATGCCAAGTGGTGTGGTAAGCCTAGACACATGCATGTTTATCCCAAAGGTGACTTCCATGTGCATATATGTGGGATGACCTTTGAACTTCCATGTGAATGGGTCGAAGGGATCTAAGAAGGTGGACATTATGGAGAGAATTGGGTCGGTTAGGGGTCTCTTGCCCATGGGATCGTTTGGGGTGGAAGTGGGGGCTAAAGGGGCTTGACTAGTGTAGGTTAGGGAAGGGGGTTTTGGTTGGGGTGTGGGGGCCCTCATGGGGTTAGGTGGGGAGGTGGAGGCCTTGGACACTTGGGTTCTAGTGGTAAGGGTTTGGACGGGTGGGGTTGGAGGAGTGGGAGTGCTCCTCGAGTTTTGGTAACCCGGGTAGGAGGTAGGAGGTCGGGGAGTGTAGACTTTCCTAAGTTCGGCTCTCATGTTCTCCCATGTGTTAATAGGCTCTAGCCTCATAACCCTCCTAAATTGTTCAATGAACTTCCACCTATCCTCGGCATGGTACACAAGTCGACTCTTGGCAAGGTAGATTTTCATGGGTTCAGTCATTGGATTCCTCTTAAAGTATTTGTCCATGTTTTCCTCCCACTCTAAATATGCACTAGGGTGGTATCCGTTAAAGATAAGGTCCTCAAATAGGACTTTGTCCAAAGGGGTGTCAATCGGACCTTTGCGGAGGGCCGAGTGAGATAGATGTGACTTACATGAAGTAGCCATGCTAGTGGACAAAAGAGATGCAACCAAAGACTCTAAATGCATATGAGCATCCTAGGACCAACTTGATAGAGACAAGTTATGAACTTGCTATGATACCACTTGATGTGGCACAGCCCAAGGATGACTAAATATGCAATGAACAACCTAGGACCTAGATCCACAAGCATACAAGCTCTCCAATGATTCTCACAATAGCGTCTTACTCACACGGCACACGCGATCACCCGACGGGGCCGGGGGATGATGGCAAGGGTCCGAGGGGGGGACCCAATGAATCTAATGGACTTAGTGGGCTTAGGCTGACCCCAAAGAGTCTAGGATTCCCAACTTAGTGGGCGGCTGGTCCGCAGGGCGGGGTTTGGGGGTGGCACTCTCTCCCGGTCCGTGGTGGGCACTAACAAATGAACATACAAGTACGGGCCCTCTTCTCACCGTCCGACGAGCATTCAAAGCAATACTAAACTTGCAGAAGTAAGGCTATCAAGGTTAGTACCAGAGGCTCACCTGATCGGTGTGAAGACACCGAGGCGAGGGTATATACCCGATCGCCGCGGCGATGTAGCTTGACCTAAAAGTGTAAAGAGTACAACACCACGTCTCTCGCAGGAGGGATGATATTGGGGTGGGGATTAAGTTAATTACAACTAAAACTACCTCCACGCAGGGAGGGGCCTTCATCCGGCCAAGCGGGGTGGGGAATTATGCAAAGAGGATCGACTTTTCGAGCTCCGCCGGTTCTGCCTTTCTTCTGTAGTTCTGGACAGGGGGTCGAAGTTGACGCTGCCAAAAATTCCACCGAGCTCATAACCTGATGAGACTTGCACCAAAAGTTTTCTAACGGACCAAGGATGAGCTCTGAATTTTTACTGAGCCTGGTACAGTCTTTGCTGGCCGAGGCAGAGTCTGGAACCGGACTGATTGGTTCTGCTTCTGTCTGGTGCAGAATAATGTGGCTGGTTGTAGAGG
Source organism: Amorphophallus konjac (assembly GCA_022559845.1). Classification (NCBI taxonomy): domain Eukaryota; kingdom Viridiplantae; phylum Streptophyta; class Magnoliopsida; order Alismatales; family Araceae; genus Amorphophallus; species Amorphophallus konjac. The sequence goes on along the minus strand of CM040122.1, from coordinate 266,648,642 downwards.
GTGCCACGATCACTACCAAGCTTGGATTGAGGCGAGACCTGAACCGTTGGAACCGTGGTCGAGTCTTCTTTCTGTCGGCACTGACGGCGAGGTCGACAGATGTCGGAGAAGACCGGGACGATCAGATGAGTAGAGGGGTGTCGGTTCTGGCTCCTGTAAACTGACCTGACACACTTGGAGTGGAAAATTTGTAACTTGAGATGCCGATGTCCAAATGCAGCTCTGCTTCTTGAGGATGAAAGAGAACTTGAGAGGAAAGAACGTTGCTGAAGTAAACTTGATCTGAATCCCAAAAGGTTCATCGTGGTCGGGCTTCCAATCTCGCTCTGGTTCTCTGCCTGGGGTCTTCTGTGCAGTCGAGGGAGATCAGCTCCTGCAGACAGCTCCGACCTCGGAAGCCGGCGAGACCACCACCGTTAGAAAGCTAACTCGAAGACGATTCCAGAAATGTAGGCCTTGCCACCTGGATCTTTGAGGGACGGTCGTAGCTGCCTCTGCAAGTGACTGCAACTCTGCTGACTGAAACAGGGACAGAATGAGGAGAAGAAGAAGATGTGGAGAAGGGGATGGCCAAGAGAGTGAATGGGGGAGAGTGTATCTAATGGCTCTAGGAGGGAGATTTGTGATGTTTTGGGGTTGTGGAGGTTAGGGAGAAGAAGGTGGGGAGGGCGAAATGGGCTGGAGAGGGGGGCTGGAGCTGCAAGTGGTGGTGGTGGGAGGGAGAGTGAACACAAGAGAGAAGGTGAGTGTGAGTAGAGGTGGGGGCGAACTTGGCCTTGGGGGGGGAGAGAGGGGTTCGACCTAGGGAGGAGAGGGTGAGGGGAGATGGGAGGGAGATTCAAATGGGCCTAGGAAAGAGATCCTTCAGCCTTGGGGAGGTGGGGAGGTGCTTAGGGAAGTGGAGGGTGGTAGGTGGGGGTTGGGAAGTAGGGCTTAGATTGGTGGAGGGGCCTTGGGACTAGGAGGGGAGTTAATGGAGGGTTGTAAGAAGTTGTGGAGTATTAAAGGAGGTAGGTGGGAGTTGGATTTGAATGAGAGGGAGGGGGGAGGAGAGAGGGGAGGTTCGCCCCTTTCCTTGTGGGAGAGAGAAGGAGAGCTAGAGAGAGAGAGAGAAGTGGAGTAATGAGAGACTTGAAAGGGATTTCTTCAATATTCATCAAAAGTTGTTACAATGAGAGGAAGGGGAGGCCTATTTATAGGCTCCATACTTTCATATGACCATAATGTCCCTGACAAGCTAACTAATGACCAAAGCCGTCCAAGGGAGGGGTGTCCCTGGGCCTAGCCCACTAGTTGGGCCCAATAGCTTAACAAACCAACATAATGACACATGACTTTGGTAGATAACCTACTAACCTAGGTACATGACTCAAATAATAGGAAAATTACATGGTTTAAGACTCAAATAAAATATAAAAATTACATGACTAGACTCACAAACGCATGATGAACATAATGGCATAAGTCGACGACGATTCGAGCCTCAAAAAAGTGGAGGGGCAAGGGATGCCCCCATCACGAAAGGTGCCATTTGAATACTAGCCTAATAGCTATTGTTTTAGGCAAATTCAACTAGAGGCAAGTGATCATGCCAACACCCACCGAAATCAATTGCACATGTCCCGAGTATATCTTCTATTACCTGATTTGTTCTTTCAGTTTGACCATCTGTTTGTGGATGGAAAGTAGTGCTATAGTTGTGTTGGGTCCCCAAGGAATGTTGTAGACCCTTCCGGAATTGTGATGTGAATCAAGGGTCTCAATCAGAAATAATAGTAACAGGGACACCGTGTAGTTTAACAATCTCTTTCATATATAGGGCTGCTAGAATATCTAGAGACCATTGACTTTTAATAGGTAAAAAATGTGTAAATTTCATCAATTGATCTATAATTACCCATATACCATCACGTCCCCGTCTTGTCTTTGGCAGACCCATGATGAAATCCATTCCTATGCTCTCCCACTTCCACTCAGGAATCTCTAAGGGATGTAGCTTTCCAGCGGGCTTTAAATGTTCCGCCTTAACTTGCTGATAAGTGATGCAGCGTGATACAAAGTCTGCTATCTCTCTTTTCATGTTGGGCCACTAGAAATTCTTTTTTAAATCTTGATACATCTTGGTATCACCAGGGTGAATAGCATATCTTGATTTATGAGCTTCTTCCATGATCAACATCTTAGTGTTAGTATGATCCGATACACAAATCCGACCTTTGAATAATAATCTTCCGTCAGTCATGACGGAGAATTCTGAATGTTGTTCAACATTAGCTTTGATCTCTACCAGTATAGGGTCATTTTCTTGTAACTTGACTAGATCTTCAATTAGTGTGGGTTGTGACCTGATATTAGCAATAATATCCCCTTCTTCTTCTGCATCAATATCCAGACTCAATTGAGCAAAGTCTTCTATAAGATTGGTCATACATTTCTTGAGACTTGATATAGATGCTAGTGGTTTCCAACTGAGTGCATCTGCTACAGCATTTGCTTTGCTAGGATGGTATTGAATAGAAAAGTCAAAATCCTTGAGGAATTCCTGCCATCTTTGTTGCCTCATGTTTAACTCCCTTTGAGTGAAGAGATACTTGAGACTTTTGTGGTATGAGAATATAGTGAATTTCTCCCCATAAAGGTAATGTCGCCATATCTTTAAGGCGAAGATGACAGCATCCAGTTCCAGATCGTGCACTCGATAATTCTCTTCATGACGCTTCAATTGACTCGAACCATAGCAAATCACTTTGCCACTCTGCATAAGGGCACAACTGAGGCCAATGCCATATGCATCTGTATAGACTTCAAAGCCACCACCTTCCACGGGTAGTGCTAATATAGGGGTAGTGGTAAGATGTTCCTTGAAAGTCAAGAAACTCTCTTCACAATCCGTCGACCATATAAAGGGATTCTCCTTTCTTTTGAGTCTGGTCAGAGGAATGGCAATTTTTGAGAAATCTTTTATGAATCGCCTATAATAGCCAGCTAAGCTGAGAAAACTTCTAACTTCACAGACAGTCGTTGGTCGGCTCCAATTCTTGACAGCTTCGACCTTAGAAGGATCCATAGTAATAACTGTCTTTGAGATAATATGGCCAAAGAAAGATACCTCCTTTAGCCAGAACTCGCATTTACTGAGCTTCGCATATAGCTGGTGTTCTCTTAAGGTTTGCAAGGCTATCCTTAAATGCTCATCATGTTCCTCCTAGGTCATGGAATATATAAGAATATCATCAATAAATACAACCACGAATCAGTCGAGATAAGGCCTAAAAACATTATTCATGAGGTGCATGAAAGCTGCAGGGGCATTGGTTAACCCGAACGACATCACCACCAACTCATAGTGTCTATATCTGCTCCGGAAAGTAGTCTTGTAAATGTCTTCATCTTTAATCTTGAGTTGATGGTAACCAGACCTGAGGTCTATCTTTGAGAAATATTCCGCTCTAGAGATTTGATCAAATAGCTCATCTATACACGGCAGCGGATATTTATTCTTGATTGTGAGTTGATTTAACTACCGGTAGTCGATGCATAGCCTGAGTTATCCATCCTTCTTCCTGACGAATAAGACCGGCGTACCCCAAGGGGATGTGCTGGGTCGAATGAAGCCCTTCTCTAATAATTCCTGAAGTTGTTTCTTCAACTCTTTGAGTTCCGTGGGGGACATCCTGTAAGGAGCTATTGAAACAGGTGTTGCTTCAGTAATAAGTTCAATGGAGAAGATCACTTCTGTTTCAGGTGGTAAACTGGGTAGTCCGGATGGAAAGACATCAGTGAACTCTTTTACAATGGGGATTTCTTGTAAGATGATTTCCTTGGACTCGGTAACGATTACAGAAGCAAGGAAAGGTACACAACCTTGCGAAATAAGTATGCAGGACTGAAGAGAAGAAATAAGGATAGGATGCTTCATATATTTAATGCCCAGGAAGGAATACCACTGGAGATCCGATTTATGGAAAGAAATCCTCCAATTGAGATAATTGATATCAGCATAATGGTCACATAACCAATCTACACCTAGGATGGCATCGTAGCCATCCATGTCAAGGCATACGAGGTTTGCGGGAAGATTATGGCCTTCTATGGTTACCTCACTATCTGGGTAGTGGGTTGTAAGTTTGGTTCCCAGACCTAAGGGTGTTGTGATTGCTAGGTCCGAAGGTAGAGGAATAGGTGAAACTGGCAAAGTTTTCGCAAAAGCAATAGATATAAAGGAATGAGAAGCACCAGTATCAAATAACATAAAGGCAGGATGTGAGTAAATTTGAATGGTACCTTCCATTAACCCATCATCCTTTGGTGGTTCCTTGTCCAGCACGGCATTTAGACGAGCCTACCACCTACATCCGCCATTAGAAGGTTGATCTTTCATGAGGGGGCAATCCGACATGCGGTGCTCCCGACTTCCACATCGTAGACAAGCACCGAGGCACTTCCAGCACTCTTCGACCGAATGTCTGAATTTCTCACAAAAAGTGCGAGCCGTCATGACTTGCTTCTCCTCCTCTTTAACCTTCTTGTTCTTCTTGTTGTTGTTATTGCCATTCCCATTACGGGACCTCTTCGAGCCGTCACGAGATTTATAGGACCCCATGATTCTGAATCTTTCTTCCTTTCACCCCTTCTTCTCGTACTTGCGGCCAGAGTCTTTGCCCTTGCCCTTGTATTTCTCGACCTTCTCCAATGTCCTCTCACATAAATGTGCTCGGTGGACCATCTCCGTATAGGTCCGAATGTTTTGAGGGCCAAGTTGTTTGACAAATATGGGCCTCAATCCGTCCATGAAGCGATTGGATTTGAGGAGTTCCGTAGCCACAAGATGTGGAGCATAAGGTGCAAGGTGAGAAAATTGCAATTCATACTCTGCCACGGACATCATGCCTTGTCGTAGAAAGGCAAATTCCCTAGCCTTCCTTTCGCGGACATGTTCAGAGAAATACTTCTCCCGGAAGAGTTAAACAAACTCCTCCCAAGTAAGTTGAGCATTCTATAGATGAGCAGTGGTGGCCTTCCACCACATGCGCGCATCTTTATTCAGCTGGAAAGTGACCAATAGGACCTATTCCTGGTCATAGTATTGCATAACATTAAAAATCCGATCCATCTCGTAAATCCAATTTTCTACCTCTTCTGGATTTGACGACCTCGAGAACTATGGAGGGTTCATGCTCCAAAAATTTTGGTGTAGATCACCGAACCGCCGTTTGGAAGGCCTGGGTGAGACCCGCAACCGTTTGTTACATAGCTTCCCAATTCGCACGATTGGCAGCCATTGTGAGAATGAGGTGCTGGAGAAAATAAACAATAAGTTATTTCCTTGGAATTTCGGAAGATTAACCTAAAGGTTAATTTCTAAATAAACTATCTCATCCCGGGTTCTACGCACTCTCACATGAGTTTGGAATTTTTTTTTCCTAGTTCATAGGTATGGGTCCTAAATCCTTGGACTTAGCCTATGACTTGACACTTTTCTAGGACTTACTTATGCCTAGGCTCTGATACCACTTTAACTGTCTCATCCCGAGTTATGCAGCAGAATTAAATCGGGAACGTGAACAGTCGACAAATAAAGCCTCAAGCGAGAATGACAATCAGAGTGCTATAACACATCCACATAAAAGAGGAATGCACAAGGTAATGTACTCAAAATTCCAACTTTATTCAATAATAATCAAGGTTTACAAAAGACACTCGACTTTGACGCTTTTTGACCACTAGACTCAATAAAAAAAAATTACGTGACATGATCAACTTCAACGGCTATTACAGTGAAGGAACCTAATTACAATATGACTCATGACTACACTAGCTATAGCTTCTCTCGTCCATCAATCGCTCTCGCCCTCGGATTCATCATTCGAGTAATTCGAATCCGTTCGACTATAATTTCTTGAAAAGATCAAAAAGTTGGGAATGAGCGCACTCACCCAGTAGATATCTTCGTATCAACATGATGGCATTGTTAAAGTAATTAACAATTTATCTCTAAAAGGTAAAGTAAAGGAAAATGCGATAAAACATATGAAATAAAAACCATAGTAACAACAAGATATAGACTATAGAGATATGGGAAATCAATGAATAAGAGAGAGCATGATCAAGCAAGAATATAATGTGACCTTTCATTAACGAGAATGTACTAGCATGTATCAAGAATGTACTTTTCATAACCATGAAGGCTATGCACTAGAAGGTCATGTAACGAGAATGTACTAATAAGCATGTAAATTTCATAAGATAGCCTCGTGGAATTCACTCGTCTATAAAAAAAGCACTCATAGTGTAATGCAACGCTAGTAAGCATCATACCCGATGGTTTACAGTATGTTTCCGGCCATTTATCGAGGGGGCTAGCGTCGAGCCCTTGGACACCGTCCGTGCCCGCCCTTGCATCTTCAAGTTATAAATCAAGCTACTTCCACGAGAATAATAAAAGTATGCTAATAATAATCAGTTCAGCAATAGTTTCATGATAACAAAATCAAGGAAAGAACGTACCAAAATGAAACCATGAGATCAAGGATGAATTATTTGGACATTATGCTATGAAGGAATTTCGACAGCATAGCGGCAGATTTCCATCGTTCCATAGTTCATTAATGACTTATGAATAAGGTGTTTGGTTCTAGATAATCGGTAGACCACCTGAGAACGGAGTAGAGTTAACCCTTTGGTCAAACCACGTGTTAGACACAATCTGGGAAAATGCGGTCAAGTGAGGACTGTCTTCTTGAAGTAGCGATCTCACGGGGACCATTTTCTTGAAGTGGCGATCAAGTCAAGACAGTCTTTAGACAAGGTCGACGCCAGAAAGGAAAGGGGTCGACGCAGCAAAACTACAGGCGGAACGCGATCGCGCCAGGACTGCTATCAAGAAGTAGCGGTCTTATGAAGGCCACATTCAGGTCAGTTCATAGAAAACATAAGTTTCATAAAGTACTTCCTAGACCATTGGGATTTTTATGGTACAACTAACTCGGCGTCCTAGTGAGAATCCCAAGCTCGCGGAGACTTCTGGAAGCCTTGAAACATGATCACCTAGTACGGCAGAAGGAATATCCGACGGGGAGGATCTCAAGTCCAAGAGATGTGCCTATCAAGTGCGTGTGTATCTAATAGCAACGTACCGGAATACGTGCTATGTACGTAAGAAAGACTAGAGGTGAGAGTGAAACATGTAAAAATAGAGATCACATTTGCAATGTAGCAAGTTCTAAAAAACATCGAAAAAATATGTTTAATACAAGACTATATGATTTTGGCATGAAATTATCATAAGATTAAAATAAGTTCTTAAACATGATGTGGCATGAAAACAGAACCATCATAACCACAATATAACCAGTGACATAACTATAAAGAGAAATAGGAGAATATAGCATAAAGACAGTAGAACTACAAGCTAAGAAAGGGGTTAATCAGTTTACTATTTATCAGAATAGCAAGTAAAAAGTGGTCTAGAGGTGACTGCCGTATTTTGAAAGCATTCTATCCAGAATCGCCTTCTGATTGGCGTGGTCTCTGATAGATCGCCTTCTGTCTGCAACAGACAGAAGGTAAACTCATGTGAGGTGCAAGGCCTATCTAAGGGTAATTAATACGTGAAAACTATAAGCAATAAAATGATAAGGCATGATAACATACTTAGAACAATGGAAAGGCAAGAAAAATGCATGAATTATGCTGAAGTTTATATCTTTTAATTAAGAGTGCAAGGAAAATAAGTAGCGAAAAACATGCTTACGCAGTCGTAGAAAAATGCCAAATACTCCACGTATAGTTCATGAAATCACGAAGTAATTGAGGGCTTTCGTACATAACTTGATGTTTAAGCCAACATGTACATGAGATAACTTACCTATGGGATGGGCTCTAAACTTCAAATTCCTTGCTGGAAGAACACCCTAGTTCCTGCGTGTCCTGCGTAGAACCAGCAATTTCCAGCCCTTCTAACTCCTTAGATGCTTGTTCTCCTAACTCGAAGTTTGGAGGGGAGTTAGACAATACTAAAGGAAACAAAATCCTCTAAAGACTTAACCTGAGATGACGACGTCTTACCTTCGAACCACGCGCTCCAAAACTAGGGTTCGCGTAGAACGAAATTAGGGTCTATTTATAGGGAAGGACCTAGGGCTGAGGGATTAGATCGAATTTAGAGTCCTATAGGTCATCAATTTGATCCTTCTAGAATCCTAGATAGATTGACATGTCAGACTACACCTATCCTTGGCAATTGGATGGAAAAAATCCAAAATTTCCCATGATTATCGAATCATGTTTACGGCAGTAGAACGCGGTCTAGTCCGGACCGCTTCTTTGCATACATGGTCTTACGATAGACTGCCCTCTTGGCGAATTTATGAAAATTTTAGATTTTATCCTAATCTCCCCTATTTATCATTTATTTATCCCTTTAAATTGGAAAATAGCCCTAATTATGTCTCTAGAAGTGGGCTTGGGCCTAAAAGCTATAGAATTGGGTTTATGGGCCTAGTTTAAGTGCGCTTAATTATTTGGTTATTCATTGTACTTTTAAATTAATTTATTTAACCCATAATTCATTAAATTACTTATTAAGCCTTTTAAATGCTTAATAATTTTATTTAATTCCCAAAATCCTAGAAATTTCCAGAGGTGTTACAATCATGCTCTGTTTTATTTGATTAAAATCATCTAGGCACATAGTTATTAAAGAACAAAAGAATGTGCACCATTATTTTTCATTTTAACATTTTTAGGTTAAGTTTTTGGCTCCAGTTTGATAGAAAGTATGATGACCCAGACTCCGGATACCGGGTAAACCCCATACCACTTGGATTCTGAGCGGCCTCCAAAGAGCGGTAAAGCTCCGAAGGGATAAAAGGAGTGTTTGAGGTATATTGAACTTCCAGATAAAGCAGTAAACAATTAATTTCTATGATCTGGATTGCTAAAATAGTAGAGTTAAGATTGCATTTTCTATAACAATTAAAACAGAGCTAGCAGAGTCCAGTCCAACCAAAGTATAGTACAACAGAAAAGAGAACGTACTCTCAAGTCGGGGGAAGCCCGACACTGGCAAACACTGGAAACTAAGAACCATGCACTACACCTCCAAGCACGAAGTAGAACAACTACACTTGAAAAGTCAGGGGTGAGCCTCATCTTAATGGCTCAGTAGAGATCCCGCAGAACCCTGCCACAAAATAACGCAGTAACAGCAGTGCTAAGCAAAGCAGTAGCAAAGCAGGAGTAGGAACAATAGTAAAAAGGAAAAGCCATACCACGGAAACATGACAGCCGAAGGAACTTTGGCCCTTTAAACTACTCCAAACAACAACATAAAGGCGAACCCCGATCTCACAAAGTCAAGCGTTATCAATCCATTGACAACCCACGAAACCCATATCGCGAAGGCCTGCAGAAATAGGCAAAGGGCATACAAAACACCTACATGGTCTAAAGCACTAGACATACATGATCCCATTGTCATGTACGCTATAGTAACCGTAACCTCGGGTGACGCCAAGCACAGGCTACCCGGACAAGTCACGTCAACAGTGATGAAAAATAGTCACGAAAGTCAACAATCATCGTGTCGTGTGACAGAAGCACCTCCTCACTAGAAGAACAACCAGATGCATCCACTGATGTCTTACACTCCGCTACAAGTATCTCACACTCGCCTAGAATGGCGGTAACTGAGACACTCAATAGGAACCAAGTACCAAGTAACGAGTGATTAGTCAGGGTCACGCCTGTCGGCGCTCGTCAGGTGTCCCTGACCGAATTCACACACACAAGCTTAATGTCTTGAGCCAGGCCTCTAGCTGGTTTTCCCCTCCCGTAGGACTCTCATGGCAAGACAAAGGGGCCCACGACAACCAGCCTACAAACCGTCTCAACTGGGAACTCACCCCGCCACCACTCTTAGGAGGGCCGACACACAGGAAAGTGCCGTCAGGCTATGACTAGTAGAGGCTCACTAGACATAGAGACTCAAAACAGTGAAGTACAGATAGGTCACGCACGTACCCATCGTAGGTACTATGAAGCACAAGGCAACACACCAGACTGTCGCCAGACTCAGGATAGTCAACTAGACCTGCTAACATAACGATCCTGGAGTCACAAGACTCAGGTCAAGATCGTCGCGCATCATGGCAACACGCCATTAATCATCCTAGTCCCTAAGCCAAAATAACGGTAAAACACATTATGGAAGATGGCGTAGAACAACCAAATCCACAACATCAATAATGAGTCCTCAGCCCCTAGGGCCACACAGTGGACTCACAATTTTGCATAACACGAAACACAGAACATGAGGGATTATCAAAGCCCTCCAACCACATGGACACGTAAACTGAGGTACAACGATGCCTCCAAACGTCCAAAACTATGTCTGGATTGTAGCAACCATGGCAAATTAAAGGAATGAAATCCTAAATGGATTGAAAACTAAACAGATGTACAAGGCCCAACACATATATACTTGAAACCACTTATATATATTTCTACCAAATGGGCCTTACACTTAAACCATATAATAAATGGGCCAAAGATGAAGGGCGCCTCCTCTTAGGGCGCCATTTCATTAATTGAAGACCCCTCAAGGGGGCACTAATTGAAGACCCCTCATGTGGGAGCCATTTACATGAAGGGCGCCCCTATCTTGGGTGCTAATTACATGAAGGGCGCCCCTCCTCTGGGCGCTATTTCCTTACAGAAGAAAAATTGGTAAGTCGATTATAGTGTTTGGATCGAACTGGGAAGCTAACTGCTACTAGGGATAGTATTAAATCTATAAAGGTTAGATACGTGGAAAGTTTTAGGATTCCTTTCATGAAAACTTTGATCCCAATCAAACTTTTAAACCCCGTTAGGATTCTCAACTCTATAAATACCCTGCTACTAGCAACAAGCTCCGGTTACTGCTCTTCGTGTGATCCCTTGTCACTGGTGCGTAAAGAGAGGAACGAGTTTGCTCCTCCTTATTCCGTCGTCTACCTATGTATAGCTTCAAAGGAGAGGAAGTCTTCTGCTTCCTATTCTTCTACTGTTGTTCATGTGTTGCCGTGGTGAAACTATAAGTTTCTTCTTTTGAAGATTTCTTTGAAGACAAGAAGAAAGCAGGAAGCTTTCCTCCCTCTTCTTTATCCCCGAGGCTGTCGAAAGATCTTCCCCATCCTATTTGAGGAGTTGTTGTTCTTCAATCTCTTCACGTTTCCAACATCCAAATCAATAACGAGGTAGGTGTTCTCAAGTACAAGTCCAATCTAATAGATATCAGATCATGAGCATGCATATAGGTTTGTTAGATTGTTTTCCCGTAGTTTTTGGTAATATCTCTGGGAGTTTCAGTAAGAGGCGCCTCCTTATAGGGCGCTATTTAATTTAATGACCATGTAAACAGTCGTTATTCCTTCAGTAATTTAATAAATACACATGTTCAAATATAATAACTGAGAGCCATTATATCTAATCTAATGCATGAGTATACTGCTAGATTCCTGCTATTTTTGTCTACCTATCCATGTACTTGTTCTTGCAAAATTATTTTTAAGTGAAAAGTGCCACTGTTCATGACCAAATACAATAACCTATCACTATTTTATATAGCGCCCCTGACCTGGGTGCTATATTCCTAAAAGGTGGTAGCAGCCAAGGCGCCATTCACCTCATTTATGGAAATTTGATACATGTACATATCTTAATATATATAGAACTTGAATATGGTGACTCAATGGAGAGTCTTCATTTAATGAAATAGTGACCCTTTCTAGGGCGCTACTTACTGAAATGAAGACTTGGGCTAAGGTGCCATTTTCCTGAGTTTCTGGTTCCCGCATGTTTTCTGTAACCCATCTCAGTGGGTTGTATAGTGGCACTATATTCTAGTCCGTGAGTATAGTCCCACGTTTCACGATGTTTTATCGATTACCCCTTAATTCTTGGTGACATACGAGCCCTCTGTTGGACATTGCGTTCCTTCGGACTGGTAAGTTAGTCATTGGGATCTCCGTAAGACTCCTCGTAGCCTTAGATTCCCTCAAGGCCGATTGAGCAGGTCGTACCACTAAAACCTATGACACCTTTTGATTGCCATGTCACTCTAAGGAAACATGGTAACCCGGCCTTCACGGTATGTTATTTAGTCGCTGTGAGAATAATTCTTGAGCTAATGGAATGGGAAATCATACCATTGGTATCCATCTTGGATTGTGTGCCTCTACGAAGACACCAATTCTTTCTACTTTTTCATGTACAAGGACGAGCAATCATGTGAATATGAGTGCTTGTTTTTGATCACTTGGCACCCACTAGGGAGTCAAATCCACCCAGTTTCTATGAGTATTGTGATTGTACCGATTTGACCGTAGTATGTCCTTACTTAAAAAGTTTTGTCCTTGTGATTCTATTCCACAAGATCTACCTTATATTCCTACAAAGGTTCATTCCATTGAAACTCTATATTTGGCTATAACTAAAGTGGATGTTGAAATACATGACCAATGCTTGCACATATAAGGACCCGATCTAGTCTTGGGAGGAGCACCCGAAAGTACTTGTGCGTATGGGAGCTATTATTGATCATGGTGTGGCATTGCACCGAAGTGCATGACTTGCTTGATTGGATATTTCCACAAACTCGTGTACTTGTACTTGACTTGACGTGACATAACATAAGTGGCCCGGAAGGGGTATTTACTTGCTTGCTTGAAACATGATAGCCAATTCTGGACATCACTTGATAAATATACATGCTTGTTCTTCATGATATAGTTTTCATGAAATCTTGAAAATTCTTGCTAGTCCATGCTATTATTCCTTGCTATATACTCTCTCTAATGTCGTTTAACGCAAACATGCATAGATATACTTGCATTCATGCAACATGTAATTTACTTAAAGCAAGCTAGCACTTGAGATATAATTCCTACTGCGTGTTCGCTAACCTACTATTTTCCCTTATTTTTCAGGTAATTCCAATGACGAGACTCATTCGGAAGGGGTTGGACAAGAGTGAAGAGTTTAGAGCCATTCCAACCGTCAAGCGTTATCTAGTCCTATCTTTTCTATGTTCTTGAATCATTCATTGTACTTTTTTGAGTCTTAGTGCTTTTCGTTAAGAATTGTAATAGAACTTCTTTAAGGTTTATGATTAATAAAGGACATGGTTATCATTACTTGTGCGCGCTCTGTCTATGTGTGTCGAATACACTTACGCTCTGATTGACATGATTGATATAAACTCATCACGCATCTCCGGGTTCCTTCCGTGCTCGGGGCGTGACATGGATCCTCACAAGATAGACGAGACACTCACGAGATCATGTGTCAACCACTGGGTCACAATCGGGTTGACCAGAAACCATAATTACACTCGAAACAACACGAAACATCGCTCGGTATAATGGCATTCCAAGACACCCTATAACATGGTCACAACTCTCATAGGACGTCCAAGACATCCACGAAACAATGGGCTAACTAAGGGTTCGAAGCCACATTAACTGGAAGCCAAACCGATGAAGAAAACACCCAGAAGGCAGTCGCGGTTGTGACCTAGCCGCGCTAACACCTGACGCAGTTCCCAACAAGCCGCGCTAGCCCAGACGCGGTTAAAGACTAGCCGCGTTTACACTGACACGGTTCCAGGCAAACCGCCTCAAGCCTACGAACGAAAAACACATAAAAGAGGAGAAGAAGACAGAGTTGATGCAAGACAGACGCGGTTCCAAGATAACCGTGGTCAACTATACGCGGTTACGGGCTAGCCACGGTTATCCAGCTACGGTTCGCCACCAACCGTTTCTAGGGGAGAACAGGGCAAATGGGAGGAAGACCAGCAGACGCGGTTCCAAGCTAACCGTGGCCGTCAAACGCGGGTGAACACTGACCACGTTCTCCTACCGCCATACACATCGAATCGACATGGATTCAAAAGTGGTCGCGGTTCAAGACCAACCGCTACCAAGGTTGAGAGGTTAACGTAGTTTCTGCCGAACCACGATTCAACCTCTGATCTGAAAATCGTAGAAACTAAAAAGTCCAATCTTTCCAGACCCCAATAGCTCCTAAACAACGGGGAAAAAATCCTAGACTCAATATCCACCTTGCACAAGCCGGAAGGGATCAATCCGAACTCAAAACAGCAAGAAATGGGTGAGTCCCACGAATCGACCCAAACCGAGTCACATGGGCAAACAGGCTCATACCGGCCCCAATTCACAACCAAATGGTGTAAAACTGGCAAGAAACAAATCCCAACATGCCAGGGGTTCATATTTTACCATTTAATGTGGAAACCATCGCCTAGAACGTTAAAGATGGCTCACACCCCCCGAACATGGTTTTGCCCTTAAATCTGGAAAACCCGCTCAAACTCACACCGTTCGACTCCAAACTGCGAGAGGAAGCAGGAAAAGAGTAGGGTATCCATCCCCCTATCTCCACCGAAGATCTCAAGCACCGAAACGGCCAAACCATGACAAAAATAATCACATGAACAACCCATGTCGGCTTTGAATCCATGAACGGGATTGCGCCAACGCCACTCTCTAATTCTTGTGCGATCACGCTCCAGATCAGCTCCACGCCATCACCACCTCACCCAGCTCCGCACCGGTCGTACGCCCCAGGGGAGAAGAGAAGAGAAGAGAGAGAACGGAGGGAGAGAAAGTGAGAGAACGTGAGGGAGGAGAGAGGAGAGAGGAAGGGTTAAGAAGAAAAGAAAAAAAGGAAATTAGCATATTTTTCCTAAAATCTGATTTTCTGCACGAAATTTTGTAAACTCAAAAAAATACGGAAAAATAATCTCCGTGATTCTCGGAACGAGCATAATGCACCTGTAGCGTCCCGAAGTCGCAAAACTCAGCAGTTCACTCTCCACAGGGTTCCGCAAGTTATACAAGGGAAAAACCCAAGTGGATCGTAAAACACATTTCAGGACCCATGAAAGCGCTCCGAAAGCTCTCTGATTTCGATTTGAAGAATTCAGGGTATTACAGCCTCCCCTTCTTAAGAAATTTCATCCTTGAAATTTAAGGAGCTAACAGGGAAAAAGGGAAGAACAACCCCAAATGCTGGCAATGCTCTTCAAGCTCCAGTCAAACCTCAAACACACAAAACACGGTAACACAATTCTCGAAAAAACATAATTCAGAGGGACACTACCAGACCACAATCACAAGCACACGCTCCAGATCTCAAGGCACATCGATCCACAGAACGACCATGGCACACAAAGGAACACAAGTCCGGCACCTTCGAAACATCATGGCATCATCGCTTTCCTCTTACAAGGCAAGGAGACACGACCCATGCCACGAAATAGCCACCGATAAAACACACTCGGCAGACACACAAGCATCAGCTTAGACAAGGAAACACAGTCCTCTCAGTTGACTGATCAAACCATCGGCTTCCACGCTACGAACAATGAAACTGGCATGCAGAACGCCAATGACAGCACTGGACCACAAGCATAATCAAGTCAGTCCTCACTCAGACATTACATCTGATTCGAGTCACATGCCAACTCTACCATGGCAGAATAGTACAGCAAAACCAACCGATAAGATCTCGGTCCACACAATGCCAAATTAGACTCATAGGGAACTCCTCCCAAGCTGAACACAAGCATAAACCAACACACAACCTCAAACAACACCTGCAGAATCTCGGCTCCATTCTCGACACAGAACCACGGGACACAACTGCAAGCTATGTCACATCAAGGCACAATTACAGCTGAACACATGGCTAAAATATACTAGCCACTCGCAGCTTACCAACAAGGACCCAGAACAACTCTCGGAGAATGCATGTCTAAGACCACGATCTGTCCTGAGAGCACAACTTCCAAGAGATACATAAGGAAAGGGTACTTGACCAGCATACACGTCGACATATTTCCCCAATTTTCAAACCTACCAGTGCCAACAACCACAATGCCTCAAGCAATGGCACGGCAACCAACAACATCAAGGCACACATAGCCAAGACGATGTTACATCGAGGAAATAATCCTCTCGACCGGTCAGAATCTTCCAACCAAACGATCCTCGACTCATGGGTTATAAGCCCACCACGCTTCAGCTGTGCACTCAACACAACACACACAGGCATTAAAAACAACTCGGCATCCACATCTCAGCACAACTCGGCGTCATCGCAATTCTTGAAACTGTAATAGACCACACCTCAAGCACCGATCCTGCCAACAGCCGATCGCAAGTCGCCATAGTACAAACCATCGTGCCAAGAGTCACAACACAAGCCACAAAGAACGCTAATCTCAACTTATCCTCACGTCCCGAAATGATCACTGAACCTTTACAGCACAACATCCGCCAAACACGGCACGTCGAACACGGTGCACAATTACCCCCAAATCCTTAATCTAGGTCCAGAACCAAGTCACCACCGAAACAAGAGCAGATCAGGTTCAGAACAAACACAGTCCACACATAAGTAGACATAGGACTAAGATTTCATGGAGACAGCACTTCCAAAGCTTACCTCGAAAAGATGCCACAAGATCTAGAAGATGAGAAGAATCAAGCTCGACTAACAGTAGCTCACCAGGAAGGAAATCCTAGGTTCGCCCGACCATTCTCTCAACCAAGGCATCCAAACCACCACCTCAACACAACCTTAACACCTCAAGGGCTAGCCAAACATCAAGCTGGGATAGCCAAAACAACATTAATCTCCTTAGAGAACATGCACGGCCATCACCCCAACGATAATGCCACTAGCCACCTGAACAAGCTATGGAAAAATCTCGAACACCGCACCACAGATTCACGCCTACCGACGAACTCTACCAAGCACAGCACAAACGAGACCAACACCATTATAAAAGAAGTGCGCTCTATCAGATCCTGACGAGAGTAAAACCATCTCGCACAACGCAAACACAGCGTACACATGCTCCCACATGAGAAGCAAGGCGGTAAACAATCACAAAACCTATGCCAACTGCTGACTGTACTAGACCTTATGGACTCTGAGCACTGCGATATCTCAAATTCCCATGTACTTTCACAAACACACGCTCTGATACCAACTGTGATGACCCAGACTCCGGATACTGGGTAAACCCGATACCACTTGGATTCTAAGAGGCCTCCTAAGAGCGGTAAAGCTCCGAAGGGATAAAAGGAGTGTTTGAAGTACATTGAACTTCCAGATAAAGCGGTAAGTAATTAATTTCTATGATCAGGATTGCTAAAATAGCAGAATTAAAATTACATTTTCTATAACAATTAAAACTAACAGAGCTAGCAGAGTCCAGTCCGACGAAAGTACAGTAAAACAGAAAAGATAACGTACTCTCAAGTCGGGGGAAGCTCGACACTGGCAAACGCTGGCAACTAAGAACCACACACTACACCTCCAAGCCCGAGGAAGAACAGCTACACCTGAAAAGTCAGGGGTGAGCCTCATCTCACTGGCTCAGTAGGGATCCCGCAGAACCCTACTGCAAAACAACGTAGTAATAGCAGTGTTAAGCAAAGCAGTAGCAAAGCAGGAGCAGGAGTAGGAACAACTGTAAAGAGGAAAAGCCATACCATAAAAACATAGCAGCTGAAGGAACCTCGACCCTCTAAACTACTCCAAACAGCAACAGAAAGGTGAACCCCAATCTCACAAAGTCGGGCGTTACCGGTCCATTGACAAACCACGAAATATGTTGTCACGCCCCGAGTGCGGAAGGAACCCGGGAGAACGTGACGAGTTTATATCAATCATGTCAATCAGAGCAAGTAGAATTTCGACATCAAAATAGAGTGCACAATAAGATAAGAATTTAAAACAAGACCAAATACTGATACCCTTGACAACGACTTAAATCCAATAAACAATGTCACAACTCCAGGACTTAACAAGTCTAAATAGGCCCACAAGCCTTAATTATTACAATTCTTGCAATGACATAAGTTCCAATAACAAGACTCCAAGAATAAACTAGGGACGGCATGACACGATCGAGTGCAATAGCATGACGCTTGTAGGTTCTACGCTCGTCACTCTTGCTCCTGCCCATCCGAGTCCAAGTCAGGGTCTGCATTACTTGAAAAGTTGGGGAAAAGAACTTGATGAGCGAACGCTCAGTAAGAATTATATCTCAAGAACTAGCAACTAGTTTAAGTAATTACCTTTTTCAAATAAAAATGCAAGTCTAGCACATCAATCATGTAAGAATGAAGTGCTATGCAATTGAACATGATAACGAGAGGAAATAACTGTTGATCCAAGATAGGGAAACTTTAAGTATTCAAGATTTCAAGTATTTGAACGAGTACCAAGTATATCAATAAAGTCTTTCATGTCATGAGATAATGGCTATTAGCAAGCAAGTACTTTGCCCATTCCGGGCCACGCAAGTCATGTCAAGTCAATCAAGTCTAGCACGTGAGAGAGAGATAGAGATATAGTGGAGTGTCGTAGATTCAAGCAAGTACTTCGGTGCAATGCCACACCGTGATCAATATAACTCCCATGGGCACAAGTACTTTCGGGTGCTCCTCCCAGGACCAGATCGGGCCCTATATGCGTAGGCATTGATCATGTGTTTTGACATCCACTTTTGTGTATAACCAATATGGAATGAAAAAGTTTATGGATATTCAAGATAGATCTTGAGAGAATAGAGTTCAAAAATATGAACTTGATGTAGAAGAACGATAATAATGGTATAAACACGCGTATCATAAAACTGGGTGGAATTGGTTCCCCAATCGGGTACCATATCAAGTAAGTGCCCATACGTAGATGGTCACCCATTTTTATATAGAATTGAGGTCCACAAGAACAGCATATTAATGGCATGATGTCCTCATCCCATTAAGAACATTCCCATGATATCCACATAGCATATCATGAGGGCCGGTATACCATGTTTCTATAGAGTGACACGGCAAAATAGTATAATAGGTTTTTATGGTACAACCTGCTCAGTCGGCCTTGAGGGAATCCAAGGCTCGAGGAGTCTTACGGAGGTCTCCATGACTAACTTGCTAGTCCAAAGGAACAGAATGTCCAATGGAGAGCTTGTATGTCACCGAGATTTAAGGGGTAATCGATAAAACATCGTGGAACGTGGGACTATACTCACGGAATGGAATATAGTGCCTATATATACATATATATTTATATAAAACCCTCGGTTAACAGTAAACAACATAATATATGTACACAGGAAATTAACATCTTAACACAAGTCACTACTTAGTAAATTAACGCCCTTCTCTGGGTCGTTATTTTGACATTTGACGACTTCTGTAACCGTCGTCCATTTAAATTTCTATTTTTACTGAGATGTTCTTTTTTCTTTAATTTTGGTTAAACGTGCCCTAGCCAGGGGCGTCTCTTTCATAAAAGACGACCTACTGAGGGTCGTTAATTCACAATGTTTTTCCAAGGATATGAATAGTAATGAATTTTCATGATAAGTAATTTGCAGGGAACAATTGTATGGATAGGATGAGAAAAATACCAGGATTTCAAATCTATGATAATGCATTAAATTAGATTTATGGTTTCATAGATATTCAATTTCTAACATAAGTAATTACTAATTATCTGAAATTGACGCCTCCTCTGTCGGGCGTCAGTTCTTGAATTAGCGCCCTGGTCAGGGTCGCCTCTTACATATTTCACAGAAAACTTCATAAAACGCAGTAAAACGATGTGCATGAAATACATCTATTATCATCATGTTATTAAGACGGTTTGGGGCTACAATTCTTGAGAAAACCTACCTTTTGATGTGTAGAATGTGGTACAGGAAGAAGAATTTGATGCTTTTACGGTACTCTATTTCAAACAGAGCAGCCGCCAGACGAAGATGATCTTGAAGGAGGAAGAGGAAGATGTTCCGCCTTTCACGTTACAGTCAACAGTAAGAAGAGGAAGAAGCCTTGGCTCCTTCTTGCTGTCAACACGACCGCAGGAGGAGGTTGAGGATGAAGAGCTTCTGCCGCTTCCTCACGTCCGTAACAACAGAAGAAAGAGGAAGAAGATGGAGCCTCTTCTTGCACGTCAGCACAACAAGGGGATGTTGAACGAAGTAGCAGTAGGGAATCCTTCGGATGGCAACAGCAAGGGTTGCCCGTTCGACGAGGAGGCTTATTTATACGAAAGGAGAACCTTAGGAGGGGTCGAATGTCATCTAATGCAAGGCTTGAAACCTTCCATACGTTGCTCCGTGATCTGCTCACCCTTCCTTATCCATAGCCACTTGCCATATGAAGTTGTAAAAACCCTAGACTCCCCATGCAAGGCGTCGACGTGATTGGACATTAAAGGGAAACCTAACACCAGCCATGCCTCGACCGAGCATGGTTTTCCTTATTTAACTCTCAGGGAAAAGACGTCTGAGACAAGGGCATTTTCACATTAAGTAGCGCCTTAAAAGAGGGCGTCTTTTTATTAAGTAGCGCCTTAACCTAGGTCGTCTCTTAATTTTTCTATATTTTGCCACTTTATTTCCAATTTCCTTTGTACGAATTAGCACCCATGCTAAAAGCGTTATTTTCTTTTCTATATTTAGCTGTTAATTTTCTTGGTATGAATTAGCGCCCATATACACGGGCGTTACTATTCTAAATAGCGCCCAGGTGAAGGGCGTCTTTTTCTTCCGAATTTTCTCGAGGTAAATTAGTGCCTTAATGAAAGGCGTTATTTCATTTTGGCCCATTTATATCTTTTAAACGTAAAGCCCATTATCAGTTTGGGTTATTTTCTATTTATCGAATTTTTATTTTATTTAATTCCCAGCCAAATTTACACAAATAGATTTTATTTATTTGAAAATCTATCTTATTCATTTAAAATTTTCAGGGGTGCTACACATGTCACGCCTCGAGCCTTTATTACAGCGGAAGACTAACTTGGGGAGCGCGGACAGCCGGCATGGTAAGCCTCTTGCAAGCAAGAATGATCAGAGCGCAAGACAATCACACACATAAATGCAATTGCACAATATTTACTCAAACTCCAACTTTATTTCATAATAATCAAGTATTCAAATACAACCACTAATTCAACTTATTCCAATCTATCAGACTCAAGAAATAGAAAAATTACATAGACTCAATCTAAACAATATAGACCTTCCTAAGTCTTCACTCTCATCTTGACAATACTTTCATTCGCTCTCGGACCCGCTACTTGTATAACCCGAATCCGAATTCGAATCACTTCCATCTCCTGAAAAGATTGGAAATAGGTAATGAGCACACTTACCCAGTAGGTATCTTCACATCAACATGAAGGTACTATTAAAGTAATTAACAATTTAGCTCTAAAGAATAAGGTAAAAATCATGCGAATGCGAGCAATCACGCGATTAAACCAAAGTATCAAGACAATCAAGTAAGTTAGAATGAGAGCAAGTACGAACTAGCAAGAATGTAACAAGAACATGATATTGGTCTTTCATGAACAAGAATGTATCGAGAATGTACTAGCAAGCCACACAATCATCACTCTAGTATCTTTTGCTGATGAGCAAGTACTTCATGAATTTTTGTGGAATATCAAGCAAGAAAGTCATATACAAGAATGTCATGTCATGCCGTATTGTGGATTTTCACTTATTTATAGAGAAAGTACTCCCAACGCAATGCGACGCCAGTAGCATCATACCCCATGGTTTATAATAGTATGTTTCTGACAATCAGCTGAGGGGACTAGCATAGAGCCCTTGAACACAATCAGTGCTCGATCGCATCTTCAAGTATAAATCAAGCTTTTTCCACGCATGTAACAATAAAGTATGGCCAAGAATGTAATAAGTTCAATAGGCTCATGATAACAATAATTCAATGAATGAATGCTTTAATAAGAATCATGAAAAATTAAGAATGACTTAAGCAAGGTTATGCTTATGGAAATAAATTGGCAGCATAACGGTACATTCCTTATTTTCCATTCATTATTTTAGGTTTCTTGATCAATATGATAAGTTCTAGATCATTAATAGTATATCTAGAAACCTTGGAATATCAACCCTTGGTCCACCTTAGGTTAAAATACTCAAGCAGTGTGACGGTCGTGTACTGGGCCGTTACATGATCTGACGCTCCAGTATTGGGCCGTTACATTAGTCTGAATCCAGAACCAAGAAATCAGACTCAGTTGAATGTGACGGTCGTATATTGGGCCGTTACTTGTGCCTGACGGTCCAACATAGAGTCGTTACATTACTGATAACCAAAAACATCGATAGTATAATCTAATCAATGGGCTTTAATGGTACAACCAACTCGGCGTCCTAGTGGGAATCCCAGGCTCGCGGAGAATTACGGAGGCCTTGAAACGAGATTTCCTAATCCATTGGAAGGAATGTCTAATAGAGAGGTCCTCATGTCCAGGAATAATGTTCCTATAGTGCAATGTGAACTAATGGACAACATACCGGAATATGTGCCATATACTTAAAGAAATGACTCTATTGATAAAGAGAACGTGTAACGATGTGAAACCATGAGAAAACTCCGTCAATACAACATTTGGAACATCATGATTTAAATATAAAACTATAGAATTTTGGCACATGAAATTAACATAACTTAAAATAACCTAAGACACATTAATCATATAATTTGATTATGAATCAGTAACTAAACTTGAAGTCATGATAACAGGTCTAACTTTGCTATCTAAGCTTATTTATAAGTAAACTTAACTGGTTATTTTTCTACCTTGGGCTGGCAGAACATAGGGGTCTGACGATCTAGGATAGGCGCGTTACAGTGCTTGTGACAGTTTATCAAGGCGCCGTTACAGTGGTGTAACGCTCCTACTAGGGTGCGTCAGAGACAATAGAATAATAAACACAACAGGGTGTGACGGTCTATCGTAAGGCCGTTACATTCATGTGACGGTCTTACATTGGTGCGTCAGAGAATCTGCTGGCAGTAAACTAAGTAAAGATTTATGAAAATATAACATGTCTGGAAATCAAAATACTACCACTGTCCTAGTCATGATAACGAAGTATAGGCCAACTATATGCATGGGTTTAGTGAATAGACATGATAATATCTTTTAATTTCCATTTAGGGCTAAGAGATGCATGAATGTATAGAACTATTAGATCATGAAATTCTTAGTCTAGAATGCATGAAATCAAGCACAACCAGAGGGCTTTTATTCCTAACTAGTTGTTTTTACCAATCATGAGATAACCTACCTCTTCTAAAACCTTTAAACTTTGAATTTGATGCTAGGTGCTACCCTTAGTCACTTGTACTTCTTGTGATAAATTAGCAACTTCAATCTGCTCTATTTCCTCAGCCTCTTGACCTAAGGATGTGAAATTTTGAAGGTAAGAAGATGAAACAATTGGGAACAAAAAGTTCTAAAGGATTGAACTCTAATTACCACGTTTAGGCATCCTAATCTCTAGATCTTTAGGGAACTTGCGTTCAGATTCTTGGGTTGCTAAGGTTGAATCAATAACTTTAGAAGCTTCTATCTCCTTGGTTGCTTGATCTCCTAGCACGAAATTTAGAGAGCTATTAGTCTAATGTATTATAAACAAAAAGTCGTAAGGAACTTACCCGAAATTATGACTCATTACCTTGATTCTTCAAGAGCCAAAAGTAAGGGTCACTCAGTTCAGAACTAGGTCTTATTTATAGGGTTTTGAAGATTAGATCGATTCTAGAGTCCTTTATTTACCAGAACCTAATCCCCAAGAGTCCTTAGTAATGTTATAAGCTCTCCCAAGTCGATCTCTTGTAGATAAGATCCCAAAGTTCTAATCTTTTTGCTCGTTCTTCCTTTCACGGAACTAACAGAGTGTAACGCATCCAGCCCGGTGTGTTACAGGGCTGTGGCGGTCGCCCGATAGACCGTTACATTCAACGTGTATAGAGTTTCAATTTCATAAAACTCTTTTATTCGTTTATCGACATAATTATCTTATATAAATAGTATTTATCCTTAAAATACGTGAATAAGCTAATTACCTTTCTAGAATATGGGCTAAACTTGATGGGCTTGGTCCATTAACCTTTTGGATTATCTTTAAATAGGCTAGGTTAATTATTTAACCTAATTGGGCCTTATAATGACTTATTGATTAAATATTCTATTTATTAATTTATGTAGGCCTTTATAAATTCCAAAAAATAATTAAATATTCCTAAAATAATTTATAAAAATTCTGGGTTCTTACACCCTCCCCCACTTAAGAGAATTTGGTCCCCAAATTTAATATATGGATTCCGGAGAGTGCACTTACAGTTAAATAATTTTGGAAATCTTTTTCGCATGGTTGCTTCGGTTTCCCAAGTTGCTTCATATGACCATGTTTTCTTCCATTGAATCTTGACCATAGGAATAACTTTATTTCTTAGTTGACGCACTTCCCGTTCCAGAATCTTTATTGGCTTTTGTTCGAACGTCATATCCTTCTGAATCTACAGATTGTCATAAGTGATAATATGGTCAGGATCATATACATACTTCTTCAGCATAGAGACGTGAAATACGTCAAGAACTCCTGCTAATTGTGGAGGTAAAGCCAGTTTGTAAGCCACTTCACCAATCCGTTCAAGAATTTCAAATGGGCCAATAAATCTTGGAGTTAGCTTTCCTTTAATGCCAAATCTTCGAATACCACGACCTGGAGAAACCTTAAATATACATGATCTCCTACCTGAAACTCCAAGTCACGTCTTCGATTGTCAGCATAAGACTTTTACCTATCTTGTGCCATTTTCATTCTTTCTTGAATGAGCTTGATCTTCTTTGTAGAATCCCTGATGAGATCGGGGCCTAAAAATTACTTTCCCCCTATTTCATTCCAACATATTGGTGATCGATAGCTTTTTCCATATAAGGCTTCAAAAGGTGTCATTCATATGCTAGCCTGATAGCTATTGTTATATGCAAACTCTACTAGAGGCAAGCGATCATACCAACTACCTCCAAAGTTGATAGCACAAGCTATGAGCATATCTTCTACTACCTGATTCGTTCTTTCCGTTTGACCATCTGTTTATAGATGAAAAGCTATGCTGAAATTCAATCTAGTCCCTAGTGAATGTTGTAGACCCTTCCAGAATTATGATGTGAATCGAGGATCTCTATCAGATATAATAGTGACCGGGCATCATGTAGTTTGACAATCTCCTTTATGTATAATGCTGCTAGAATATCCACAGACCATCGACTCTTTATTAGTATAAAGTGTGCGGATTTAGTCAATCGGTCTATGATTACCCATATTCCATCGTGTCCATCTCTTGTCTTAGGTAAACCCATAATAAAGTCCATCCCTATACTCTCCCATTTCCATTTGGGAATACTCAAGGGGTGTAATTTACCTGCGAGTCTAAAATATTCTACTTTTACTTGTTGGCAGGTGAGACAACGGGACATGAAATTAGCTATCTCTCTCTTCATATTGGGCCGCCAGAAATTTCATTTGTGATCTTGATACATCTTTGTTCCTTTTGGATGAATTGTGTATTTGGAATTATGCGCTTCATCTAGGATTAGTTTCTTCGTAGCCTCATGATCTGGTACACATATTCGGCCCTTAAATAACAATCTTCTGTCATTGGAAATAGAAAATCTGGCATTTGTTCAATATTGACTTTAATTTCCAGTAATATAGGATCATCATTTTGCAGCTTGACCAGATCTTCTATCAATGTAGGTTGAGGTTAGATATTAGCTATGAAACAATCTTCTTCCTTTATGTCAATATCTAAGTTCAACTGAGCAAATTGAGGAATAAGGTTAGTTACACTTATCATAAGACTTGATAGCATACCCATTGGTTTTCTGCTGAGTGCATCTGCTACAGCATTAGCATTGCCATGATGATATTGAATAGCAAAATCAAAGTCCTTGAGATATTCTAACAACCTCCTCTGCCTCATGTTAAGCTCCTTTTGAGAGAATAAATATTTCAAGCTTTTGTGGTCCGAGTAGACTGTGAACTTTTCTCCATAAAGATAATGACGCCAAATTTTCAATTTAAAAATAACCGTTGCCAATTCCAAATCATGTACGGGATAGTTTTCCTCCTGACGTTTCAATTGTCTTGAAGAATAACAGATTACTTATCCATTCTGCATGAGAACGCATCCTAAGCCAATGCCAGACGCATCCGTATACACTTCGAATCCACCACCTTCCATCGGTAGTTATAGAATAGGAGCTGTGGTAAGATGATTCTTAAGAGTTTGGAAACTCTTCTCACATTCCTCTGACCAGACAAAATGATTTTCTTTTTTTGTAAGTCTAGTTAAAGGAACTGCTATCTTTGAGAAGTCTTTAATGAATCTTCTATAATAACTAGCTAGACCCAGAAAGCTTCTTACTTCTGATACAGTCGTTGGCCGACTCCAATTTCTGACTGCTTCTACCTTAGAAGGATCCACAGCAATACCTTCTTTTGAAATAATGTGGCCTAGGAATGAGACTTCCTCGAGCCAGAATTCACACTTATTGAGTTTGGCATAAAGCTTGTGTTCTCTAAGTGTTTGTAAAGCTATTTTCATATGTTGTTCATGTTCCTCTTTTATCTTGGAATATATCAAGATATCATCAACGAAGACGACGATGAACTTGTCCAGATATGGCTGGAAGACATTGTTCATAAGTTGCATGAATGCTGCTGGGGCATTAGTTAACCCAAACGGCATCACCACGAATTCATAGTGGCCATAACGACTTCGAAAAGCCGAATTATAAATATCCTCTTCTTTAATTCTAAGCTGATGATAACCTGATCTGAGGTCTATCTTAGAGAAATATTCTGCTCCTGAAAGCTGATCGAAGAGCTCATCAATACGCGATAATGGATACTTGTTTTTAATTGTAAGCTGATTTAGTCGCCGGTAATCGATGCATAGTCTGAGAGAACCATCCTTCTTTTTGACAAATAGGACAGGCGCACCCCATGGGGATGTGCTAGGTTTGATGAAGCCCTTATCCAGAAGTTCCTACAACTGCTTCTTCAATTTCTTAAGCTCTGTGGTGGACATCCTGTAAGGGGCTATAGAAACAGGTGCTGCTCCTGGAATGAGTTCAATAGTGAAATTCACTTCCCTCTCGGGCGGTAAACTCGGTAATTCAGATGGAAACACGTTTGGGAACTCATTTACAATAGGGATGTCCGCTAAGATAATCTCCTTGGATTCGGCAACAATGACAGAAGCAAGAAAAGCTTTACATCCTTACGAGATAAGTTTGCAAGCGTGAAGAGAAGATATGATAGTAGTATGCTTCTTGTACTTGATGCCAAGAAAAGAGAATCTCGGAAGACCGGGCTTTCGAAAGGATATAATCCTATTTCGGCAATTGATATAAGCATCATGATCTAAAAGCCAATCTACCCCTAAAATGGCATCATAACCTTTCATGTTAAGGCATACTAAGTTTGCGGGGAGATTGTAACCCTCTACTATCACTTCGCTATCAGGATAATAGTCGGTAAGCTTTGTTCCAGAACCTAAGGGTGTGGAAATAGTAAGATCTGAAGGTAAGGGAACTGATGCGATTGGTAATGTTTTAGCAAAAGTAGTGGAGATAAAAGAATGAGAGGCACCAGTATCAAATAGCATAAATGCAAAACGAGAACAGATTTGAAGAGTACCTTCCATAAGCCCATCATCCCTGGGCGCTTCCTCTTCTTCTAGAACAGCATTGAGGCGAGCCTGTCTCCTACATCCATTACCAGATGACTGGTCCTTCATAAGGGGGCATTCCGGCATGCGATGCTCCCTACTTCCACAATGTAAACAAGCGCCAAGGCGCTTCCAACACTCCTCAGTCGAATGGCTGAATTTTTCACAAAATGTGCAAGCCGTGGCGACCTGCTCCTTCTCCTCCTTGACTTTCTTTTGCTTATGGGAACTTCCACCATTCCCATTCTTGGATCTCTTCTTACTATCACGGCTCTTGTAAGGCTCCATGATGCTGAACTTTTCTTTCTTATAACGCCGATATGAGCGTCGCCTTGATTCTTCTCCATTCCCTTTCAATTTTTTGACCTTCTCTAAGGTCCTTTCACATAAATACGCTCGCTGAACCATCTCCTCATAATTACGGATGTTTTGGATTCCAAGCTGCTGGATGAAACTGAGACGTAACCCGTCAATAAACTGATTCGCTTTTAATAAATCGGTACTGATTAGATGTGATGCATACGGTGCTAGCCTTGAGAATTACAGTTCATATTCGGCAACCTTCATCATTCCTTGTCGAATAGTGGTGAACTCCATAGCCTTTCGTTCCTTTACGTGCTCTGAAAAGTACTTGGCACAGAATAGGGTAAGAAAACTGTCCCATGTATGAGGTGCATCGGCCAGAGGTGCCGGAACCGACTTCCACCATGTGCGAGCATCTTTGTTAAGTTGAAAGGTTGCGAGACGCACCTTCTCCTGATAGGTGCATTGGATAACATCAAATATATGATTCATTTCATCTATCCAGTTTTCTGCCTCGTCGGGATTAGAAGAACCATAGAATTGCAGAGGATTTAAACTCCGAAAATTGCCATGTAGGTCACCGGCCCTTGCCCCCGCGCCACCTTGCGCTATGGTTTGCAATGCCTAAGTAAGGCCGACAACTGTTTGTTGCATGCCATCCCAATCTACACGATGAGCCATTCGTAAGATAAGGTACCTGAGAGAAAATAACAACTTGTTATTTCTCATGAAATTGGAATGAAAAAAAATCAATCTTAAAGCTAATTAATTATCTTATCCTGGGCTCTACCCAATTCTCACATGGGTATGGAAATTTCTTCCTTAGTTTATAGGTAGGGGTCATTAAACCTTGGACTTTTCCTATGGCATGACTCTTCTTCCTAAGTCCTGAGACTTAAGCTCTGATACCAACTTAACTGTCACGCCCCGAGCCTTTATTACAGCGAAAGACTAACTCGGGGAGCGCGGACAGCCGGCATGGTAGGCCTCTTGCAAGCAAGAATGATCAGAGCGCAAGACAATCACACACATAAATGCAATTGCACAATATTTACTCAAACTCCAACTTTATTTCATAATAATCAAGTATTCAAATACAACCACTAATTCAACTTATTCCAATCTATCAGACTCAAGAAATAGGAAAATTACATAGACTCAATCTAAACAATATAGACCTTCCTAAGTCTTCACTCTCATCTTGACAATACTTTCATTCGCTCTCAGACCCGCTACTTGTATAACCCGAATCCGAATTCGAATCACTTCCATCTCCTGAAAAGATTAGAAATAGGTAATGAGCACACTTGCCCAGTAGGTATCTTCGCATCAATATGAAGGCACTATTAAAGTAATTAACAATTTAGCTCTAAAGAATAAGGTAAAAATCATGCGAATGCGATCAATCACGCGATTAAACCAAAGTAACAAGACGATCATGTAAGTTAGAATGAGAGCAAGTACGAACTAGCAAGAATATAACAAGAACATGATATTGGCCTTTCATGAACAAGAATGTATCGAGAATGTACTAGCAAGCCACATAATCATCACTCTAGTATCTTTTGCTGATCAGCAAGTACTTCGTGAATTTTTGTGGAATATCAAGCAAAAAAGTCATGTACAAGAATGTCATGTCATGCCGTATTGTGGATTTTCACTTATTTATAAAGAAAGTACTCCCAGCGCAATGCGACGCTAGTAGCATCATACCCCATAGTTTATAATAGTATGTTTCCGACAATCAGCCGAGGGGACTAGCATAGAGCCCTTGAACACAATCAGTGCTCGATCGCATCTTCAAGTATAAATCAAGATTTTTGAACGCATGTAACAATAAAGTATGGCCAAGATTGTAATAAGTTCAATAAGCTCATGATAACAATAATTTTATGAATGAATGCTTTAATAAGAATCATGAGAAATCAAGAATGACTTAAGCAAGGTTATGCTTATGAAAATAAATCGACAGCATAATGGTACATTCTTTATTTTCCATTCATTATTATTGGTTTCTTGATCAATATGATAAGTTCTAGATCATCAATAGTCCATCTAGAAACCTTGGAATATCAACCCTTGGTCCACCTTGGGTTAAAATACTCAAGCAGTGTGACGGTCGTGTACTGGGTGTTGGGTTCGGTGCGTTCGATTCAGAGGGGGTGAATGAATCTCCCCTTAAAAACTTTCGCCCAATTAAAAATTCTAGTTTGCTAACTAGACAAAACTGAAGGCTAATAAGCAATTACGGAATTAAACAAACACACAGTGTGCAATCAAACCAAAGCGCACCTAAGCATTCATCTAGCGCCAATCAAGTAGAAGAAATCAAACCACAGCACGCAAAGGGTTTTTAGGTGGTTCGGTCCTCCAGAACTACATCCACCCCACACTCAACCCGAGTGTGGCTTACTGCTGACTCACAGCTTGAACCGCTGGGCATCACAGCTTGCCTACAAACCGCTGAGCCTCACAGCTTGCTGTCCGAGGTATCCACCTCGCCCGCTGAGCAACACAGCTTGCTGTCCAGTGGAATCCACCACTGAAACCGCTGGGGATTACAGCTTGACTCATCCAGAGGCAGCACCTCTACAAACGCTGACTAACAGCTTGAAGAAAGGTATAAAATGGAAAATAAAAACATGTAACAACAGCGACTGAAAGCTGTAAATAAAACAAAAACAATATAGCTCTCGAAGGAGCAGATCTGACTTGGATTTGATCCAAATGCCAGACAACCACTATCTCTCTCTCTTTCTCTACTCGAGCTCTCTAACTCACTCTTTCTCTTCTTTCTCTTCTGCTCTTCTTCTCTTTCTCTTTTTCTTCTCTTCACACTGGATCGTGCAGGCTCTCCTCTGCTTCTTCTCTTCTGCTTTTATCCTTCTGCTTCGATCAGCCTTCTTCTAAGGAGCAAGGCTTCCTTTTATAGCAGTAGCAGAGGATAGGGCGTGTGTCTTCCACATCTCCCGCCCAAAGGCCTTGACCACATGGCAGCATCCTGTCAGCCCTTCCTGCCTCGGATCACGTGCCCTTCATAAGCTTCACGAACAGTACCTGTCAGATAGAGAGAAACTTATCAGTTTAATGTCGACACCTTGTACAAACTTCGTTCGAAGCAATGTATAGACTTGATGTAGTGTATGCAGCTCACCGATGCATTGTGTAGACTTTGCAATGCGAAGACAATGTGTAGACTTTGCAGTGTGTTATGCAAAATGCATCAAGTAAAGTATGAACATCAAGAATGAATGCACAATGGCTGTATGGACTTGGCGTTCTGAACAATGTACAATGTATAGACTTAGTCATGC
Organism: Amorphophallus konjac; assembly: GCA_022559845.1. Classification (NCBI taxonomy): domain Eukaryota; kingdom Viridiplantae; phylum Streptophyta; class Magnoliopsida; order Alismatales; family Araceae; genus Amorphophallus; species Amorphophallus konjac. The sequence continues at coordinate 266,617,369 of CM040122.1, read as the reverse complement.
GTGCAGCAAAGACACTGTACAGACTATGCCATGCTCACAGTTAATGCATGTACAGACTTGTATGAGGAACAGGCTGTACAGACTTAGACGAATGAACTACAAGCTGCAATGTGTAGACTTGAAGAGCATTCAGCAGCCAATGTGTAGACTTACACACTTGTGCAGACTAGCCAGTGTATGGACTTGATAAGCATGCAGCACACAATGTGCAGACTTCGTGCAATGCATGAAGAAGCAATGTATAGACTTAGACAGACTCGCTAGCGTACAATGCAACCGAATGTATAGACTTCACGATGTATGGACTTGCCAAAGGAAGGGTTGTACAGAATTGAGCAAGGCAAGGGCTGTACAGACTTGAGAGTGCACGATGTATAGACTTTGGCAAGGCAAGGGCTGTACAGACTTCAACTCAGCTACAATGTATAGACTTGGCCAATGCAGCGATGTATGGACTTGCATAGCTAAAGGATGTATAGACTTTACCTGATAGCCCAATGTACAAACTTTACTTCGTGCAAGCTACAGTACAATGTATAGACTTGGTGCAATGCAAAGGCTGTATAGACTTAGCGTGCAATGCAAAGGCTGTATAGACTTACTCATGGACAATGCACAATCGGATGTATAGACTTGAGATGAATGCATGAACAGTCCGATGTATAGACTTGGCTAAAGCAGCGATGTATAGACTTCGCATATGCATGAGATGCTAAGTGTATAAACTTTGAAGCTCAAGTGAGACGGTGGATGTACATACTTCAACTCTCAACTGAGATGGTAAATGAGACGAACGATGTACAGACTTCAAGTCCACTTGAGACGCTGAATGAGACGGACGATGTATAGACTTGAAGTTTGTACATGCTACAGTGCAATGTGTAGACTTAGTGTTCAGCAGCCAGACAAATGAATGCACAGTCAATGTATAGACTTGCTAACATGCATGAACAAGTAGCGATGTATAAACTTGGCCAATGCAGCGATGTATAGACTTTAAGTGATAGCCCAATGTACAGACTTGCTGAACTGAACGTATGTGAAGATAAGGAGTGTATAGACTTGCTCAGTTCAGAACGTAGGTAAAGATGTAATGTATAGACTTCACATAAGACGCTGCATGAACAGGCCGATGTACAGACTTACCAATGTATAGACTTTAAGTCCAATGTAAAAGGCTGTACAGACTTTGAGACTTAATGCATGGTGGCGAATGTACAGACTTTGTCTGTGATGTGCAGACTTGCTAGTGCATGCTGTGTAAGATAATGCAGTGTACAAACTTGCTAAGAAGCAATGTACAGACTTGCCATGTATGCATGAGCAACGTATGGACTTGCTACCCAGACACTACAAAGACTCTATAGCGTGCAGACATGCTATTTGAGTGTATAGACTGTGTGGACTTGAAAGCAAGCGGATGTATGGGCTTCTGCTGGCTTGATAGCATGCATGAAATACCCTGTACAGACTTAAGCAATGTACTGACTCTGAACGCATGCAGCAACTGGATGATGTACAGACTTCCTATATGCTCAAGTCCAATGTATTGTCTTGCTGAGATGATGCATCTGAAGAATGTACAGACTTCAAACAAATGATGCAGTGATGTATAGACTTGCCAGCAACAAGTGTATGGACTTAACAAAGGGGTGATGCAGACTATGCAGCAACGACTGTGATGTGCAGACTTTAAATGAACGAGCATGCATTATATAGACTTGAGTGTGCACAAACATATGCAATGTATAAACTTATGCATTCTCCACAGAACAGATTAGACATAGCACACTCAAGCATTCTCCACAGAACAGATCAGTCATATGCAATCATGTGAGCAAAATAATATGGTGACTCATTCATGTTGCTATCATTAAAACACCACATAATCATCAAAGCACAAGGGGCACAACAATCTCCCCCTTTTTGATGATGGCAACACAATGAGTCACACTGGCTCGTCAAACTATTCTCCCCCTATGACATAAGCAAAAAGAAGATGGTTTGAGAGACAAAATTCAGAATACAACTACACAGAAGGAAACAAGGTTCACTGAAATGGAGTTCCCCCTATCAACATGCATTATTGACTACTCTCCCCTTAAAAGCAGATGACCCATAAGTCCCCCTGAAGCGCAGGAATAAACTCTGGTTATCCAATAAATCAATCTGAAATCTGCCATTACAAACGATCTGAATTCTGGTTGTGGCACCTCACATATGTATGAATAGAATGAAACAGGTGAAAAGTCCACAGAACCAGAACTGGTTGCAAAATAAGATGGAAGATTCCAACAATGTGGAGAGGAGTGCAACTCATGAAGCAATCTGAAATCCACCACCATAAGGATTCTGAAGTTCAGAAGGCTGCAAGTGAACAAGGTAATAATGGGAGTGGCACCTCACATTTGTATGGTCAAAAAAAAAATGCAGATGGAATCAGTCAACTGATAAGAGAGGATTTCTCAATACAATTACTGTTGATCATGAATGAATCTGATCATGAGGGATTTTAATGCTTGCACCACTTCAATAAGTCTTAAGAAGTATAGACTCTTCTATCATAAAGGGTTATGAAGTGGCAACTTAACCAATCTGATTTAATTATGATGTATACCAAATTTGTCAAATTAACTCAATACTCATATCTGAATCCAAGTTTTAATAAAGGTGAACCAATTAGTCAGATAACACTAAAAAATAATCATCTTTATCTTACACATATGATCTCAATAGCTCCTTTGAAAAATACACAGATTAGTACTGAGGTTAAACACTTTTCTAAGAGCATGAGTTGACAGAATTTTCAAAATATTTTCATTTGAAGCACATTTTATTTTTCCTGAGTAATTTAGGTTGATCAACACCTTTTTACATGAGGCACAACACGTCTCAGGTGAAGTGACCCAGTTACTCAGTGTGATAACTGTCATTGCCTCTCAACTTCAAGAACAGAGTTAGCAATATAAGTGTCTTTTTACATGAGAAGACACCTTGATCAGAGGCTAGACTCCCCAGTTACTCAACACAGAAATGCTATTGCTCTGTCAGGTTCTCAATGAATTTTCATTTTAAGTGACTATGACACTTCATGGCTTGGGTTCACTGCATTTCTTTGATGGAGGACCCAGTTTCTCAATGAACAAAGTCTTTTCATTACTCACTGATTTTATTTCCTGCCAAATTTTTCAAAGTTAATGTTTAACAACAATACTCACTCTATGCATCTTAACCAAAGAAACCCTGATTTCAAATTTTTAGATATCTGATGAGTGAGTCTAAGGTTTTTATGACAGATGTGGTTAAAGTTTATTAAACCTTATCATTCAGATATTTTCAATTCATTTAATTACAAATCTGAGAATACATTAATCTTATATTAGTCTGATTCAGTGGCAATTCTTAAACCTATATGATAGAAATTTCTACAAAGTTCTCAGACTGAATTGCATGACATGCAGATTAAGTTCCTCAGATCATATCAATAAATTTAGCTGATCAACTAATCAATAGAAGAACCAAATCAGTCACACCAGCTAAGAGATATATGAAGGATGAGTATAAGCTGGTGGAAGAGTCAATCAGCAAGAGAGAATAAAAGTTTAAAGCCAATAGCAGAGATTGAATTTCAGACAGACAAAATGAAACTCTCCTTCGATAGATTGAGGATTAACAGCCAAATTCTCAGATTCAAGAAAGTATGAATTCAAAATAGTCAATTGATGATTTGAAAGAGTGTAGACAGTGAGAATTTCAAACAGTGTCAAAAATATTATAATGCTCCCCCTGTCTATATGCTGTGACACACTTAAGACTCAACAAACTCCCCCTGAATTTATGCAATTTATGCAAGATGATTATTCAAACATCAGAGCATTCTTTATTCAGAGAGCATCATGCGAGAGCAATCAACTTTTCATGATGAATCAATTTAGCACAGACAGATTATTATGATATGCATTGATCAACAACAGTTGGACTCCCCCTGACTATATGCATGAAATGTATTGAAAGCACATCACATAATATCAAATTTTGCATTCAGATATGATTCATGCAAATTAGACAGAAGAGAATTACCATAAACATGATTGTGCAATTCACATTTCAGACAGTTTCAGTTTAACATCAACAAATCAACATGATATGCAATCATTTCCAGTTCACAATTTCATATAATGGAATTTAAGCAAAGTGTTCAGAACTAACCTGAAAAGCAGAACCCTGGGGTCTTCCTGTTGAGTGCCTTGGTTTATTTACCCCTCTTTTTCATTCCAAGACACACCTGTAGCATGTTAATCAACTTGATCCTGCAGGGACCCAAACAGCCTTGGGTCCTGAGTTAGTTCTGACAGGTGTTCTGAACAGTCTCTTAGCAACATTATCATCATACTCCATCAGATGACAATTAGTCATTGAGTGACCAAATTTACCACATTATCTACATGAAACAGCAGATTTTCTAGTCCTATGGTGCATATCAACAGCAGCATGAGACCTATGAAACTGAGCATTAAATATTCTGTTGTTTACATGAATATTTTGTTTCTTATTACCAGATGACCAACATTCAGCATACTTTTCCTAAAATAGGAAATTAGCATATTTTTCCTAAAATTTGATTTTCTGCATAAAATTCTGTAAACTCAAAAAAAATACAAAAACATAGTCTCCGCGATCCTCGGAACGAGCACAATGCACCTGTAGCATCCTGGAGTCGTAAAACTTAACGGTTCACTCACCACAGGGTTCCACAAGTTATACAAGGGAAAAATTCAAGTGGATCGTAAAACACATTTCAGGACCCACGAAAACGCTCCGAAAGCTCTTCGATTCCAATCCGAAGAATCCATGGTATTACAGAAAGGCTAAAAACAATAATTGAAGTTATTGTTTTCCATGATGATTGCTTCTAGATCATAAAAAATGAGTATGTGCACTCAAAGGGTAATTTCCATAGGGACATTAAGCCAGATAATTTTCTCATGAGCCTTGTACGGAAAGCCAACCAGGCAAGGACTGAAATAAGGTACAGCTTTAGGGTCTTGCATCATTTCCCATGCTCATGCTATTTGAACGTGTCAATGATTTCCAGGTATATATCATTGATTTTGGACTTGCAAAGAGATAGATATTGTTTTTATTTTTGAATGATTGATACAACATGAATCCTATTAACTGTCATAGGCATATTAATAGGATAACCTTAATGTTATAGAAGCAATGATCTAAATATTGTTTTATTAGATTCAATGCTAGGAACCTAATAAAAATGTAATAATATGTGGACACCTCATTCATGATAAAAAAATGTGCCAGCCAACTCCAAACTGATAGGATAGGTACTGATGTACCGCTCAATTATTCCTAAGCATGTCAAAATGAATATGGATTTCACCTGGAGACATACAATGAATGTGACCAGCTGCTCAAATTGAGTCCAACAATCTTCTGCCATTTAGTCTGTTACATGAAGTAGGGGACTGCGCTAGCCGAGTGCCCAGTTCTGTGTAGAGATGCCATTTCATGTTTTTAGTTCCTTCGTTATACATCTTCGTCTGATAATGAAATATTAAGCAATGTTATGGTGCGATGCCATTTTAGGCATGGCATAGCATACTGTAGTTAACCTCTGGCATCTAATCTCAAACATGTGTTTTAGAGCTTTGGGTTTCAATTCACTGCTTACCGCTGTCTAATCTTTAGATTGGAAGGCAGAGCCAAGGAGTGGATGTTGCGTCTAAAAGGCATGTCACCATAGCATTGCTTAGGAAATATTTTACTCTTCTTTTTTGTGAAGTTAATCATCTTAATTTTCTTTGCAATTTTTAACATCCCATGTAGATTGCAAATGTCTGGTCTTGTGGAGTTACCTTGTATGTAATGCTCATGGGTGCATATCCCTTTGAGGATCCAGAAGAGCCCAAAAACTTCTGAAAGACAATACAAGTTATTGTATTGGTATTCGTACATGTTATTTGATGACTGCAAAGATAATGTTATTACCGAGCTAATGGTCATTTGGTTTCATTGCAGAGGATATTGAATGTTCAAAATTCAATACCAGGAACCTAATCAACATATCAGTCGAGTGCTTAGACCTGATCAGAAGAAGTTTTGTTGACAACCTTGCCATGGTTTGTGACTCTATTTTTGTCATCCTAAATTATTTTTTATCTAGAGGTTGCAGAGCATTCAGACTTTGACAGATGAAATGGTTGTCCTGGCACAACAACTAAAGGAGAGCAGTCTTATGATGAACGTATCTTTGCAAGAGACTGAGAAGGTATTCAACACTATTTTGTTTAAAGCTTATCCTAGTTCATCGGATTCTCTGCTGGCACATGATGCCTCAATATAAGAACTTATTTATGAGGAACTTTTGAATTTCAAACTATAACAAAGAATGACTCATCATCCATTTTTATTGTTTGGAAGTTCATCAACTTAATAAGTTTCAAAAAATAGGACATGACCTCAAACTACTACAATGCCACATGCTTGGTAGAGAGCTTCACCACACATGGGTGTTTGATGGAACAATTATCTTGAAATGGTTCTTTAGGATGTTGTTTTACAAATAGGGGCTACAATTTTTGTGCAACATACTTCAAATGATAACTATTTGATACTTTGATCAGATGCCTTATTCGCCGTAGGTAAAAAGTTGATTAAGTTATTTTCACTTATTTATTAAAATTATAATATATATTTTGTATGCATAAAAATGCATTTTGAAATGAAACCTTGGACTTGATGCAATTGAGGTCTCTGATACTTTAATAAATAATTGGAAACTAGGTTTCCATCTACAGCCTTAAGATCAGTCAATCAACCAGCCAGGGCTGGTGCATGTAAAGTTGAAAATAAAGTGCATGTACATGCAAATAGAGTTGGATTCAATAAGGATCTCGACTACTATACAAGGCTTCATATCCTGGCTTATTTTTACCATGATTTTTGATTGATGAAAGTTCATGTCTATCATATCATGTTATTTATGGGGACACAGACTCTATCATGGTACAATTTGGTGTCCCAACTATGGAAGGTGCCATGAAGCTGGGGAGAGAAGCAGCGGAATGCATAAGTAACACTTTCATGAAGGTATTTTCTTTGGAATTCAAATTTAATTTGAGGTCATGTGTTCTTCCATTTCTCACCAACTAGGCTAATTTCCTTCGTGGGTGCGAAAAGTTTAGACTTGTCAACTGGTTAATTTTTTACATTCTCTATGTTGAAGATTTATGTTCTGATGGGATCTAACACTCTCCAAATTACTTGCTATATATATATTTTTTGGTCATGCTGTCAAATTGTTTTTTTGGACTTAACATCGATTTGGATTGTCTTTTTCTTTCGACTTATGGTGATTTGGATTATTTGTTTATGTGAATGCTTAATTATTCTAGGTTCTATTTTTCTTTAGAGTCCAGTTTGATGTTGTTCAGTATGTTAAAAATACAATTTCAGACCTTCTCATGAATTGCATGGATTTACCCTTGTTTTTTTTAAAATAAGATACCTCATAGGGGAGCAGGAGAGTTCTCACCCCCTCAAAAAGGAGGTAAGTTGATCGCTCCATCACTACGCACCTAGGAGGTGAATATTTTAATATATAAAAGTGTGGGAGTACATGAATTATAGGGCATACCGCTAAAAAGACCCGCCAGCCTGGCAACCTTTTACAATCTTAAAGATGCCAGACCTAAGTGATCTGTGACAAGAGGCCCAAAGCTGCTTCTTGGAAGATCATGGGAAGAATAAAATACAGAGTTTAAACGAGCATGATAAGCATATGAGGCTAAACTATCGGCTAGCTTGTTGGCTTCGCGGTACACGTGAGAGACAGCAACCCCAGAAGATATCAGAAACTCAGACACCTCTCGCCACCAGTGCAGACACCTCCACGATGGAACAACCGCAGTCAAGAAGCATTTAGCCAGGATAGCAGAGTCAGTGGAAATGCCAACAATCAAAAAGCCATGCACCTTGGCCAACCGGACACCGTCACATAAGGCACAGGTTTCAGCAACCAAACTATTGCCATGACCATAGAAATGGGCAAAACCCAGCAAAAAGTTCCCTCCACTGTCCCTAATACAGCCTCCACCCCCGCAGATCCCGGGGTTCCCCTTACATGCACCATCCATGTTGAGTACAAAACCCTGAATGGGCGGGATCCACCTGACCAGCTTCACCTTCACCTGGGAGTATCGAATGATGAAGCCTTGTTTTGAGATGTCCATTTGTTGTTGCCTCGAAGGAAGATGATGGAAAGAGATCTTCTCTAAAGCTGCACTGACGCTGAAGTGAATAGAGTGCATAATAGTGGTCGTGCAAACATGCACACCCTCAAAATGCTTTAAACACCTCGCCTTCCAAACTTCCTAAACGATAAGCAGAGAGGAATATAAGGCGATAAAGCCTATCGGAGTATGAGGATTGCAATTCGCCCAAATGTCCCATAGACGAACGGTGATCTGATTATGGAAGCCAATACCTGGCTCAATGAGGGGAGAAAGCCAGTTCCAAAGAGCTGATGCAATGTCACTCTCTATAAAGAGATGGTTAAGGTCCTAAACATGGTGATCCCGACAACAACTGCAGCAGGACGCAAGGGAAATGCCATACACAGCAATGCACGCATCCACTGGAACCGTACAATTGATAATATGCCAAGCAAACAAAGATGCTCGACAGACAAAATGTCAATTCCATATGTTAAGAAGTGGGGGTCTCTTAACACCTTGCGGCCGAAGTGACACATAAGCACTCTTGGCTGAAAAATCCCCCGGGGAGGTTAGAGATCAAATGCACTGGTCCGCATGAGTCGAAAGGTGAATGCCATCCAAGGAACTCGCAACAGGCAATAAAGAACGTAGCGGATGAGTGATGCGCGGAAAACGCACGTCGTTAATACGCCCCACTATCAAATTACAATATCTAGCCCACAAATTAAATAAATGGAATAGTTAAGTGGTGAGACCGAGTCGAATCCACAGAGAGAAGTAGATTTGAAAGTTGAAAACCTTGAGTTGTTAAGATTTAAAGATCAAGAGAATTGACTTTAGATCGCCTTAGAAATTGAAAACAAAACAGAATTCTATTGAAAATAGGGGTTTGGAAGAAATAGAATAAATTAAAATCTAGAGGGAATTAGAAAAAGTGGAATACATCAAAGTTGTAGAGAATTGAAAGATGAAGACGTTTTATGAAGAACATAGAAATAGAAAACGAAAGGAAGATAATGAACAATGTAAAATATCAAGATCTATCGCTACTGGTGAACAGTAACTGACAGAAACACAGACCGGTGAACAATTAATTCTAGAGCTCAAAATAAGAAGAATTTGATGAAGTGGAAGAAGAACAAAAGTTATATAGATAAAGGAGGAACAACTTTTATGAAGAACTCAGAGTAAAATGATGATTTTAAAGGCTTCAAAATGAAAAATTGGTGAAGACTATCACTTCGAATGAACAGTACATACACAGGACAACACTTAGAAACACAGAGAATAGCTTTTAAACTAGAAGGAATTAAAGGAAATGATGATAAGAACGATTGAAGAACACTTAAAGATGAACAACTTTCATGAAGACAACAAATTGAAATGAAGATCACACAAGCTTGTAAAGTGATTATGAAAAGCCGAAATGGCTAAGAGTACAATAAAATTCTTCAATACAAACTTAACACAAACTTCAACACTTAAACATAAAAGCTCTCAAAATCTATACCTACCAAAGCCACAAAGCAAAAACTTGAAGAACACTTACAAATTTGATCAATCCCTAGCTTACAACACTTGGCTCTCCTCCTTTAACAACCTCCTTTCATTACAATTGAAGCCCTTTATATAAGGTTTAACCCCTTAGGAAATGTGAACACTCTTGCCAATGTGAATATCCAATTGCTGCATTTGTTGACTCCAAATTGTGTGCTAGCATGTGCTTCACACTTCTCTATTTTTTTTTGATTTTTTTGGAATTTTTCTGACCTTTTTCTCCTTCTTTTTCTCTTCTTTCTCTCTTTCTCTCTCTTTCTGGCCGTGTGTGCCCGCGTGCGCCGGGCCCTCTCTCGCCACGTGAGAGGCGCGGCCGTGTGCCGCCATTGCGCCGTCGACTCCGCTGACGTCGCCCCCAGTGCGCCGCCCCACGTCCTGCTGCGTGAGGCGCGTGCGCCTGTGCGCCCGCCGACCTCTCTTCCTGCACACGCACACACACATATTCACACACACACACACACACTATATAGTTATATATATATATATATATATATATATATATATATTATATATATTATGTATATATATTATATATATTATATATATTATATATATTATGTATATATATTATATATTATATATATATTATGTATATATATTATATATACATATTGATATATATATATATATATCATATATAGCTTAGAAAAATTCCTAAAAAATGTCAAATAAATTTATTTTTTTTTCTATTTTTTTCTTTTCTTTTTGAACAAGTCCTTGGGCTTTTGTCCCATTTCCACAAATATATATTTTTATTTTATTTTCTTATTTTCTTATTTTTTTCATTTTGAATGCTTGCATAAATAAGCAAATATCTTTATTAAAATTATTTAATTCTATAAAATTAAATATTTGACTCTAAATTAAAAGTAAGTGTGATAAGTGCATATTTATTATTATTAAAGCCCATAAAAAATATAAATAACATGAATTAAGATGGAAAAATACACACTTATCACACCCCCCAACTTACTCATTGCTAGTACCTTAGCAATGCAAATAATCTCAAAATGTAAGGACTAACAAGAGTTTACAAAGTTCATGCCTCATTTCCAGATCATCGTTCATAGAATTTACTAAAGATTAGGAATCTGGAATTATTATCTCATATTAGCCTTATGTAGGAAATTCAAGTACATGATCAAGAATTCTAATCAAAATTCAGTAGCACTTGTGCATGTGTAATACTAAATTCACAGTAGAGATAATTGCGTCCTCCAGTTACTATTCCGAACAAATACCTTTCAATTCTGCACTTCTTAATTAGAGCATTCAGCATAATAGCTTTGTTTGGCTGCCTTATTGCTATGTCCCTTTTGGGATCTCTTTTCCTTTTTTTTCCTCTTTTTTTTCTTTCTACTTTTTTTATATATACACACATGATGCTGTACTACCCTTCACTGTTTTACGCGAACCTCAACACGTCTTAGGTGAAGTAGGCCCGGTTACACAGATCAAAGTTCCCTTTTCCTTTTGACGCGAATCTCAACACGTCTTAGGTGAAGTAGGCCAGGTTACTCAGAATCAGAGTATTTTTCATGGTGTTTTTTTTTCTCAAAATTTTTGTCAATTGTGCTTTGCACTAATTTTTGATAGATAGCATGGCAGAAAGCTTAAATAAAAGATCTCTTCTTCAAGAAGTGCTGAATATCAGACAACATACCCAAAATAGCAGAAGGCTTATCCTATTTATTTCTTTAGCGTGCAAAGTGATTTTCATGTTTCTAAAGTGCACATGAACTTTAAAAAGATTCTTATATCAGTTTTCCATGGTTAGATTAAATAATCTTCCATGATCCTTATCCAGTCATTTCTATTCTAGAATTACTTTCAATGGAAGCATGAATCATGAAACTCAAAATGGGTTGAAAAAAAAATGAGGTTGTATATGAATGCATGTGCAACATGATTTCCGTGCCCCCAACTTAAATGACATTGTCCTCAATGGCATGAACAATATGGAACAATAGAATAATGTAGACATGATATGTTTGGAAAAGAACGGGACAACCTGATGTGTACTTCGACGGCCTTGGTGTTTGAGAGGCGGTACTTGGCTTTGAAAATCGGAGCAACATAGTAAGCAATCAGCTTTCTCCCCCCAACTTATCATTTCTTCAAATCTGCAAAATAAACACAAAACCACAATAAAAACTTGGGTTGCCTCCCAAGAAGCTATTTATTCTCACACAGAAATCACAAAAATTTTGGGTTGCCTCCCAAGAAGCGCTTAGTTTAACGTCTCCAGCCAGACATATTACAGTTCACTAACCAACGGGTGGCATTCAGAATGAGCCACCAAATGATCTTATCCTCCGATAAATTTCAGCCCGTGTACCATTGTAGGAAAAGATTATGCCTCGATGCATGTGGCTTAGAAGCATGCCCAGGTGGGTCTAGGAATTTGGATGGACCCCTCGGTCAGAGAATGGTGGAGGAATTATCATAGCTTCAATTACAAAATATTCCTCTGTATGTTTAAGGGTCCTTATAAGTATTAAACACATCAATGCGGACCTTAATTTCTCTCAACTTTTCTCCTTCATCCTCACTTTTAAGATGTACTTGCGTATTGTTTAGGTGAGAGAGGATAAGGGTGTTATGGATTTTTGGGGAATCTACCACATGGCCAGTGTCAAGGAGATAAGGAGGATTAGGAATGAAATCAGTGCGCTCCTCAACACAAGAATTCACAGAAGGCTCATATGGATCTAACCAGTTGGTGAGTTACAGAATATTTGGAATGATTATGAATTCACCAAGGTTAGGGATGGGGAAAAGATCCACATCCTTCTCTAAATCATGAGATGCCCAATCAGAGTGACTTTCCAGTGGAGTACCTGGTTCCTCAATTACCCAAGAAGATGGATTTATGTATAAACTTAATTCACCCTCCACACTCATATTTTCATCATCATGTACTTGGAAAGAAGATTCATCAAATTTAGGAATGGCAAGTAATGGAATTTGGTCATTGACTGGCAAATCATCTTCATCTTCTTCTCCCCCCGACTCAAGATCAACAGACTCATCATAATCTTCATCACTAATGGAGTTAGGTTTAGGCATCTTAGGCTGCTCTTCACTAACTTCCTTTAAGTCCTCCTCATAAGACTCCTCCATGATCCCCTAAAAATCAACAGTGATATGAGCGGTAGATCGGGGGATCATAGGTTGATCATATGGACTTTTATCGTTATCAAATTCAGGAAGTTGATCCTCAAGACTTGTAGTGGAGTTGATTGGCATTGGATCGACTTCTATTTCTACGATGTTTTTAGCAACCCGGCTCACATGAGCCTCAAAGTTTTACAGTTGTTCTTGGAAGGCTTGTTGTTGAGTCTGGAAGAGCCGTGTCAATTGATCAAACATCTCCTCCTTATGCAAATCTGTGTATGGAAAAGATAGATAAGTGGGCTGAGAGTCAGATTGTGATGGATAGTAGTTTGAATGGTACTCAGTCCGAGAATGAGATGGCGGAGAGTGTATGGGTTACCCTCCATAATAGGGTTGATCATAAGAATCATTTGGGTATGTGGCCCAATTTTGAAAATCTTGTTCTTGAGGACTTTGGCCTTGATCCTGATAAGACTCCCAAGAAGAATCATGTTGATCTCTCCAACGAGAATTAAAGTTATTTGGACATGGGTCAAAATAAGGTGTGGAGAGTTCTAGAGACATTTGGGTTTGCCTTGCTTGGTCCATCCAAGAGATTGTTGGTTGATTTTCCCAGCTAGAGGTATAAGTATCTGGAGATGATTCGTAATCGGGCTGAGAAAACCGTTGATCATATTGGCCTTGCTCCGGGGTGAAAGGTAGATCATGGCCCCCAAACTGAGTGGTTGGAATATGGTCTTGGGTAAACGATGGAAACTGGGCCATTATAGGTGACGGGATCTCATTTTGGGCCGACCACGAATATGGACTGTCATAAGAGGTCGGGTTGTTTTGGGTGAGAAATGAGTGTGGATTTGGACAACCACCTACATAATGGGCCGGGTTATCCCACATGTGATCATTATCATGGTGACTAGGAGGTATGAAGGGGTCTTGATCCGTGGCTAGAAATTGATCAAATTTATGAGTCAATTGGTCAAACCTAACTAAGTTGTATGTCCAATCCATAGATGAAAGTTACGATCTCACCATTTTTTATTGATTTTTTGTTGATTTTTTTTTTGATGCAAACAAATTATCAATTAAACTCTAACTTAGATTCACCATCAAACTTATCCACCGGCCAGGTAACAGGTGTGGAAGTGGGAGGCGCCCCTTGCTTTCACAAGGTCCTAATTAAGTAACCACTTTCCCGCTTATAGCGTTTGCCGTTGACCTCTATCCTTAGACACCAGTTTCGAAGATGATAGTGAGACCAAGTTATACTTTTTTTTTGCTTTTGTTTTTCTATTTTTTTGTTAGTGAATTGAGCTAATCCACCATATTTTTTATTTCTTCTATTTTTTATTTTTTTAAGAACATTTCTAAGCATGAAAACAAATTACATATTGAAAGTAAAAATAAAGAAACTAAATTTATGGAAAGAGGGTAAGAGTACTAACCTTAATCGCATTCCCTCGTTCTTTATTTGGTAAATAAAAAATAACAAGAGTAGAAGATAAAGAAGATTTACCACGGAGAGACACAACATTTTTTGACATTTTCAAAATTTTCTTTTTTTTTGTACTTTTGTTGATCCTTTTATTTTTCTGCAAAAATAAGAGTGAGCACCAATATATATACAAAAGAAAACACAAAGTTATCAACTTCAAATTCAAACCCTCCCTGGCAACGGCGCCAAAATTTGATGCGCGAAAAACGCACGTCGTTAATACGCCCCACTATCAAATTACAATATCCGGCCCATAAATTAAATAAATAGAATAGTTAAGTGGTGAGACCGAGTCGAATCCACAGGGAGAAGTAGATTTGAAAGTTGAAAACCTTGAGTTGTTAAGATTTAAAGATCAAGAGAATTGACTTTAGACCGCCTTAGAAATTGAAAACAAAACAGAATTCTATTGAAAATAGGGGTTTGGAAGAAATAAAATAACTTAAAATGTAGAGGGAACTAGAAAAAGTGGAATACATGAAAGTTGTAGAGAATTGAAAGATCAAGAAGGTTTATGAAGAACACGGAAACAGAAAACGACAGGAAGATAATGAAAAACTCAAAATATGAAGATCTATCGCTGTTGGTGAACAGTAACTGATAGAAAAATAGACCGGTGAAAAAGTAATTCTAGAGCTCAAACTAAGAAGCATTTAACAAAGTGTAAGAAAAACAAAAGTTAGATCTATAAGCGAGGAACAACGTTTATGAAGAACTCAGAGTAAAATTATGATTGTAAAGGCTTCAAAATGGCAAATTGGTGAAGACTATCACTTCGGATGAACAGTACATACACATGACATCACTTAGAAACACAGAGACTAACTTTTAAACTAGAAGGCATTAAATGAAATGATGAAAAGAACAATTGAAGAAAACTTAAATATGAACAACTTTAATGAAGACAACAAGTTGAAAGGAAGATCACACAAGCTTGTAAATTGATTATAAAAAGCCGAAATGGCTAAGAGTACAATGAAATTCTTCAATACAAACTTAACACAAACTTCAACACTTAAATATAAAAGCTCTCAAAATCTATCCCTACCAAAGCCACAAAGCAAAAACTTGAAGAACACTTACAAATTTGATCAATCACTAGCTTACAACACTTGGCTCTCCTCTCTTAACAACCTCCTTTCATTACAATTGAAGCCCTTTATATAGGGTTTAACTCCTTAGGAAATGTGAACACTCTTGTCAATGTGAATACCCAATTGTTGCATTTGTTGACTCCAAATTGTGTGCTAGCATGTGCTTCACACTTATCTATTTTTTTCGGATTTTTTTGGAATTTTTTTGGCCTTTTCTCCTTCTTTTTCTCTTCTTTCTCTCTCTTTCTGGCCGTGTGCGCCCGCGTGCGCCGGGCCCTCTCTCGCCACGTGAGAGGCGCGGCCGTGTGCCGCCGCTGTGCCGTCGCCTCTGCTGACCGCGCCCGCGGTGCGCCGCCCCGCGTCCTGCTGCGTGAGGCGCGTGCGCCTGTGCGCTCGCCGACCTCTCTTTCTGCACACGCACACACACTATATAGTTATATATATATATTATATATATTATATATATATTATGTATATATATTATATATACATATTGATATATATATATATATATATATAGCTTAGAAAAATTCCAAAAAAAATGTCAAATAAATTTATTTTTTCTATTTTTTTTCTTTTCTTTTTGAACAAGTCCTTGGGCTTTTGGCCCATTTCCACAAATATATATTTTTATTTTATTTTTTTATTTTCTTATTTTTTTCGTTTTGAATGCTTGCATAAATAAGCAAATATCTTTATTAAAATTATTTAATTCTATAAAATTAAATATTTGACTCTAAATTAAAAGTAAGTGTGATAAGTGCATATTTATTATTATTAAAGCCCATAAAAATGTAAATAACATGAATTAAGATGGGAAAATACACACTTATCAATGAGAGCCATTGAGAATAACGTCACGAACAGGAACGGGGGGGCCTTGGTACGTCTGCATTAAAGAATGACGTAGTGGCTTACTCCCAGCCCAAGTATCATCCAGAAAATTAGCCCTACGACCTGTAGATATATTTTTCTCCTCCTACTAAAGATCAATATGCGTCATGAATGGAACAATATGCGATGAGCAAATAACAACGTTCAGAGGAGAACAGAAAACAAAAGACCGTGATCGCCACCAAGGTGCCGTACGTGATGGACACGGCGTACCTTGAAAAGAGGGGGAGTACTCGCCTAAGTTGCAGCGCTGGAGAGATGAACGGCTCCCGAAGAACTGCCTTATGATGTACGGTCTTACGATAGACCGCCTAAGTGCGCTACAGAAGGTGCGGGAGGAACTACTACTGAGAGATGAACGGCTTTATGCTGGCCGCACTAACAAGAAGAACGGCCCTCACTGAGCCGCACGTACTGTTGAACGGCGAGAATGAAACCGCATAGATCTACCACGCAGTAAGTTTCAAGGGGTCCAACCTCCACCCTCTCCGGCCGGCCAGAGGGGATGGGCCTCGTGCTGATGATTGCTGACCTGCGAAACAACGTAAGAAACACACAGAAAAGACCTAGATTAGAACTAAACAGTGTAGTAAATGTCAAAATGATAAGAGATGAACATTAACGTATGGAAAGGAGGGTACCTAGGGGGTTTTAAACCCCTAGGGTGACGAAAACGTGGGTGGATGTGTGCATGGTAATGAGGAAGAAGGGAACGCAAAGAAGAAGTTATGCATGCAATGAAGGTAAAATGATGAAAACTATAAACGAAAAGACTCAAAACCAAACTACTCCCTGAACCGGAGGCTTGTATGGATGTAGAAAGCCTCCCTCCTTGGTGCTAGGTCGCTCGAGAATGCGGCAGGGCTTCGCCGTCGACCAAAATCTCTCCCCCCTTTCAAGTCCGGCCATTAGGGTCTATTTATAGAACCTAGAAAGCCAGCCCCGAAACTAGGGTTTAGAGCCATTTTCAAGTCGGGATTATAAAAGATAAATCATAGATAATGTCATTATCTTTCATCCAGTCGAAACGGCATCAAAAATGGTTGATTATCCATAGAGAAATCGACAAAAGAAGTTGGGGATAAAACCATGCATAAAAGGGATAAAAAACTGTTTAAAATCACCAACCGACAGGATGAACGGTCTTACGATAGACCGCTCAAAAGCATGGGCGGCTAAATTTGGACCGTTCAAACCCGTCGGTGGAAATTCAAATAATCAGAAAATTAGCCCAATTATCGCTCGAACTGACCAAAACGTCCGCCGTTGGACACTCAAAGATGAACGGTTCTAATAAGCCCGTTCAAATGTAGAGCGGCCAACCAGAGACCGTTCTAACCCTGTCGGTGATAATTTAAATAATTGGATAATTATATGAGAAAATTGGCACGCGTAGGACTCTGAGATATTGGCGGTTGGAATAAGCCCGTCCATTGATTTGAACGGGCCTAATAGGGCCGCACAAAAGCATGTCGGTGAATATTCAGAAAATCCTCAGAAATTAACCAAAATGTATGAACGGTCTATCTTCAACCGCCCTAGTCATGAGCGGCTGATGTTGGACCGTGCATGCTCCTGGACACTTGATTTTCATAAAACATGTTCAATTAATCAAGGCCAAGGCCCAATAAGCCCTGAACCGATACGGTCTTCACCAAGGAGGGAGGCTACCCATAAAATGGGCCCAGGATGTGCCACAAAAAATGGCCCAATGAATGATGGACAACTTAGGGCATCAACTAATGGGAGTAAGAGAAACGACTCAGCTTATCGGCATAAAACGGGTGTCAACAGATGCCCCTCCTTAACGTCCTCTTTGCAGGGGAGCGAGCGGAGGTGAAGCAGAGGTGACATGGAACATGGAGCTGGAGCGAAAATGCAGCGGAGTGGACCGGAAAAGTGGGCGTTAAGGTAAAACGACACCCGTTTCTACCAACAATGGTCATGAATCTTCGGAAAAACTTTGAATCAATCATACGGAACGATTCAACCAAAAGCAACACCCGTCTGGAGGAACTAAATGAAAACAAATCGACAAGACCAACCTCATGGGGGACACAATCCCGCGGTCCAATGAGGGGGCCACAAAAGAAAAATAGGCTAAAGCTCCTGACGGGGTCCTTTCAATCAATCAAACCAAAGCAAACCGATCCAAGAGGACCTTCCAATTCAGAGTGGAATTAGTTCTTCTTACTCAAGCATTTGAACATACACCTGACCATCTCTGACGAGACATTCTTCGGGCAAACCATGGGGCATGAGAGCTCAAAAGGGATGCGTATGATGCATGCTAGGCTAAAATAAAAGAAATCGTTAAAACAAATACGAAGAAAGATTAAAATATAAAATACTCAAGAATAATATTGCTAAGCTGGAAATATCAGAGTCAAGATACCATTCGCATCCACAGCGTGCAGGATAGAACCATCTTCCCCGTGACATCCCAACTTAACGGCCTATCCGAAGATTAAGTACATATCCTGGATCATCATCGTTTTTGTTGAAGGGGAACATCAGATCCTGGAACACGTAGATAACCGACTGGTTCTCGAGATAATACAATATAATACCATATAGTAATGCAGTAAGGGATATAGGTATAGAAGGCCATACCTGACTTGCCTGTGCAGGCGAAACGGCACGTGAAAGCTTGGATTGCTGTACGTGAAATTGTTAGCAAGCTTTACAAAAAATATCAAAATCCATCAATTGAAGTGCAACCAACATTAAAGAATGCACGGTTAAGAACAAACCGCTCCACGTAGAACGGTTATGGGTTAGCCGCATATATCAGGGAATTTGAACCGACTTAAGAAGCTTACCGTTGAGTATAAACGGTCGGTGGAGAACCGCACAAATCCATGGATGGTCTATCGCTAGACCGCGCAACGTCTGTAACTTCGAAAAAAACAAACCCTTCGTCTCCCTCCACCGTAACCGACGGTGGAGGGAATGAAGGCCAACCCAGGGCCATTCTACCCTTCTCAACCCCTCTCTCTACCTCTCATTCTCCCTTTCATTCCCTTTCACCCTCTCCATGCGCAAGAAGCACCAAGCGAGACGTTGCGGGATGGTCGGGGAAGAGACAACCACGCCGCCGCCGTCGATGACCGCCGCCGCGGCACACATCGAAGAACGGCCACCGGGGAGGGTCACACCGCCGCTTGCGGCCGAGGGAGAAGCCGACGCGATCGTGGCCGTGGAGGAGGTCCCCGCCGCGGACGAGGATGCCGGAGAAGAAGCACCTCGGCCGGAGACACCGGCCAAAAAACCACGGGACCCCGAGGTAGGTCAAAAAAACTAAAAACCCTCCCCATTTCCATTTTTCCTTTATTTCGAGCCATGCATGCTAGTTTAGGGAGGTTTAGGGGGGTTTTAGATACCTAGGGGCCGGTTAGGGAGGCCATGGCGGCCTTCCCGCCGGCATGGGGAATGTCCACCGTCGTCGGGGAAGACGATGGTGAACGGTTCAACAGAAACCACACAGACCAAAGCAAACGGTCCACATAGGACCGCCCAAACACATACGGCCTAGCAACGGCCGTTCAACATCATTCAGCAAACGAACCAAACCAAACCAGGACGGTGAGGGGATCACCGTTCAATCAACAAACATGCCATATAGGTCCGTCCAAACACCCATCCAATGCCAAACTAAACGGTCTCCATAGGAGCGTCCACTATTCATACGGCCAAGGAGTAGCCGTTCTACCCTAGGAAGATGAAAATACGGACGGCGCATGATGGCCCGTCCAAGATAAGAACGGTGGAAAGAAGACCATTCTTCAAGCTGAGAGTTAAATTCTTGAGGATCTTATTTGAATGACACAAAATGCAAAACTAAATTACTAAAATGCATCTAAAACGAATGAAATGAATGCAGGGGAAGCATAGGACCCGCACCTCGTGGCTGCAGGTCCGCGCAGTGTACTTGGCACTGTCGGACTTCCAGAGGGAGCGGTTGACTGCCATGGGGTTCGCCCCCTTCCTGAGTATTGAGGTGTGTCGCTTCGACGTAGCTCTGCTCTATGCCTTGCACGACTGCTGGGACCCAGTGAGTCGGACGTTCTTTTTCCCATGGGGGCACATGGTCCCCACGCTAGAGGATGTGGCCAGGCTCACGGGCCTATGCGTGCATGGGTCACCGGTTAGCGGGACTACCTTTCCCGACTACCGGGGGTTGGCTCGGGAGTTGCTGGGCTTACAGCTGCGGCGCCCCGAGAGGCAGTCGACCCTCCTACCCAAGGCTGCTCTCCAGGACAGCCTGGGTTTACGATGAGCGGGTGTTGCGGTTGGCGAGCAGTCGGAGGAGCACCTGGAGCGGCTGATAGGGCTGGCACGGCCGAGAGTTGCTGCAGGACCAGGAGCGGAGGCTGACCGAGTGCTGAGGCGGTTTTTGATGATGATGTTCGGGTGACTCCTCTTCTCCACGCGAGCGGAGGTGATGATCTGCCGGTTCCTTCCCTTCCTCCAGGAGCTGGAGCACGTGGGTGACTACGCTGGGGGAGCGGCAGCCCTTGCCTTCCTCTTCGACACTCTGAGTTCGACGGTGCGTCGGATGATGCTTGGGGGATTCTCCCCCTTACTCCAGGTACGACTCTTACCCTAGGCTTAATTATACGACTCTGTGTGTTTCCTACATGCTGACACAGTGCTATGATGCAGGTGTAGGCCTACGTGTACCTGCGTGGGCTGGGCAGAGGCGAGGAGACCCGTCCTGGGCTCCTGCCGATCGCACGGAGGTGGACAGCACCTCGGGAGATGGTAGCCCTGAGACGACAGGTCCGGGAGTTGTAGGATGACCTGGATGCTCTACCGTATACCTCGGTATACTTCTAGACTCAGACACTCTAGTTAAATGCAATTCTTAAATGGTTATGATGCTGATGAGACTTTTTATTCTATGCAGGTACGGTGGACACCCTACACGGGGGAGAGCCAAGAGGGCCAGCCGTGGGTGGTGGAGGCCCTCGCCTTCTCCGGATGAGACGTGTGGCTTCACTGCATGAATGTGGTGGAGCCACTACACTTCAGGTTGGTGATGAGGACCACCAGGGTCCATCAGCCAGCCGTGGAGTTCCCTGCGCCTGAGAAGGCGGGGGAGCGGGTGACCAAGACGACACGGGGGCTCGGTGACGCATATGACTGGACAGTGAGGAACGCCACCCAGATCGTCGACTGGACCGCACGAGGGTGAGTGGTGACCGCCCGAGCTGAGAGCAACAGTGCGTACTACACCGCGTACGCACGGCACTACCGGGACCAGGTGTTCCGGGGTGCTCACCGACCGGTACGACTTCTAAACTTGAATTCTTTCTATTATGCTTATGATTCCTATATGATGATGCACTGACACATGGACTTCTGAATGCAGATCGACCCTGCGGGACGAGTGGCGGAGTTGCAGGGACTTTTGCACTCTACCATCAGGGAGAGAGACGAGGCCCGGCAGGCCCTGGCCTTACTGGGGAGTTTTATAAACCCTAAACTCTTTAAATTATGCAATCCTATATGATTATGCATGTGACTGACCTGGAGTATTTGGATGCAGCGTGCCGAGGGTGCTCAGAGGGCGAGACCAGACGCCCCTTCCTCCTCTACGACCCGGACTCCGGTCGACCGGGCTGCGAGAGATGCGGAGTTTACTCAGATGGTGACGCGGGCCAAGGCGGCCGAGGTGGCGCTCGCTGAGAGGGTACGCAACTCCAAACTTCTTTTACTTACTATGCTTATGAAATGCAATGCTTATGCAATTGGCTAACAATGATGTGTGGATGCAGACGGTCGAGCTGACCCGCCTCCAGGCAGAGCTGGAGCAGAGCCGGGTAGCGGCCAGAGAGGAGGTGGCCCGTGTGCGGGAGGAGGCTGCGCGGAGCCGACCGACGGATACGTTGGAGACGTCACTTCTCCAGGCCGAGCTCGAGCGACTTCGGGCCGATACGGCTGAGGTGGATCGCCACCAGGCCGAGGCAGAGCGATGTCGGACCAAGGCGGAGCACTATCGGACTAAGGTAGAGCAGGCCCGGCTGCAGGTTGCCAGGTTGGAGGGCAAGGTAGAGGGTATGAGAGAGGCGAGTCGGGAGCGTAGCAGGGCAACTGCGAGTGGTAGCCATGTCACCCACGGCTCCGTGAGGAGTTACTTCACTAGTTCTTCCGGCCACCGGAGGAATGAGGAGGAGGAGCGGCGCCGGCGACGGCGTGATGAGGTGACCTCAGCGATGCCTCCCCCAAAGAGGCATGAGGGCGGTGGAGACAGCGACGGGGGCTAGGGAGAGGGACAGGTTTGACTTTGTACTGGGCCCGACTTTTGTACATGATGTGATATGATATGATAGTGATATGCGTGCTTTTGTTTTGATTTTTGCTTTGTGGGATGAATGTATGCATGAATGAACGTGACTTAGCTACTAGGGGGGGTGAAGCAAACAGGCGAGATTGAGAGGTGCGCACGACCTGAGAGAGGGACGCACATGCCGATTTGAGTGAGGGAGAGACGCACACGCCGACTTGAGGGAGAAAGAGACGCACATGCCGACTTGAGTGAGATGAGTGACGTACACGCCGACTTGAGTGAGGTGAGTGACGCACACGCCGACTTGAGTGAGACGAGTGACGTACACGTCGACTTGAGTGAGATGAGTGACGTATACGTCAACTTGAGTGAGAGGAGTGACGTACACGCCGACTTGAGTGAGAGGAGTGTGATTATAAGTTGGGTAGGCTGATAGAAAGGGCGGACAAGATGGACGGTCCTCAGAGAGCCGCTTTAAGAAGACACACGGTTCAAAATAGACCTCTCCAATAAGATTTGAACGGTTGAATACTAACCGTGTTGATTAAGAACAGTCTGTACTAGGCCGCACAAGTGGTTGGATCCGGGTTTTCTAGTAGGAGATGAACGGTCAGTTAAGGACCGTACGATAGGATGGGCGGTCTATCGTAAGACCGTCCAAGTGGATATCCTGCAAGCCTTAAAGGGGACTCTCTGGAGAGTCCTCAACCCGAGGGTAAGGCAATTTGAACCTATCTAAACCTATCTTAACCCATCCTAGACTTATCCAACCCCAATCTCGAGGCCTAGGCTTCCTAACAATCCCTATAACTGGGAGAGGAGTCTAAATTCGCAGCTCCCACGTCCCCTTCCTTCCAAACCTTGAAACCTTTGATTCTCACCATCAAATCATCATGAAGAGGGTTCTAGAGGGAAGTTCTATGGAGGGAGCATCTTTTGAAGGGCCAAAATCGGCCAGAAAGGAGCGGGAAGTGCTCCAACGGCTAAGCTCAATTCCTCGGCATCTCAGTGCTGCTCCTATGAGAGAAGTAAGTTCATCATGAGTTCATTCAATTTCTTTTCCCTCAACTTCACTTATATCTCCTCTTCCTCGTATGCTCTCTCTCTTCTTCTTTCAGCTCCTTCCGGGCCCGAGGCGCTATTCTGGTTTGAAATGGGTGGCTCCCATGATCCGTGCATTGCCCCTAGAGGTAACTTACCTTCTCAAATCTTGGCACCTACACTCCCTTTTAGTTCTAGGCCAAAACTACCCTAAGCTCTCTTTGGATTGGCATAGCATTTCTGCTTTGATGGAAACATGGCATCCTCAGACCCATACCTTCTTCTTCCCATCCTTCGAGGCCACTATCCTGTTGGAGGAGGTAGAGACCTACTTCGGGTTCCCTAGGTTCAAGGTAGGGGAGGAAGACCTGATATGCCATAATGTTGCCCCTATAGATCCAAAACTCATCCTAGGAGGGTTCATACCAGACAGCAAAGACATTAGTACCTTTGTAGGTCCTCGTCATATTTACCTCCTTCCTCTTAGTCAGTGGGTAGTAGAGCATTGCAAGAATAAATGTGGGTGGACCGAGCCCATAGCAAGAGCTGCATCTATCTGCCTGTGCGGGGCCATCCTCTTCCCTTCGGTTGACCATGTCTTAGAGATCCCCTTACTTAGCACCATCAGCGGCCTGTGGCAGGGACTTTCCATCTCCCAGGCCATCTTAGCCTATTTGTATGAGGGTCTCAGCTCTGCAGCCCTAGGAGGTCCTCTCTTTGGCTCTATGATTCTATTGGAGTGTTGGATGGGAGTCAGGATGAAGTTCATCCCGAGAGAGGATATTACTTCTGTCAGCAAGATCTTCGGGAGCCACCCCCTTTACTTCATAGGAGGCGCCTTCAGGTTTTCTCCATAGGTTGAGTGTAGGATGGCCGAGATGAAGACCAGGGACGAGTGACGCCCGTACCTCGACAGACTGCCCCTGGATAGATTTGTGATGCGCCCGAACTTCCTCCACGACACCACTATCAGACTACCTCAGAGGGCGGGCTTGGACTTGAGGCTCGTGAGCGATACTGCATTGGCGATGTACAGCCCACACAGGTGCTACCTACAGGTTGGACTACCCCGGATCGTGCTACCGACACTACCCCACCTTCCCACGCTACAAGCGAGGAGGATCGGGAGAGAGGAGGACGAGCAGGCGGTCAAGAGTGCGCTGATTATGTGGGAGGTGAGCAGGGTGCGCACCCTACCAACAGAGGTTGAGGAGGTTCCAGAGACACGACAGGCTTACCTTAGGGAGCTGAGAGAGATACGTCCCCGCGGGGATGCCTAGCGGGGGACAGAGTGATTGTTTTATCTTTTCATGATGATATGGATATGGATGTTTAGAGTTTGATATGAGAATGAATAAGATTGATGATTGAGATGTTTTTTTGAGTTTGGATATTGTGATTGCGTGCGTCCATGGCTTGGCTGTATCTTCGATCTTCTGTTTGCCCCTGTGCTTACACGAAATGAATAAAGAAAAATAGGTTAAATCTGTTTTAGGCTTAACCCCTTACCCGCAGCAAATTTAGAAAGTGACCAATCCTTGATTTTGGTCAAGGGGGCAAGCCTTATCAACATAGGCAAAACGACACAATGACAAAGTGCAATGCATGCGATGCATATGAGAAAGCAAAATCTTTTTTGGAGGTTTTGAAATATTTGATTTCTTTGAGTTTTGAAAATATCTGATTTTTTTGGGTTTTGAAATATTTAATTTTAGAGTTTTGAAATATTTGATTTTTTTTGGAGTTTTGAAATATTTGATTTTTGGAGTTTTGAAATATTTGATTTTTTTTGGAGTTTTGAAATATTTGATTTTTTTGGAGTTTTGAAATATTTGATTTTTTGGAGTTTTGGAATCAGCTCAAGCTTAAATAACAGGGACCCTCTCATCTCGCTATGGACTTCCCGGACCCAGCATGTGCGAAAAGGGGGCCGCCCGTGGCCGGGGTCAACTTTGCTCAACGGTGTTTCTGCCGAGGCCATACCCGGGGTGGGATTCGTTCCTTGGAAAATTGAAAAAGATTGAGTAGTGAAGCTGGTGGTAGGTGTAGAGGTTTTAGGGCTCGAGTTCTTCCCAAGACACTCCCCTTTTCAAAGAATCCGGTCTGTTGCGCCGGGGCTTTGTGTCTGTTATCGAACCTACATCCGCTCTAGGCACGTATACGACCGGGCTCATGATGTCCCGCGGGAAAACTGTACTGCCACTCTTGCCATGCCTAGTTGTATTATTTGGGGATTTTGAGAGCTTCGAGCTTTGTGCTCTCAGCCTTGACTTTTGATTTTGCCCCTCTTCTTTCACCCTTTTTTTTTTGCTTTTCTTTTTCCTTTTTCTTCTTTATTTTTCTTTTCTTTGCGGAATAAGGTCTTAACGGGCTGCCCTTATTTGAGACCTCCTTTAGAGGGGGGGTCCAGGTTAGTTCTCGCCCCCTTATTCACCACTTGCCCCTATTTTCAGGCGAGAGAGAGGAAATACAAGGACCTTCACTTTCCCCAGGCATGACCAAAGGAGAAACGGTGTCGGGCGAGAAAGCGGGAAACCGAACCACGGGCGGCCGTGTAGTGTGTGAGATGCTGGACGAGGGTCCTCCTTTCGCGGTCAGGTGGGGTGCACCCCGCCATTGAGCCATTGCTGGTTTCGAATCTATGGATAGAAACGTTTTAAATACAGCCCATTCCACGGGTTTGGCAATTCTTCACCCTCCGAGTTGATTAGACGATATGCGTTACCCAGATAAGCTTCCTTGATTACGAATGGCCCTTCCCAGTTGGGTTGTAGTTTAGACCTGGGACCTGCTGATCTGATGAATTTACGTTTCAAAACCATATTACCCACTTGAAATTTTCTTTCAATGACCTTCTTTTGAAAATACCGTGAGACACGCTTTTGATAAACCGAAACATGGTTGGACGCATTAAGCCTTTTCTCGTCCAAGAGTTCTAGTTGGACTAGCAACGCCTCTCGACGTTCGTCGAGATTAAGTTATTTGTCCAGATGCACTCTTAGGGAAGGGATCAAAATCTCATACGAGAGTACCGCCTCCATCCTATAAGTAAGGGCAAAAGGAGTCTGCCCTGTGGGGGTGCGGACGGAGGTGCGATAGGCCCATAGAGCTCCTATCAGTTTATCGGCCCAATCAGCAAATTTATGCGATTCGCATGTTTTCTTGATAATTTTGAGAAGGGTTTTATTTGTGGCCTCAGCTTGGCCATTACCTTGAGGGTAGTATGGTGATGAATGATGCAAAGCTATATTGAATTTCTTACAAAGGTCCCGGAGTTCTTGTGATACGAATTGAGGGCCGTTGTCGGTGACGATGTCGCCTGGCACTCCAAACCGCGAGATGATGTTTTTCATAATAAAGCGGCATACTGTGGTGGCTTTGATCTCTACATAAGCTTCAGCTTCCGCCCATTTGGTGAAGTACTCCGTAGCCGTCAAAATGAAGGATTTCTGTTTGACTGCGGAATTCGGGTCACCGAGGGGTCCGATGATATCAAAGGCCCACATGGAGAACGGCCAAGGAGCAGAAAGAGGATGAAGAGAAGAAGCAGGAGCATGAATTTTGTCAGCATGGAGCTGGCACTGGAGACACCTACGGACATAGGTGGAGCAATCTTCTTCTAGGGTCGGCCAGTAATAGCCCTGCCTAAGAATCTTGTTTGCCAATGCCTGTCCATTCACATGCCCTCCACATTCGCTGGAGTGAGCTGCTTCTACTACTTTCCAAGCCTCTTCGTCATCTAGACACCTCATTAGAACTCCGTTCAGAGCCCGCCTATATAACTCACCAGCAACAATCGTATATCTTGCAGCGACTCTTCTAATGGCTGATGTGACACCAATATGGGGTAGGCAGCAAGCAAACAAAAAAAACTTAAGATCTAATCCGCATTCACAAACACACAGCAATTAAGATGATAAATCGGGACCGAAACACCGTCGCACACACGCGAGCCCCGGGTGACTATATGATGCTAGAAAGAGGTGATGGATCAAGACCCTTGCTGGTAGAGTGCCAGCGGGGCTAGGGTTGCCCTCCCGAGGGTATGTGGCCCACACCTTTGGGGCTGGCCGGTGCCAATTGGGGCACTAGGTCCCACTCTCTCACTATCACCATGGTGACCACACTATAATGGTGGCTGCGGGAACGAGCACTCACGCACATGCGCAACGGAGCTAAGTCTACGGATATTAGATGAACAAACACTAAAATTTCTGGAGCAAAGTTTAGAGCTCACCTGGTTGGTTTGAAGAAACCAACCCCGTTCGGAGACGTGGGCGAGCGGGGAAGTGTGATCCCGCACACTGCGCCGATGTAGCTTGAGCTGCTAATTACATGAACTACTCCTCACGCAGGAGGGTTGGATTAAGGGTGGGGGAATCAAAATTACATCAAACACTACCTCCACGCAGGGAGGGGCGCTAAGCCGGCCAGGCGGGAGGGGGAAAGTCGCCGAGAAAGACGGAACGGAAGCCGACGTGGATCCGCTCACTTGCTGTGCAAGGGGACAGGTTGCCGCTGTTGCAGTCGTATCTCGTCCTCTGGAATTTTGCTGATGACGAGACTTGAGGGAGAGGCTTCGTAACAGGGATGGGGACTCCTCTGATTTTTATCCAATTCTTCTGTCGTCGCCGGTGGTCGTGGTGGAGACTCGAACAGGACGTAGGAATCTGGGGTTGGCAGCTTCAGAATGGATGCAGTAGGATGCAGAAGTTGTACCTTGGGCTCCCGAACTCCGAATATCGAACCGTCGGAGTCGTTGTGTCCGTGGACAAGGCTTCTGCACAGAAAAACTGACAGCAACACCTTCTGAGGTCGGGGTGGACAGGGGGAGGCCGTTGAGTGGGACCTGGTCGATGCAGACTGCAGGAGGCAGACCCGCGCGACTGAGGAAGAAAATTCGGAAGTTGGGCTCCCCGATGCCGAATGTAGTTCTGCTTCTTGATCCTGATCGGGGACAGGGGGAGGAATATCTTTGATGAAGGACCTTTGGTCTGATTCAGCCGTGGTTCGCCGTGGCAGAGTCTGCAAGGTGAGTCTGATCCTCTGGCAGGGGCGGCACCAAGTCAGCCCTGGTTCTGTGGCAGCAGGTTGCAGATGACGTTACGGGCGCTCCCGAACTCCAATTGTCACGAAACCGGTGGCGTCGTCTCCGTGGTCGGAGTAGCTTTCATACGGAGTCAACGGAGCTGCAATCCGATGCCGAGGCTGATCGTGGTACCCAGAAGAAGGGGTCCTGGTCGCTGCAGACTGCCCGAGGCAGACCCGAGCAGTTGAGGGAAAAACGTCACAACTCCGGCCCTCGGATGCCGAATTAAGTTCCGTCTTGTGCTTCTGGTCGTGGACAGATGGAGGAAGAATGTTGAAGAAGAGTCTTCAGCCTGAATCCTTCGCTGTTGGCCGTGAAGCTGCTTCCAACCAGGATCAGGCTGTCTGCAGGTGGGGTCTGGCGCAGTCGGGGTAGAACTGCTCTCACGGGCGGCCACGAACTCGGAATTGGACGATTCCACCTCGCCTGTGAAGAGGACAGGGAGGCCTTTCCAGAATGGTATGCCACGCCCTCAGACGTTGTCGTATGAACTCGGGGCAGCTTCTGCAACACGTACCCAGTTCTGCTACCTGCAGACTAGCAAGGAGGGAGGGGAAGGAGGTGGTCGGCCAAGCAATGGGAGGTGGAATGGGGTGGAGGGGTCGACCCTAGGAGGGAGGGGAAGGTGGTGGACGACCTTGGGAGGTGAAAGGGGTTCTAGGGAAGGGGAAAGGGCTCTTGGGAGGTGGAAGGTTGCTTAGGGAAGGGGGAGGGATGCCTTGGGAAGGTGAAAGGGTGCTTGGGGAGGTGGAGTGGTTAATGGTGAAGTAATGGGAGTCTTGGGAGGTGAAAAGGCTTGCCTAGGTGGCAAGTGAGGTGGCAAGAGGTGAGGAGAGAGGGGAATTCCGAATTTAGAGAGAGAGAGAGAGAGAGGAGAGAGAGGGGGTTCGCCCCTAGGAGAGAGAGAGAGAGAGACTTAGAGAGAGAGGAGAGATGCACTCAATGGCTCAAATTTTGCTTAATACTTCATTACTGAACTCAAGTGGAGTTGGGGTCCTATTTATAGGAATCCCAACATTTACAAAAAGTCCTTGGATAAACTACTAAAAGCAAATAAGCAAGGGGGTTGAGGAAAGAAGAGGTTGCCCATGGGCCAGGCCCATCTAATTGGGCCCAAACGACTTCCTAGCCTAACATACTTAGATAGATAATGTGACGACTTAGGACCATGACTCAAAATAAAGATAAGTACATCAAAATGACTCAAGGAAAGATAAAAAATACATAGCTAGACTTCGGAAATCAAGCTAAACATAATGGCAATCATCCGGTCCCGTGGAGAAGTGAGAAGTGGTAAGCGATGTCCCCATCATACTCCCGGGCTGCAGAGAACTCGACTCTGTCGAGTAAAAATCCATCGTATGCGGAGGAAGCCATAGCGAGGTTGCTCTCAAGTCCACCAAAGGTAGCTGGTCCTTTCCACCAAGCAAGGTAGTGCCCATCCCTTTGCTCCAGACGGCAGTAACCTGTTCATTTAATATCCGCTCCAATTGCTCACGTTGGCCCCTCTGGGTGGGTGGAACTCTCTTATGGGTAGTGACTCTCTCAAGAAGTAGAACAGGCTCAACATTCTCACTAGGTGTCACCGTGGGACCCCTATATGGCACCAAGTCAGCCACATTGAATGTGAGACTTACTCGGGGAGGTCCAACACGTAAGCGTTCGTGCCAATCCTCTTTAGGACCTGGAAGGGGCCTGATCCACGCGACCTCAGCTTGGAGACATTCCCAGGGGAAAGCCTCTCAGTTCTTACCATCACATAATCACCTACGTGAAACTCCTGGCGGCGGCGGTGGGAATCGGCCGTCTTTTTATAAACCTCATTGCTTTTGTTAATGCGTTTGCGGATTTCCTCATGCAACCTTGTGGATGTTGGTTCACTAGTGGATAAAGGGGGTCCTGGACAACCAAATAGGGACATATCATGTAATGGTGTTATGTAGACTCTGATGGACCTAGGGGGACCGGGACATCCATAGATGAGACTATCATGTAAAGGAGTGTTCGATGCCGGGGGTCCTGGATATTCAAATGGGGTTCTGACTTGTGAGTGATCCCTAACATGGTTGACTGCAAAGGGGGGGCCTAGACACCCAGATGTGAACCTATCATGCATCAGTCCTAGTGCGTGAGTGACACAAATGAGGTGACTAGCCTGACCACATGATGTAAAAGATTGTGACACATGGATTCCTATCAAGATGGTCCTATCTGTGAGATTTGGGGGTTTCCACTCATGGGGATCAAAGGGGTCCCAGAAAGTGGACATCTTGGGATGGGTAGATTCCTCACTTCCTAGGTGGATGTCACCCTTGGTCATGGCTCCTATGGTGTGGGCTAAGTTTTGGAATGGGTGGGTTAGGTTTGTCATGGTGTGTGAGGGTAGGAAAAGGTGGGTGGGGGTGGGTAATGAGACTAGGTCCCATGGGTTCTTTGGCTTCCATTGGGAGGGATGGAATGGGTCATCTAGGGGAGAGAACTCTTGGTCCTCATGGTCTTGGGAGAGGTAGTCTTGGCTTAAAATGGTAGGTTGTGGTAGGAAAATGATGGTGTTGGGTATGGTGGGTGGGTATAGGAAGGGATCGAATGTGTCATGGTATGGGTCACTTAGAAACTCAAGGTCCACATGTGGGTGGGGGTCATTCACCTCTATTGAGATTTTTGGGCAAAAGTTGTTGGTGGGTGGGTCAGCCTTGAAAGGATGATTGGGTTTTCTCCCTGAAATGAGGAGCTCCAATTTAAGGATGGCCTCGGGCTCATCGGGTGTGGGAAGAAAGAGAAGGAGGTCGCTGGTGTAGCAACCAACCGTGCAGACCGAAGTGAAAGACCCAACACATGGGTGTAGAAGACCAAGGCTCATGGGTTGGTCGACCATAGGGTTCAACATAGCCGTCAACTCTACTTGCCATGCGAGGCCTTTTAGGAGGTCTCCTAGAGTTTCCACTTGGTAAGAGGATTGGATGGTAGTGTGATAGGTGGAGAAGGGTAGTATGGGGAGGTGTTGTTCCATGGGAGGGTTGACATGGGGCAGGATAGGGTGAACCGGACTTTCCTCTAGCCATTTAGCCAGGGGCTCACTTATGACGAGTTCACTCCTATTTAGAGAGGGTGGTGTAAAAGGTGAAGTTCTTCCCTTGGTTTGGGCAAGGGTTTCCTCCAAGGTGTGGAGCGGTTCTAGGGTGTCCACCACTATGATGTCGGGTGTGGGAGTCATGGGTTCCTCTCCCAAGGAGGTGGGATGGTCCTTTGAAGGTGGAGTGATGAGGGTAGGTGTGTGGTACCCCCGGGGTGGGAGGTAAAGGGGAACTTGGTTTGGGGTCGGTAAGGGGAGAAGTGGAGGCCTAGGTTGGGGTTGGATAGGGGTTGGTAGTGGAAGATGGATGGGTTGAGACGGACTGGGTTGATCAGTTTTGGGAGGGAGGGTGGTGGCCATCATGGGCCTAGGGGAAGTGGACATGGGGTCCACATGGGTTGGAATGGTGTGGGTGGAGTGAGCCATGATGCTTTCTCCTCTTGGGATGGGAACTTCTTGGCCTAACCCATGGTTTTGTGATTCATATTCTTCTTCCCATTCGGGGGAGGCCTCATATTCCTCAACCTCAATCTCATCCCTTTGTGGTGTAGGGGTCTTGCTCTCTAAGGAAATGGGAAGGCCTTTTGGCGATGGGGTGGTGTAAGTTGGACTTATTTGGGGTGGTGGAGTTTGAGCCCTGAGGGAGGTGAAGATCTCCTTAAACTCAATCCTTAGTTCTTCTAGCGAATCTTGGGGTCTTTTGGGTGGTGGAGTGTTGGTCCTAGTGGAGGTTCTAGATAGACTGGGCGGAAACGGGGTAGTGGGAGTGTTCTTCAGGTTGTAGTCCTCATGGTAGGAGTGGTCGGGTCGGGGAGCGTAGGTCTTCCTAAGTTCCTTTTTCATGTCATCCCATGAGTGAATGGGTTCTTGCCCCCAAACTCTTCTGAACCTCTCTTTGTGTTCCCACATCTTCTTGGCTTGTCCCCGAAGACACCCTGTGGCCCTGCGGACTCTAGCATGTCCATAGATCCAAGTCCTATCAAAGTGTTTATCCATGGTAGTCTCCCATTTTAGGTAGGCATTGGGATTAGATCCATCAAAACTAAGGTCCCCTTCTAGGATGATGTCCATGAGGAGAGGGTCAATCGGATCCTTGTGGAAGGCCATGTTGGGGGGACTTGACCAATGGGGAGTATACATGATGATGCACGGGGTGGCCCAATGAAGACTCTAAAAGCTTATGCGCCCTAGGACAAGACTTAGTAGAGACAAGTCTAGAACTTGCTCTGATACCAATTTGATGTGACACCAATATGGGGTAGGCAGCAAGCAAACAAAAAAAACTTAAGATCTAATCCGCATTCACAAACACACAGCAATTAAGATGATAAATCGGGACCGAAACACCGTCGCACACACGCGAGCCCCGGGTGACTATATGATGCTAGAAAGAGGTGATGGATCAAGACCCTTGCTGGTAGAGTGCCAGCAGGGCTAGGGTTGCCCTCCCGAGGGTATGTGGCCCACACCTTTGGGGCTGGCCGGTGCCAATTGGGGCACTAGGTCCCACTCTCTCACTATCACCACGGTGACCACACTATAATGGTGGCTGCGGGAACGAGCACTCACGCACATGCGCAACGGAGCTAAGTCTACGGATATTAGATGAACAAACACTAAAATTGCTGGAGCAAAGTTTAGAGCTCACCTGGTTGGTTTGAAGAAACCAACCCCGTTCGGAGACGTGGGCGAGCGGGGAAGTGTGATCCCGCACACTGCGCCGATGTAGCTTGAGCTGCTAATTACATGAACTACTCCTCACGCAGGAGGGTTGGATTAAGGGTGGGGGAATCAAAATTACATCAAACACTACCTCCACGCAGGGAGGGGCGCTAAGCCGGCCAGGCGGGAGGGGGAAAGTCGCCGAGAAAGACGGAACGGAAGCCGACGTGGATCCGCTCACTTGCTGTGCAAGGGGACAGGTTGCCGCTGTTGCAGTCGTATCTCGTCCTCTGGAATTTTGCTGATGACGAGACTTGAGGGAGAGGCTTCGTAACAGGGATGGGGACTCCTCTGATTTTTATCCAATTCTTCTGTCGTCGCCGGTGGTCGTGGTGGAGACTCGAACAGGACGTAGGAATCTGGGGTTGGCAGCTTCAGAATGGATGCAGTAGGATGCAGAAGTTGTACCTTGGGCTCCCGAACTCCGAATATCGAACCGTCAGAGTCGTTGTGTCCGTGGACAAGGCTTCTGCACAGAAAAACTGACAGCAACACCTTCTGAGGTCGGGGTGGACAGGGGGAGGCCGTTGAGTGGGACCTGGTCGATGCAGACTGCAGGAGGCAGACCCGCGCGACTGAGGAAGAAAATTCGGAAGTTGGGCTCCCCGATGCCGAATGTAGTTCTGCTTCTTGATCCTGATCGGGGACAGGGGGAGGAATATCTTTGATGAAGGACCTTTGGTCTGATTCAGCCGTGGTTCGCCGTGGCAGAGTCTGCAAGGTGAGTCTGATCCTCTGGCAGGGGCGGCACCAAGTCAGCCCTGGTTCTGTGGCAGCAGGTTGCAGATGACGTTACGGGCGCTCCCGAACTCCAATTGTCACGAAACCGGTGGCGTCGTCTCCGTGGTCGGAGTAGCTTTCATACGGAGTCAACGGAGCTGCAATCCGATGCCGAGGCTGATCGTGGTACCCAGAAGAAGGGGTCCTGGTCGCTGCAGACTGCCCGAGGCAGACCCGAGCAGTTGAGGGAAAAACGTCACAACTCCGGCCCTCGGATGCCGAATTAAGTTCCGTCTTGTGCTTCTGGTCGTGGACAGATGGAGGAAGAATGTTGAAGAAGAGTCTTCAGCCTGAATCCTTCGCTGTTGGCCGTGAAGCTGCTTCCAACCAGGATCAGGCTGTCTGCAGGTGGGGTCTGGCGCAGTCGGGGTAGAACTGCTCTCACGGGCGGCCACGAACTCGGAATTGGACGATTCCACCTCGCCTGTGAAGAGGACAGGGAGGCCTTTCCAGAATGGTATGCCACGCCCTCAGACGTTGTCGTATGAACTCGGGGCAGCTTCTGCAACACGTACCCAGTTCTGCTACCTGCAGACTAGCAAGGAGGGAGGGGAAGGAGGTGGTCGGCCAAGCAATGGGAGGTGGAATGGGGTGGAGGGGTCGACCCTAGGAGGGAGGGGAAGGTGGTGGACGACCTTGGGAGGTGAAAGGGGTTCTAGAGAAGGGGAAAGGGCTCTTGGGAGGTGGAAGGTTGCTTAGGGAAGGGAGAGGGATGCCTTGGGAAGGTGAAAGGGTGCTTGGGGAGGTGGAGTGGTTAATGGTGAAGTAATGGGAGTCTTGGAAGGTGAAAAGGCTTGCCTAGGTGGCAAGTGAGGTGGCAAGAGGTGAGGAGAGAGGGGAATTCC
The DNA here is from genome assembly GCA_022559845.1 of Amorphophallus konjac. Taxonomy (NCBI): domain Eukaryota; kingdom Viridiplantae; phylum Streptophyta; class Magnoliopsida; order Alismatales; family Araceae; genus Amorphophallus; species Amorphophallus konjac. The sequence goes on along the minus strand of CM040122.1, from coordinate 266,582,139 downwards.
AAATTTAGAGAGAGAGGAGAGAGAGGGGGTTCGCCCCTAGGAGAGAGAGAGAGAGAGACTTAGAGAGAGAGGAGAGATGCACTCAATGGCTCAAATTTTGCTTAATACTTCATTACTGAACTCAAGTGGAGTTGGGGTCCTATTTATAGGAATCCCAACATTTACAAAAAGTCCTTGGATAAACTACTAAAAGCAAATAAGCAAGGGGGTTGAGGAAAGAAGAGGTTGCCCATGGGCCAGGCCCATCTAATTGGGCCCAAACGACTTCCTAGCCTAACATACTTAGATAGATAACGTGACGACTTAGGACCATGACTCAAAATAAAGATAAGTACATCAAAATGACTCAAGGAAAGATAAAAAATACATAGCTAGACTTCGGAAATCAAGCTAAACATAATGGCAATCATCCGGTCCCGTGGAGAAGTGAGAAGTGGTAAGCGATGTCCCCATCAATGGCCTTTCTCTGTTCAACATTCGCAGCCTCCGGAAATATGCCATCCCTGCAATATTGCTAAATTTCATAGAACCATGGCAATTCTTCTTGTTCGATGATTTCCTCAAGCTCGGTCAATGATACTTCTCTCACCTCCTCCCTTTCTATCTTCTTCTCTACAGACTTCCTAAGGTTGTCGAACCAGGGATCCTGCGGGGAAGGAACATCTAACCGCTGGACCACAATGGTCTCAGTGGCACGACTGAGGGGGAACGTGAGGGAAGAAGCGAGTGACGCAAGTGCGTCAGCCAAGATGCTCTGAGAACGAGGAGTATGAATATAGATAAGTTTCCGGAACTACCTAGCCAAGAGCGTGACCAGATCTTGATAGGGCTTAAGCTTAGGGTCACGGGTGCGGTAAGTTGACAGAACTTGACGCAACACCAATTGAGAGTCTCCTATGATGTTAAGGTACCGCGCGCCCATGAGGTAGGTGTGATTCAAACCGGCAAGGAGAGCCTCATTCTCGGCTATATTATTAGTGGCAGGGAATGAGAGTTGATAAGCAACAGGGATGGTTACTCCCTCCGGAGTAAGAAGAACGGCGCCAACTCCGCTGCCCTGGGAATTGAGAGCACCATCGAAATGAAGAGACCAGAAAGGAAGATGAGTAATTACTGCCAAGTGTTCATCAGGGAACTCGTCCTGGATTGAATCAGTACAAGGGATAGGAGAATGAGCGAGGTGCTCAGCAACAGCATATCCCTTGATTGCTTTCCAAACGATGTAGGTGATGTCAAACTAGGAAAGAAAGCTCTGCCAGCGAGCTAGTCGGCCAGAAAGGACAGGCTTTTCCAAGAGATAACGAATGGGGTCCATTCTAGAGATCAGCCTAACCTCGTGGGTGAAGAAATAATGTTTAAGCTTCTGAGCTACCCATACTAGCGCCGCACAGGTCTTCTCCATGGTAGTATACTTAGATTCAGCAGGATTAAATAACCTCGAGAGGTAGTATGCTACCCTTTCCCTTCCCTCGTCATCTACCTGTGCCAAGACAGCTCCTAGGGAGTCCTCGATCACAGAAATGTACATTATCAGGGGTTTCCCCAGAGACGGGTGGTTGTAGAACCGGGGGATTAGAAAGGTAAACCTTAAGCTCCTCATAGGCCTTTTGGCATTGTTCATTCCATTCAAATTTCACGCCTGCCTTTAACAGTTCATAAAATGGGCGGCATCTTTGCAAGTGTTGAGATATGAATCTCCTAATAAATTGCAAACGCCCAATCAAACCTCGAAGTTTAGTAATGTTCTTTGGCGGTGGCATTTCCATGACGGCCTTTGCTTTGTTTGGGTCGATCTGAATCCCCCGTTTACTAACTATGAACCCAAGCAATTTCCCTGATGCAACTCCAAATACACATTTCTTCGGATTCATTTTTAACTTATATTCCCTAGCCCTTTGCAATACTGTGGCTAGAATGGCGGGGTGTTCTTCTTGAGACCTCGATTTGACCAAAATATCATCCACATAAGCTTCTAAATAGACGTGCATCATATCGTGGAAGATAGCCATCATCGCCCTTTGATAAGTGGCACCTGCATTTTTCAATCCAAAGGGCATGACAACATAGCAGTATGTGCCCCAAGGCGTAGTGAACGAGGTCTTTTCTTGGTCTTCTGGAGCTAGAAGGATTTGGTTATATCCAGAATAACCATACATGAAAGAGAGGGCTTTGTATCCAGCTGTATTGTCAACTAAGACATCGATGTGAGGAAGTGGAAAATCATCTTTCGGGCATGCCTTATTCAAGTCCCTGAAATCAATGCAAATCTGAATTTTACCATCCTTCTTCATTACTGGGACTATGTTTGCCACCCATTGTGGATATAGCACAACTCTAATGAACCTGGCCTTGTGCAATTTATCCACCTCTTCCTTAATCCTCAAGGCCATCTGCGGGTGAAACCTTTTCGCTTTTTGCTTAACGGGTGTTGCCCCTGGCTTTAGGATCAATCGATGTTCAACCAGTGCGGGGTCAAGACCTGGCATGTCCTCATAGGACCAGGCAAAAGAGTCGTTGTACTCCCTCAAAACCTTGATAAGCTCCTCTTCGACCTGAGGAGGGAGGTTAGCAGAAATAAGTATGGGCCTGGGATCCTCTTCTGTTCTAAGATTAATCTCCTTAGTGGGTTCATCCACTGCCGAGGAAGGTTCGTCAAACTTCTTTAAGCCTTGTGCGTACAAATCAGCAGTGTCGCCTACCTCACTTTCCTCATCATCTGCTGGTTCCTTCTCGTTCACAATTTCATATACCCCTAGTTCATCATTGCTCCATACCCCCTCCAATTCTTCATCATCTTCCAAGACGATCGCGATTTCTACAAATTCAGGGCACTTCAGAAGGGCGTGGCATCTTTCAGCCAGATCTTGCAGAAACCTATCGGGAATGGTTTTGGGATGACGCGTCAAGGGGCGCGCCGCAGACGTGGATGGGCTGACTAGACTTGAACTAGACTCTACTCCCACTGACTCGACTAACCTAGAAGACTCTGCACACTGTACATCTACCCTAGGAGAGAGGAAATCTACTAGAAGAGGAACAGGGGTCTCGTGCCCCTGGGAACCTGAGCAGAACATAGCGTAATCTTCCATTGAGACCTCCGTTTTGAAATTGACGTTTTTTTTGGAGGCCGGAGGTGATCATGCAGCAGGAGGAGGAAGAAGGCGGAGGAGGAGGTAACTGCATAGGGAACAATTCAGGAAATATGCAGTCAAAGAAAGGATCGAAAGAGGAAAACCACATTTCATGGAGCTGAGCTCCAGAGGGAGGAGGAGTAAATAGTGTTGACAGATCAATAGGTGGGCAGTGCCCGCAAGCACAGGGAACGAATAAAATTTCAGGCCCCTCCGTGATGTGTGGTTCGACCAGGATTGGAGGAGAACGGGGAACAAACCCCAACTGTTGAAACCAAGAGGCGAGACGAGATGGGGACATGGAATAAGTAATGACAGAGCTCCCCACTTCCCGTGGCCCCTGGCGGACCAATGGCATCGGAGGCCGCTTCACTAGCTGTGTCTCCTTCTTCTTCGGTTGGCCTTCCCTTTCATGAAACAACTTCTCAACACAACTAGATAAATCTTCTAGGTCACCAACCAGCCCTTGCAGCGACAGTGGTGGATCAGCAACAACACAGGCCTCATCTGCCTTTTCTTTGAGACTGGACGGTGATTCCTTCAAGGTACCCGGTTGTAACGGTCCTTTTACAAAATGTTGCCGGTAGTCCCATGTTAATGGCCCAGAGTCTCCAAGTATTGACATTGAGGATTCACGGTAGCCGAGGCCTCGGCAGCCCATCTTCCTTCCTTTGGGAACGGGGTTGGTCCGACCCTATAACTGTGCGCCGAGACCCAGACCCGGCCGGTAGCCTAATTTTAGAATCATGTGCCACCCTTTGGAATCTATCATTTTTGACTTGACTTTCACATTGACTGGTGCCGTGGTGGGCTTGCGTGACGCATATGCCCATGGGTAATTCAAGTCCATTACTGACAGAACTGGCCTATTACTTGGCCACAATGTAGGCAGAATCTTGGTTGCTATCGCATCAACATTCTGGACTGTAGAGATGCTCTTTACCTTGACCACCCTCCCTTGGAAGGGGAACTTCAAACATTGGTGGGCGGTTGAGGGGACGACATTTAAACTGTTCAGCCATGGACGACCCAGAATAGCTTTGAACATCGGGTCTATGTCTAGCACATAAAATTCCACATCCATAACCAAGGGCCCTAGCTCAGCCTGTACAGTCACGACCCCGTGACAAGCACGTCTGGAATTATCATAGGCCGCTATTGTGTTCGGTGTTGGCTTAAGCATGTCTTCTGAGATGTTGCAGGCGCGGAGGGTACTTAATGGGCACACATTTATTGACGCTCCTGTGTCCACAAGTGCAGATTCTACGGCCATTTTGTTCAGAGAAATGGTAATGCATAATGGCATCTGCCGTGCCTCCGGGGGTGCTAGTTCTGATTTAGAAAATGAAATGGAAGGCCCCTTGGTGATTGTTGCCAAAACCGACGGCAAACTATCCACTGCCACGTCCTCGCTCACCATGACCTTCTGCAGGAAAGTCTTTAAGGCATCCTGGTGTAGTTGCGACCTCTTGATCAATTCCAAGATTGAGATTTTGGCCGGCATCCGGTCCAAATGCTGCAATAAATCATATTTTGTGACCGGCACGGGGTCTACCTCTTCTGTCTCAACTGTGGCGGAAGGAATTTGGAGGTTAGGTGCCGATGCACCGGAAGGAGGAAACATTCTCTGAAAGGGACGCTCGCTCCGAAGGGCGCACTGTGATGCTGGCACGGCCTGAGATGGACCCCTGCTTGGCCCTGTGGGGTAGGTGAAAGGAGTAGAAATGGGGGTGAGGATGGCGGAAGTGGGTTTAATGGGCCCTGGTGGAGGGGAAATGGGTGAAGGGTTAGGCGGGGAGGTAATGACGGAGGGTACAGTGGGTGGTGGCGAAAGGACTGGTGGAGCGGAGGGGAATGTGACGGGTCTAATGGGCGATGCGGAGGGAGCAATGAGTGGTGTAGTGGTCAGAATGGCGGGCTTAAGGATGGCGGGAATAGCAGGCGCGGGGGAATGATTGTGGTGGAAGGCCAAAAGGTGTGCGGGGGTTTCATCATCAAAAGTCCACCCAGCGCTGGGGGCTGGGTGCTGGACGATATTCACTTGTGCTGGAGCCGGTGCCGGCGGCTGTTGTTGTTGCTGAGGAGCGGGTTGATGTACTAGCATGGGATTCTGATGGATCCCGAGGTCTTGTTGCTGCTGCTGGGGTTGCTGTTGCTGCTGGGGTTGCTGCTGCTGCTGCTGGTGGGGCGCCGCCTGCTTCGGCCTGGCCTGTCTCTGTCTCTGCTTGATATCCTCAATCAACTGGTGCATCTGGGCCCAATCAATCCTCTGGCCCTCATGCAAGTCATACACCAGGTCTCTGAACTGATAGCATCGTTCTATCGTGTGCCCGGGTTGCCGATGGAATATGTAGTATCGAGACTGATCGGCTGCCGGATTCCAATTTGGACGCTCAGGAGGCAACTGAAGATCACCAGTATACATTAAGGCAAAGAAAATATCAGGTAAAGTTTCAGGAAGAGGAGGGTAATGGGCCCTCTTTGGACTCGGTCAAGTAGATCCATAGGCGGCGGGTGGCGGCACATTGTTGTATTGTGGCGGCCGGTGAGGCTGTTGGGGTGGTGGAGGTGCTTGTTGCGGATATTGCGGGACTTGGAAGGCGAGCTGGGGAACTTGTGGAGTGGCAAACTGGGGGTTGCGTGAAGGCTGGGGGAAGCGGGGTGGAGCGGCCTGGTGGGGGAACTAAACAGCCTGGACCTGCTCATTAATCTGTACTCCCTCAGTGACAGGCCCCTGGGATTTTCTGGCGGCTTTGGGTTTCTGGGCCTCAAATAAAGAATGGATGGGGGAGTCCTTGAACTGGGTTTGGATAAACCGAGCCCTGCTGTATAACTGGTGCATATTGGAAATGTCATTCATTGCCAGGATATTCCTGAATGTTGGCGTGGCATTGGAGATCAGTAACTTCATTTTCTCTTGTTCCGGGATCTGCCCGGGCCCACGCGAGGCCATCTGCCTCCATCGGTCTGCATAGGTTGCAAAGTCTTCCTCCGGATTCATCTTCTCAGCTACTAAGTCAGTAAAAGAATACTCGGGTCTGACCCGATCTTGAAATCTTTGAATAAACCTTTCTTTAACAGTCTTGAAACTCTCGGCCTCCTCCATGGGCAAAGTATAGAACCACTCCAGGGTGACCCCTTCCAATGATCGGCGAAATAAATAAGCCATCAGACGATCGTCTTGCTGGAACTGTGCTGACTCATATAAGAACTCCCGGACATGAATGAACGGGTTGCCATTCCCGTCATATTTGCGGTACACGGGGAGCTTAGACTGAGAAGGAAAATGAATGTCCCTAAAGTTAGGGATAGGGACATCAGCAAGAGATTGCGGGCCAACCCGTTTGTGGAGAAGGTCAATTTGTTGCTGCATAGCAGCCCATTTATCAAGAATCTCCCGTTCCCGGGAAGGAGGAGAAGGAGCAGGAGGAGCAATACCTGGATAGGTGGCCAAAGGATAAGCTGATTGAGGGGGCGGCCCGTAAGATGGATAATGGGCCGGGGAAGGGCCCATATCCACATGAGCCAGCTGGGCGGCCCCTGATTGCAACCTAATGAAATCCGCCGGGGCTACGAGGGCCTGCGGCGATGGAGAAATCGTGGCGTATGGATCACGGTAAGGAACTAAGGGGATTGGAGACTTTCCCTTATCGAGCTGCTGATGGGCCGAGGTGGAAGCCTGGCCCATTTCCATATTGGAATAGCGAAGGGTCTGAGGGCGGACAGGAGTAAGGTCGATGGGAGCCACAGAGGTGGTCCCAACAACATGAGATGTGGTGACAACAGCAGTCATGCCATGAGGAGGAATTGAGGTCGGGGCATCGCCCCCTTGCAAAGCTTGCCTGATGAGATGGAGCTGGGTGGGATCCAGCTGGGCCATCATATCGAGGATCATATTGGCTGAATTCTGATTGGACGGATTTGAAAGAGAGGGTCGGGAAACCTCGCCAAGAATGGTCGGGAGGGGAGGAGCAGTCTCCTCTCCTCCCAGTAGGTGGGCGACCCTGGGTGGGTCCTCAAGAAGGCCACGAGGAAGGGAGTCCTCGTGGGACTGAGAGAAGTCGTACGACGACATGGAAGATGATGAATCAAACAAGGGGTGGGAGTATGAATGGAAATAAGAACCAACCCTAGGAGGTGATCGTGAGGGAAAGAGACAATCCCACATACACCAAGACACCAAGGACTAGGACCAACAAAACTAACCGACCAAACCTACAAAGTAAATAACAAGCATGCAATGGAAGGAAGAGATGAGAGCAGAATCACCCAATTATGCAATCAAGTTATTAAATGATGCTCATCAATTTCTTATGATTTCCTCTTCGAACCTTAGTGAGCTAACGAAAATATAAATTCTCTCAACCACTAGGTGCCTAACTGGGGTAGGAAATGAGGAACTGTATGACTCTACAAGGATCTCTCACTCGCGGATGCAAATCCTAGACTGGGGGGGGATGTGGTACAACCTGCCCGGCGTCCGTGTGGGAATCCACGGCTCACGGGGGCTTACGGAGGTCCTCGGCAAGGTCCCTAGTCGGCTCCAAGGAATATGGAGACGAGAGGAAACCCTACCTCGGCAGGAATGCAACTACTATGAGAAGAAATGGATGCTCCTATGCGCACCGGAGTGCATGCACAATCTAGCCTAGCAACTATCAATCAATGAGCAAGTATACACATGAACAACAAAGAGAATGATAACGCAACAATGATAAGAGAGCAGGGGGGAAATCAACAAATAGCACTAGGAGCAGTAAATCGCATAGAATATGACAATCAAAATACACCGTAAGCGCACTGTGACAGCAGATGAACGGTCCTGATGCGACCGCTCAGAAAGTAAAACGGTCTGTATTGGACCGTATAATCCAGGGAGAAAATAGAATGATCACAAAAATGCTGAAAATACAAGGCCGCGGTGACAGGAAAATACCAGAAGCGCGGTCTGTGACCAACCGCGTAAGCTCTTGAACGATCCTCCAGCAACCGTGTGCCTGCAATCGAAACATCGTGACGCGTACCTATGCCGAAGAGATGGATGGCTATATTCCATCCGCTTAAACTGATGAACGGTATACCAGGCACCGTGCGAAACAGGGAACCGAAGCGGGACTGTCTCTGGTCGCAGGGGATGGACGGTTGAGTATCAGCCACTCCTGAAGATGGACAGCTCTGGGAGAACCGCTCACGTCCCAGGAGGCAGAAAACGCATCCAACCTGCAAGTTACTCCAAGAAGAAAGCTTGCACAACGAAGGGGGGTCAGTAACTCAAAAGCACGATGGGCATTAGGTGTCCCACCGTGATCGCCAAAAAAGGGGATGTAGATATATTTTTCTCCTCCTACTAAAGATCAATATGCGTCATGAATGGAACAATATGCGATGAGCAAATAACAACGTTCAGAGGAGAACAGAAAACAAAAGACCGTGATCGCCACCAAGGTGCTGTACGTGATGGACACGGCGTACCTTGGAAAGAGGGGGAGTACTCGCCTAAGTTGCAGCGCTGGAGAGATGAACGGCTCCTAAAGAACCGCATTATGATGTACGGTCTTACGATAGACCGCCTAAGTGCGCTGTAGAAGGTGCGGGCGGAACTACTGCTGAGAGATGAACGGCTTTATGCTGACCGCACTAACAGGAAGAACGGCCCTCACTGAGCCGCACGTACTGTTGAACGGCGAGAATGAAACCGCATAGATCTACCACGCAGTAAGTTTCAAGGGGTCCAACCTCCACCCTCTCCGACCGACCAGAGGGGATGGGCCTCGTTCTGATGATTGCTGACCTGCGAAATAACGTAAGAAACACACAGAAAAGACCTTGATTAGAACTAAACAGTGTAGTAAATGCCAAAATGATAAGAGATGAACATTAACGAATGGAAAGGAGGGTACCTGGGGGGTTTTAAACCCCTAGGGTGACGAAAACGTGGGTGGATGTGTGCATGGTAATGAGGAAGAAGGGAACGCAAAGAAGAAGTGATGCATGCAATGAAGGGAAAATGATGAAAACTATAAATGAAAAAAACTCAAAACCAAACTACTCCCTGAACCGGAGGCTTGTATGGACGTAGAAAGCCTCCCTCCTTGGTGCTAGGTCGCTCGAGAATGCGGCAGGGCTTCGCCGTCGATCAAAATCTCTCCCCCCTTTCAAGTCCGGCCATTAGGGTCTATTTATAAAGCCATTTTTCAAGTCGGGATTATAAAAGATAAATCATAGATAATGTCATTATCTTTCATCCAGTCGAAACGACATCAAAAATGGTTGATTATCCACGGTGAAATCGACAAAAGAAGTTGGGGATAAAACCATGCATAAAAGGGAAAAAAAACTGTTTAAAATCACCAACCGACAGGATGAACGGTCTTACGATAGACCGCTCAAAAGCATGGGCGGTTAAATTTGGACCGTTCAAACCCGTCGGTGGAAATTCAAATAATCAAAAAATTAGCCCAATTATCGCTCGAACTGACCGAAACGTCCGCCGTTGGACACTCAAAGATGAACGGTTCTAATGAGCCCGTTCAAATGTAGAGCGGCCAACCAGAGACCGTTCTAACCCTGTCGGTGATAATTCAAATAATTGGATAATTACATGAGAAAATTGGCACGCGTAGGACTCTGAGATATAGGCGGTTGGAATAAGCCCGTCCATTGATTTGAATGGGCCTAATAGGGCCGCACAAAAGCCTGTCGGTGAATATTCAGAAAATCCTCAGAAATTAACCAAAATGTATGAACGGTCTATCTTCAACCTCCCTAGTCATGAGCGGCTGATGTTGGACCGTGCATGCTCCTGGACACTTGATTTTCATAAAACACGTTCAATTAATCAAGGCCAAGGCCCAATAAGCCCTGAACCAATACGGTCTTCACCAAGGAGGGAGGCTACCCATAAAATGGGCCCAGGACGTGCCACAAAAAATGGCCCAATGAATGATGGACAACTTAGGGCATCAACTAATGGGAGTAAGAGAAACGACTCAGCTTATTGGCGTAAAACGGGTGTCAACACGACCGTCACCAATAACCCATAGAGTGTTAGACTTAGCCACTTCGCATGCAAGATGGAGAATCTTCCTAGGAACGCCATGAGGGTAGATACGAAAGGTGAAACTCCTGCAGTCAAAATGAAAGCACTGCCTAGCATAATTAGCCTAAAAGGTATCACCCTGAAAGATATGCCAAACCATCTTCACAACCAAGGAGAGTTGAACATGCCACAAGCTCCTGACGGCGAGACCCCCCTCGACAATAGGGCGCTGAATGACAAACCTGGGTACCCAATGCCTCCGCCGATGTTTATCCACATCACCCCAGAAGAAGGCCACACAAAGCCGTTCAATATATGTGATAATTGATTTGGGCACAGCTGAAGGTGTAGCAAGATAAACGGGCAACGAGCAAAGCACTAAACTAATCAGCGACACCTTGCCAGCCTGTGCTAAAAACCTACTTTTCCAGGCACTAAAACGGCCATTAACTTTCTCAACAAGGGGTTTATAATCTGCCACACATGTTCGGTCGGGCCGAAGAGGAAACCCTAGGTAAGTAATGGCCGTAGTATGATGGTGATATTCTATAATCGCAGCAATGCTTGCTACCAACCTCGGAGGGGCTTTCGTAGAAATAAGAAAGCTACTTTTGGCAGGATTGATTTTCTGCCATGAACAAGTCTCATATGCATGTAAGAAATGTAGAAGCTTCCTAATGTTCGAGACTTGGCGATTGAGAAAAATAAGTGTGTCGTCGGCATACAAGAGATGGGAGACCACCGGACTGCCTCTGGGGCTAGAATATGAAATCATGCTACCTTGCGTGCGCAGACGCGTGATGCCCCGACTGAGCACTTCTTGCATGATGATGAACAAAGCAGGAGCAAGGGGATTTACCCTTGTTGGTTATAACAAAGGTAAATGAATTATGCTTCATATTCTTTTCTTGGTTTACTGCTTAAAAAGGATAGAATCCAACTGTATCAGGACTAACTACTTGAAATTTTTAACAAATTTGAGTGGCAGGGTCTCACAAAAATTGGGGATGATTATACTGTAAAGGCAACACATGTTGAACTTGCTGAATGCATGCACAAAGTAAGTTGATATCTGCTTCGCCAAATTTCTGAGATTTAACTTGTTTTTTTAGATCAAAGGGAAAGCAATTTTCCTGGGCCCCTGGCAATGCATTTGAGTAATGCTTTATCTATTATGTGATCGTCTTGTGCATCGTGACCTTTTTTGTCTTATGCATCATATCCTTTTCATATGTCACTAATCAAGGCCATTAGACATGAGGCATTGTTCTTGTTTGTTTTAACTTGTGGGTCATTGTTGTAACACTGCTCCTTTTTTGTTGCCAACTCGTATGATATGGTGAAACTAGGGTGGACAATGCACCTTTTCCTCATTGTTCTCTATGTTTTTTTCCATTTCTGGCATCCTGGATCCAACTATCCAATATTCATCTTCCGTGCAAGTTTTTTGTAATGGAAACACATTAATATTGTGCATCTATTCTAGTTCCATACAAGAGCTGTGAAATTAAAACATTTTCATTGTCTTGCTTTTACATGTTAGGGTATGTGCTAGTATCTTAGCTAGCCGTACCAAATCTTACCTACTTATCCTGCAATTGCTGGGTATGGGCTCTCTTTTAATATGGTCGGGTGATGAACATGATGCTTGTTTTATGGTGTGAAAATGAAGGGATGCTAGGACCATATAGGTTTTATGCTATTTAAATATCGTGGATATCCTTATATACCCATGATGTTTTGTAAAATGAACGTCACTCTCATGATTCTTGATTTTTTGAATAGCGAGATCAAGCTACTACCCCAAATGTTGGTGACCGTGTTCCATATGTCATTCTTAAGGCTGCAAAAGGTGCCAAGGTAGTGTAGTATTATTTTCTTCTTCTAAGTACTAGGCACATCAGACCACCGTAAGAAGTGTGAAATACATTCATTGATGGCTACAAGCTTATGAAAGGTCAGAAGATCCTATTTATGTCCTAGAGAATAACATTCCAATAGATCCTCAATACTATCTTGAGAATCAAATTAGCAAGGTTTGTTCATTGATTGTGAAACTCTTTATTACTGATTGATTATGAGTTTGTTTGAACTTTTGACGGACCTTGATGTTGCAGCCACTTTTGACAATATTTGAACCCACTCTAAAGAATGCAAGCAAATAACTTCTTTATGGAAGCCATACAAGAGTAGTCCCCATTTCAACTCCTTCAAACAGTGGTATAATGAAGTTCGCTAGGAAACAACTTACTTGCCTTGGATGTAAGGCTGTGATCAGGTGATCCTAATTGACTTATCCGTTTTGCTTTTCTCTGATTTTATGATATGTAGTATCTGAACAGAAAAATGAGTTAGTAACCATGTGCTTGTGGTTTTTATGGCTAGTTTTGGGCCTTGCACATTTGTTCCAGGTAGTGGAATTGAGCTGTACGTCATTACAAGCACTTGACTTCTTTGTTCTAGATTAAAGTGTCACTAGACCATTTCAATCACCTATTTCTATCATTAACATCAGCATCTCAGTAAGACTCGGGCACTTTATTCTGGTTAATGGATAATGGTAGCCAAGAACACATTAAAGGGTCTTTTTTGGTGGTTAGGATAGGGACTGTAGAGCGAGATGATGAAACTTTAGATAATAAAAGTCGGTCCATAGGTGCCAGATTAGTTGCTGGAGATTGGAGGCTGTTAAACTAGACCATTGGCAAAGAAGAGGATGAGGAGGAAGAAGAATAAGAGAGGTAAGGGAAACAAACCTTCAAGTCAAGGTGGACGCACATGAGCCGGTTACAACAGGTGGCATGGAGGCAACAATGGGGATATAGCATGCATTGTGGGCAGTTAGTGGTTTTGGTCAGACACCATCCTGCTGCTGTAGTCAGTGGTTTTGGTCAACCCCCCGCCCCACCCGTTATTTGCAAAAGAGGGTAGCATGGTTTTAGAAGAATGTAAGTGTTTTAGATGAGCAAAGGTAATTGCATATTAATCCCTATTGCTATAAAAACAACATTTAAAAAATAAAAAAACCTTAAGATTTTTTTTAATGGTTCTGATCCTAAAAGCTACATGGAGCTCACTCGTTTGGCCAGTTCTTGTTTGAAATAGCCTGATTTGTTATACTCGTCTTTAGCAATGCAAGGAGTTTTCAGAGGGTTTGAGGACACAAAGACTCCTTTATATGCTACAGGTAAACTCAGAACTAATCTGCCTCTTAATTAAATATTTCACTTGCAATTTTCATAATAGATGAATTACTTTGTCACTGCATCAATGAGAAGATATGGTTCACTTGTTTTGTGAAGATTGCAAAAGAATTGATTTTCCACGAAAAGAAAGTGCCTATAGATTTATCTAGATCTTACATCAGCTTACCTTGCCTCTTCTTATTACATCAGTGTTGGACGCACTCTTTTTGTGGTATATCGGTTTATCGGATGTTCTTTTTATCAAGTGCACGGGGGTGCCAGTCACCTAGGTGACAAATAATTAATTCTGGCTTTGAGACTGGAGTGGTCCGGAGCCAAAGGTGCACTCCGTTTGACTAACCAGACGATTGTGGCATCGGGTCGGGACTGAAGACCCACCGTGCCTTAAATGGCACGACGTTAATTACATCCTCTCGGAGAGGAGAAAACCTTTGATTGATCGCCGAGATATGGGGCCCCTTGGCCTAAAGATTGATTTTCATTAATGAATGAAAGTTGTGCTAAAATTATTAAAATCCCCTACGTTAGGGTGTAAGATGGTATTCAAAATCATATTGGTCGCATATTGACCATTTCATGTTCGGACGGGAGTCCGGGTTGAAGATGTCCCCTAGTATACATGTAGTACTGGGGCAAATATATGCCAGGGTACGACAAATTCAATATCTGAAGGATGAAACAATTTCGGTTAAAATCTCTGTCAAGATGGTTAAAAATCAATGGGCTTTTGGCTCGGTACGAGATCAGGCTTTGCCCATAATGAGGGTAACCCCTGGGGTCAAAGCATGGCTCGCGTAGGCATTATTGATGTTTCCGAAGCCAAGGGTCAATGAGGAAGAAACTCCGGATGATTCGCCGTTGAATTATTAAGGGAGATATATTCCTTTTCGTTTGTGGATTTTATGCATAAAACTTTTGGGTGTTCCATTGTTTAGGGTCCATTCTTCTTTCTTCTTCTTTATTGTATTCTTCGAGAATCTGTGTAAGCTCAGAAGGGCGCCAATTCAAGAATTGACGTCCCCTGAGTAGGCGCTAATTCCCTTATTAAATTTTATCTTAAGGAATCGGTGTCTGTTCAGAATGGCATTCATTAATTGGCGCCCCTCTACACAAGCGTTAATTCTGGATGCTTATTTGTTTTTATATGATTTTTGGTTCAAGGGAATGGCGCCTTCTCGGAAGGCCGTTAATTAATTGGCGGCCGTTTGTTTGGTCGCTGATTTTTGATTTATTTTCTTATATCAAATTCTTAAATCTGAGAATTGGCGCCTTCTTAGAAGGCTGTTAATTAAATGACGGCCGTTTGCTTGGTCGCTGATTATTGGAATTGGTGGCGTCTGGAGTGGATGCCAATTCTTTTAGTGGCAGGGACCTCAAATAGAGGCTCCTCCGTGAGTTCAAGTTCATTTGTTTCACAGATTCATTTTGGCATCTTTTGATCATTTCTTTGCTTTGGACATGTTCATAGAAATGTGTGGATGTGCACATGGCTTTTAAGAAATTTAATCATCTTTCATGAGAGCGTCCCCAGTACAAGGTAGAGTTAAAAACTCACGCATAGTGATGGCTTTCGCCCGGGCATAACCCGAACTTCTTCCCCACACCATTTGATATACCCGTGGGCGCCGGGTGAGCATGTGATGAAGCGTTCATTTTCTTTTTATGCATAAGCGCATACGTGATATGAAATTCTTTTATATCTTTTATTATTGCATTGTGATTATGCATCAATTTGTGTTAGACATTTTGTATTCAGTAACATCTTTTAATTTGGTCCATTCGTCATCGTTCCATATGTCATTATTTCCTGACAAAAATCCGACAACATCTCCCCTAGACCCGGAGCGTCGGGGGGTGTAAATAGGGTGTGTGCCATACGGAGAAACTCTGAGACGGCCCCGAAACAAAATGATACGTGTGAAGGAGACAACACCCCGGTGTGTGAGCGGAAGCAGCAACACCCGTGACCCGAGTTGGGCGCGGGTACCCCGAGGGCTAGGCTACAAAGGATCCCACCGACCCATGGGTTGCCACGACCTCATCGCCGAGACGTGGGCTTAAGCTATTGTCGTATACGACCTTTAATATTCACTTTTCAAAGGGAAGCCGCCCGGGGTCCACGTTAAGAAGTAACGAGCCCCCGGGGGTCCATGAGTGATCAAAAACCCAAAATCCAGAATTTGCAAGAACAATCAGTTATTTTTGGGATTGGATCCCATGTTCCTCACCCCCTTAGAACCATGGCCATCAAACTGGTCCAAGTTCTAAAGTGGGGTTTTGAGAAGGGAAAGAAAGACAATCGTTTCAAGAATGAAAGGAGAGGAAAACTTCACGAATCTCTTGGAGTTGGCAACCTCGGAGCCATATCCATAGGTTCGGATAGGCCTCGGGCCGGTTTCATTTATTCCTGGGATCAGAAAAAAAGAACATCAGAATTAAAAGCCCCGTTGCTGGTTTCATTTATTCCTCTCAAAAAAAAGAAAAGGAGGGGGATTACAAATCAGGCATTGGAGCCCATACACCACGGAGGTGGAGGGAGAGGGAAAGGACCTATATGGAACAACAGGAAAAACCTACCCAATCTACAGATGATCCCCTCACCCCACACTCACTCTCACTCTGCTCTTCTTACGGTTGAGACTTCGGAGGCTTCAGGGACCTCTATTCTTCCAAGATTCCAAGGTTGCCGAAGAACTTTTCTGCTCCCTAGGGGAGCCCTTTTATAGGGTTTGAGAACCCTGTGTTTGGAGGAGAAAGCCTCCTTGCTTTCTTTCCTTTCTTTATTTCTCCTCCCATCGTCGCTGCTACTGCTGCCGTGTCGTTGCGTTGTCGCCTGCTGCCATTGTGGATGTCGAGGTAGGGGAGGCCCCTCCGGTGGCACCCCCACCGCCAGCCACGCAGGCGAGCGGAGGTTCGGCGGCATGGGAGAGCCGTTGCCTTCGCATGAAAATAGGGGAGCCCTAAATGCTATAGTACCCGAACACATAAAAATTGCGTCCACAGGGTAGGCCGTGATAAGTGTCCCTTTTTTATGATAATTCATTGCATACACAACATTTTATGTGCATATAATTAGGCAATTGTGCATATTTCATAGTTAACCTCAACTCTGTGCTTAAATTAGGTATTTAACGTAAATTGATTAATTTGGTGATATTATTTAATAAACTAGAGTTGAGGGGCATGATAATTAATTCTCCATTGCATAACTATGACCATTTATAATTTATGTGCACATTATGGTAATTTAAATGGATTAAATCACAACTATGTGTGTGTAGGACACATAACGCAATTGCAGGAGAAGTCGAGGGCAAAACTATCATCAAGACTAGGGCATGGTTGCCCTAGGGTGCCCCCACCACTTTGCCCAAGTCAAACACAGCAGCCACATGTTTTGGTTGGAGGGAAAAAAATTCATAGTTTTAAATAGAAGATATCAAGAGTTGGAATTAATGAGTCTTGGGAAAAAGCTCACCCATTTAAGAGGGGGTGCCCAAAGCCCAAGGAGGGGGGCACCCCCACATTTTCCTCTTCCCCACCCATTCATATTTTACCTAAATCCCAGCCATCCATCTCCTTTTGATGCAATCTCCACCTTCCATTGACCCAATTTTCCCTATAAATAGCCCATGTCAAAGAGGAGAAATGAGTTTTTCCTTTTGCCATTTTTCTCGCCCTCTCACATCTCAACCCTAGGTCGCCGATTTCCTTCCCCCTATGTTCCTCTTCTCCTCTTGCTCTCTTCATGAAATTTCTTCATTTTTAAAATCTTGGCAACTTCTTCTTCTTCGTCTTCCTCTAGTTCTATTTCGTATTCACATTATATTCCAATTTTCAAAGGTCTGTCTCTCACATTTTCCTGTTCATCCATGAACTAGTATTTCCCTCTGTTCTACCCCCTATTTCCTCCCCTTCTTTTCCTCTTATTCTCTTTCTCTCTTCATGAAAGTTCTTTTTTTTTTAATCTCTGAAAGTTCTTCTTCTTCTTCTTCCTCTAGTTCTGTTTCATTTTCACGTTACATTTTAGTTTTCAAAGGTCTGTCTCTCACGTTTTCCTATTCATCCGTGAACCAGTATTTCCCTCTGTTCGTCCCCCTATTCCCCCCCCTTATGTTGTTCTTCTCCTCTTGCTCTCTTAAAGAAAGTTATTCGTTTTTAAAAGCTCTACAACTTCATCTTCTTCATCTTTCTCTAGTTCTATTTCGTGTTCACATTATATTCTAGTTTTTAATAGGGTGTTTGGTTGCATTTTTTTCCCTCTTTCTCTCTCAAATTTAAAAGAGAGAGAGAGAACTCACTTAACTGTGTTTGGTAAGTATTCCCTAATTTTTAAAAGAGAAATCAACTCTATTTAAATCTCTTTCTAAAATAAAATAACTCCTGAGTTATTTTTTTTTGAAATCGTCCATCTCGTGAGACCCTCCCCCCTCTTCTGCTCTCTCTCTCTCCCACTCCGTCCTCTCTCTCTCTCTCTCTGTGCAACTGCCGAGGGTGCCGGCCCCGGAGGGGAAGACCTCCGGCGGCCCCCTCCGGCGGCCCCCTCCCCTACCCCGACGGCTCCCCCCTCCCCCTGCGGCGCCCCCCCCTCTTCTGCTCTCTCTCTCTCTCCCACTCCGTCCTCTCTCTCTCTCTCTGCAACTACCAGGTGCCGGCACCCCGGAGGGGAAGACCCCCCCTCCCCCTACGCAGCCCCCTCCCCAGCCCTCCGGCGGCCCCCTCCCCTCCCCCGGTGGCTCCCCCTCCCCCTGCGGCACCCTCCCCTCCCCCGACGGCTCCCCCCTCCCCAGCGCAGCCCCCTTGTAGCACTCGTGCCTTAGCGGATTCGTAGCAGTTTGGATCTAGGCTTTGTCTGATCGTTTTGGCTATTTTTGCGGATTTTTAGGCGTTCGTTTGGCATTTATTAGAATTTATTTAAGATTAATGGCAATTAGAGTTAAGTTTTCAAAAACTAATATATATATATATATATATATATATATATCTCTTCCCATCGAACTCTCTCTCCCTCACTCGTTCTCTATCTTCCTCTCTCCCTCTCACGATCTCTCCTCTCTATCTCTCTCGGATTCGGCCCGGACGGACCTCGATCGAGGCACGGGAGGTACCGTCGGGACGGGCTCGACGCGAGGATCGCGTGGACGCCAGCTTTGCCTCGATCCGCGGTACGCGGAGGCGTGTGGAATCGAGAGTAGCCGCGGCGTCCCTTCATCCGTTCGGCACCGAATCGCCATTTTCGTCGCGATTAAGGTAGGGGGATGGAATCCTTGTCTCGCTAGGATCTCATTGGCATCACATGCACGTCCGTCTAATGTCGTTTCCCTTGATTTCCATGAAAACCCCATGTTAGTGTAATTTAGCCATAAATTCTTGAAAATCACTTCAAGGGCATCGTTTTATGTTTTGATGTATAGATTAGTTGTAGAATGGTATGGTTTGGCAGGTTTTACAGCTTTTCCATGTTTTCCCGTCGATCCGGCTTGACCGGGAGGGAGTTCGGTTTTGAACCTAACCCGTCCGTAACCCAGACAGTGTGACGGTCCTACCAGGAGCCGTCACATTGGTAACGGTCCTCATGGGACGCGTTACAGTCCTGTGACGGACCTAAGTAGGTGCGTCACAGTTTGTGTAACGGTCGAGCACACGACCGTTACATTTCTTTTGGCTATAGATGACCCGGTAAGGCAGTTGGCTTGACGGTCCGTCGGGCGGCCGTCAGGGCTTCGTGACACGCCTCCGGGCGTGCGTCACACCCTGCCTGATCATTGTAGAAAACTCTATATTTTATGGCTTCGCGTGGCGTAACGGCTCAGGGGAGGCGCGTTACGTTCGCGTAACGCCCCTGCCCTGGCGCACTACAGCCTGGACCTGAGGGCCCGCCAGGGACGCGTCACAGACCTGTAGCGCACCCTTCCTCGACCGTCACACCCTGTGACGCGGCAGCCCTAGACCGTTACATTCCCCTAGTTTTTAAAAGCATGCATAGTCAATTTCTAATGCATTCCACGTTATATATATACCATGTTTATGTTGTTTTATGACCGATGGCTTGTTATTTTTTTTTTATGTAAAAGCCCTGCCTAGAGAGAAGGGGGAGGAGTAGGGTACTCCGACACCTTACCACTAGGGGGAATTTTATTGAATAATGGGGTTGATAAAAATCAATTACATCACACGCACACTGGGCATACCCAGCTTATCAAGTACAACAGCACCCTTTATGAGTGGAGGAAGCTCAGAGGAAGAATAAAAGGCATTACATTTCAGGTTACAAGCTAAAGAGGCCAAAGAGTCCGCCACCGTGTTCCCTTCTCTGTAAATGTGGGTTATTGAATCTGCAGGGGTAAGGAGTCGCCATATCTCTCTGACATAGGAAAGGATTGACCAAGGGCATGTGGCTTTCCTGTTAATAATGAGAACAAGAGTTTTAGAATCACACTCAATTTTGGTGGCTGTACTTCCAGTGGTTCTAGCATATTTTAGTCCATCCAATAGTGCACGGCCTTCAGCAATGATACTGTTTGAGATGCCATAGTAGTGGTTGAAAGCTAGCAGAACATTTCCAAGGTGGTCTCTTATCACCCCACCTCCACCAGATTCACCATTGGGTTTAGAGGCACCATCGGTATTTAGCTTGAGAGAAGGCCAAGGAGGACAAATCCATTTGATGGCCATGAATTTGTGTTGTTTGGGTTTATAGTGCTGCAGTCCAAAAGCTTCTAAGATTTTAATGTTTCCAAGATTGGCTTCGGGTAAGGTAGTAGCCTGACAAACCTCCTTGACTTTGTAGCATATTTTATGGAGTAGCCCCTGACTTGAGACAATAGAACCATCATATTTGGCTAAGTTCCTAGCACACCATATCTCCCACATGCCAACACCAATAGCAGCAATACTAAATAAGCCAAACATGGATTTCTTCTGAGTGGAACTTAGAGTGTTGACAATCATTGTGTTAACTGAATTTGCTTTAGTTTGCAAGCCTAGAGATTTGAAATAAGACCACGTATGATCCCGATGGCTTGTTATTAGATCCCGATGGAATTACTTTCTCTTTCCTTGTGATGGAACCACTAGTCGTAGCCCAGCGACAGAGCGTGTCGTCCCACCCGGGAGAGGTGGAGGGGTGTTCCCAATGAATGGTTTGTAAGCTAGTTATCGTGGGCCCCTGCGGTTACCGTTGCATCCAACGGGGGGGGGGGGAAACTAGCTAGAGACCTGGCTCTAGGCAGGAGTCAGTGTGTGCACACGTGGTCGGAGACTTGGACTGGCACTAACGAGTGTTGCTCTGACTAGTACTTGGTTTAGTCCTGTTACGCCTCTCGCTTGTCACGTTCCAGACTTGCGAGTTGCCGAGACGCAGTATAAGCCGTCGGTGGACGCATTTGCTCTTGTTCTTCTAGTGGGTTGTTCCGTCTCTCACTTCACTTGGTTAGTGATAGTTTATTCTGTTGGTAGATTTATTTCATGTCGTTATTATTTATTAATTTTTGCATCTGCCTGGTTATTATTTAAATGCATGCTCTAATTGCTTTTACATTTGCCTGCTTGTCTGTTTAGTGTGAGGTAGGGATCCGCATGACCCCTACTGAGTCTGGCTGTGACTCACCCTTCCTTCTTTCAGGTGAGCCGCCCCAGTCGTCCGCCGGTCCTTCTCGTGGTTGTGCCGACCGTCTTTAGAGTGCCAGCTGTTGTCGGTTTGTCTTTTTGTTCTTTTGAGCTGGGGTATGCCCCGTGTAGTTGTATCGTGGACCTCTGTTATTTGTAAATCTGGACTATTGTATATATTTTACCACTCTGATATTTTAAATTGCTTTCGCACTTATTTATTAATTGATGTCCTTGTTAATATTGCGCGTTTGCGGTCTCAATTCGTTATGCAACTCCTCAGCAAACTCCACTAACCCTTCAAGGGCCTCATCAGCCTCTTGGGTGGCTTCCGCAGTTCTTGGTATCGGTGTATCGATGTTATTGATATATCGGTATCCGGAGCTCTGGGTCGTCACAGTTGGTATCAGAGCGGTGTTGGGGATTTGTATAAGGAATTGAAACTCGTGCTGGTCCAGAGTAAGTCCACTGAGTCGTCCATTGCTGGCTTAGGATGTTTCTCATGATTACTGATGGTTTTCCGTTATCGTGTGTTTCCTAGATTCAAGATGTTGCCTCGTGGATGGAAGAAGGCTCGTGCTCCTCGGGAGGAGAGTGGCACTTCCTCTGCCCCAGCTGTGCCAGCTTCTGTCGACCATGCTCCACGTGAAGAAGTGCCCGGTGGTTGTGGTAGAGCGTTAAAGGAATTCCTGCTGTTCCACCCACCGACTTTCGAGGGCCAATCAGATCCAGAGGCAGCTAGATCGTGGCTCGATGCTACTGTGTGCGTGTTCCAATCGATGGAGTGCGCAGATGATGAGAGAGTCATGTTGGCTACTTACCAGCTTCAAGGTACCGCATGCATGTGGTGGACTACAAAGTGGGAGGTTGCCTTCCGTTCCCGTCTGCTTCGGCAAATCACCTGGGCAGAGTTCGTTGCTACTTTCGAGCGTGCTTACACTCCAGCCTGCCTTAAGTTAGCAAAGATGTACCAGTTTCTGGAGCTGACACAAGGTGACATGATTGTGTTGCAGTACCAAGATAAGTTCATCGAATTGGGCAGGTACGCGCCCCATATTTTTTCTGATGAAGCTATGAAGACTCAGCAGTTTCTGCGCGGACTGAAAGCGGAATTGAGCCTACCGTTGTTCGCTACCCGAGTGTCTGAGTTGGATTCAGCGTACCAGGCAGCTGTTGCAGTGGAGATGGAAATGGCGAGGACTCTAGGGCTTTCTCAAGCAAGAATGGTGTAGCCGACTGTGCAGTTTCAGCCGACTTACCAGCCGTCTGTCCCAGGAGTTCCTTCTGCCGTTCCTGCTGTCAGCGGTGTTTCTTTTTCTCCTGACTCCCATTTCCGGAAATTCAAGAATAAGAAGTTGAAGAGGAAGTTTGAGCATTCGGTGCCTTCCGATTCAAGTCAGCTGTCCGTTCCTTCTGTTCGACCGCGCCAAGATTTTTCCGGTAGTCAGCAGCGTCCGTGTCCGAGGTGTGGTGGCAGTCATCCAGGCGTGCCGTGTTCTTTGCCGATCATCTGTTACCACTGTGATCAGCTGGGTCACGTAGTCCGAGACTATCTGCTGAAGCCGAAACCGGTGCAGTTCTCGCAGTTTACCCAGCCGCAGCAGCCTTAGTTTCATCTTCCTCTGCCGCCTCAACCTCAGCCGTCTTATCTACCTGCTCTAGTTTCTTCCAAACAGTCTTCTGCAGCTGGCCGTCCTCCGAGAGGCTGGGTCACTCACATCACTCGTGCAGAAGCTGTGGCAGCTAATCTGGTAGAAGGTACGGTTTCGATTTTCGGTCGTCCATCTCATGTTCTTTTCGATTCTAGTGCAACTCATTCTTTTGTGTCTGAGGATTTTCTTTCTTGCATTGGGGAGCCAATGACCGAAGTGTCCTGTAACTTGCTCGTAGAGTTACCCTCTGGAAATTTCATGTCCACTCCGGTGTGCCTGGAAGATTCTTCTATTGTCGTCAGCAATCGGTAGATGCCTATGAAGCTTTATGCATTGAAATTGGTCGAATATGACGCTATTCTAGGCATGGACTGGCTGGAATTGTATGGTGCCGTGGTTGACTGCAGATACAAGCGAGTCTATTTTATGCCACGCGGGAAGCCAGCCTTTTATTTCCAAGGTATGCTTTATTTTTGCAGTTGCCTCCTTTCACCTTCTGTTTAAATTTTGAGGACGAAATTTCTTTAAGGAGGGAGAGACTGTAGCGCTCGTGCCTTAGCGGATTCGTAACAGTTCGGATCTAGGCTTTGTCCTGATCGTTTTGGCTATTTTTGCGGATTTTTAGGCGTTCGTTTGGCATTTATTGGAATTTGTTTAAGATTAATGGCAATTAGAGTTAAGTTTTTAAAAAATAATATATATATATATATATATATATATATATATCTCTCTCTCTCTCTCTCTCTCTTCCCATCGAACTCTCTCTCCCTCACTCGTTCTCTCTCTTCCTCTCTCCCTCTCACGATCTCTCCTCTCTCTCTCTCTCGGATTCGGTCCGGACGGGCCCCGATCGAGGCACGGGAGGTACCGTTGGGATGGGCTCAACGCGAGGATCGCGTGGACGCCAGCTTTGTCTCGATCCGCGGTACGTGGAGGCGTGTGGGGCCGAGAGTAGCCGCGGCGCCCCTTCGTCCGTTCGGCACTGAATCACCATTTTCGTCACGATTAAGGTAGGGGGATGGAATCCTTGTCTCGCTAGGATTGCATTGGCATCACATGCACGTCCGTCTAATGTCGTTTCCCTCGATTTCCATGAAAACCCCATGTTAGT
The DNA here is from genome assembly GCA_022559845.1 of Amorphophallus konjac. Taxonomy (NCBI): domain Eukaryota; kingdom Viridiplantae; phylum Streptophyta; class Magnoliopsida; order Alismatales; family Araceae; genus Amorphophallus; species Amorphophallus konjac. Next base: position 266,558,392 of record CM040122.1, on the reverse strand, counting down.
GTAATATAGCCATAAATTCTTGAAAATCACTTCATGGGCATCGTTTTTATATTTTGATGTATAGATTAGTGGTATAATGGTATGGTTTGGTAGGTTTTACAGCTTTTCCATGTTTTCCCGTCGATCCGGCTCGACCGGGAGGGAGTTCGGTTTGGAACCTAACCCGTCCGTAACCCAGACAGTGTGACGGTCCTACCAAGAGCCGTCACATTGGTAACGGTCCTCATGGGACGCGTTACAGTCCTGTGGCAGACCTAAGTAGGTGCGTCACAGTTTGTGTATCAGTCGAGCCCATGACTGTTACATTTCTTTTGGCTATAGATGACCCGGTAAGGCGGTTGGCCTGACGGTCCGTCGGGCGGACGTCAGGGCCTCGTGACGCGCCTCCGGGCGTGCGTCACACCCTGCATGATCGTTGTAGAAAACTCTATATTTATGGCTTCGCGTGGCGTAATGGCTCAGGGGAGGCGCGTTACGTTCGCGTAACGCCCCTGCCCTGGCACGTTACAGCCTGGAACTGACGGCCCGCCAGGGACGCGTCACAGACCTGTAGCGCACCCTTCCTCAACCGTCACACCCTGAGACGCGGCAGCCCTAGACCGTTACATTCCCCTAGTTTTTAAAAGCATGCAAGGTCAATTTCTAATGCATTCCATGTTATATATATACCATGTTTAAGTTGTTTTATGACCGATGGCTTGTTATTAGATCCCGATGGATTTACTTTCTCATTCCTTGTGATGGAACCACTAGTCGTTGCCCAGCGACTGAGCGTGTCGTCCCACCCGGGAGAGGTGGAGGGGTGTTCCCAATGAACGGTTTGTAAGCTAGTTACCGTGGGCCCCTGCGGTTACCGTTGCGTCCAACGGGGGGCGGGGGGGGGACTAGCTAGAGACCTGGCTCTAGGCAGGAGTTAGTGTGTGCACACGTGGTCGGAGACTTGGACTGGAACTGACGAGTGTTGCTCTGACTAGTACTTGGTTTGGTCCTGTTACGCCTCTCGCTTGTCATGTTGAAGACTTGCGAGTTGCCGAGACGCAGTATAAGCCGTCGGTGGACGCATCTGGTCTTGTTCTTCTAGTGGGTTGTTCTGTCTCTCATTCACTTGGTTAGTGATAGTTTATTCCGTTGGTAGATTTATTTCCTGTCGTTATTATTTATTAATTTGTGCATCTGCCTGGTTATTATTTAAATGCATGCTCTAATTGCTTTTACATTTGCCTGCTTGTCTGTTTAGTGTGAGGTAGGGATCTGCGTGACCCCTACTGAGTCTGGCTGTGACTCACCCTTCCTTCTTTCAGGTGAGCCGGTCCTTCTCATGCTTGTGCTGACCGTCGTTAGCGTGCCAGCTGTTGTCAGTTTGTCTTTTTGTTCTTTTGAGCCGGGGTATGCCCCGTGTAGTTGTACAGTGGACCTTTGTTATTTGTAAATCTGGACTATTGTATATATTTTACCACTCTGATATTTTAAATTACTTCCGCACTTATTTATTAATTGTTGTCCTAATTAATATTACGCGTCTGTGGTCTCAATTCGTTATGCAACTCCTCAGCAAACTCCACTAACCCTTCAGGGGCCTCATCAGCCTCTTGGGTTGCTTCCCCAGTTCTTGGTATCGGTGTATCGATGTTATCGGTATATCGGTATCCGGAGCTCTAGGTCGTCACGCCCCTCCCCAGCCCTCCGCCGGCCCCCCCTCCCCCTGCGGCTCCCCCCTCCCCCTGCGACACCCTCCCCCCCTCTTCTGCTCTCTCTCTCTCTCCCACTCCGTCCTCTCTCTCCCCCTCTCTCTCCCTCTCTGTGCAACAGCCAGGGGTGCCGGCGCCGGAGGGGAAGACCCCCCTCCCCCTGCGCAGCTTCCTCCCCAGACCTCCGGCGGCCCCCTCCCCACCCCCGACGGCTCCCCCCTCCCCCTGCTCAGCCCCCTCCCCAACCCTCTGACGGCCCCCCCTGCGGCCCCCTCCCCTCTCCCGGCGGCTCCCCCCTTCCCCTACGGCGCCCTCCCCCCCTCTTCTGCTCTCTCTCTCTCTCTCTCTCTCTCTGCAACTGCCGGAGGTGCCGACGCCTTGGAGGGGAAGACCCCCCTCCCCTCCCCCTGTACTTCCGTCTGCCGGGTCTTCGTCGTCTGCAAGGAGGACGGGGGCGATGACGGAGGACTTCCAGCGGTGGATAGTGGGGCGCAGCCCGCCAGAGGAGGTGCAGGAGATCGACGGCTCCGACCACATGGAGAGTTGTCTGCCAAACACATCTACATAAAATTTAAAATTTATAATACTGCTGCCAAACAGAAAGTGTCAGATTTTATCAATTTTAAATTTTAAGTTAAAAATTATGTTGGCACAATTTTTTAGATAGAAATAGATTAAAAAAAAACTGTTCCCAAACACCCCATAAAGGTCTGTCTGTTGCATTTTACTGTTCATCCATACTCGCATCCCCATGTTCTTCACACGTTTCCTCCCTCTTATGCTATTTTTCTCCCTCTACTCTCTTCACAAAAGTTTTTCCTCTCTTCATCCTCTTAAACGTCTTCTCCTTCCTCATCTTCAAATTCTTTTTGGTTTTATTGTTATTCACCCTCCAGAGGCAGCTCCAACAGTGAAGGTGATGTCCACACGGCGTAGGCGACATCTTCCACGAGGTTATGTGTGATCCAAGGCTAAGGAGGGATGACGCCATCATCACCATTGCTGCTAACATCTTCACACCTCAGGCTCCTTTTATTTTGATTGCTTTAGTTTCATTTTACTTCATTGTAAACTCGTCACATCTTTATTGTAAGCTTATCTTGCACTTCATGTACTCGTTTCATTATATTAATGAAAGAAGTGTTCATTTGATCGAGATCTTGTTCACTTTCCCTCTCTTCCTCCTTCTTTTACCTCTTCTTCTCCACTTTATGCAATTATTTTCTATAGCATAGGCTCATAATCATGGGCATTTTTAATTAATTGTTAAAACCGTACTTTGTTGAATCATTCTCTTTGAGCTACAAAAAAATCATAAATATTTTCCAAAGGACTCCAAGGTTTTTAACTTTAAAAATCTCTTCTTCTTTGTGGATTAGACCCTTCTCGCCACCATATTATGTCTTACTTTCATCTAGTGCGAGTTAGAATTTTTAAAATTGATACGCGTGTTTTAAACGACGAACTTCACGTTATCAATTTTTGGCGCCGTTGTTGGGGAGGAATGATGATTTTTTATTTAAAAACTTTATTTTTCTTGTGTTTATAGTGTACTAATAAAGCTTTCTTTTCTTATTTTTTTTAGGTGGTGAAAAGAAAAAAAATCAGAGCCGAAAATCCATAAAAATAATCTGTCATGAAATCTATCGCAGAAAGCTGAAAGGTAGGTGTAGAGGACAGAAAGTAGAAAATCAGACAAAATAACTGTCACAAAAAATAGAAATCTGTAAGTGAAGGTCCCATCCTAAAGAAAGAAAGTCCATAAAGAACACAAAAATCAGAAAAGACAATTAAAAAAATTAGAGGTAAGTTGTCCTTTTTCTTGGTTTTGTCATTTAGTCATTTATTTCAAAAAAATAATCTTTCATTTAAGTTTCATTTCTCTACTTTCATATCTTGTGACTGGATAGGATCATTAAAAAAAATAAATTCATAAATCATTTAAACTGCAATAAAAATCTTCATTCCAAGAGTAGAACCCTCACTTCTATATTTTAGGTCATGCATCATTTAGGATAGAATCTTTCTCTTGTTATTTAATTTTGTCAATTGCATTATTGAAGATTGTGGGTGCAATGTGAGTTCTTCCAAACTTCTTCGTGAACACAAGCTCATGCATATTTGTATAGAACCCCTTGTTTGACTTTGTGGTGGTGCATTTTATCTTAAATTATCTTAAGGGAAAAACTCATAATCACATAAGGTGGGGATTTGATCACCCTTCCTTGGCCCACAAATCACAATCCCTGCATTTTGCATTTCCTAAGCCCAATAAAATTCAGTAGATATTGGCCCTACGGTTCAATTTGAGATTTGGGTCTACATAGGCCCATTATCAAATTGAAAACTGGTGTCTAGGCTAGAGGTCTAATGAAAAACGTCTTAAGCAGGCTTGTGGTTATTTAATTAGGTCCCTACGAAAGTAGGGGGAGCCTCCCACAACTCCACCTCTTACCTAGCCGGTGGATAAAGTTGATAGTGGACTTGGGTTGGCGTTAAGTCAAATTGTGAGAAATTAAACTTCTCGGTCCAAAGATCCTTAGGTGTCACAAGTAAAATGGTTTGATAACTTGTTTGTGCTTGATAAAAAAATAAAAAAAAATAAAAAAATATCTTTTAATCATATCTCAATTGTGTGTTTGCAAAAACAAAACAAAACAAAAAAAGAAATACAAAAAATAAAAAAAGAGGGTGAGGAAATTCTTATCGTTGAGTTGGGCTCACAAATTCAATTTGGTGTGTCTTTTGACCCATGATCCTGATCCATTCATTTGGCAATGAATCTAAACTCTTTCATGCCACGTTATTATAAAGAACACAATCACATGTGGGCTAGACCGGCCCATTATGTTGACAATTGTCTAACTCAAGCTTCACCTTTCACCCAACTTGACCCGACCCACTATGAAAGCCTAAATTCTTGGTCAACCCAAAAAGAGAATCCATTACATATGGCGGGCCAGTCTTCATCCTTTACTTAAAATCATCCCCAAACTCCTCAATTTTTCCATGGGACACATGGTTTATCTGTCACCCAAGGACAAATCGAAAATTATCAAAGTCTTTCCACACCATACGTTAACCCATGTCCATATACCTTTAACTCTGATTGGAGAGACCAACACAACATTTCTTGGGGCGCCTATCAAGACCAAACCCACAGTCCTCTAGAACAAAATTTTCAAAATCAAGCTCGATACCCAAACAACCCTTATGATCAACCCAACTTGGAGGACAGCCTACATACTCCCCACTATCTCACTACCAGACTGATTACCCTCTTGATTACTATCTACCACAGTCTGACTCTCAGTCCATTTATCTATCTCCTCCACACATTGATCTCAATAAGGAGGATAAGTTCGATCAATTGTATCAACTCATCATGGCTCGACATCAATCCTTTGAGGCTCACCATCAATCTGTCCAAACCTTATTAGATTAGCTTGCCAAAATCATAAAAGGACTAGAAATGGATCAATTGTCTAGCCACCCTAATACAAGATTTGAAAATCAACTCTTTGGACTTGACCAACACCTAAATCCTCATGATCAACCCATGGTACCTCAATCCAATGACACGCTTGCCCTTGATAATGAGGAGATTGTGGAAAATACACACCAGGACGCATTAGAGGGAGCTAGCAATATGGAGCATGAAATTGAGAAGCTCAAGCCCAACCTCATCTATGAAGAGAAACATGATGAGTCTGTTGATCTTAAGTTGGGGGGAGAGGAAGAGAAAAATGAATTTCAAAATTACAATCAATTTACTCTTCCTGAATTTGATAATTCTTTCTTTTAAGATGAGGATGAAGACGTATTGAGGATGGAGAAGAATTGGAGGGACCTAGTAAAAAGCAACCTAAGGAGCTCAAGCCCACTTATGAAGAGGATTATGATGAGTCGATTAGTCCAAAGTTGGGGGCAGAAGAAAGGAAAAAGGAATTTCATGTTTCTGTAGTTGACAAATCCTTGTTTGAAGAAAAGGTTGAAGAAGAAGTGAGGGTGGAGAAAGAATTGAGGGAATATTTGAACCATTCATCTTGGGTTAATGAGGAGTTGGACATTGTGCATGAAAATCATTTTGATCATGCAGCTCTTGATCTAGGAAAATATGTAGATCTTGTGACCATTTCTGACCTTGGCAAACCCGTGGATATTTCTGCCATTCTTCAAGCCGATTGGTCGGATCCACCTGAAATTCATGACCAACACTGTACTGAGGAGCATGTTCATCTCATTTATCCTTGCCTCCTAGACACTGAACTTGTGGTGGAACCTTTTGATACCCCTCCCATTCCTGATTTTTCTCATCTCAACTTGATGCTGGAAAAGTCCAAAATTGAGAATCTTTGGAAGATAATAAGGCCTGCATGGATTTGTTCCCACCTTATCAAGACCTTAAAGAGGAATATTTTGGCATTCATTATATGATCATTAACAATGTTCCTCTTCCATTTTCTAACCAGGGTGGTCCATTTGAACTGCTAGACCCACCCTAGAATTTTTCTGGCCCTTGGACTCACAGGTCACATCTTTTTCTCCCAGGACATGAGGATGAAAATTTAAAGAAAAACAAAATCTTTGGGTGGCTAATAATGAAATCAACATTTTGGTAAATAAGCCACATGCGTCTGGCTCAAGACGTTAAACTTAACGCTTGTGGGAGGCAATCGATTATTATTTTTATTTAATACTTTGTTTTAGATGTTTCAAATCTTTTGTCAGCCCAAAAATAATGAGAAGTCAGCTCAATTTCATTAAAAAAGGGGGAAACCCCACGATCAACCCGACTTGGCCCTCATTTTACATGAAGAAACTTTTTGAAGACCCCACCAAGTCATCTTGGAAAGCTATAAGTCGACTTATCCTCACATCTAGGAACGCCACCAACTCCTGACAAGTCAACTTTGCTTGCACACCTACACAAAAGCTTCAAGTTATACACCAGGTTGTCTCTCTCCTTGCCCATATTGATTATTATTGAATTGTTCTCCATATTTTCACTATTTTCACATGCCATTGGGGACAATGTCATCTAAGTTTTGGGGATAACTCAAAACTCAAAATTTCTCTAAAAATCTTTTTCAAGCTCAAAATGTTTGCGATCTTTCATAACACCCCTAACAAGTGCTTCATGTTCATATTTCATGTTGAGAAATTTCTCTTAAAATGATAAGAGTTAGAGTCTTACTTGTGAGAGCAGGAAATTAAAGGGGTGAATTAATTGGTTTTATCTTTAGCCTTTTCCTAAGAATACATCTGAAATTCTGTTGAACTTGCACACAATTGCACAATAACAAGATTGGTAGATGACAAACATTAGGATGATGGGAATTTTGCTTAACACTCATGTGATGATTGATATTATACCCATTCGTTGAAAGTAATCGTGAGGAAAAAAGCTACCTGCCAAAAAAAATTAGAAAATACCCCTGAACTTAGTAACCGAGCCTGCTTCTCCTAAGACAAGAGTTGAGGTTCGCGTCAAACGGCGAAGGGATGTGCAACACCATGTATAAAAAAAAAATGATCAATGAAAATGAATGAATAAGCAGGTAGAGTGAAGCTACCTGTAATTCGAAAGATTAATTCTAGATGTGGGCAGAATTGAAAATCATCTTAAGTGAAAAGTGGAAGACTCATTCATCTTGACTGTTTGGTAGTCACTAGTCAAGTTACATCACTTCTACGCAAAGGGATATTCAATTTTGAGCATATCCTGAGGAATGGTCTAAACACATGGGTTGATGAAATTTGTTCCGAACACATACTTCTTTAACTTGTAATACTCCAAAGTCAAAATCATCATGCATATCATGAACTGTGACACATAAGTGTTTGCCAGTCCTAATTCTATAATTGTTTACATTGTTAAGGGACTAGCAATATTCAAGTTGGGGGTGTGATAAATGTCCATTTTCTATGATAATTCATTGCATACATAATATTTTTTGTGCATATAATTAGGTAATTATGCATATTTCATAGTTAACCTCCACTCTGTGCTTAAATTGGGTCTTTCATGTAAATTGATTAATTTGGTGATATTATTTAATAAACTAAAGTGGAGGGGCATGAGCATTAATTCTCCATTGCATAACCATGAGCATTTGTGATTTATGTGCACATTATGGAAATTTTTATGGATTAAATCACAATTATGTGTGTGTAGGACATTGAAGGCAATTATAGGAGAAGTCGGGGGCAAAACTATCATCAATACCAGGGCATGGTTGGCCTTGGGTGCCCCCACCACTTTGACCAAGTCAAACACAGTAGCCACATATTTTTGTTGGAGGGGAAAAGAAAATTCAAAGTTTGAAATAGAGGGGATCAAGAGTTGGAATTAATGAGTCTTGGGAAGAAGCTCATCCATTTAAGAGGGGGTGCCCAAAGCCGAGGGAGGGGGGGGCCTCACCTTTTCCTCTTCTCCATCCATTCATATTATACCTAAATCTCAGCCATCCATCTTCTTTTGATGCAATCTCGACCCCTCACTGACCTAATTTTTCCTATAAATAGCCCATGTCAAGGAGGAGAAAGGAGTTTTTTCTTTTGCCATTTTCCTCTCCCTCTCACATCTCAACCCTAGGTTGCCAATTTCCTTCCCCTTTTGTTCCTCTTCTCCTCTTGCTCTCTTCGTCAACGTTCTTTGTTTTTAAAAGCTCTGCAACATCTTCTTGTTCGTCTTCCTCTAGTTCTATTTTGTTTTCACGTTATATTCCAGTTTTCAAAGGTCTGTATCTCACATTTTCCTGTTCATCTGTGAACCGATATTTCTCTCTATTCTCCCCCCTATTTCTTCCCCTTATGTTCCTCTTCTCCTCTTGCTCTTTTCATGAAAGTTCTTCGTTTTTAAAAGCTCTACAGCTTCTTCTTATTTGTATTCTTTTAGTTCTATTTCATTTTCATGTTATATTCTAGTTTTCAAAGGTCTATCTCTCACATTTTCTTGTTCATCCGCGAACCAGTATTTCCCTATGTTCTTCCCCCTATTTCTCTACCTTCAGTTCCTCTTCTCCTCTTTCTCTCTTCATGAACATTCTTCACTTTTAAAAGCTCTGCAACATCTTATTCTTCATCTTCCTCTAGTTCTATTTCGTTTTCACATTATATTCTAGTTTTTAACGGTCTATCCATTACATTTTACTGTTCATCCATACCCGCATCCCCATGCCCTTCACATGTTTCCTCCCTCGTATGCTCTTTTTCTCCCTCTGCTCCCTTCACAAAAGTTATTCCTCTTAAATGTCTTCTTCTTCGTCATCTTGAAATTATTTTTAGTTTTAAAGTTATTCACCCTCCAAAGACGGCTCCAACGGTGAAGGCGACGTCCACACGGCATAGGCGACATCTTCCACGAGGTTGTGCGTGATCCAAGGCTAAGGAGGGATGGCGCCATCATCACCATTGCTGCTACCATCTTCACACCTCAGGCTCCTTTATTTTTGTTGCTTTAGTTTCATTTTACTTCATTGTAATCTCGTCACATCTTTATTGTAAGCTTGTCTTGCACTTCATGTACTTGTTTCTTTATGTTAATGAAAGAAGTGTTCATTTGATCTAGATCTTATTCATCTTCCCTCTCTTCCTCCATCTTCTACCTCTTATTCTCCACTTTATGCAATTATTTTCTATAGCATAGGCTCATAATCATGGGTGTTTTTAATTAATTGTTAAAACTGTACTTTATTGAATCATTCTCTTCGAGCTACAAAAAAATCACACATTTTCCAAAGGACTCCAAGATTTTTAACTTTAAAAATCTCTTCTTCCCTGTAGATTCGACCCTTCTTGCCACCATATTATGTCTTACTTTCATCTAGTGCGAGTTGAAATTTTTAAAATTGATACGTGTGTTTTAAATGACGAACTTTCGCGTTATCAGGCCGCGCTTTCTTCGATCGCAGAAATGGCAACCAGTGGGTTGGTCGATAATTCTTCAGGCCCAAGAAAATGGCATCAATAACTTGGCCGCTAATTCAAAATGGCATCCACTTAGAGGGGCACCCATTCTTCAGATTAAAATCTAATGAATTTCAGAAAAATCCATTATGGCAAGAATTTATGTCATTCTAAGAGGACGCCCATTTAAGAATTGGCATCCACATGAAGGGGCGTTCATTTCGTGAGTCTACTGATAGGAGGCTGAGTCGACCTACAAAATTGGTGTCACTTCACGAGTATCCAATTAAAGAATTGGCAGTTGCGTGAAGGGATGCTGATTCTTTTTTTTTTTGACCGCCAACAAATGCCCCCCACCTGCGTGTGTCGCGAGCGAGGGACAAGGAAGTGGGGCCTGCGGGTGTAATCTTCTTGCCCAGCAAGGATCTTTGGCTTCGGGAAGGTGTTCTCGGCGGTGAATTGTATCGATTGGTCCTGACCGGAAGTCAGGTGCCAACCAAGATGACATTCATCGATATTGGGTCTATACCAACGCAAGGATGTTCGGTTTATCTAGTCTTAGATAGAAGGTCTAAGCCATCGGGTTGTGTTTTTCGTCATGGTTGGACGGATGGATTGGTCTTGTCTGAGAGACAAGTGCCAACCTGAGTGGTATCGCCAACACTGGGTTCATGTTGGCACAAAGATTTCGGTTCATCTGGCTTAGACCAAAGGTCTAGTCCAGGGTCTTCGGCTAAAACCTCGAGGGGCCATAGACATCGCGTTAAAAATGATTCGTCAATGCTGGGATCGCACCGACGCAAGGAATTCAGATTTCTTTGACTTAGACTAAGGGTCTAGGTCGAATCCTTCGGTTGAGACCCCAGAAGGCCTTAGGTGCCGAGTTAAGTGGTTCATCGATGCTGGGACCGCACCGACGGAAGGATTTCATGCTTCTCTGACTTAGATGAAAGGTCTAGATCGTATCCACTCAGTTGAGACCTCGAAAGGCCTTAGGCGCCGAGTTGAAAACATTAAGGGGCCGTTTCTTTCTTCTTTTCATTTATTTTTTTCTCTTTTTTCTCTTTTTTTTCTTCTTTCTTTTTTTGACGATCACGGTGGGACCAGGTTATCGATATATAGTAGTATCGTTGACATTCAGTTAATGTCGATGTAAAGGAATTGGGTTTATCCGGCTTACACTGAAGGTCTAGGCTGTGCCTCTCGGTGAAGACCTCGGAAGGCCATGGGCACCGAGTTAAGTGTGTTCATCGATGCTGGAATCGCACCAACGCAAGAGTTTCGGGTTTCTCTGACTTAGACAAAAGGTCTAGGCCGATCCCCTCGGCTGAGACCCAGGAAGGCCTTAGGCGCCAAGTCAAGTGGTTCATCGATGCTGGGATTGCACCGACGCAAGGGTTTCGGGTTTCTCCCACTTAGACGAAAGGTCTAGGTCGAATCCCTCGGGTAAGACCCCAGAAGGCCTTAGGCGCCGAGTTAAGGTGATTCATTGATGCTGGGATTGGACCGATGCAAGGGTTTCCTCCAGGTCGAATTCCTCGGCTGAGACCCCGGAAGGCCTTAGACACCATGTTAAGGTGGTTCATCGATGCTGGGATCGCACTAATGCAAAGGCTTCGAGTTTCTCTGACTTAGACGAAAGGTCTAGGTCGAATCCCTCGACTGAGACCTCGGAAGGCCTTAGACGCCGAGTTAAGTGGTATTTCTTTGGCATCATCGATCATCTATTGGTGCGAACACCGGAGGTTAAGTATCTTGAACATCTTTGACATCACGGAACATCTGTCGGCTTGAATGCCAATGATTGAACATCTTCATCATCATCGATCATCTTTATCATCAACGAGCATCTTTATCATCATCGGACATCTTTCGGCGTTGGAGCCAATGGTTTAACATCTTCATCGCCATCAAACATCGGTTGGCACGGGTGCTAATTGTTTAGCATCCTCATCTGTCAGCGCGGGGGCCGATAGTTTGACATCTTCATCTTCATCAAACATCTATCGACGCGGGCGCTAATGGTTTAACATCTTTAACATCTTCATCATCATCAGAACATCTGTCGGCGCAGGCGCCAATGGTTTAACATCTTTAACAACTTCATCATCATCGGAACATCTGTTGGCGCGAGCGCCAATGGTTCAACATCTTTAACATCTTCATCATCATCAGAACATCTGTCGGCGCGAGCGCAAATGGTTCAACATCTTTATCTGCATCAAACATCTGTTGGTGCGAATGCCAATGGGTTGACATCTTGATCATCATTGACCATCATCGAACATCATCGAATCATCTTTGAACATCATCGAACATCATCGAACATCTTCGAACATCATCGAACATCATCGAACATCTTCGAAAATCATCAAACATCTTCGAACATCATCGAATATCTTTGAACATCTTCGAACATCATCAAACATCTTTGAACATCATCGCACATCATCGAATATCTTTGAACATCATCGAATCATCGTCGAACATCATCGAACATCTTTGAACATCATTGCACATCATCGAACATCATCGCACATCATCAAATTTCTTCAAACATCATCGATCATCTTCAAACATCTTCGAACATCATCGCACATCATCGAACATCATTGCACATCATCGAATATCTTTGAACATCATCGAATCATCATCGAATCATCGTCGAACATCATTGAACATCCATCATTCTTCATTGATCTTCTAGACCTTGATCATCATCTTTATCATTCTTTCATCTTTTTCATCATCATTCTTCATCATTTATCATGATCTTCATGATCATTTCATCAACATCATTTTTCTTCACTTCTTTTGTCATTCATCATGATCATCATGATCATTTCATCATCATCATCTCTCTTCCTTTTCTTTATTTCTCTTCATTGTTCATCATGATCATCATGATCATTTCACCATCATCATCATCATGATTTTCATGATCATTACATCATCATTTCATCTGGGGAGAGCGTCTCTCAAAAAGATTTTAGCTTCATCATTCTACCATTGACCTTGACATCGGCTAGCTTTGTTTTTATGCATTTTGTCAACTTTAACAGGTGTCAACAACATATCACCGTATACAGCAGTAACTTCTTCATCTTCAGGCTTTTGTCTTCTTTTATTTTCAATATCTGCTCCCGAGACGGAGCACTATTTGCATCTTGCACATTTTCCGCGTGACATAATCCAAGGGGCTTGAAACGCCCTTTAGAGCATAATGTTCTTCAGCTGATGTGGTGAGGCCATGTTGGCCGCCTTCTTAAAGCTAGGCATCTGGTGAGGGTGTGGTGGGTCCACCTTGCACTCACCTATCTGTATTTCACCTTTTTGGATCATGCTTTCATTGATATCTTTGAATACATAACAATCCTCAATGGAATACCCCCCTTTTTTGATGATAAGGAAAGAATCCAGTGTCATCTTTCCATCTGGCATCACTTGATCTTTTGGGCTCTAGGAGGACAATCTTGTCATATTCGCGGGCCCATTCGAACAACATTTGGGTTTCCTCCTACGGAAAGGAGTATGGCTTCATCATCTTGCTTCTTAGTGAGGGCTTTTGCTCGGCGGGCTTGGCTAAAGAGAAGCTAGATGCCGCTTTCGCCTCCTCCCGCTTTTTCTTGAAGGCTTTAAAATCAGTGCCATGAATTTTTATTTGTATTGGCCGTTCATCCATCGGCTCATTCTTTTGATTTGGAGTAGCCGTAGCCGGGCGATATTTTGTCAGGAAGGCCTCAACATCAGCTTCCAGCTCATTTAGCTATTCAAAGGTTTTGACTTCAATGCCCATCACCCTTTGTAGGATTTCATCTTTCAGATTTCTTTCGCATCTTTGAATGGTGTCCTCCTAGCTCGGAGGGCTCCTGCATCTTTCAAGGGGATTTCCCTTTCTTCTTGTATAGTCCGAAGTGGACTCATCATCTTCTTGGTTGATCTTATACAAATCTGCCTTGGTGATTCCTCCCTCGGCCATCTTCATTTCAGATGTTCGCTCCATGCTTGGCTTATTCATTATTGCCGGAGCTATCAGATTTGGGTGCAGGCCTGATAGGTCTAAACCCATTCTGCCCAATTTTCTTTTCATCGTTTTGATTTCTTACATCTTCTAGCATAAACTTGACATCAGAGCAGGGCCAGGTTGGGAGGAGCCATGAATACCGTCTCCTACCTTGATTTCAGGTGGGGCCAGCTCCATCTTGTTATCTTGATTGGATGCATCCAGTCCTTCAAAGGTTGATGCTCTTGCCCCCATATCTCCACAAGAGGGAGTATGATAGTGTATATCTTCATCAAGCAGTGGAGAGTGCTCCCGTGCCTCCCGAGGCTTATCGTCATGATGGGAGGTAGAAGCTTGGGGTTGATCTGGCCTTGTAGGCTCAAAGCATATTTCTCCATTTTTATCTTCATCAAGTTGGCTCGTGTCGGGCGAGGCCGATAGTGTATTACAAGAGAGGGTGATACCCCTTTCTTTATGCTTTGACTTCTTTTTCTTCTTTTCCTCTATGGCCGGAAGTTGCCCCCACAGCGGGTCATCTGGTGCACTCAGCACTCCTGATTTCTTTTCTGCATTTTGTGAAAGGTCCAGTTATTCAAACTGCTCTCGTGGGACATGTGCATGGGTGTGGGCCATACAGGCTCCCAACACCGCTTCAGGCAACTATCGGTATATAGATACCGTGTTGACTATTCTTTTGAGATCGGGGAGTTCATGGGGGCGTGGAGGATCCACCTCATGTTCGCCCATTTGGATTTCTCCTTTCTTGATCAGGCCTTCGATGACATCTTTAAATACATAGCAATCTTCTATTGGGTGCCCCAGTGCCTGGTGATATGGGCAGAAGCGGGGGTCATCTTTTCTTCTGGCATCACCCGGTCTTTTTGGCTCCGGGAAAGTAATCTTGTTATATTTCGCTGCCCATTGAAATAGGATTGGGGTTCTCTCCTTAGGAAAGGAATAAAGCCTGCTCATCCTGGCTCGTAGGAAGGAGCCTTCTTGTCGTTCAGCTGGCCTGGCAGGAGGAGAGTCGGTGATCTCTTTATCTTTATCTTTTCACTGCCCGAGCGCCTTGAAGTCAAGAGTATGCACTTCTTCAGGCACGGGCTACTTATCAGCTGATCTAGCCTTCTGGCTTGAGGAAGCAGGGGCAGATAAATGACTGGTGAGGAAAGTCTCAATCTCTACCACGACATTGTTCAATCGGTCGAAGGACTTAATTTTGATGCCGATCATCCTTTCAAGTATCTTCTACTTCATGTTTTGTTTGCAGATCTGGACTACATCTTCCTAGTGCGGCGGGTGCCTACATCTCATGCTGAGATTTCACCATCTTTTAATGAATTCCAAAGTAGTTTCATCATTCTTCTGTTTGGAAGCATATAAATCGGCCATGGTCACTTCTCTTTCGGCGACGTGGAACTGCTCCCGAAATTTTCTTTGCATATCTGACCAATCAATCATTGATGGACCCGACCAACAAGTTTGAGTACCACTCGAAGGTGAGCCCTGTAAGTGAGGACCCGAAAAATTTCAGTAGATATGATTCATCGGTCGCCAGATCACCCATCACATTGATGTAATAGGCTATATGCTCTTTTGGCGAGCCCTGTGCATCGAACTTATCGAACTTCGGCTGTTTATTGACGTGCAGGGGCAATCTCTTGGCAGCATGATGGACAGGGTAAGGTACCCTATACACATCGAAGGATGAATGATCACCACTGCCCCTATCGGCTAGCTTCATCTCAATCATCTATTCTATCATCATCTTGCTTATTGTCGTGTCCACGGGACTTGGGCAGAGTTACGCTTGTTGCATCTGTGGTGCGGTCGACGCCGTCGCTTGAGATATGGCAGCGGTCCCCTAGAGTTGAGGAACAGGCTGTGGCATCGGGGTCATGCCCCCAGTGTGATTGAGTACCGGCTAGGAGGCCGTTATTAGAGGCAAACCCTCGAATTCTTAGGTGCATTACTGCGAGGCCTCATGAGGGACCCCGACTTGTTTGGAGGTTGAAGCGTGGCCAGTCAGCTCACTGACTTGCCTCTTCAGCATTTCGATTTCTTGTTTATATTCCTGGAGCAGCATTATCATTATCGCCGGATCGGGCATAGTGGCGCTAGGAGCATGACTTCCCCCTTCCGCTGGGTCATTCGGAGTAGGTGCTGCTCTCTCACCATCATCTTCGGTAGTGATCACATTTACAGTCATCGTGACCAGATTTGTATTTATTTCTTCATTGCGGGCTTGTGCCACTTCATCATGATCTACGAGCAAAGCCCCATAGAAGTCGGTCAACCCAGCCATATTGCAAGTGAGTATCTACAGTTGCCTGCTTCTTTGGATGATTCTCTCAGCCGACTAACCAAGGAAGGTCCATCTATCGAGCATCGGGGTCATCGGTGCGGCTTCTTCATAGAGAGGTGGCTTGTGGCAGCCCGATCATACATCCTTTGTCTTCTCCGAGTTAACTAGCTGCCCCCGGCCTTTATTTGTAACATCTACATCTTCTAGGGGTCGCTGCATCCCCAAAGAGGTAATTCTACGGCTGTGGGAGTGCATCCGGACAACCTGAGTAATATCGTTTTGCCCATTAGCAGGGCAGATCATAGCTTGTGGCACTTTGACTCGAGCCGGGGATTTGGAGGCGGGCCATCCTTGCTTGGTCATTCCGCCACATCTTGCATGTTGTAGACAAACATCTTCCTGCTCAGCGCAAGGCTAGAGTGTTGGCTTACGAGGCGCCTTGATCGGCATCTCTATCTTATCCTCTGGTTTTTCTTCTCTTCTTGTAGCCGGGGCCCGTAGTTGCTTGGGCACCCACATTGGTTTGAATCTGATTGGCTTAGGGGCCAACCCTCCTTTATATCAGACTCGAAGCGGTCCATTCTTCGTTGGGCTAGTGCCTGGAAGGAGTTACGCACCGGCACCGTGTAAATCACCCTGTCAGGCGTGATCCTAGCCTATCGGCTATTCGAAAAAACTCGGGCGCCTCCAATGAAGATGGATTTGAGATCCGGTGCTGCAGGGTGCTGGTGTTCTTCTTGGACGCCCTTTTGGTAGCCGGGGTATGCCCTTTGCTATCTGGGGCGCGGTGATGAGTGTGGTGAACATTGGAGTCCACCGTTGCGATCTTCTTCGGTGTCACCGTCGGGGCGGCGATGGGCTTGATCTCTTGGGCATCTAGGAGGTCCACAGACACCACTCCCAGGATGTTGGGGAAGCCCACAACGAGAGGGAAATTGTCGAACTGGGTCGGCACCGCAAGGTAGCCATGCTCAGCATGGATGGCGATCACGAGCGGTCCAAAAGTGACTGCCATTGATCTCTTCGAAATTCATCCCTACAATTTCAAATTGAGGACGTCAGTATTTTAGGAGGAGCCCATGGGGCCCCAAATCTCGACGAAGAGATGAAAGGTAGCCTAGTTCCACCAGGCGTGCCAACATGATGGACGCACTCTTTTTATGGTATATCAATTTCTCGAGTGTTCTTTTTATCAAGTGCGAGTGCGTGCCAGTCACCTAGGTGACAAATAATTAATTCTGGCTCCGAGACTGGAGTGGTCCAAAGCCAAGGGTGCGCTCTGTCTAACTGACCAGCCGTTTGTGGGTATCGGGTCGGGACTGAAGACCTGCCGTGCCATAAAGGTCATGACGTTAATTACATCCCCTCGGAGAGGAGAAAACCTTTGATTGATCGCCGAGATATGGCGCCCCATGGCCTAAAGATCGATTTTCATTAATGAATGAAAGTTGTGCTGAAATTATTTAAATCCTCTACATTAGGGTGCAAGACGGTATTCAAAATCATATCAGTCGCATGTTGACCATTTCATGTTCGGACGGGAGTCCAGGTTAAAGATGTCCCCAATTATACATGTAATACCGGGGCAAATATATGCCGGGGTATGGCAAATTCAATATCTGAAGGATGAAACAATTTCAGTTAAAATCCCGGTCAGGACGGTTAAAATCACGGTATGAGATCAGGCTTTGTCCATAATGGGGATAACCCCTGGGGTCGAAGCGTGGCTCGCGTAAGCATCATTGATGTTTCCGATGCCAAGGGTCGATGAGGAAGATACTCTAGATGATTCACCGTGGAATTATTAAGGGAGATATATTTCTTTTCTTTTGTGGATTTTATGCATAAAACTTTTGGGTGTTCCATTGTTTAGGGTTCATTCTTCTTTCTTCTTCTTTGTTGTATTCTTCGAAAATCTGTGTCCATTCAGAAAGGCACCAATTCAAGAATTGGCGTCCCCTGAGTAGGCGCTAATTCCCTTGTTAAAGTTTATCTCGAGGAATCGGTGTTTATTCAGAAATGTGTTCATTAATTGGCACCTGTAATGACCCAGACTCTAGATACCGGGTAAACCCGATACCACTTGGATTCTGAGAGGCCTCCCAAGAGCGGAAAAGCTCCGAAGGGATATAAAGGTGTGTGTAAGTACATTGAACTTCTAGATAAAGCAGTAAACAATTAATTATTATGATCAAGATTGTTAAAATAGCAGAAATAAAATTACATTTTCTATTAAACAAATTAAAGCTACAGAGGTAGTAGAGTCGAGTCCAACTAAAGTATAGTATAACTAGAAAGAGAACGTACTCTCAAGTCAGGGGAAGCCCGACGGTGGCAAAGCTGGCAACTAAGAACTACCGCACTGGACCTCTGAACACTACGAAGAACAGCTACACCTAAAAAGTCAGGGGTGAGCTTCATCTCACTTGCTCAATAGGGGTCCCGCGGATCCCCACCATGAAACAAAGCGATAAACAGCAGTGCTAACAACAATAGCAAAACAGTAACATCAGGAGTAGGAATAATAAAAGTAAAAAAGAAAGTGGTACTGAATAGAAACACAGTAGGTGATAGAACCTCGGCCCTCTAAGCTACTCCAAACGACAACAGAAAGGCGAACCCCAATCTCACAAAGTCAAGAATTTCTGATCCATCGATAAATCACGGACTCGAACGTGGAGGCCTACAGAAATAAACAAAGGCCCCACAAAGACCTAATAGGCCAAAGGTACGGTCATGACTCCACTGTCGTGCACCCTACACTGTCTATGTGTAGAACCACGGTAAATCTCTACCGGCACCCTAGACCATAGTGTCGAAAGGACATAAAACCACTCGAGGAATTACATCATCGCAGACGTAAACCAAACCACGAGTATCACAAGATGAAACCACATGTCTAGAGCTCACGTTACACGAGAACCACGTAAGCCACGAATCATGTGAAAAGCCAGATGCGTCCACTGACGTCTTACACTGTGCCTCAAGTGTGTCCCACACGCCCAGAACGTAGTAACTGAGACATCGAACCAAGAACCAAGGAACAACAATAACGAGTGACTAGTCAGGGTCACGCCCGTCGGCGCTGGTCCAACGCCTCTGACCATGTGTGCAAACACAAGCTCAATGTCTTGAGCCAGGCCGCTAGCTGGTTTTCCCCTCCCGTTGGACTCTAACGACAATACAAAGGGGCCCACGGCAACTAGCCTATGAACCGTCTCTATCGGGAACTCGTCCCGCCACCACTCCTAGGTGGGCTAACATACAGAAAGTGTCGTCTGGCTACGACTAGTGGAGGCTCACTAGACACAGATGTTGATGTTTTGTTTATGATTGATGGTGATTGTGTGGTGAATGTGAATGAAGTGGTGTGAAATATGAAAGCGTGTGAGCAAGTGGTGCACTAACTCAAGCAATCATCATAGAAGCAGAGCAAGTGGGCATGTCATCAATGTTGCAGAAGTGAAGAAGAAAAAAACAAAAACACACGCCGGAGCGCGGAGCAAAGGAATAACGAAAAACACACACTGTAGGTGTGGAGCAACTAAAATAAAGAGAAAGCAAGCAATATGATGAACAAGATGACAGAAGCCCAAATAATGGAAAGTGTGATCACCACCAAAGTAAGTAATGTAGTGAAACTATAATAATTACCTTCGAAAGAGCCGGTTGAAGTCACCCGCCCACAGGAGAGAGAAAACATAGATGCTATAGAGGCAAACAGTCTAACAAACAACCACTAGGAGACAGCAAATGGTCCTACAATAGACCACATGAGATCCGAAAACAGTCTGATGAATGGCCGCTAGAGCACCCAGAACAGAAGCTTGGAACTTGTATCTCCACCCCTCCTGGCCGGCCAAAAGAGCTGGGCCTCGTGCAATGAGTCCTATAAACTTGCAAAAGAGTGTAGACACAGAGAAAAATGACCCAATTAGCCCTTTGATAAGTATAGTATCTATAATGTAATTAAGCTAAGATGCATAAAAGGAAGGGTGAATACCTGGGGGTTGATGGTTTTTTAACCCCTATGGGGCGTGAAAAAGAGTAGGATGATGTTTGAAAAAATGATGTGAGTGCAGAGAACGTGATAGAAGGAGTGGGAAAATGCTATAGATGCAAAGGGACAATAGACCAAAACTAAAGGAAAAGGACTCAAACTTAGACCAAAGGAACTTGATACTCCCTAAACCAGAAGCCTTATGGACGTGGAAGTAGCTTCTCCCTAGTTGGTACTCGCTCCAGAATGCTATAGCACTTCATGGCAAACCCCAGAAATCTCCTCCTCAAGCCATAAAGTCAAGGGTTCTATTTATAGACCCCCAAACCCTAGGTTCGAGTTGGAAGGATAATGACACGAAACTAGGCCTTAAACTAGATAAATCTTGAGGATAATACTCCTAAGAGTCCATAGAAACAAACAGAAGCTTCTGAGAGCCTCTATCTAGAGAGAAATCAACAAACCAAGGACTCTAGTTCGACCACGGTGAAGCAGAGGAAATCAGACAGAGCAGGACTCTTTGTTGGTCCTAACGGTCTTGCGATAGACCTCAAGGCTCAAGAAAATGGTCTAGCGATAGACCGCTAGGCTTATTCATCCAAAAAGAGATAATATCAAAGAAACCTAGTAGGACTCTGTGCCTCCTAGCGGTCTAGCAAAGGACCGCCAACGCCTGCTAAACGATCGCACGATAGAGCACTAGGCGAGTAGACGTGGCAAAAGAGATAAAGACCGATAAATCTCCGAGTTAATCCACCAGATAATCCTTCACTAGCCCTTATCCAGGCCCAATAAGCTGTAATGACGAGAAATCAGAGAACCAGGGAGAATAACCCATAAAATAGGCCCAAAAAATGACCAAAGAATGACCCAGTAGCCGGTGAACAACTCGGGACATCATAAAAATAAGGAGATGACCCAACTCATTGGTCATAAAACGGGTGTCAACAGATGTCCCTCCTTAATGTCCTCTTTGCAGGGGAGCGAGCGGAGGTGAAGCAAAAGCGACAAGGAACATGGAGGTGAAGCGAAATTGAAGCGGAGTGGATGAAAAAGCGGGCGTTAAGGTAAACCAACACCCGTCCTCAACCAATGAGTGATAGGAATCTTCCGAAAAACTTTGAACCAATCACAAGGAATGAAAAAATCGAATGATGTATGCCTGGAGGAACTAACAACTAAAGGAACTAAAGTCACGACCAGCCTCCTCACTGGAATGCACAGCTGATAGGCGGTCGGAGCAAACGAAAAAAAGTAAAGAGACGAGCAACTAAACTCCAGACAAGAATCTCCAGCTAACCAAACCGAGCAAAATAGACCGAAAGAAACCTTACAACTCAGAGTAGAATGACTCTCCTTATTCAAAACCATGGATTCATAGTTATCCACCATTACTGAAGACACTTTAGACAAATGAGGGCACATGAATGCTCAAAGATGCGCATGATGCATGCTGGGCTAAAATAAAAGAAATCATCAAAATGAATGCGAAGAAAGAATAAAAATAGGAAGATACTCGAGAATAGTATTGCTAGACCGGACAAATCAAGGTCAAGATACTATCTGCAACCACGACGTGCAAGATAGAACCATCATCCCCCAACTCTTCCAACCTAACAGCTTATCCAACAATTAAACATGTGCCCCTAGATCATCATCATTTTTGTTAAAGGGGAACATCAGATCCCAGAAAACACGAATGACCAACCAGTTCTTGAGGTAATATATCATAGATATCATATAGTAATGCATTAATGGACCAGGGATCAAGATACTTACCTGACTTACCTTCCTAGAGAGAAATTGACGGCATGCTGGCGTTTATAGTTTTGACAAAGAGAAGGTTAGCCATCAACAATTATATCCACAAAATAAGCATGAGGCATCAATAAAATATGAACCATACCAAAACTGCATCAAGAATCAAGTAGTTATAACATCTCAAATCAACAACATGCAGCTGTGGCAAACGGTCTAGGCCAGGATCGCAAAGATGGCCTGACGGTCTAGAGATAGACCGCTTGGGCAAGGGCGGTTCACATTCTCTTAGGAGGGGGACCCAGATGGAAAACGGTCTTGACGAAGACCGCTAAGGAAGACCTAACGGTCTAGCGATAGACCGCATGGCTCTGAGCAAATTCAAAAAAAAAAAACAGAACGTGCGTTTCATTCTCCGCACTCTTAATCTCATTTCAACCCACTCAAACCCTATTCCGGCCACTCCGGCGACCAACCACCGGCGACCACCGCGGATCCCACACCCATCCATTTCCAAAATGGTGAAAAGGAGGGCTGTGAAACGCCTCCAACGGTGGATCAAGGAGGAAGAAATGCCACCCACGGCGGCGGCGGACCTACCGGCGGAGGAAGAAGGTCCGGCAGCCCAAACGGCGACGGAGGACATTCCCACGGCGGAGGAAGGTGCTGAAGATGCCCCTGGGGACGAGGAAGAAGAACCCACAGTCGAGGAGGCCATGGGGGTGGCGGCGGGACGCTGACCATCGGAGGTAAGCCAAAACCCAAAAAACCCATTTTTTATTGCTTTAAGTCCATGCATGTGTGAGAAATGGAGTGGGAATGGGTCTGGGGACCCATAAAACTGATTTGTAGGCCCTTAAGGCCATTTTCCAATCTTGGGGAACTGAGGCAAACAATGCCCGGTCGTTGAGTGCCTAGCAGTCGTTGCAGTGACCGCTAGGAGTCCAGACGGTCAAAGGGGTGACCGCTTGGGGGAAAGAAACGGTCCAGAGGGAGGCCGTTTGGGACCAAAGTCTTTTTTTTTTTTGTTTAAAATGCAATGTTTTGCATGAATGATGACCTATATGTATGACTGATGTTGAATTGTTCTACATGTATGTAGAGAAAAAGAAAGACCAGGATCTCTTGGCTGCAGTCTACTTTGCACTACCAGATTACTAGAGATATATATTGACAACGATGGGATTCGGGGAGCTGCTCAGCATGGAGGTGATGCAGATTGACAGGGCATTGCTCTACGCGCTTCATGAGAGATGGGACCCTATCAGTCGGGCTTTCTTGTTCCCATTGGGACACATGATCCCGATGATCGAGGATGTTGCGAGGATCACAAGACTAAGAGTGTATGGTGAATCGGTGACGGGCACCACATATGCCGACTACCGAGAGCTAGCACAGGAGCTACTTGGACTGGAGCTACTGAGATCGGGACGCTACTCGTCCATGCTGGGACGGGTGACACTCCAGGAGAGCTTAGGATTGCGGGGAGCAACAAAAGCTGTCGACGAGCTACCGGAGGAGCACCTTAGGAGATTGACTGGCCGAGCCTGAGAGAGAGTGTCAGCGAGACCGGGACCAGATGGAGACATCACCCTGCGCCACTTCCTGATGTTGCTTTTCGGGAAGCTATTGTTCGCGACGCGGGTGGACGGAGTGAGCGTCAGGCTCCTCCCATTACTGCAGGATCTGGACGAGGTTGGAGGCTACACCTGGGGAGCTACAGTACTGGCATTTCTATTCGACTCCCTCAGCACCACCGACCGGCAGGCGATGCTAGGCGGGTTCGCACCTCTTCTTCAGGTAAATGCTTAACTCTGAATGCTTATGCTTATGATCATGATTTTTCTTATGATATGCTGTGATATGCTGACATTTGACTAATGCAGGTTTGGAGCTACTTGTACCTCCCGGGCCTAGGGCGGGGAGAGGAGGTACATCCGGACAGAGTACCCATCGTGAGGCGATGGACGGCAGTACGGGACATGGGATCGCTATGGCGGCTCACGCAGGCGATCGAGAAGGATATGGACACGTTCCCATATGCATCGGTAAGCCTCAAACTCTAAAACTTCTAAATGCACTTAAATGCTTTTATGGATGCTGACATTTGATTCAATTGACCTTTCAGGTGCGCTGGACACCGTACTGTGACGAGAGTCATCACGGACAGCCATGGGTAGAGGCGGCCCTGGTGTACGCAGGACGTGAGGTGTGGTAGCACTGCCTCAACATCATCGAGCCACTGCACCATCGCCTGATCATGAGGACATGAGGGATGCACCAGCCGGAGGTGGAGTTCCCATCCAGAGATGACGAGCGGGTTGGACGGCCCTCGAAAGGCTTGAGCGGAGAGATCGACTGGTCACCCGGGCGATCGACCAGGTATGAGACTGGACCAGGAGAGGCCATGTGGTGAGAGCCCGAGCCAGGAGCGATGAGGCCTACCTGAGGGCCTACGCTCGGAGGTACGGGGACCAGGTCTTCTGTGGCTCCCGATGACCGGTACGACTCTCGAAACTTAAACTTCTAAACTTCATTTAATGCTTTGATGCCTATTAATGATGCACTGACCAATTTGCCTCTTTACATGCAGCAAGATCCCCAGGGCCGGATAGCGGAGCTCCAGGGACTCCTCCACTCTGCCGTCTAGCAGAGGGACGACCTCCAGCGCTCTCTAGATCTCCTGGTAAATTCTGAACCCTAGACTTAGATGCAAATGCTTATGAACTTGACTAACTAACTTGGATTTCTAAATGCAGCAAGCTGAGGGAGCGGGACGACAGGGACCTGATGCTCCATCCTCTTCGTCACAGCCTGTAATACCCCGATTTATTAACAAATAAAAATATCTAGAAAATTTATAAGAATTAATTAGAAAATCCTTAATAAATAGAATAAGTTAAATTTTGACCATTTTATAAAAATATTGAAAATTTAGAATCTTGTATAGGATAAAACGTTTAACAATAGTGTCTTCTATGACCGGCCCAAATAAAATCTGTAATTAGGCCGAATTAACTGGTTAAGGCCCAAATCCACACTTAATCCAATTGGACCTTAAAACGCAAAATTGAGCCCAATACCCGATCATCTAGGCTGAGACCGGATCCAAATGAAAGGTTAGGATGAGAGGATTGTTTCTCCTCTTAGTTCTCCCCAAAATCCTAACCCTAGAGAGCAAATTTTTGGATAGAAGGCGGCGTCCAACCCTATCCGCGTGGTTTGCGCACGCCCAACTTGATTGGACTCTATCTCCGCGAATAGAAGACTCTAGACCCAGTATGACATATAAAAATGACCCTTGTCAACCCTAGTTTCGTTTGGGAGCTGTGGCGGCCGATGAGGATCGTAGACGAAGGAGAATTCTGGCGATCACCGGCGGGTGTTCTTAGCGCGTCATCGTCCCTTCTTCTTCCTTCTTCCTCCGCTTAAGGTAGGTTATAACAAGCCAAACCTTAAGTATCATATATGGTTAGAACCAGTATCGACTGCTCTTTCTATTGAATGCAAAAACCCTAAAAGTTGCTTACTATCCTGTGAGAATTCTAGGGTTTAGTAGAAGCATGTCACATCTAGGGTTATACTTGTTTCATCTCATTTTAAGTAGGGATTTCAAGCACTAAAGATTAAATTGAGCATGCTATATCGTAAAACTTTTGTGCTCTTTCTTTTGAGTCCAAAAGCCCTAATTATTATGCTCCATGCTGTGCGTATTTAGTAATTTATTGTAACCCTAGCCAACTCGCCGGAGGCGGGCAGGGCGAAAGGGGGGCTTGACTGTTTTCTGCCTTGCGCGGCCTTGCGATTGACCGCCCAACCTGGTTAGGAGGCATATTATTGACTGTTTATATGCTTATGTTCTGGGAAGCATAGCATTACCTCGACTGCCCTTCTATCAGACGGCCAGTGATGGACCGTTCGTCTCCCCCAGCGGCTCATTACCGACTGCTCATCTCCAGCAGGCCTTCGGACCTGAGGGGGATAAACGGCCTGTCGTGCGACCGCCGAGGAGGATGAAAGGTCCCTACTAGACCGTCCATCTTTACAGAATTGATTAAACTATCTTTTTTGCATGATTTATGATAGTGGATTAGTGGTTAAATGTAAGTTAGCAACATGCATAAAAACCTTGGAAAATTATAACGGTAAATGATTATAAATTCTTGCTGATTTATTCATCTTGACCTTCGATCATCTTCTTCAATGAATGTTAATATTAATCATGATTCCTTATTAATTGAAAATTATATTAGGATTGTTTGACAGTCGTTCTACTCCGGTAGAATTGGCTGACCGCATTTACTGGTTTCCACTGATTTACTAGCCCATTTCCTTGTAATGGTTGGGACTCTCCGCCGGATATTCCTTGCATCGGACTAGGACCTCCATTATGGGACCTCCGTAAGCCCCTGCGAGCCTGGGATTCCCACTAGGACGCCCGGCAAGTTGTACCACCAAGACCTGAACATGTTAACGCGATCGGACCGCTTGAATTTATCGTGTTGTCAGCCACGGATCACTTTGGACCGACTGAGTCTTGCGCGGCCGGAAACGGACCGTTCAACTCAGTGGGCGGTCCAGTATGAACCGTTCATCCCTGGCCCAGTGCCAATCTCGTTGGTCGATTAACCTTGTTCTATCTTCGACCAAAACTTATTTTGATCGGCCCAATAAGCCCTAGGTTAACTAGTGGAGAGTGGGCTGGACCTTGGTTCAGTTCTGCCCCACCTATGGCAGCCCGGAGCCCAAATTGGGTGGATTCAAGTTATTTAAGTCAAGTCCAGTTGAGCGGACTGAATTGGACCGTCCGTGATCTTGAGCGGACCCTATTGGACCATTTGCCCCTGAAGCAGCCCAATACTGCCTGTTTATCTTGTTCGTGAGCATCATGTCTTTCTGGCCCTGTACGGCTTATCCTTGACCGTCCATTATTATTAAAAGGCCCATTTAGGACCGTTCTTCTTTGAGCGGCCCACAATAGTCCGTCTATTCCTTGAACTCGTGGTGGCTTATTCTCAGCCCAGTTTCTCTGTGTGCGGCCCACATGTGACCGTACAATGGCTTGAGCGGCCCAGTGAGAACCGCGTATCATCCAGAACCAATTTTTTTTCCCCGTGGTTTATGATATTGAATCCAAGAACCTATTGGTTCTTGATAACTTAAACTTTCTGGGTAAAGTATTGCTTCAACTTATCCTTAGGTCTTTCTGAAGAAAGTTCTATCTTGATTAATTGGCCATTTGACTTGATTAATGTCTAGACATAACTTTGGATCTTGGATTCTTTAAATCAATACCAACGCATCATAAGGGCCCGGTCTGGTCCTGGGAGGAGCCCCCGAAAAGTACTTGTGTCCCGGGGAGTTTGAATGACATGGTGAGGCATTGCACCGAATGCATGACTAGCGTGATGTCTATGACAATAATCTCTTACTTGAAATTTTCTTGACTTGGTTAAATATTGCTTGTTGGCCAAATTTCCAGTTTCGTTATATTCCTGATCTTGTACATCGTCTACTTATGTCATTCGTTATATCGCTATTTCTTTTCATACAATTAATGCAAATAATTGGTTAATTACTTAAACTTGCATGTTATTACCTACTGAGCGTTCGCTCACCTAGTTATTTTCCCCTTTTCAGGTAGCTTAGGTGAGGACTCGCAGTCCGATGGGAACGGGCAAGAGTGACGATCATGGAGCGATCCAGTTAGAAGCCGTGAAGCTAGTCTTAGTTGTGGAGTCTAATTATGTTATAGAGTGTTTTTGGAAGAGTTGAAAATTTTGAATTTCAACAATTGTAATTGTGTTAAGTGGATGTTGGCAAGGATGATTAGTGAGTTTTTGCATGGATTATTTAATTGTTAGTTAATGAATGGAATGATTTTCTGTTAATGGAGTTGTGTTGGCCTTAGTATTAGCATATCATGTCTGTAAAGCTACATATTATTATTATTATTATTACTTATTTCTACTGCCAGTCCCGATATTCCGCGTCGGGGCGTGACACAGCCTATAGGAGATCGAGCCGAGAGAGATGCCGACTTTGCACGGGCAGTCGCCCGGGCCGAGGAGGCGGAGGCCACTCTTGCGGAGAGGGTGAGCAACTGACCGACTTCTCTTTAACTAAATGCTTATGATATGCGAATGACTAACATGATGAATGCTTATGCAGACGCTGGAGCTGACCACAACACTTGGCGAGGCAGAGCGAGCCAGAGAAGAGTTAGAGAGATTGCAGGCGGAGGAGACTGAGGTGGCTCCTCTTCGCGCAGAGGTAGAGAGACTCAGAGTTGGAGCGGCAGAGGTAGCAGACTCTCGGGCAGAGATGAGGGAGCTGAGGGTGGAGATCACAGTACTAGAGAGAGCACTCCGGCTAGTGGGGGGACGATCCTCCCATAGTGTGTCACAGAGCGGAGTGCGCAACGTGCACCGGGACTATCTCACAGGTTCCTCCGACCATCGGAGGAACGAGGAGGAGGAGCAGCGGCGACGTCACCGAGAGGAGGGGAGCACCTCCATGGCCCTGCCAGCGAAGAGGCATAAGGGGACCGGGGACATCGGCAGTCCAAGAGAGGGACTAGCCTGAGAGTGAGTTGTACCTTTATCTTTTGGACTTATGCATGTATATGACTCTATTTTAGTAATGTATGATCTTTTTGGCTTTTTATCTATGTAAATGTGGATGCAAATGTGGATGCTGACGCACTAACAATGATTCCTAAGAGTGACCAAGAGCTTAGGGGAGCGAGGGAAGGAGAGCAAGCGGGAGAAAAATTGATGATCAAAAATAGGAGAGGCAGGGGAAAATGGTCCTATGGATGACCGCAAGGAAGAATAAACGGTCTAATACATGACCGTTTGATGAGTGGGAGGAAGGCGGTGAGGGAAGGAATAAAACAGTCATATGGACGACCGCTGGAGAGGGCCTGGCGGTCGCTCGATAGACCGCTAGGCAGAAGACGCAGTGAAGTCCGAGCGGGACTCTCCGTGAGAGTCCGAACTCGGGGAGAAAGACACCTAATCTGCACTAAGACCTATCCTAACTCATCTTGAGGTTCCCTAACCTCAACCCTAGCACATTAGAACTTAAATTAGAGCCTTATAAGTAAGAATGTACCCAGAATTCGTAGCTCACTGAAATCTCTGGTTTAAACCTTGAAAACTCCCTCAAAATCACCCCAAATCATCATGAAAAGGAGCTTTGAAGCTAGCACCATGGGAGAGGTGGCCTATACTGGGCCAAAGCCAGCTAGGAGAGAGCACGGGGAGCTGCAGTGGCTGACTTCCATCCCCAAGCATTTTAGCACAAGTTCTTCAAGAGAGGTGAGTTAAAATCAATCTCAAAAATTCATGATTTTCCTTAAGTTTCTTCTCATGAAATTCCTCTCTTCTTCTTCTCTTCTTCTTTTTCCTTTTGCTTAGCTCCTTCCTGGCCCAAGATGCTACTCTAGCTTGAAGTGTGTGGCTCCCATGATAAAATAACTTCCTTTAGAAGTTACCTCAATCCTTAGGGCATGGCACCTTCATCCTTTATTAGTCTTAGCCAAGAATTTTCAAAAAATTTCCTATGATTGGCCTAGCATTTCAGCCCTTGTGGAGTTATGGCATCCTCAAACACACACTTTCATGTTCTGGTGGAATAATTTTTAAATGCGTTAGGGCGTGCCAGTCACATAAGTGACAAATTATCGTGCGCTCGATCTGACTTGGTCAGTCGATTGTGAGGTTCGTGTCGGGACTCAAAACCCGCCGTACTGTAAAGGCTACGGCATTAATTACGTCCCTCCGAGAGAGGGACAACCCTTGATTAATCGCCAAAATAGAAAGACCATGGGGCCCATAAAATATATGAAAGATGTGATTACATGCAAGTACACAATATGGTAGTATTTATTAATTAAACCGGCTCCCGGTACAAGGCGGAGAGCTTAGGTCCGAAAATCACCATCACGCATAGTGAAAGATTCCGGTCGGGCATAACCCAACTTTTCGCTAATCACCATTTGATATACTGGAGAGGCGGATCATGCAAGCATACATAGTAGTGGTATTTAATTTTATTGCCCATTGTTTATTTGATCATTTATTAATAATTTTCAAGAGAGGTTCCGGCAACGCCTCTCTTGTTTTTAAGAGTTATTGGGGCCCTTCATTTTGAGACTGCGCATGACATTATGGTGCACACATATGGACCCATAAGGTGGGCCTGGCGTGACCATGTTCGGGCAGACTCGTATATTGTCGAGACAATGTATGCCGATGTATGGCAAATTTGCTATTCAAGAACCGATGGAGTGCGGTTGAAACCCGGTCGGAACGAATTGAAGACAACGGATTATTGGCCCGGAGGGAAACTATGCCATGACCATAATGTGATGAATCCCGAGGTCTAGGCATGACTTGTCGGGCACCATTAATATTCCCCATACTCCGGTCTAGAGGAGGTGAGAGCCTCGAAGCGGGTACAATCGTGTTCATTGTTTGTTATTTATTCATGTTATTATTTGTGAATGCATGAATGCACCTCTTCTTTTAATTCTTTGTTCTTATTTCGTTTATGTTATTCCAATTTGCATCATTTATTTATTTATTTTCACATTGCATGCATATATTTTATTTTCTTTATTGCCCTTTGTTTGATTATTATTTATTTATCATTTTTTTATTCTCTTTGCTTATTTATTAATATTTATTTTTTTTTGTTTTTCGTTTGGCCATAATTTGTTTATTGTGTTTTCTCTTAGTACTCACTTTTACTCTTTTTATACCTTTTTTATTATTTATTTGTTTCATTTTAACCATCTTTATTTCTCCGTTTTCAGTGAGAGTGTGTTATTTGTGTTATTGTTTATTTGCCCATTTTTTACTGTGTGTTTATTTAATTTTAACCATTTTTTTATTTTCCCCAATTTTGAATGAGTGTATTTTTATTTGTCTCATCATTGATTTGTTTTGTTTTTTTTATATTATACATACACATATGTATATGGAGTGGGGGTTGAATGCATGTGTATTGATTGTGGATGGGTGGCAGCGTGCTTAGATTAGTGTTAATGGTATTAATGGGGGTTTAGTATTAAATGAATAGATTAGTTAGTCAAGTGTTACATGGGTGCGTGTGTTATATGTATTGCCTTTTTTTTGTAGTTAATTGACAGGATGGGAGGTGGTGAATCGGTGGCGAGGGGAGCAATTCGGTGGCGTTGCCACCGAATCAAGTGGGATGGTAGGTTGGGCTTATAAGAATAGGTTGGACGTGTGCATTTGATTAGTGGGTATGGCTATTATGTTTAAAGGGGTATGCATGTATTTGTTCCCGTGCTTTGTTTTGTGTTAAGTGTTGTGAAACATGTATGTGTGGGTGCATTTGTGTTGAGGATGTGCATCGATGCATGGCCGGGTCAGTGCAAGTGGGAATGGAGGTCGATGCAAGCGAGATGGGGGGGAAGCGCACCGATGCAATGGGCGATGAGGGTCGGTGCAAGAGAGAGGAGGAGGGCGAAGGCGTTCAATGCATGATGGGAAGTCGGTGCAGGACTAGATGGGTGGTAAAGAAAAGACATGAGTCGGTGGCGTTGCCACCGACTTACAACAGGCGAAAGGGAGTCAGTGGCGGCGCCACCGATTCACACATGCCCTTACTGATTTGGGTTTCACATGAGTTTTAAAGTGTAGCAATGCAGGGTCTTAAGGGGTTTTTTCAAGTCTTTGTGCAATGAAATGTGCTTAGGTAGTTGAACAGATTTCAAGGGATTTTTAAGAATTTGAGCATTTATTAGAGTTATAATTAAACCCTCTTTATTCGTTTGTTTGGTCTGCTGTGCGAGGTTCATACTCCGACACAGGTAGGTGATTCCTTGGTTTGCCAATTGAAGACAAGGGGCTCTGAGACATGCAGATCAGAAATGTCAATGCACACAGACACACCTTGACATCCCTGAAATGAAATCTGTGCGGAAATCCTGAAGAAAATTAGGCAGCATCTCCCCTGTATAGAGAGATGTTCAATTAGACATATAGCATGACACACGGTAGACTGTGTCAAACCATAAACACCGAGGAGCCCAGGTTGACTACCTCAGTTCCCAGAATCGCCACTCTATGAGTCCCAAGGGCTAGCCTGCGAGAGACTCGTGGTGATCAGGGTTGCAACGGGCCTCTGATTGTAGCCATACTGATGGCGAGTTCATTTGCTCACTCAGTGCAAAGGGCTTCCAGGGGAACATGTGACAGGGCGACAGAACCCCTGGAACCCGGAGTGAGGTTAATCCATTAGGATTTAAACAAACATGGTCGATGGATGTTCCCCTCCCCAGGTGTGGATGATAAAGAAAATGGGCAAAACAATCGATCAGAAATAATCGACGAGATGGCCCTCATCCTTCTGCCTCGTCATGGGGTAAGTCCCAATCTTCAAGTAGTAATGATTGCCCTGAGCGATTCTTGCTTATCTCGATAGAACAGTAAGAGAGAGGGATAAACTCTATCAAAGACAAACTATCAAACACCAACGAGACACACGTGGTTTAGAACATAGATGATACAGACGATGAAGCATTTAGATTCCGGGGAGGAGATATCACTGTCGCCATGGTGGGCGTGGCCAGTGGCCATTGTCAGGGACTCATATGCCCGATCGATCCTGGGATCTTTGGAGGAGATATATAGCCATCAGAGGAGGCCTCCTCACGATCAGAGGAAAAAAGGAAAACCAAAGGAATAGCAAAGACCAAATAGATAATGCACGCACCACAGGTCAGTGAACGAAAATCAAAGATGAGAGGAGGAACAAATTCTTTTTATTCCAAAATAAAAGGGTGAGGAATACAACAAATTACCCCTGATTACAGAGAGGCAGAAATAGATTTATACATCAAAGAAGGGGGAGAATGAGCAATACAGGATACAAAATATCCTAAGACCCTACCCACCTTCCTCCTCCTATCGCTCTTCTCTCTTCGAAGGGCTCTCTTCTCTCTTTCTCTCTTCTGGATGCGTCCGCCTCCGTCTCCTTCTCCTTGTGGCTCTCTTCGTGTGTCTTCCTTCTCCCTTTTTTCTTTCTTCTTCTCCTCGATTGAGGGCCAAGGGCCCTATTTATAGATGAAGGGGAACAGGGGATCGGAGCAACGATGGGATGTGGAAGGCCGCCACCAATTCGCCACT
Source organism: Amorphophallus konjac (assembly GCA_022559845.1). NCBI lineage: Eukaryota > Viridiplantae > Streptophyta > Magnoliopsida > Alismatales > Araceae > Amorphophallus > Amorphophallus konjac. The sequence continues at coordinate 266,525,565 of CM040122.1, read as the reverse complement.
GCGCCATCATCAAGGACGTCACCGATTCACTTCAAATGAGAAGGCCACCGATTCACTTCCAAAAGAAGGCCACCGAATCACCTTTAGGAAAAGCATGCCACCGAATCAACCTTTGCAAAAGTGCTCCACCGAATTAACCTAATGTGAATTCAATTTCTTTTAAAAGTAAAAAAAAGGTGCCACCGACTCAGCTTGTGGTATTTTTTGTAATTTTTGTCACTTCGCCTTAAAACTGGCCCAAATGGAAGCTTGACATTCGATAACACCTTGGGTTTGATGCAGTGGCCACAGAGTATAGATTTCATCATCTTCGGGCCCCAATTTGCAATTTTCGGTGATTCCGGTGTGCCGAACCCGTACCGATTTTCTCAGGTTTTGTCATAATTCGGCCTTCGGCACTATAATTCATGTGACCAACTCAACTTCGAATATATGTGGGGCCTCCTCATCGAGTGGACTACCCGTGGAAGTATTTTCATCTTAACTGGGCGTCCTTTCAGCCACTTACAGACCTTTTCTGGTGCCATGTGTACTCGAATCGGGTAACCCGAGTTTTCTCCTGATTTGGTGTTCGACACGTTCATTCGTGCTGCCAACTCCAGGCTGTGGAGATGTGGGGTGTCTTCATTAGGAGGGCCATCCCTTGAAGCATTTCTGCCCTGATCGGATGACTTTCTGGCCACTTACGGACCATCCTGGCATTCCGCGTATGCTGAGCGGATTTCCTGGGTTTTTCGCTGATATCACCTTCGGCACTTCAAATCATGCCCTCAGGCTTGCTTTATGTCTATAGGAAGTGTCTTCATCGACTGGGCAACCACTCCAAATGTTCTCACCCCCATGGGATAATTCTTCGGCCACTTACGGACCACTTTGGCATTCTGCGTGTCTTGAACTGATCATTCGGGTTTTCCGCTGATTGAACCTTCAGCTTCCCGTTTTGTGGATGTAGGGGCACTCAGCCAGCGTTTATGACCTGCCAAACAAAGGTCAATAAAAATTAGAAATTTTTTTAGTGTCAACAAATGCCCCCCACCCGCGGGTGTCGCGAGTGAGAGATGAAAGAGCGGGACCTGCGGGTGTAGCCCATAGCCCATTTGACAACATCTTTTATCTTTCGTTTACTATTATGATATTATCCTTATTTTTATTCATGACTATCATCATTTTCATTCATTTTATTATTATTATTATTTATTTATGATCATTTTTTATTTCATTTATTTCTCTATCATCATCATTTTATTCCCACGCAAACACGCAAGCACTCATCACCAGTAGGCATAGCATATATATAGATCCCCTCTATCAGGGATAGGATAAGGACAATGCCCAAAATTCACAGAAGGAGTGCAGCTCACTAAGCATAACTAAGGGAGACGTGCATACGTGAAGGGGAAATCGCGTAGGATATATGCATAGCCTAAATCACGATCCACACCCAAGACTATTCCTCCACAAATTGAATGTGCAATTATACGGGCAGTGAGCCCTAAACGTAGGGACGGGCAAACGTTCTAAGTAACACTAGAGGATTACTTTATCGCCTACACATGCATTTGGGGTTCTTGACTTTTGGTAGCTTCGCACATCCCCCTTGTTTATTCAGAATTTCACCATTCGGCGCGAGTCTCCTTATATGTCTCAATGGAGATTCTCGACTACTAAGATTCATCTCTTTATTCGCAATGCTATTATGGGCTTCACCGTTCAGCGCGAGTCTTCTCATGTGTCTCAATGGGGATTTCCGACTACTAGGATTCATCCTTTTATTCATAGTGCTATTATGGACTTCACCGTTTGACGCGAGTCTCCTCATGTGTCCCAATGGAGATTCCCGGCTACTTGGATTCATCCTTTTATTCTTAGTGCTATTATAGACTTCACCATTCGGCGCGAGTTTCCTCATGTGTCTCAATGGGGATTCCCGGTAAATATGATTCATCCTTTTATACATATTTTATTTTTTTTAAGGGGGTAGGCAGCTTTTTCCTCATGATTACCCTCCACACGAGTGCAGAGATTCTAAGCTTCCATGAAGTGTTAGGAAGAATTTATGACGTCCCTACGGCTAGGGGCCACTGCTCATATCATGTGCGAAGTGTGGGAATTTCGTTTAGGGTGTATCATGCGAATTTGTCTTACAACATAGCCACGACTCTTTCCCTGACTGTATGCACTTACCGAGAATTGGCTTTTCATTCCTTAGTGTGTGCCGTGACGCACACCGACACAGAATCTGGGCAGCATTATTTAGCAAGAGAGCATGCGGTCTTAGAAATTTTGAAGGAAGCGTATTAATGCTATGTTACAAGCAAATATGCGCGCGAAACATGCAAGCAAGCAAACCATGTTATGCTCCCTCTTTTTTTGTCTTTTTCTTTTCTTTCCTTTTCTTTTCTCTTTTTTTCTCTTTCTCTTTTTCTTTTCTTTTCTTCTCTTTTTTTTTCTTTTTCTTTCTTTCTTTCTTTTCTTTTCTTTCTCTTTCTCTCTTTTTTCTCTTTTTCCTCTTTTTTCTCCTTTTTTTCTTTTTTTATATGGGGCTTAATAGGCACACCCGCAGGCCGACAGTTTGAGAGATAAGTGGCTGATGCAGCGACAATGGAGAGAAGATGTTATATGTTGTTGTGAAATCCGAGAGGGGTCAGGAGTTGGTGTGAAACCAAGGGAGGTGTCTTTTCGTTCATTGGTTCAGACTGTGATTCCGAGACAATAGTAAGGTGGTGGTCGGCCTCGCTCGAAGGTCGTGACACCGAAAGACTTGGCTTGGATGTAAAGTCGTAATGCCAAGGTAGAAAGGTCTTTTTTGTTCATTGGGTTGGTTGATAGTTTCCGGGCCAATGATAAGATGACTGTTGTCTTAGACAAAAGGTCATGACGCCGAATGACTTGGCCTAGGCATTAGGCCATGACGCCAAGAGAGAGCATTCGCCAGTTTAAGCAAGGAGCCATGACGCTGGACCACTTGGCCTAGACAGAAGGTCATGGTGCCAAGGGAGAATCTTAAACAGCCTAGGCGGAGAGCCCTGATGTTGAACAAGTTGGCTTAGGCGGAAGGCCATGATGCCAAGGCAGAATATTCACTGGCTTAGGCGAAAAGTCATGACGCTGGACAAGGATATTTAATGGCTTAGACGCAAAGTCATGACGCCAAACAACTTGGCTTAGGCAGAAGGCCATGACGCCAAGATATAATATTTACCAGCTTAGACGTAAAGTCATGATGCCAGACAGGGATATTTAACGGTTTAGACATAAAGTCATGATGTCGCACAGCTTGGCTTAGGCGGAAGGCCATGATGCCAAGATAGAATATTCACCGACTTTGGCAGAAGGATCCATGACGCCGGATAAAGATATTTAATGGCTTAGACATAAAGTCATGATGCCGTACAACTTGACTTAGGCGGAAGGCCATGACGCCAAGGTAGAATATTCACCGGCTTAAGCGGAAAGCCATGACGCCGGACAAGGATATTTAATGGCTTAGACGTAAAGTCATGACTCCGTACAACTTGGCTTAGGCGGAAAGCCATGATGCTAAGATAAAATATTCACCGGCTTAGGCAGAAGGAGCAATGACGCCAGACAACTTGGCTTAGGTGGAAAGTCATGACGCCAAGATATAATATTTACCGGCTTAGGCGAGAAGCCATGACACCGGACAAGGATATTTAACGGCTTAGACGTAAAGTCATGACGCTGTATAGCTTGGCTTAGGCGAAAGGCCATGATGCCAAGATAGGATATTTACCGGCTTAGGTGAGAAGCCATGACGCCGGATAAAGATATTTAATGGCTTAGACATAAAGTCATGATGCCGTACAGCCGGCTTAGGCGGAAGGCCATGATGTAAAGATATAATATTTACCGGCTTAGGCAAGAAGCCATGACGTCGGACAAGGATATTTAACGACTTAGACATAAAGTCATAACGCCGTACAACTTTGCTTAGACGGAAGGCCATGACGCCAAGATAAAATATTTACCAGCTTAGGCGGAAGGCCATGACGCTAGACAGCTTGGCTTAGGAGGAAAGCCATAACGCCAAGATATAATATTTACCGGCTTAGGCGGAAGGAGCCGCGACGCCGGACAAGGATGTTTTTGTTAATTTTGTTGTACTCCTGGTTTTGATGATGACAACAGTAAGATTTTGGATATAGACAATTAACCTCCTAATAACTGTTTAATAGTTCAAAGGGGTTGCAGTGTGCTCATTGCGTCAACGCCATCAAATGGAAGCGTCGACGCAGCAGTGCAAACTCAAGAAAGAAATCCCTGGGTGAATTTGTGCGTCAACGCAACGTTCAAGTGGAGTGGACGCATCAGAGCATTGATAGCTTGGGCACAAAGTCTATACATCAGCTGGATCCATTTAGTCTGTACATTGGCATATCTTCGTCAAGTCTGTACATCGGGCACCTTCTTAACAAAGCCTATACATTAATGTTTGCATTGCACAGTCCATACACTTGAAGCCTTTCATTTGATGAAGTCTATACACTAGACTTCGGTCCTCCAAGTCTATACACTAGACTTCAGTTTCCCAAGTCTATACACTAGACTTCGGTCCTCCAAGTCTATACACTAGACTTCAGTTCCCCAAGTCTATACACTAGACTTCGGTCCTCCAAGTCTATACACTAGGCTTCAGTTCCCCAAGTCTATACACTAGACTTCATTTTCTCTAAGTCTATACATTGCTGTTTGCTTTGCAAAGTCCATACACTGGAAGCCCTTCATTTGATGAAGTCTGTACACTGGTCTTTCTGGCACGTTAACACTAAGTCTATACACTTCATGTTGTGCAGAAGGGAACAGGGTCGACGCCTGAAGCCTAGAGCGTCCACGCATCAGTAGACGAAGCCTTCACGATTTCTTCTATTGCGTCAACGCCACAAGCAAGCAGCGTCGACGCAGCAGTTAAAGTAGCAGAGACTCTTACAAGCGATGAAACCCTTCACGAAATCTACCACTGCGTCAACGCCATCAACAAGCAGCGTCGACGCAGCAGCTTAAGAGATGCCAATATAGAAACGTACACGTTCGTGCGTCAACGCCACCAACTGGCAGCGTCGACGCAGCAGTCCAAGAAAGGAACGACTCACCTCTGGCTGCCTTCAATACGTCAACGCTATATGCTGTTAACGTCGACGCAGCACGCCTATCTGTTGATGACTTGATCACTGGACTGTCGGTACCATTGCGTCAACGCAGCAGGCTGATGGAGTCGACGCAGCGTTAAATAGATTGAAGAACTCTGATGGTTGCGTCAACTCTCTGGAGCAAGTGAGTTGACGCCATCTAACTCCAGCTGCTGAGCGTACTGGTGCTGGGCACGTGATCTGAGGATAAGGAGAATGCCCAGATGAAGACACGTGTTCTGACAGCTGCTGGATGCTGCCACGTGGTCCGAACTCTTAGGGCGGGAACTGTGGAAGCCACACGCGCCCTGCTGCTGCTCCAGGTATATAATGGAGCCTTCGTCTTCTGATGAAGAGTGATCGAAGAAGAAGCCTGAAGAGCATATACGTCCTTCGATCCAGAAAAAGAGGAAGAGAGCAGAAGAGAAAGAAAGAGAGATAGAGAGTGAGAGAGAGAGCTCGTGGATCTGTCTTCACTGGACCGTGGATCAGATCCAGGCCAGTCAGCTCCGTTGAGAGCCTCATCTGTGTTTTCATCTATTACAGCTTTCGGATTGCTGTGTTATTTTTCGTTTATTGTTTTTCCTTTATTCTTCTGATTATCCTTGGTTTTCCGATTGCCCTGTTGGGGATCGGGTACCTCCTGTTGATTCAGGAGAAGGGAGATCTAATCTCCGGGTTGCAAGTGACAGTTTGTCACTTGTGGGTTGTCCCTCCTGGTTTGGAGGAAGAGAGGTCTTCGACCTCTAGTTTCCAAGTGGCTGGGAGTCACTTGGGTGTCCCTCCGGTTGGGAGGAAGAGGGGAGTCTGTTCCCCTGGTCAAGCTGTGTGGCAGCAACTGTTTGCAGACTGAGTCTGCTTGGTTCTAGCATTTGCTAGTGAAGCCTCACTCCGGTTGGGAGTGAGGGGTGGATGTAGGTCTGTGGACCGAACCACCTAAAATCTCTTGTGCCGTGGCTTGTTTGATTGATTTGCTTCCGCTAGATGCTTGGATAGGCACGCCCATGAGTTTGTATTTGAGTTGAAATGAATTAGTTCTATTTTGTGTCTCTTTTCTAGCATCCTAGTTTTAATTTGGCCATAATCTGTAGAAGGATACATTCACCCCCCCTCTGTATCCGGGCCAAGCACCCTAACAGTTGGTATCAGAGCAGGTTTCTGCATACAAGGTCCAGCGACCTGCAGATTCGATCTTGCGGTCTTAGGTGCTAATTTGCTTTTAGTGCATCAATATTCCTGTTGCATTGAATTTATCTGCTAATTGTTTCAATGGCTTGTCCACCCGTCTTCAGTGGTTTTGATTACAACCAGTGGCACAGTGCTTTACGTGCTTATGTTAAATCTGTTGATCCAGACCTGTGGAAAGTGATTTCACATGGTCCTCATAAATTACCAAAGAAAAGGTCCAAATGGACTGACAGTCACGAATCAATGTATGAGGAGAATCAGACAGCTATAAATTTGATGAAAGCAGCCACTGACAAAGCCTTTCACTCATGTTTCTTTGATTGCAGATCTGCAAGGGATATGTTGGAGATGATGAAGAGAGCCGGGAAAGGAAATCAAACAAGCTGCATGATGGCCAACAGAAGCGATCAAGGCAGCAATCAAACTGAAGAAGATGATGATGATGAGGTAAATCTCTTCGAGAATTTCTCTCTAGAAGATTGGGAGAATGCTTATGCTGAATTATTTGAATCTCATGAACTGTTAAGAAAACAGTATAAAAAATTGAAAAGGGGTACTGGTTTAGATAGTTCAAGCTTTCCTTGTAGAAATTGTGTTGAATTGAAAAATATTCATGATGCTTGTATGTCTGACCTTCAAATACTGAAGAAACAAGTTTCATTATTGAAAACTGAAAATCAAGAACATGTAAATGTGATATCTGAATTCGAAGAAGAATTGAACTCAGATAATGATAATCAGACTGTTGTTAACTATCATGACCAGTATGAAAAATTGCTGAAAAACTTTGAAAGTGTAAACTCAGATTTAAACAAGCTGAGATCCGAAAATGACTCCCTGAGAACATCTGCTAATAAAAATGATAACAAATTTGAGAAACTTGAGCAGGAGAAAAACTTGCTTGCTGAAAAACTGGAAGCCATCAAATCTGTGAATGTAGAATTACAGAAAAACATTGAAAAGAAGGAAAAAGATTTGAAGGAATTCAAGGCTGAAAGAAAACTTGAAACTAACTCAGAAGATCAGACTCTAATAAATGAGTTAATTCAGAATGACAAGCTTAAGAAGAAAATGAAAAATTAAAAATGTTGAATTCCACTATGTCAGAGAGACTTCTAGCTTTGGAAAGAGGAAAAAGTATTTGTGTTGAAGATTCTAATAAACTGAGCAATCTGGAACAGGAAATTGACAAATATAAAACTGCTAACAAGGTGTTAACTGAATGTGTGAATTGCAGTGAACAAGAGATTGCCAGTTATGAGCTACATATTTCTCTCTGGAAGATGAAATTAAGGATTTGACAGTCTCCTTGTCTAAATTTGTTGATGGGCAGAAAAACCTAGACAAGCTACTAGGTATAAAAATCAACTCTAGGAAGGAAGGGCTGGGCTACAATAAGATAAACAAGAAGGAACTTCAGAACAAAGTTATGACATCTTTTGTAAGTGGTTCAGACGTAGCCACCACCTCTAAAGACAAACAGCCCATTGTTCAGAAAATACTGGGAACAAAGAATAACTTTAAGAAAGACGGACTGGGCTATAGTCCAGTCATGAGGAAGGTCGATGGAGCCAACCTGAAAACTATCTTTGTTAAATCCTCTGAACATGAGAAGCCTTCTATTTCATCTCCAACTCAGTACAAGGCTAAGAAAATAGGAAAACAGGATAAAAACCAGAAAAGGACTGTAAATCAGAAAATAAATGAAAAGGGTTCATCAGTGCATGCTGATCACAGTCCTCACACACACTCACATGCATCTAAAAGGAAGATTATCTGTCATTACTGTCATAAAGTTGGACATCTGATGCATGAGTGTAAGTTGATGGAGAAGGATGATAAGAATGCTAGGAGATCTTATGATAAAAATCCATCATCTCAGAAAAGGAGTGTCACATGCTCTAATTGTGGCAAATTAGGACACTCAATTGCTCATTGCTGGTTTGCTAGTGGTAAGATAACTTTTTATTCATATCATGCTAAATTCCCTGCAAACCAACATGTTTTTAATAAACACAAATCTGTTTCAATGAACCAGCATATCATCTGTTTTAATTGCAACAAAAGGGGTCACAGGGCCTCTGAATGCTGGTCAGGCTTCTTTGAAAGAAATTCTATTTCATGTTTTGAATGTGGAAAGAATGGCCACAGGGCCATTAATTGTTGGCATGCCCAAGGAGGCTATGGCAATAATGAACTCAATTTTAAAAAGAATGCCTCTTATTGCTCTCACTGTAGAAAGCATGGCCATACAGTCAAAGACTGTTGGCACATTCAGGGTGGAAATGTGAATCTCAAACATGCTAAATTCCCTGTAAGACAATTTGCAAAACTTTCATGTTATAACTGTGGGAAGCCAGGTCACAGGGCTGCAACCTGTTGGCTGGCAGGATATCAAAACCAAACTGGTTTTGGCAAACAGAATTTTTATTCTGTTATCAAGAAATCTCATGCTTATGCACATAGAATTCATGCTAACAAGAATGTGCATAAATTAGATCTGAAAACTGCTGCTCCTTCCTATCAAGCTAAAAATATGCTGAGAAAACCTGCTAGGAGTGATAATGTCATGTCAGGACCCAAGACTTCTTGGGTACCTGTTTGTGCAAAATAAACCTTGTTTGCAGGTGTGCCTTGGAATGGAATAAAAAGGGGTATTAATCCAAGGCACTCAAGAATGAAAACCCTTTCTGAACGTTTCAGGTAAACTTCCTGCTCTTCTTGTCTTTAGTTTTATTGCATTTTTTTTCATCAGTTGCCATGTGCATTATCTTCTGAGCATACATAGGCTAATTGCAATTGCTTGATAATTGTGTTATGCATAGACTCTGAAAGCAAATTACCTTTCGAATTGTCTGAAAAATCTGAACTGCTTATGAGTATGACTTGAATCATGTGTGTTACCATAGCTCACTGAATTTCTGAATTGCATTTAGGACTGTATGTTGAATAATCATGCATGACCTCAATGGTATATAAATGGTAAGGTACCAAAGGGCAGGGAGGTCTGTCTGGAGGTTCTTACTATGTGTGAGGTGGTCTTTTAGACCAAGTGCTCCGCCTAGTACCATGGGTCATCTTGCTGGTTAAGACAGTCTGAATGTGCATGAATCTTTTGGTAACATATGTTCAGTTCTCAGTGCAAATATTACATATTTTCAGGGGGAGTTAGTTGCATATCCTTTGCATAGCTATTCAATGTCGAGTCTTTGCATGTCCCTGCATTCATATAGTTCATTGTATCCTCTTATATTGAAAATGTCAAAAAGAGAGTTTGAATGCATATTGTGAGGGGGAGTCAATGCATTGCATATAGGTTGTCAAATGCATACATTTGTCAGATTTCATAGCATATCCTTTATTATTGACTTAGTTGACAAACCTTGATCATATTCTGAAAATTTTTGAGCTTCAAAATCTCTCTTAACAATTGGTATTTCTCCTATCAATTGGTATCGTTTGGTTTCAGAATTCTTTCAGTCCCTCATGAAGATTCCAATGGGCTATCTTGATCATAAATCTGAAAAATTTGAACTAGAAAACTTCTATTATACAGGTTTATGAATGACTGAAAGAACTCATGTGGTTTAAGTTTAATGTTCATGGAGTTTGACTTTAAAATCTCTTAAAAATATCTGAAGCATGTTTAATAGACCTTAACCATTTGTTTCATGCTATGTCTTGTGAAAAATCTCTGAAATCTGCACTTTTGAATACATGACTTTAATTGGTTAAGTACATGAAACTATTATTGATTTGAAGTAAATGAATGCCTCTGAAATGTCTAAAGGGTTAATTCTATCAGAGCAATGACATTGGCCACTGAGAAACACAAGTCCAAAGGACTGTGTCATGAGGTGCCTTCGTTAACTCTGATAAAATTCATTGAAACTCAGGCAGAGCAATGGCATGCACACTGAGAAATACAACTCACTCATTAGAAAATGATTTGTAGTGTGTCATGATGTGTAAGTGCTAACTCTGTTCACATAAAGCATGACAGTTGGTCACACTAAGGGCTTAGGGATATTGGCCTCTAATCAAGGTATATCCTCTAGTTACAATGTGTGCATTGAACTAGAGTGCTCGTAACATTTGGAGCAAGCAAATTGTTTAAAAAAAAAATTGAAATATCTGAATATTGATACACAAATCAAATTGCTGTAACCCTAGATAAAATCATATGACTTCATAAATACTTGACTTCAATACTAGTGCATGTAACTCTGAAAGAAGTCAATAGATTTGATTGTGTAAGAGAAAGAGAGACTGATCAAGATAATTATGAGGGCTTGGTTCATCTTTATTAAACCATGGTTTTAGATATCAATACAGATTTTTACTGATGAACTCTACATACATCATAATTAAACCACGCTGTTAATAAAGCTCATTCATAAGCTCTTATAATGGAAGACTTTGAAAACATGTTTTGGATTTATGAGAATAATATCCCTTTGAGAATCCAATTGAATTTCCCTTCTTATTCTTCTCATAGGCTTCTTTTAGTAAGGGGGAGCTTCATTATTAGATGCATCATTGGTATCGAGGAGTATCTCACCCCTAACTGCATCACTGCGTAGACGCAATGTTACATTAGCGTCAACGCGTTATGCCTCACTGGCCTTTTATCTTGTGTTTTTTTTCGGTTCACTTGCATCACTACGTCGACGCAATGCCCCTCTCTGCGTCCACGCATTGCTTCTTATTCATATCATCTTTACCCGGTTCACCCACTTGAACCGGCTGAACCGCTCACTTAAAGGGTTCTCGAAGTCTCTTTAAAAGCCAAATGAGACCGCTGCTCTTCTTTATTGTTCTTTTTCAAAACCCTTTTTGTCATTCGACCTCTCGTGTCCCCCAAGAATCCTCTCAGCTCTCTCCCTCCTGCTCGATTCTTCTCCGTGTCATGGATTCTCCAGCATCCACTCAAACAGGGAAGCAAAGGGCAGAGGAACAACCAAGAAGCTCAGAACAAGCAAGAGGCACAATGGAGTCCCACTCTCTAGTAGCTCGCGAAAGGGGAAGAAGGAAGGAGACGGGTCCACGGGATCCAAGTCCGCCAACCAAAAGGTTAAAGACATCCGCAGTTAGAAAAGAGAAGCGGAAGGGCTTATCTTCAGGTTCTGCAACCGGTCAGAAGGATGCTGGTAGCTCGCGTACAGTCACCATGGAAGAACCTCTGAAGGTTCTTATTTCCCGGTACGTTGACGCTACTGATCATCACATGCTCGAAGTTTTTCCTCAGCTGTTTCCTATACTGGACCATCAGGGCTGGTGGTCGTTTGTCTCAACACACAAGACTTACTACCCCACTCTGGTCAGAGAGTTCTACCAGAACTTAAAATATGAACCTTCTGTTCCAAAACTCACATCCAGTGTTAGAGGTGTAAGGTTCGAAATAACAGATAAGCTGCTTGCCAGAGCTTGGAAGGTCCCTAAAGTAGGAGTTCAGCTGCATGATTTTGAGTATGATGCGCATGAGGCATATGAGCTCTTGACTGAGAAACCCAGTAATCTCTCCGATGTCAGGGAGACCTACCTAGGCAGTCTCAAAGCCAATCATTTCCCTTCGCTAAATAGACTGCTCCACCACATTTGCACCTCCATGATCACACCACAGAGCAGTGGAAGAGAAAGGGTGACAGAGATGCAACGATTTCTTCTCTACTGTATGCTGAAGAGAATACAGATTTCCCTGCCGGATGTAGCTATTCAAACAATGGGGTCCTGTCTATCTCAGTCCAGAACCCTACCTTATGCCGCCCCATTAACTGCTATTTTTCGGAAAGTTGGTGTAGACTTTGGCTCTGAGAAGAAACTTACCATCCCTCGAGGGAATGTATACACACTTTCTTACATCCAAAAGTTTATGGGTTTTGAGGTCATTGATGGTAAGGCTGTCAGAACCCTTCCTAGTCAGAAATCAGCCCCATCAGACATCGGTCAGGCATCAAAAATAGCCGCTAAGGATGATGATCAAGCACACAGAGCAGAAATACCGATTCCACCTATGGTGAGTGCAGAGATGCCAGAGGACAACTCCATTAGGGGAGAGCAATCTTTTGAGGCTTCTGAGGAACCGAGTGGCTCTGTACCTACAGTAGAACCATCTACGTCAGGAGCCATTAAAGTTTATAGAAGAACCTCTCCAAATTCTGATGCTGTTCCACCCCCAGCAACTGTTGAAGAGATGTTGGTGAACATGACTATGATGATGCAGCGTCAGGAGGCCAAGATGGACAAGTTGGTGGAGTTCACAACCCTTCATTTTAACAAGTTGACTGCTCGGATTGTGAATTTTGAAACCTCAGTTTTATGTGAGTGGTGAAATTTCTTACTCACCAAGATGGTGTCTGACCAAGCAACAAGGTCAGTCTTGAAACAGATATCATCCCTCCTTGACAAACTTGCCACTCTGGTACAAGAGATGCACAATCAACAAGGTTCAACCCTTTCCTCTTTTGCCAAAATTATTGATCTGTGCTATGATCTGAAGATAGGGCTAGAAACAATCAAAGGTCCTGTCAGTGCAATCCCTCCAGTCCTCAAAGTTGTGCTAGAGAAGATTGACAAAGTAATAGCCAACATCCACGATAAAGATTTTGTCACTGAAATTGGCAATGTTCGCAACTCTCTAAGTCATCAGCTAAGCGAACTTTCTCAAGAGATCAGAGACCTTCTAACCAGGGACCATTCTACTTCAGGACAGACATCTCGCCAGACACCTCCAGGCACTCAAGGACAATCTTCTCGTCAGCAACAACAACCATCTTCTGCCAGGCGTTACAATCGCTTCTTCCCATCTTAATCTATGTCTTCTACATGCACCCCCTTTCATGATGATGACAAAGGGGGAGAGCTTAATGAGCTGCTAAATTTTGTTAATGACTGCTGATTTTTGCTAATGAATTGCTAATGAATGCTGAGTTTTGTGCTGAATTTGCTAATGAATGCTGAGTCTTGTTAATGAATGATAGCATATATTTTCATTTTTGCGACTCGTAATTTTTTGTTCAACTGACAAGTAACCATTTGATTGGTTGATGCTAACCATTATGTGATCGCAGAAGTCATTAAAACAGTTTGGGGGTTGTCATCATCAAAAAGGGGGAGATTATTGTACTCCTGGTTTTGATGATGACAACAGTAAGATTTTGGATATAGACACTTAACCTCCTAATAACTGTTTAATAGTTCAAAGGGGTTGCAGGGTGCTCATTGCGTCAACGCCATCAAATGGAAGCGTCGACGCAGCAGTGCAAACTAAAGAAAGAAACCCTTGGGTGAATTTGTGCGTCAACGCAACGTTCAAGTGGAGTGGACGCATCAGAGCATTGATAGCTTGGGCACAAAGTCTATACATCAGCTGGATCCATTTAGTCTGTACATTGGCATATCTTCGTCAAGTCTGTACATCGGGCACCTTCTTAACAAAGCCTATACATTACTGTTTGCATTGCATAGTCCATACACTTGAAGCCTTTCATTTGATGAAGTCTATACACTAGACTTCGGTCCTCCAAGTCTATACACTAGACTTCAGTTTCCCAAGTCTATACACTAGACTTCGGTCCTCCAAGTCTATACACTAGACTTCAGTTCCCCAAGTCTATACACTAGACTTCGGTCCTCCAAGTCTATACACTAGGCTTCAGTTCCCCAAGTCTATACACTAGACTTCATTTTCTCTAAGTCTATACACTGCTGTTTGCTTTGCAAAGTCCATACACTGGAAGCCCTTCATTTGATGAAGTCTGTACACTGGTCTTTCTGGCACGTTAACACTAAGTCTATACACTTCATGTTGTACAGAAGGGAACAGGGTCGACGCCTGAAGCCTAGAGCGTCCACGCATCAGTAGATGAAGCCTTCACGATTTCTTCTATTGCGTCAACGCCACAAGCAAGCAGCGTCGACGCAACAGTTAAAGTAGCAGAGACTCTTACAAGCGATGAAACCCTTCACGAAATCTACCACTGCGTCAACGCCATCAACAAGCAGCGTCGACGCAGCAGCTTAAGAGATGCCAATATAGAAACGTACACATTCGTGCGTCAACGCCACCAACTGGCAGCGTCGACGCAGCAGTCCAAGAAAGGAACGACTCACCTCTGGCTGCCTTCAATACGTCAACGCTGTATGCTGTTAACGTCGACGCAGCACGCCTATCTGTTGATGACTTGATCACTGGACTGTCGGTACCATTGCGTCAACGCAGCAGGCTGATGGAGTCGACGCAGCGTTAAATAGATTGAAGAACTCTGATGGTTGCGTCAACTCTCTGGAGCAAGTGAGTTGACGCCATCTAACTCCAGCTGCTAAGCGTACTGGTGCTGGGCACATGATCTGAGGATAAGGAGAATGCCCAGATGAAGACACGTGTTCTGACAGCTACTGGATGCTGCCACGTGGTCCGAACTCTTAGGGCGGGAACTGTGGAAGCCACACGCACCCTGCTGCTGCTCCAGGTATATAATGGAGCCTTCGTCTTCTGATGAAGAGTGATCGAAGAAGAAGCCTGAAGAGCATATACATCCTTCGATCCAGAAAAAGAGGAAGAGAGCAGAAGAGAAAGAAAGAGAGATAGAGAGTGAGAGAGAGAGCTCGTGGATCTGTCTTCACTGGACCGTGGATCAGATCCAGGCCAGTCAGCTCCGTTGAGAGCCTCATCTGTGTTTTCATCTATTACAGCTTTCGGATTGCTGTGTTATTTTTCGTTTATTATTTTTCCTTTATTCTTCTGATTATCCTTGGTTTTCCGATTGCCCTATTGGGGATCGGGTACCTCCTGTTGATTCAGGAGAAGGGAGATCTAATCTCCGGGTTGCAAGTGACAGTTTGTCACTTGTGGGTTGTCCCTCCTGGTTTGGAGGAAGAGAGGTCTTCGACCTCTAGTTTCCAAGTGGCTGGGAGTCACTTGGGTGTCCCTCCGGTTGGGAGGAAGATGGGAGTATGTTCCCCTGGTCAAGCTGTGTGGCAGCAACTGTTTACAGACTGAGTCTGCTTGGTTCTAGCATTTGCTAGTGAAGCCTCACTCCGGTTGGGAGTGAGGGGTGGATGTAGGTCTGTGGACCGAACCACCTAAAATCTCTTGTGCCGTGGCTTGTTTGATTGATTTGCTTCCGCTAGATGCTTGGATAGGCACGCCCATGAGTTTGTATTTGAGTTGAAATGAATTAGTTCTATTCTGTATCTCTTTTCTAGCATCCTAGTTTTAATTTGGCCATAATCTGTAGAAGGATACATTCACCCCCCCTCTGTATCCGGGCCAAGCACCCTAACAAATTTACGTGTCAACCTAGACGAAAGGTCATGATGCTGGCAGTAGAAGGGTTCTTTTGTTCTCTGACCGAACGGAAGGTCCGAGCCAAAGGTGAAAGAGTCTTTTTGTTATATGGTCGGACGGAAGGTCCAAGCCAAAGGTGAAAGAGTCTTTTTGTTCTATGGTCAAACGGAATGTCTGAGCCAAAGGTGAAAGGGTGTTTTTGTTCTATAGTCGGACGGAATGTCCGAGTCAAAGGTGAAAGGGTTTTTTTTTGTTCTATGGTCGGACGGAAGGTCCGAGCCAAAGGTGAAAGGGTCTTTTTTTTTTGTTTGGTTATACGAATGGTCCAAATCAAATGTCAAGGGGTCTTTTCGTTATGGGTTCAGAAGGAAGGTCCGAACCAAAGGTAAAGAAGGGTCTTTTTATTAACTAGCTAGACAAAAGGTCTGAGCCAAAGATAGAAGAAGGGTCCTTTTGTTCTCTGACCGGACGAAAGGTCTGAACCAAAGGTGAAATATGGACATTGACCCAACGGGATGTCGGATTCAACAAACTTTGCTTAGACGGCATGTCCGAGACAAGGGCAGACATAAAACACTGTTGTCATCTCGAAGTCATGTCGAAAATGACCAGCATGAGAGAGACACAGGGTCTGGGCCAAGGTAGAAAATGGTTGTTGACTTGACAGACTGCCAAAGTCAGCCAACTTGGCGACGACGTGGGGTCTAAGCCAAGGAAGGAATATAGGATATAAATGTTGACCCGACGTCATATCGAAGCCAACGAACTTGGCAGAGGCGTGAGGCCTTAGCCAAGGGAAGAATATAGGATAAGTGTTGACTCGACGTCATGTCAAAGCCAACGAACTTGGCAGAGACGCGAGGCCTAAGCCAAGAGCAGAATACAGGATAAGTGTTGACTCGACGTCATGTCGAAGCCAACGAACTTGGTAGAGGCGTGAGGCCTTAGCCAAGGGCAGAATATAGGATAGGTGTTGACTCGACGTCCTATCGAAGCTAATGAACTTGGCAGAGGCGTGAGGCCTAGGTCAAGGGCAGAATATATGATAAGTGTTGACTCGATGTCATGTCGGAGCCAGCGGGCCCTGTCCCGATAGAAGGTTTGGGGTGAGGGCAGACCAGATGGTAAACGGATGAGAGGCCCACACCCAGGGCTAAATATTGATGTTAATCCAATGAAATATAAGAGTCAACGAACCTTGCCAAGACGAAAGGTCAGAAACAAGGGTAGAATGTGTAGATGAGGATGTCAGCCTGACGTCATGTCAAAGTTGACCAACCCAGCAGAGACGTGAGGTCTAAGCCAGGATAGAATATGGACGTTGACCCGTAAAGAGGTCGAGGTCAACAAACCTTGCCCAGACAGAAGGTCTGAGACAAAGCGAAGAGGTCTTTTGTTAGTTTATTTATTTGTATTGATTGAATTTATTGAGTTTGTTGAGTTCATCAAATTTGTTAAGTTTACTGGGTTTATTGGATTTATTGGTTTTATTGAACTTGTTGGGTTTATTGAGATTGTTGGTTTAGTTCGTTGAGTTTATTGGGTTTGTTGAATTTGTTAAGTTTATTGAATTTATTAGTTGAGTTTATTAAGGTTTATTTGGTTTATTCAGTTTGTTGATTGGTTGAGTCTGTTGAGCTTATTGGGTTTGATGAACATTTTGTCAATTCCATTGAGTTTATTGGTTTTATTAGGTTTATTGAGTTCATTGATTTATTGGGTTGATTGATTTTGCCCGGTTCATTGGGTTTATTGAATTCTGTTGTATTAATTGAGTTTATTGAGTTTATTGGGTTTAGTGGGCTCGTTGGGTTTATTAGTTCCCCTGAGTTTATTTGGCTTGTTTGATTTATTGGATTGATTAAATTTATCGTGGTTTATTTAGTTCACCGGATTGATTGATTTATTTTGGTGATTGATTTTGTTCTATTTATTGGGTTTATTGAGTTTCCTAAATCTGTTGAATTTATTAGTTTTGTTGAATTTGTTGAGTTTGTTGATTCATTAAGTTTATTTTAAATCATCATTTTCATTTCTTCATTTTCTTCATTTTTTTCTTTCTTCTTTTGTTTCTTTTTTGTGTTGTGTTTTTTTTTGTTTTTTTGTTTGGTCTCCCTAGCACAGACTCATTTGCGGTGCGGGACATTTTGTTCGGTGGGACTATTGGTGACTTTCATTGTTTATTATGCCGGTGGGACTATGGATTAATGTCCAAGAGTCCAGCCAAGACGGGGTTCTTCGAGTCGGAAAGGAAGGGGTTCAAGGGCCCAATTCTATGAGACTATGGACAGTTTTTGAGCTCGGTGAGGGCGGAGCGCCTCAAGCCGAGAAAAGGGCTTTATGAACCCAGCGAAGTGGGACAGAGGGTAATATTAGGGCTCGGCAAGGGCAGAGTATCTTATGCCAAGAAAGGGAGATTTTATTGGGCCGACGTCGGGCAAAGGGGTCTACGTCGGTAGTGGTGGGAGAGCCCCGTGAGACAAATATGGCATTTATTGGCGTAATTGGGTGATTGTTGGCTAAATGCCGAGGGGCAATGAGAATGCATCGGTCGGGGACATAGGTCCCAAATTAACGGTAGAGGTCCAGTCCCGGTGGGATAAGTGGGGAGCACCCCCGTAGGATGGGGTGAATGGGGAAGACTTGTTGACCCCATAACTTTCTTTCTTCCTTTCTCTTGCATTCATTCTTCTTCTTCTTTTTTGTTTGGAATGGAAAACTCTGATGGCGCTGACAATGTAGTATAGAGCCGTTACCCTTCATTTAATAGACCAAGGTGGGTGCATAGGAGAGCGCTCACCTCCTCAGAGAGGGGATGAGTGGTTTGCTCCACCATATCGATCCCACAATGGTAGTTTCTTATTCGGCACAGACCAAGTCATGAGGGGGGTGATATTTCCCCTAGCATATGCAGTCATCAAGGCCTCCTTTATTCATTTTAATTTTTTTTGTGCCTGCCTCCAGAACATGCCATTTCCTTTCCTTCTCTTCTTTTTTTTCTTTTTTCTTTTTTTCTTTTTTTTCTTCTTTTCTTTTTTTTTGCAAACATCAGCATTCGAGCTGCGGGATGATACTAAATGTTGGCTTCAGCCAAATCTGTGAGGAGCAGTTGGGGGAGCGATGCTGTGTGGGGATGCTCTTTTGAAGATGGGCATTTGATGAGAGTGCGGTGGATCCACCTTGTATTCACCCATCTGTAATTTGTCTTTCTTGATCAGGCCTTCAATAATGTCCTTGAACACATAGCAATCCTCAATGGGATGCCCCACTTTTTGGTGATAAGGACAAAAGCATGGATCATCTTTTATTGCGGAATCCCCTGGTTTCTTCGGTTGCGGGAGCACCACTTTGCTGCATTCACAGGCCCACTCAAAAAGAGCCCGAGTCCTATCCTTCAAAAAGGAGTACGGTTTCATCATTCTGCCCCTTAATGAGGACCCTTGTTTTGCCGACTCGGCGGAAGAAAGGTTGGCTGCCTCTTTCGTTTTCTTCTTCTGTTGCTCAAAGGCTTCAAAATTTGAAGCGAAAATTTCTTCTTGCGCCGGGTATTTGTTGGTTGGTTTATTCTTCCGGCTCGAGGCTGTAGAAGCCGGACAAAGCTTCGCCAGAACTGCTTTGACATCAGCCACAATGTCACTTAATTATTCAAAGGTCGTGACTTTAATTTCAATGACCCATCGTAGAATTTTTATTCTCAAATTTTCTTTGCAGATTTGAACAGAATCCCAGTAGCTTGGCGGATGCCAACACCATTCACAGAGATTCCTCCACCTTCTTATGTAGTCCATGGCGGACTCATTCTCTTTTTGTTTGGCTGCTTGTAATTCGGCCTCAGTGACTTCTTCTTCGACCATCTTCATATTCATTGTCTGTTCTGCTCTTGGCTTGTCCATTGTCACTAGACTTGTTGGACTCTGGTGTAGGGAAACCGGTTGCATGTGCAGTCCCATTGGCACCATAGTCTGAGACTCTTCGATTGCCCCCTGACATGCCTGGGGGACTGGATATTGGAGTGGCTGAGGGGTAATGCCCCCTGTATATTCAGGCATTATTCGAAGCATGACTGGCCGTGTTGAAGCTTCAGGTGAGCCAGCACCAGCTCGTTCTGCTTCATGTAGATGTCCTGCCGATTGAGGCATGGGTGGACTTACATTCATTTCATTTAGATGCATCTGCAGCATTTCAACCTCTTGATGTTTTTGATGTAGTAGTGCCATTAAGGCGGGGTCTCGCCAAGAGGGGCCGAGAGAGTTACTACCTTACGCCTCTGGTTTACATGAGTTGAATGGCTTCCTGCCGTCATTGCCGGCTGTAGGTAGCTCCTTAGAGATGAACTCCTTGTGTTTTATACCTACGGGTGTTGGAGCAATGGGGTATTGAGCCTCATTGTTGGCTGGCGGGTGTTGTTTTGACATTAACTTGAACCCAGTAGTAGGGTGGAAGGAGGAAGCTTCAGCCTGAATTATTCCCTTCGTCATGAAGCAGATTTCTTCATGTTCCTCCTCAGCAGTTTGCATCCTGCCAAACGAGGTTGACAATGTGTTGTAGGAGAAGGCCATATGTCTCCTTTCAACTTTTGCATTCTTCTTTTTCTTCCCCTTTATGGTTGGCATCTGCCCCCATAGTGGGTTGCCCGGTGCATTGAACAACGTCTCCTTTCCTTTAATTCTTTTTGTTAGCCGATGGGGCTCATTACATCTTTGACGGGCAGGCTTCTTAAGCTGCGTGGGCTGGCCATTGAGCTGCTCATGCTTTTCTAGCCCGTTTATAATGGTCTGTAGCCATTCCTCGGCTGGGTTGAATTCTTCATGCATCTCAAGAGCCGGGCGAGGTGCCGGCCTTATTCTTTTTCTTGTTGGCATTGCTCGTAATTCCTTTATTTTTCTTTGGGAGCTAGAACACAGTCCTCATTGGTTCACCGGTTGTAGGCCTCTGGTGCTTCTCCAGGTAGCTGTTGACATATAGATATCATGTTGATTGATGCCCCTAGAGTAGGCAATTCATGCGGGCATGGAGGATTGACTTTGTGCTCCCCTAGCTGTAGTTCCCCTCTTTTATTAGGCCATGGGCAATGTCCTTGAGTATTTGGCAATCCTCAATAGGATGTCCAAGGATTTGATGGTAAGGACAGAAGCAAGGATCATCTCTTCTTCTGACGTCGTCAGGCCTCTTCGACTTCGGAAGAGTAATCTTGTTATACTTGATAGCCCATTCGAACAATGCTCGAGTCCTGTCCCTGGGGAAGGCATAGAGCTTCTTTTCTTTATTCTGCTGGTGAGGCCTTTTTTGACAGCCAGTAGGTTTATTGGGGGGAGGATTGTGCACCCACTTGTGCCTTTTTGCCTTTATGCCAACAGCATGGACTGCTTTAGGCATTGGCCGTTTATTAACCTGCCAAGTTTGACGACTTGAGTCAACAGGAAATGAGGCGTATCTCTTGAAGAAATCTTCCACTTCTGTGGCAACATCAATTAGTCGGTCAAAAGACCGGATTTCCATTCCAATTATCTTTTCCAAGATCTCTTTCTTCCTATTTTGTTTGCACATTTGTATTGCATCTTCTGGATGCGGAGGATGCCAGCACCTCATGCTGAGATCCCTCCATCTGTTAATATATTCTACAGCCGGCTCATCATCTTTTTGTTTGGTTGCCACTAGTTCGGCCACAGTTACCTCTGCCTTGGCAATGTGAAATCTCTCATTAAATTTATGCTGCATATCTATCCAGTCTTTAATAGATCCGGCCGGCAGGGTAGAATACCATTCAAAGGTGGGTCCTGTCAGAGAAGACCTAAAAAACTTCAGTAGGTATGACTCGTCAGCCGCCAAGTCGCCCATGGCTGTTATATAGTGTGCAATATTTTCTTTCGTGGAGCCCTGCCCGTTGAATTTGTCAAATTTTGGTGGGTTGTTGACGCCGGGTGGCAGTCTTTTGGCAGCATGATAGGCTGCGTATGGCACTTCATATATGTCAAAGGGGGCGTAATCAACACCACCCCTCTTTGGCAGTCTTGCTTCGATCATTTGCTCCACCATCAGCTCATTCACCATAACTGGCTCTGCTAGTTGAGGGCAGAGGTGGGTGGGCTGCATCAATTGTGAGGCCGAAGCCGCAACATGAGGTGGTAGAGGCTCTAATAGGGGATCCTGCTACTGCATTTGATGAGGCATTGGCCGTGCCGGCTGGAACCACTGAGAATAATGCTCGGGAGTAGCCCAGTTCTGATCGACAGTTTGTAGAACGGTCGGTGAAGGAGCACTCGTGGGGTCGGAACCTCCCTGTGACGGCTCGGCTCGTGCCCCGAGTTGCTCGGGTGGCATAGCATGCTCAATCTTTTCATTTAATTGTCTCTTCAGTAGTTCTATCTCCTGCTGGTAATTTTGCAACATCATCAGGGCGGCGGGGTCCATAGCTGCTTCATTACTAGTGCCTTTGAGTGTGCTACTGGAGGCACACTTGAATAGAAGAGACGGGACTACTCCTACTTGTTTAGATGCCACTATCTTGGCAATGACGGTTGTGATGTCTTCATCAGTAATCTTCTTACTCTTGGCGGCTTGCAGTAGCTTAGTGGAGACTTTGCCATGTCCTGTCATTGGGCCTTTTCCTCCAGCGATCTCAGCCGGCTCCTCTTGTTCATTCGACATGGTACTATGCCCACTCATCACCCCTGTCATATTGCAGGTAAGGATTTGCATTCTTCTATTGTACTTTCCAACCATACTAGTCACCCAACTGGGGTACACAAGAAGAAGCCCTTTGGGGGCAACAAGAAGAGCTCTAGAGCGAGAATTGCTGCTTCCGGTGGCATGTGTACTTGAATAGGGTAACCCAGGTTTTCTCCTGATTTGGTGTTCGGCACATTGATTCGTGCTGCCAACTGCACGCTATGGACACGTGGGGTGTCTTCATTAGGAGGGCCATCCCTTGAAGCATTTTTGCCCTGATCGGACGACTTTTTGGCCACTTACGGACCATCCCGACATTTCGCGTGTGCTGAGCAGATTTCCCAGGTTTTTCGCTGATATCACCTTTGACACTTCAAATCATGCCCTCAGGCCTGCTTTATGTCTGTAGGAAGCGTCTTCATCAACTGGGCAACCACTCCAAATGTTCTTACCCCCATGGGATAATTCTTCGGCCACTAACGGACAACTTCGGCATTCTACGTGTCTTGAACGGATCATTCAGGTTTTCCGCTGATTGAACCTTCGGCTTCCCGTTTTGGGGGTGTAGGGGCACTCGGCCAGCGTTTATGACCTGCCAAAATAAAGGTCAAAAAAAATTACAAATATTTTCAGTGTCAACATGTTCCCAACCTTTGAAGCCACAGTCTTTATAGAAGAGATAGAGACCTACCTAACCCTTCCTAAGACTAAGGTGGGGGATGAAGACTTGGTGTGTCATAAGGTTGAACCTATAGACCCATTACTCATCTTAGGAGATTTCATACACACTCCAAAGGATGTTAGGACCATGATCGACCCTCACCATATTCATTTGATACCCATGGCCCAATGGATTACCGCTTATTGTAAGAACAAGGGCGGTAGGTTTGAAGCCATAGCCAAGGCTACTTCTATTTGCTTGTGCGGGACTTTGCCTTTTACCACCACCGACCACCTCTTAGATATCCAAAATCTTAGCATTATTAGTGGGTTGTGGCGGGGTTTATCCATCTCTCAAGCCATCCTTTCATACCTCTATGAGGGCCTCAGTTCAGCTTCTTTAGGGGGTCCCCTCTTTGAGTCCATGATCATCCTTGAGTGTTGGATGGGAATTAGACTCAAATTCTTACCCAAGGAAGACATGCCTTCAGCTAGCCGCATATTAAAGAGCCACCCACTTTTCTTCATAGGGGGTGCATTTGGATTCTCTTCACAGGTTGAGTGCCGGACGGCGGACAAAAAGATAATGGACAAATGGCACCTCTTCTTCAACACTTTACCAATTGATAAATTCGTGATGCGACCCCGGGCTCTTCAAGGCACTACTCTCAGATTATCCCGGTGACTGGGCCTAGACCTGCAGCTAGTGGGGAACACTACCTTGGTGATCTACAACCCGCACCGGTGCTACCTACAAGTTTGACTTCCTCGCTGCACGGTTCAAGCACTATCTCACTACCCTCCCCTTCAAGCTAGAAAGATCAGGATCAAAGAGGATGAATGGGCATTCCGGAGTGCTCTGACCATGTGGGAGATCAGCCGGGTCCGCTCTTTGCAGGTGGAAGTAAAAGAAAATGACGAGGAATACCGTGCTTATGTGAGCAAATTGCACAAGATCCGTGTAATGGCCTGGGTCTATCGGATGTTTTATCGGATAGCTTTCGGATCGATTTTGTGGGACCTAAGTTGTGTTTTACGATCTACGCTAGTTTTGCTCTCGTACAAGTTATGGAACCCAGTGGAGAGTTTATTATTGAATTCATCGACTCGAGGACGCTATAGTTGCGTTGTGCTCCTTCCGAGGATCGCTTAGACTATTTTTCCGTATTTTTCTAAATTAGTGAAATTTTGGGCTAAAAATCGGATTTGACAAAAATTAGAAAATTCCTAATTTCCTTTTCTTTTAACTTCTTCTCTCTCCTTCCTCTCTCCTCACCACCGTTCACTCCCTCCCCCCCCGTTCTCTCTCCTCTTTCCCCCTCTTCTCCGACTGCAGACAGAGGAGGCCCGGGGATGCTGTGGAGATGCCGTGGAGGTGGTCTGGAGTGTGCAGGCGTGACGGACGGAGCGTGGCGTTGGCGCGATCCCTCGGTGGATTCAAAGATGACGTGGCTTGGTTCGTGCGATCGATTTCGGCGTGGTTTAGTCACTTTGGCGCGCTAGAACATCGGTGGAGGTAGGGAGATGGATGCCCTGCTCCTATTCTTCGTTCCCTCGCGATTTTGAGCTAATCCGTGCGAGAACGAGCGAGTTTTCTAGTTTTAAGGGTAAAGCATGCTTCGGGGGGTGTGAGCCGAGCTCGCCTTTCCAGGAGACGATTTTCAGCTTAGTTAGTTGCATGCGAACCCCTAGCATGTTGGGAATCCATTCCCACCAGTTTTACTACATTTGGTCAAGAATCAGAGTCGGTATGAGCCCGACTACCCCCGTGACTCAATTTGGGTCGTATCATGGGAATCGCCCGTTTCTTATGTTTTTGGATGTGGTTTGGATCCCTTGCGGACTGTGGAAGGTGTATATCGTGTGTAGGATTGTTTCCCCTTCATTTTAGGGCGAATGGGGCGTGGAAAGGTCGGGTTTTGGCCATTCTTCTGGTTTTCTCGCCGTAACGCCTTGGCGGTCCTTTCAGATATCGCAAGGGGTCGTCTGGCGGTCCATTAGTGACCGCTAGGCTATGTGGTTTGTCAGTTTCAGGTTATGTCGGTTCAGGTCTTCGCAGTCACGCGATAGACCATTTATGTTGGCTAGCGGCCCATTGGAGGACCGCTAAACTCTGTGAAACGGTCTATTAGAGAACGTTAGGTTGTGTTTAGTAAGTTAGTTTGGCCAAGTGGTCATGCGATAGACCGCAAGGCTAGTCTTGGCGGCCCTTTTGGAGACCGCTAGGCTTTGTTTATGTCGGTTCAGTGGGTTTTTAAGTCGGTTCGGGCTAGCGGTCCTAGCTCCGACCGCTTAGTGTTCTTGGCGGCCCTTTGGGTGACCTCTAAGCTCTGTTTGACCGGTTAAGTTGGTTTCACTGTTTGGAGTTTGACTGGTCGTAGCGGTCTAAGGCTTCACCGTTAGGGTTTTCCTTGCGGCCCTGAGGTAGACCGCATGCCCCTATGCTTTCTATTTTCCCTTATTTTGGCCTCCAATTGTCTTGGCTTAACCTTGTGGTTTGCCCGTCGTTCCGTGGATGTCTTGGATATCCTGTGAGGGTTGTGACCATGTTGTAGGGTGGCTAGGAGTGCAATTATATTGAGTAGTGTTTCGTACTGCTTCACAGTCATTATTGGTTTCTGGTCAACCCGGTGTGATCCTGTGGTTGACATGTGACCTCGGGAATGTCTCGGTGATCCTGTACAGATCGAGACATGGTTTTGGACGCCTTGAGGTATTGTCTTACCTCGGTTTACGTGTCCATGTGCTTTGAGGGTCTTGGTGATCCCTCATGTCTCTGTAATTCATGCTATGCGGATGTATGGATCCGGCAATCCTGTGATGTTTCCTTTATCGGTGTTTTACCGCGACTTTGGCTTAGGGATTAGGCTGATTCGTGGCACGTTACCACTTTTGTGCAATGATCTTGACCCGAGTCGTGAGACTCAAGGATCGTTGTGTCAGCAGGTCTAGTTGTCTCTCCTGTGTCCAGTGGCAGTTTGGTGTTCTACCTTGTGTCTTGTGCTTAGTGTTTCGTAGTACGTGTGACAGTGCATCTTAGCATGTCTGTACTTCAGCACTGATGTTTTGGAGTCTCTGTGTCTAGTGAGCCTCCACTAGTCGTAACCTGGCGACATGTTCCAGTGTGTTGGTCCACCTGGGAGTGGTGGAGAGGCAGTTCCCGATATACGATTTTTATGCCAGTTTCCGTGGGACCCCTTGCCTTGCGGTAACATCCTACTAATGGGGGACTAGCTAGAGGCCTGGCTCAAGGCACTGAGCTTGTGTGTCCACACGTGGTCAAGGGCGTTTGGACGAGCGCCAACGGGCATGACCCTGACTAGTCACTCATTACTGTTGTTCCTTGTACTTGGTTCTGTGAGTGTCTCAGTTACTGCCGTCCAGGCGTGTGGGAGATACTTGTGGCACAATGTAAGACGTCAATGGATGCATCTGACTGTTCTTCTAGTGAGGAGGTGCTTCTGTCACTTGACGCATGACTCTTGTGGCTTGTGTTTCCGTGACCGATTTTCAAGTAGCCTGTGCGTGGCTTCACTCGAGGTCTAGTCTTATGTGGCGTACACGACGGTGAGCTCGTGTATGTTCGTGCCTTTGACTATGTAGGTCTTTTATAGGGTTTTGCCTATTTTGGTAGGCTTTAGCTATGGAGCTAGTGCTGCGTTGATGGATCGGTAACTCCCAACTTTGTGAGATCGGGGTTCGCCTTTCTGTTGCTGTTTGGAGCGGCTTAGGGAGCCGAAGTTCGTTCAGCAATCATGGTTCTGTTTGGTATGGCTTTACTCTTTCCTTTAGCTGTTCTTACTTCTGATTTTTATAGCTTTACTGTTGTAGTTTAGTATTGCTGTTACTTCTGCTCCTGCTTTACTATTTAGCGCTATTGTTTAGCGTGTTACTGCGTTGTTTCCATTGGCGATCCACGTGACCCCTACTGAGCCAGTGACACGAGGCTCACCCCTACTTTTCAGGTGTGGTCATTCTTTTTCCTCGGGGTTCGTTGCGCGGTGTGTCAGTTCGTAGTTGCCAGCGTTGCCTGCGTCGGGTTTCCCCGACTTCAGTGCACGTTCTCTTTTCTATTGGACTGTACTTGTCTTTATTTGGATTGGACTCTGTTAATTTAAAT
Source organism: Amorphophallus konjac (assembly GCA_022559845.1). Lineage (NCBI taxonomy): Eukaryota > Viridiplantae > Streptophyta > Magnoliopsida > Alismatales > Araceae > Amorphophallus > Amorphophallus konjac. The sequence goes on along the minus strand of CM040122.1, from coordinate 266,498,492 downwards.
TATTAATTGAAAATGTAATTTTATTTCTGCTACTTTAGCAAACCTGATCATGGAAATAATAATTGCTTACTACTTTATCAGGGAATTCAATGTACCCCACACACTCCTTTTTATCCCTTCGGAGCTTTATCGCTCTTGGGAGGCTTCTCAGAATCCAAGCGGTATCGGGTTTACCCGGTATCCGGAGTCTGGGTCGTCGTAGTTGGTATCAGAGCTGTGTTGTGTGAAAGTACATGGGAATTCAAGATATTGCAATGTGCAGAGTCCTTAAGGTCCAGTACAGTCGGCAGCTTGCGTTGTTTTTGCGATTGTTTATCACTTTGTTTTCGCGTGTGGTCTTGTGCGTGCTGTGTTGGCACTGTACGAGATGGTTTTTCTCTCGTCAGGATGTGACGGAGTGCTCTTCTTTTTGTCATGGTGTTTTGTCTCGGTTATGCTGTACTTGGCAGATTTCACCTACAGGCGTAAATCTATGGTACGGTGTTCGTGATTTTTTTGTGATTTGTTCAGGTGGCTGGTGACTTTATCATTGGTGTGATGGCCGTGCACATTCCTATGTTGCTTTGGTCGTCCTAGTTTGAGATTTGTTCAGCCCATGAGGTGTTGAGGTGGTGTTGAGGTGGTCGATTAGATGCCTTAATTGAGAGAATGCTCGGGTGAACCTAGGATTTTCCTTCCTGGTGGGCTACTGATAGTCGAGCTTGATTCTTCTCATCTTGTTTGGTGGCGTCTTTTCGAGATAAGCCTTGGAAGTGCTATCTTGGTGAAGCCTTTGTCCTGTGTCTGCTTATGTATGGACTGTGTTAGTACTGAACCTGATTTGCTCTTTTTCGACGGTTGCTTGGCTTTAGACCCAGATTTTGTGTTTGGGTGCCGTTGTGCACCGTGTCCGACGTGCCGTGTTTGGTGACTGTTGAGCTACGAAGGTTTAGTAATCGTTCCGGGACATAAGGATAAGCTGAGACAGGTGTTCTTTGTGCTTTGTGCTGAAGTTGGTGCTCTTCCTGGTTTTCACTATGGCGACTTGTGATCGGCTATTAGCAGGATCCGTACTCGAGGCGTGGTATATTGTAGTTTGTGAATTGCGATAGCGTCTAGTGTGTGCTGAGATGCGGATGCCGAGTTGTTCATGATGCATGTGTGCGTTGTATGAGTGCACAGCGGAAGTGTGTGGGCTTATAACCCACAGGTCGAGGATCGTTGGTTAGAAGATTCTGGCCAACCGAGAGGTTTGTTTCCTCGGTGTGATTTTCATCTTGGCTATGTGTCCCTTGATGTTGTCGGTTGTCGTGCCGTTGCTTGAAGCTTCATGATGGTTGGCACTGACATGCATGAGAATTGGGGAATATGTCGGTGATTATGTTGGTCGAGTACCCTTTTCTTCCTCGGTCTTTTTCTTGGATGTTGTGCTCTTAGGACGGATCGTGGTCCTTGAAATGCGTTCTCCGAGATTATTCTTGTTGTTGTGGGTCCTTGTTGGTGGGATGTTCGCAGTATGGCTTGTATATCTTAGCCGCGTGTTCAGCTATAATTGTGCCTTGATGTGACCCAACTTACAGTTGTGTTCCGTGGTTCTGTGTTGAGAATTGAGTCGGGATTCTGCAAGTGTTGTTGTTGTTGTTGGTGGTGGTTGTGTTTAGCTGGGGAGGAGTTCACTGTGTGTCTAATTTGGCATTGTGTGGACGGAGATCTTGTCGGTTAGTTTTGATGTACTCTTCTATCGCGGTAGAGTTGGCATGCGACTCGAATCAGATGTAATGTCTTAGTGAGGACTGACTTGATTGTGCTTGTGGTCTAGTGCTGTCGTTGGCATTTTATGTGCCAGGTTTTGTTGTTGCTTATGGCACGAAAGCCGATGATGTGTTCGAGCAGTCAGCTGAGCGGACTATGTTTCCTTGGGTAAGCTGATGCTTGTTGTGTCTACCGAATACTTTATCGATAGTTGTTTTCATGTCATGGGTCGTGTCTCCTTTCCCGGTGAGACGTAAGCAACGTTGCCTTGTTTTCAGAGGTGTCGGACTTGTGTTCACTTGGGTGTCATTCTCGTTCCATGGATCAATTTATCTTGAGATCTAGAGCGTGTGCTTGTGATTATGGTCTGACAGTGTCCCTCTAAAGTGTGTTTTTCAGGAATTATGTTATTGTGTTTTATGTTGAGGTTTCGCTGATGCTTGGTATGCATTGCCATCATTTGGGTTTGTTCTTCCCTGCTTCTTCTTGATTAGCTCCTTTAATTTCGAGGATGAAATTTCCTAAGGAGGGGAGGCTGTAATGCCCTGGGTCTATCGGATCTTTTATCGGAGAGCTTTCGGATCGCTTTTGTGGGTCCTGAGTTGTGTTTTACGATCCACGCGGGTTTTTCTCTCGTACAAGTTACGGAACCCAGTGGAGGGTTTATTATTGAATTCATCGACTCGAGGATGCTATAGTTGCGTTGTGCTCCTTCCGAGGATCGCTAAGACTATTTTTTCGTATTTTTCTAATTTAGTGAATTTTTGGGCTAAAAATCAGATTTCACGAAAATTAGGATATTCCTAATTTCCTTTTCTTTTATCTTCTTCTCTCTCCTTCCTCTCTCCTCATCATCGTTCACTCTCTTCCCCTTCGTTCTCTCTCCTCTTTCCCCCTCTGCTCCGGCTGTAGACAGAGGAGGCCCGGAGATGCTATGGAGATGCCGTGGAGGTGGCCTGGAGCGTACTGGCGGGACGGACGGAGCATGGCGTTGGCGCGATCCCTCGGTGGATTTGAAGCCGACGTGGTTTGGTTCGTGTGATCGATTTTGGCGTGGTTTAGTCGCTTCGGCCCGTTAGAACTTCGGTGGAGGTAGGGAGATGGATGCCCTACTCCTGTTCTGCGTTCCCTCGCGATTTTGAGCTAATCTGTGAGAGAACGAGTGAGTTTTCCAGCTTTAAGGGTAAAGCATGCTTCGGGGGGTGTGAGCCGAGCTCGCCGTTCCAGGCGACAGTTTTCAGCTAAGTTAGTTGCATTCGAACCCCTGGCATATTGGGACTCCATTCCCGCTAGTTTTACTACATATGGTCGAGAATCGGAGTCGGTATGAGACCGACTACCCCCGTGACTCAATTTGGGTCGATTCATGGGAATCACCCATTTCTTACGTTTTTGGACATGGTTTGGATCCCTTCCGGACTATGGAAGGTGTATATCGTGTGTAGGATTGTTTCCCCTTCGTTTTAGGGTGAACGTGGCGTGGAAAGGTTGGGTTTTGGCCATTCCCCTGGTTTTCTTGTCGAAACGCATTGGCGGTCCTTTCAAAGACCGCAAGGGGTCATTTGGCGGTCCATTAGTGACCGCTAGGCTATGTGGTTTGTCGGTTTCAGTTTATGTCGGTTCAGGTCCTCGCGGTCACGCGATAGACCGTTTGTGTTGGCTAGCGGCCCATTGGAGGACCGCTAAGCTCTGTGAAACGGTCTATTGGAGACCATTAGGTTGTGTCTAGTAAGTCGGTTTGGCCAAGCGGTCACGCGATAGACCGCAAAGCTGGTCTTGGCTTCCCTATTGGACACCGCTAGGCTTTGTTTATGTCGGTTCAATGGGTTTTTAAGTCGGTTCGGGCTAGCGGTCCTAGCTCCGACCGCTTAGTGTTCTTGGCGGCCCTTTGGGTGACCGCTAAGCTCTGTTTGACTGGTTAAGTCGGTTTCACTGTTTGGAGTTTGACTGGCCGTAGCGGTCTAAGGCTTGACCTTTGGGGTTCCCCTTGCGGCCCTGAGGTAGACCGCATGCCCCTATGCTTTCTATTTTCCCTTATTTTGGCCTCCAATTGTCTTGGCTTAACCTTGTGGTTTGCCCGTCGTTTCGTGGATGTCTTGGATATCCTATGAGGGATGTGACCATGTTGTAGGGTGGCCGAGAGTGCCATTTTATTGAGTAGTGTTCCGTACTGCTTCACAGTCATTGTTAGTTTCTGGTCAACCCGGTGTGATCTAGTGGTTGACATGTGACCTCGTGAATGTCTTGGTGATCCTGTATGGATCGAGACATGGTTTTGGATGCCTTGAGATATTATCTTACCTAGGTTTACGTGTTCATGTGCTTTGAGGGTCTTGGTGATCCCTCATGTCTCTGTAATTCATGTTATGCGGATGTGTGAATCCAGCAATCTTGTGCCGTTTCCTTTATCGGTGTTTTACCGTGACTTTGCTCTAGGGATTAGGCTGATTGGCGGCACGTTACCGCTTTTGTGCGATGATCTTGACCCGAGTCGTGAGACTCAAGGATCGTTGTGTCAGTAGGTCTAGTTTTCTGTCTTCTGTCCGGTGGCAGTTTGGTGTTCTGCCTTGTGTCTTGTGGTTAGTGTTTCGTAGGACGTGTGGCAGTGCATCTTAACATGTCTATACTTCAGTACTGATGTTTTGGAGTCTTTGTGTCTAGTGAGCCTCCACTATTCGTAGCCTGGCGACACGTTCCAGTGTGTTGGTCCACCTGGGAGTGGTGGAGAGGCAGTTCCCGATATACAATTTTTATGCTAGTTTCCATGGGACCCCTTGACTTGCCGTAACATCCTACTAGGGGGGGACTAGCTAGAGGCCTAGCTCAAGGCACTGAGCTTGTGTGTGCACACGTGGTCAAGGGCGTTTGGATGAGCACCGACGGGCGTGACCCTGACTAGTCACTCGTTACTGTTGTTCCTTGTACTTGGTTCTGTGAGTGTCTCCGTTACCGCCATCCAGGCGTATGGGAGATACTTGTGGTGCAGTGTAAGACGTCAGTGGACGCATCTAGCTGTTCTTCTAGTGAGGAGGTGCTTCTGTCACCTGACGCATGACTCTTGTGGCTTGTGTTTCTGTGACCGGTTTCCGAGTAGCCTATGCGTGGCTTCACTCGAGGTCTAGTCTTATGTGGTGTACACGATGGTGAGCTCGTGTATGTTCGTGCCTTTGACTGTGTATGTCTTTTATAGGGCTTTTGCCTATTTTGGTAGGCTTTAGCTATGGAGCTAGTGCTTCATCGACGGATCGGTAACTCCCGACTTTGTGAGATCTAGGTTCGCCTTTCTGTTGATGTTTGGAGTGGCTTAGGGAGCCGAAGTTCGTTCGATAGCCATGGTTCTATTTGCTACGGCTTTACTCTTTCCTTTAACCATTCTTACTCCTGCTTTTTACAGTTTTACTGTTGTAGTTTAGTACTGCTATTACTTCTGCTCCTGCTTTATTGTTTAGCACTGTTATTTAGCGTGTTACTGCATTATTTCCAGTGGGGATCCACATGACCCCTACTGAGCTAGTGACACGAGCCTCACCCCTACTTTTCAGGTGTGGTCGTTCTTCTTCCTCGTGGTTTGTGGCGCGGTGCATCAGTTCGCAGTTGCCTGCGTCGGGTTTCCCTGACTTCAGTGTACGTTCTCTTTTCTGTTGGACTGTACTTGTCTTTATTTGGATTGGACTCTGTTAATTTAAAATGTTAATTGAAAATGTAATTTTATTTCTGCTACTTTAGCAAACCTGATCATGGAAATAATAATTGCTTACTACTTTATCTAGGACTTCAATGTACTCCACACACTCCTTTTTATCCCTTCGGAGCTTTACCTCTCTTGGGAGGCTTCTCAGAATCCAAGTGGTATCGGGTTTACCCGGTATCCGGAGTCTGGGTCGTCCTAATCTGGCCCCGCGCGGACATGAAATTGAATGTACTTTGAATTTTTTGATCATGCATTTTGAGCTTTGTGGAATGAATGATGCATTATGAGTTTGAATGAATAAATAAGAGTTTTGGTTAAAAAGATGTGCAATGGACTCATAACTTTGGCCTGATAGACAAAAGGGATAGAGTTCTCTGTTTTCGAAACTGTCCATTAAAGGACCGCTAGAGACTCCTAACGGTCTAGCAATAGATCGCAAGGGAGAGGACTCAGAAAAACTCTGAGTTTTTGACTCTCGGGTGACTCATGCGGTCACCTACTGGACCGCCAGAATGGTGATAACTGTCTAGCGATAGACCGTCACCGTGAAGGAATAGGGAAACCTGAGTTTCGATTCTCGGGTGAAGAAAACGGTCCATGAAATGACCGCTAGAGGAGTTTAAGCGGTCCATCAGTAGACCACAAGGGAAGGAAGATAGAGAAACTGCGAGCTTCGAATCGTAACAATGGGACCTGCGTCTGCACACACTTAAAACAAGAAATAAGTTAGATCTGTTCTTAGGCTCAACCCCTTACCTATAGCAAGTTAGAGAGTGACCAATTCTTGATATTTTGGTCAAGGGGTGGAGCCTTATTAAATAGGCAAAATAAAAATATGAATGCAAATGCATGCTATGCAAGGATGATGGTATTTTTTAGTTTTGAAAATATTTAGTTTTTATGGATTTTAAAATATCTGATTTTTTTAGATTTTGAAAAATATTTGACTTTTTGAATTTTGAAATATTTGATTTTTTAGATTTTGAACTATTTTATTTTTTTAGATTTTGAAATATTTGATTTGTTTGGATTTTGAAAAATATTTAATTTTTTTTAGATTTTGAAATATTTGATTTTTTTTTATTTTTAAAGCCAATTCCATCCCAGCAACAAGAGCCCTACCTGTCTCACTAGGAACCTCCTGAGATCAGCGTGCTTTTGAGGTGACAAACCCTGGCCAGGGCCAACCTATGTGGCGGTGCTTCTACAGAGGCCATACCTAGGGCATAGTTTTTTTAGTCCTAAAAGAAAAAAGGAATTTGGGAGGTAAGCTTAAACCAAGTATAGAGGGTTTTAGGGCTTGAATCCTTCCCATGACAACCCCTTCAGAGATTCAGTCTGTTGCGCCTGGGCTTTGTGTTCGTCATCGAACCTTTATCCACCCTAGGCACGCATACGATCAAGCTCATAATGTCTCGCGGGGAACTGTACTGCCACTCTTGCCATGCCTAGTTTCATATTTTTGGAGCTTTTGATCATTTCAACTTTTAAGCTTTTGAAATGAGCTTTTGGCTTTGCTTTGATTTACTCCTTCTTCCCTTTTCTTTTTCTTTTACTGGCGCTTTTCCTTATGGAATCAGGTCATAACGGACTTCCCCTATTTGAGACCTCCTCTCATCAGAGTGTCTAGATCAGTCATCGGCCCCTTATTTGTCTCTTGCCCCTAGATTCAGCCGAAGAGAGAAACGGATAGGGACTTTTACTTCCCCCAAGCATGGCCAAGGGAGAAATAGTGTTAGCACAAAATTGGGAAACCCGACCAGGGATGTCGTGAAGTGTGCAAATTGCCAATCTCAGAATCCTTCTTCATGATTAAGGAAGAGACACCTTGCTACTGGGCCTTTATTAGCTTGACTCTGAGGGAAAAAATGCTTAAGATACAACCTGGAGAGGTGAAATTTGACCGCTCGTATGGAGAGGCCAAACGAGGTCTGACCTGATCGAACGAGGACTAGCTCCTTGATGTGGTAGCCCCCGGACCCACTTAATATAAGCCTAATAACTCACTTGGATCAAGCACTTCCAAGGTGGCCTTCGGGTTGGGAAGTCTGAGCATCAGTTCGATCAGGAAAGCTCTTTTGGAGCCCAGTATTCCTTGCCCAAATCGTGCACTTATCGCTCGGGAGGCACCTCCTGGGCCAGCACCACATGCTCGGGCCAACTGATGGAAGCTTATTCGTATGGCCATTACGAGTCCTTTAAAAGTTGGGAGCTCAAAGGGGTAAGCGAGGCCAAGAGTCCGCGTGGTATAAATAGCCCACAAGGAGGACGTAACCCCCCCTGAAACTCCTCTACTTACAGGGACCATGCACTCAATGGGCCATTCTTTAAATCGGAAGAGCCCTACTGTGGAGAGGTAAGAGACCAGAAACCCTGAGCAGGAACCACTTCACCTCTTGGTGGAGAGGGATCTCGCGCCCTCATCTTCCTCCTCACCCTTCCCTTCGCACCAGTGCTCTACTACATTTGCTGACTTAAGCATCGGAGGGTTTTCCCCGGGGATCCATCCCTGGGCACGTCTGACTCGCTTCCCTTCTTGTAGTTCACTCTTCAAGTGTATGTGGACATCTTCTTCCCAACTCAGGAGTAGCGCGAGATCGCCCCTCTTCATCTGGCGCCGCCTGTGGGAAACATACAAAGAGCCATCATGGTGCGAAGGAGTTCTGGCAGGAGGACTGTCGGCCACAAGGGAAAGGCCCCGGTGATAGAAGAAGGTGTACCTTCCCTCCCCGCGGAGAATTCCCTATCGAGCAACTACGCCAACGAAGTACCTCCGTCGGAGGTGGGGGAACAGCTTCCCGGTGGGAGTATCGATGCACTCCAAACCCTCAACGTAAAAATGGATGTCCTCGTGGATCTCATGAGGGCCCAGGCGGCCATGGAGGAGAAGTCGCATCTCACCCGGAAGAGCCCCCCTCCCGGAGATGCCTCCCAGCAAACCGCTGGAGGCTGTTTCACCCTTCGGGGGCGGCTGCTCATCCGCAACCTGTCAGGAGGACCATTGCAAGCCCCTTCCCCGGAGCAAGAAGCCTCCGCCACCCCGAAGACGGAGAAGTCTGGAGCACGCTGACCATTCCCGGAGATCGAGGCCCCTGAGGAGCGTCGGGACAGCATGCAAGTGCGTCCCCCTAGTCCCTCGGGCCAACGACAACCGGAGTTGTCGCTCCGGCTGCGAGACTTTGAGAGGCATTTCGCGGAGCAATAGCGCACCCTCCGCGCATTGCAGAAGACCTCTCTCGTGGAGGACAAGGAGCGATCCCCGTTCTCCGATTATATCTTGAAGGCCAAGATTTCCCCCAGGATCTCACTTCCAAACTTCAAGTCGTACGATGGCCAGGGAGACCCGGCCGATCACTATGACAACTTCGACACCCTAATGACCCTGCATGGGGCATCCGACGTAATCAAGTGCCGAGCGTTCGTGACCACTCTGGTTCAGGGCGCTCAATCCTGGTTTAGAGTCCTTGCCCCCGACAGCATCCACAACTTCAAGCAATTTGGGCGTGTGTTCAAGGAAAGCTTCACCGGCAGTGGTCCACCCCGGTTGGTGGCGGGATTACTGGCACTCAAGCAAGAACAGGGGGAGAAGTTGCGGGCTTATATCAACTGATTTAAATCGGAATCCCTACACATCTCCCACATAGATGTTGCCTCGCCCATCACCACATTAACCGGGGGTACCCACGATGAGAACCTACGGCGTGAGCTAGTGCTTCATCCTCCCACCTCCCTCTCAGAGCTAGTGACCCTGGACCTGTGCCACGCAGAATGCGAGGAAGTCTTCAGCGCCTGCCGAGGCACGGCAGGCTCGGCTCGGTTGGGGGACAAGAAGCGACAGTCCGAGCAAGGGACGGGACAAGGAAAGAGGCGGAACCAGGATGGAGATCGCAAGGAGCCATCCCGAAGGTACGAGCAGTATACCCCCCTTACCACTCTCATCTACGAAATCTACGAAGACATCAAAGGCTCGAGTCTCCTCCACTAGCCCGAGCCTATGAAGGCTAAGCACCGCAATCGCCACAAGCATTGCATGTGTTGGGTTCGGTGCAGTATTCAGAGGGGGGGTGAATGAATTATGATTTTTAAAACCTTTCGCCCAATTAAAATTTTGCTCACAAAAAAAATGCTAGTTCGCAAACTAAACAAACTTGAAGGCTAATTGGCAGTTGTGGAACTAACCAAACACACAGTGAGATCACTAGAGTGCTAACAAGACATATTTAGTCAATCTGAAAACTAATTAACTCTTCTGCTCAACCAGAAGCCAAACACATGGAGCGCCCCTATGCAATCACCTAGCGGAAGCACAAATAGACAAGACAAACCACAGTGCACAAGGGGTTTTTAGGTGGTTCGGTCCAGCAGACCTACATCCACCCCACACTCAACTCGAGTGTGGCTTCCACTAGCTCACGCCAGAAACCGCAGACTCAGTCTGCAATAGGTGCTGCCACACAGCTTGACCAGGGGAACAACCTCCCCTCTTCCTCCCAACCGGAGGGACATCCCAAGTGACTCCCAGCCACTTGGAAACTAGAGACCAAAGTCTCTCTTCCTCCAGTCCAGGAGGGAACCCGCCAGTGACTCCCCGTCACCAGCAACCAGAGGTCGAAGACCTCTCTTCCTCCAACTAAAGGGACCCCTGGACTTGCAACCCACAAGCCCAGAACCGGATATCAGATCTCCCTTCCTCCAACCCAGAGGGAACACACAAGTGACTTCCAGCCACTTGCAAACTAGAGGTCGCAGACCTCTCTTCCTTCAGACCAGGAGGGACCCGACCTCAGTCCAGAGGATCGGAAGTACAAAGCTAACCAAATGAAAAAGGAAAAAATAAGAAAAGGAAAAATACACAGCGATCAGAAAGCTGTAAAGAAAGATAACACAGATGTGGCTCGCATGGAGCTGACTGGCCTGGATTTGATCCATGGTCCAGTAGACAGATCTTCAGGTAAGCTTCTCTTCCTCTTCTCTTCTCTCTCACTTTCTTTTTCTCTTAACCCTCACGAGCCCTCTAACTCTCTCTTTCTCTTCTTTTCCTTCTGCTCTTTCAGTCTCTCGATCTCTTTTCCTCTATTCTCTTCGGCTCACGCTACCTCTTGCTCGATCAGCCTTTCTTCTTTTTATAACAGCAGCCAGCAGGAGGGCAGCACTGGGCGCGTGTGGCTTCCACATTTTCCGCCCAGAACTTTTGGCCACGTGTCAGTCTCTCAGCCAGCTTCAGCACACGTGTCACAATCCTGTCTGCCCTTCCAGCCTCAGATCACGTGCCGCCCAGTCACTGGGGAATATTCTTCCACGGACCACCTTCATCTTTTTTTTTCTTCTTCTCCTGCATAGAGATTAAAACCATTAATACTCAGGGTTCTTCTATATATATATATACTTGAAATAAGTTGGTTGACACTCAAGCTAAAGCTGCACGAGGTGTGTAGGAACAACAAAAAGTGTACTATACTGAGAACGACATGAGGTACATAAGATGACTACATCACGAGATAAAGAGAGAACGACACGAAGTCAGATGAGAACAACACGAGGTGAGAAGGAAATAACACGGAGTATAACGGTAGTAAAACACGCGATCAGGGGAAACCTGGACGAAGATAGAAAGAAGCAACACGAAGACATAAAAATAACACGAAGACACAAATACAGAAATAACATGAAGACTCAAACACAAAAATAACACGAAGACATAAAAACAACAGATAACACGAAGACACAAACACAGAAACAACACGAAGAACGACCAATCAAAGCAACTAAGTTGACTCGAGGTCATCGGTGAATCAATACGAGAATCAACACGAAATATCAAATAGCAAAGGGAACGGCACAAAGTGAAACGACACTTTATACTGAAATGACTTGAAGACACAGGAAAACGACTCGAAAATGAGGACGACACTGGCTGAAAATAACTCGAAGATGAAAACAGAAACCGACACGAAGTGTGGTCACAAAGGAAAAAGGACACGGGGTCTAGGAAAAACAACACGAAGACAGAAGACGGGAACGGCTACAACGACACGTGATAAAACAGTGAAAGCAGGAAAACGACTCGAGTAACTACAGTAAATGACACGAAAACATAAGAGAAAAAATAAAAAGGATGACCCGAGATGAGCAACTAAATACTGAAGAAACGACACGAGGTTCACAAAAAAATGACTCGAAGTTCATCAGAACAAATCGAGCTGCTTCAGTAAACAGCACGAAGACAATCAACAAACATAGTTGGAACAACACGACGTACAAAAGGACAACACGAAGTGTAGTGAACACAAACAACACGAAGTATAAAAGGAACAGTACGGACATACAAGGTACTACCTCATAGCAGTTTTCCTGTTAATCAAGGAAATTTCAAATGCATAACATTACGCAAGATATCTGATTAAAATGACAATATTTAACATAGTGATGCTCATCATCAAAACACTAGGGAAGTCACAAACAAGAAAGCTGTGAACAACAATGCATGTTGTACAGACTTCAGTCAATATGCATAAGACGACTGTGTATGGACTTGAAGACCCTTAGCCAATGTATAGACTTCAAGTGGAGACCAATGTGTAGACTTCATGTGAAAGCCCAATGTGCAGACTTGAGCTATGCAAGCTACAATGTCGATGTATGGACTTTGTGAATGTTCAGACTTGAATGCTCGACTAGTGTACAGACTTGCAGAGCCGACCCCAATGTATAGACTTGAGGAATTGAAGCCAATTTACAGACTTGTCGAATGGCTCAGCAATGTAGACTTGGCGAACCACGGTCCAATGTATAGACTGGAAGCCTTAAGACACAGCATGAGACGCTGGCTGAGACGGACGTTGTACATACTTGATGCATGTGAACAGTGAGACGGATGTATAGACTTGATGCCTGCAGCAGTGTATAGACTTTGGACTTCGCCATGCTTACACTAAGCGATGTACACACTAGCTGCCTGACTAATGTGCATGACAATGTATAGACTCAATGAACTACAACATGAACATATCAGTAGAGAAGCAATGCACAGAACAGAAATCAAGCACAAGCCAATTTATCACAGCATGACTCAAGCACACACATGCATTCTTCACAATTCAGACATGGCACACTCATGCAATCTCCCACAGAAAAGATCAGACATATTCAAGATAATGTGGTGACTCATTCATGTTGCTATCATTAAAACACCACACCATCAACAAAGCACAAGGGGCACAACAATCTCCCCCTTTTTGATGATGGCAACATAATGAGTTGTTCAACCCCCTCCTCATGTATATGACTTATGATTTTTGATGATGATCAAATGGTTTTGTATGAACTGAAAATGAGCATACCTACGTTCTGGAAATGCACACATCAATTGAAGACATGATACTTGAGAAGGCTCAAGCACAACAACTCATTGTAAGTATTTTGGTTTCAATGTGCAACATGTGGAACTAATTCCAACTTTATTCTTGACAGGCTAAAGCTCTTAAACGACTGAAGGACGATTGGTGAGATCAATCCTAATCTCCTCTATTACACTGTTAGAACTTATGTCTAGATGTGGAGCATTCTTGTTTTAAAACCCCAACTTGAACCCCCTGCACTTAGCCTAGTTTTATCTTCATTTTTAGAAAGTGCAGGAAAAAAGGTCGACCCTAAGGGTCGACCCATTGCTGCCAGGCAGAATCCCATTTTAATGGGTCGACCCCAAGGGTCGACCCTTGCCTGAGGAATTAAATTTCAGAACCGGTTTCTTCATGGGTCGACCCCAAGGGTCGACCCTTTTCCCTCAAACTGTTTAGGCTCCAGAAAGGGTCGACCCCAAGGGTCGACCCCTGTAAAACTCCAGAAGCCCATTTTTTTGAAGACAACAACCGTTCTTGGAAGGGTCGACCCCAAGGGTCGACCCATGCTGCCAGGCCCATCTCGTGAGTCGACCCCAAGGGTCGACCCTTTCTAGTCTGGGCGGCGCCGTGATTGTGGACTCTTGTCCATGCGAGCTGGTTGACAAACCACACTTGTGTGGCTATCCTCAAACTACTCCTTGATGTGTGGATCTTGTCTCCTAGACATCCTTTGACCGCCCTTAGCATATATATAATCCTATTGGGATGAAAACCTAAGCAGAATTTGTATCTTCCTGAAATTGGGTTTTTGTTCTAACCTTGTGAGTGCAGGTCGCAACCAGAAGCTACAGTCCTTCTTCTACCCTATAGTGTGCGTGAAAGGGAAGAAAAGAAGAGGGATTCAAGCCTCCAAATCAACATCCTGCTGGTTGGCTGCGTGGAGATCAAGATCGTACCTCTTCCGAGCATAATCGTCAAGAACGTTCAACGGGCTGCACCAAGTGCTCAACAAAATTCGCTGAAGTGATAGGGGGAGCTTTGATGAGGGCATCCCTTGCCCCTCCACATTTTCTCCGGACTCGGATTGTTCGTCGACAAGCGCCATTATGTTAGTCATGTATTTTTGAGTCTAGTCATGTAATCTTCACATTTTATTTGAGTCAATATCATGTAATTTTCCCTTTATTTGAGTCATGTACCTAGGTTAGTGAGTCATTTTCCTAAGTATTGTGTCATTAGGTTGGTTTGTTAGGCTAGTGAGCCCAATTCATTGGGCTTGGCCCAAGGGCACCCCTATCCCTTCGGTTATTTGTCATTGAGTCAAATGTCAGGGATTTTTGTAGAAATGTGGGTTGCCTATATATAGGACCCCATTCCCCTCATTTTGAAGTAATGAACAATTGAATGAAAATTGAAATCCACTTCCAAATCCCACTAGATCTCTCTCTCTCTCACTCTCTCTCTCTCTAAGGGGTCCCCCCCCTCTCTCTCTCTCTCTCCCTCCACCCTAATTTTCGGAATTTTCTCTCTCCTCCCCATTCACCCCTCATTAAGACCTCTCCCCTTTCCCATACACCCATTTAACTCCCCCCCAACCCAAGGTGGCATCCTCCAATCCACACCCCACCTCCCAACCCCCAACTACCCAACACCACTTCCTCTCCCCAAGGTTGAAGGGGCTCTTCCCTAAGCCCAAATTCAAATTTCCCTCTCCCTAGGGCAGTGCCCTTCCATCTCCCCACCTCCCAAACCACCCAAAGTCGCAGCCCCCTTCCCCATACCAGCCAAGTTCACCCTCCACCTCTTACTCTCTTGGCCATCCCCTTCCCCACCCCCTCATCTTCTTCTCATTCAGCCTCTGTTTCAGGCAGCAGAGTTACAGCGACTTGCAGAGGCAGCCACGACCGTCTCTCAAAGATTCAGGTGGCAAGTTCTACATTGCTGGAATCGTCATCAAGATAGCTTTCCAACGGTGGTGGTCTCGCCGGCTTCTGAGTTCGGAGCTGTCCGGAGGAGCATCATCTTCAACGACTACGCAATCTGTCCCAGACTGAAGACCAGAGCGATCTTGGAAGCTGTTCTGCGGTCAACCTTGGAGGAACTCGAGCACACTTCTTTCTACAAAATTCTTCTTTGTCTAGTCCTCCATCAGTATCAGAAAGAACGACGCCAATCGCCTGCCCGAGCTATTTGTTCTGAATTATTTCGTCGGAGTGTGCAGTCTGCCACCAGTGGACTCAGGTTTGACCTGTCTTCATTTATCTGGCCACCATTCTCATCTCCGAAACGGATTGTGGCCCCGTTAACTTCTCCTCAAAGCTACTCCGACCACGATCGCGTCACCACCAGTTTCGTTCAATTTGAAGTTCGGGAGCGACCGCAGCGCCTTCTGCAATCCACTGCATCAGTTCTGCATCAGTTCGAAGCAGAGTGTTGCTGTCCTGCTCCAATCGCCAGTTCGATCAGCCCCGAGGTTCAGAGGTTTCCAAAAAAATCAGGCATCATCCTCTGTCAGTTGGGAAACTTTTGGCGCATGTTTCGTCAAGATCTGAGCTCTGTGGAATTTGTGGCAGTGACATCACCGACCCCCTATCCAACAATTCTGAAGGTTGGCAGAACCAGCGGGGATCGGCAAATCGGGTTTCCTTAGCATAAGTCCCCACCCCGCTTGGCCGGCTGAAGGCCCCTCCCTGCGTGGAGGTAGTATTGGATGTAATAAGATTAATCCCCACCCCAAGATCACCCCTCCTGCGAGAGGTGTGGTGGTGTAATCTTTCCATTTCAGGTTGAAGCGACACCGACGCAGCGTGCGGGTGCATACCCTCGCCTCCACGCTAGCCCCCGTCTCCGGCCGGAGTCGGCGTCTTCACGCCGGCTAGGTGAGCTCCTAAACATCTCTCATTGCTGTAATGGACTTGCTTAGCTTAGTATTGCTATAGTTACTCCGTCGGCGGTAAGAGAGTGTCCGATTTTAAATTACTACCCAAATTGAGTGACCACCGCGGGCGAGTTGTGAGAGCATCCACTTAACCCACACCCTTGGTGTGTTGGCCGCCCATGATTTGGGCATCCTAGGCCCATTTGGGGTTCTCCCCAAGCTAGCCAACCATTGGAGCCTCAAGGTCCCGCCTCGGACCCTCTCCAACATCGCCTAGTCGCCATCGGGCACTAGTGTGCGCCATATGGGTGAGCTCGCTAGTGTGAGTCCGCTGCTCAAACTTGAATGCTTGAAAAATAGGTCCATAGGTGGTGTCACATCAAATGGTATCAGTGCAAGTTCACAACTTGTCTCTATCAAGTTGGTCCTAGGGCATGTCTATGCATTTAGAGTCTTCAAGTGCATCACTCTTGTCCCCTAGTATGGCCACCTCATATCGACCTTATCAATCGGCCCACTCCATAAGTCCAAGCCACCACGAGATGCCTACCACTAACACCCATAACTTCCCTGGCCATGTCAACTACTTCATGAAAGCCTTGACCTATGCCAATGAGTGGATTGATAACATATCGGGCCGACTCAACCAACTTGGAGAAAATAGGCCCGCCCCAAGGACGGACGATAGGATGGTCCCTTTCCCACTTCCCACCTTTGATGGAACATCTCCTATAGAATATTTAGATTGGGAAGCTACAATGGACCAATACTTCACTTGGTATCATATGTCCGAGGATGAAAAGGCATTGGTTGCCAAAATGCAACTTACCAAACGGGCAGAAACTTATTGGATGCAAATTGTCGGGCTAAAGGTACTTAGAAGGGAAACTCCCATCACCACTTGGAAGGACATGAAGGAGCAACTTAGGGCTAGATATGTTTCCCCCTCATACTCAAATCACCAAGGTCTAAGGAGCACTTCAACTCCTTCATCCCCACCTAGCCAACCCATGACCCTAATTCCCCATTCCACATCACTTCCCACCTATCCTACCCCAACCACCACACCAGCACCCTACCTACAAACTCCCACCACAACCATATATCCACAAACCCAATTGGACCCCGTGTCCACCCATCCACCGAGGCCCATAATGGCCACCACCCCCAAACCCCAAACCCCTCACCAAACCCATACCCCACAAGCCCCCTTGACCACCACCACAAACCCACCATCATCCCCAAAAATGGACACATCTCCCAAAACAAATCAACCCAAAATCCCTCACCCAACCCACCTCCTGCTTCCTACACCAATCTTTCCCCAACCTAGGCCTCCTCTACTTCCCCTTCCTATCCCAACCCAAGCCCATGCTTGTTCACCACCCCGGGTGTGTCATACGCTAGCTATCACCAAACCACCCCCCATAGATCCCCCTACTCCATTAGCAATAGAAGTTGCAACCCACACACCCACCCAAGTGGAGAAGGATGCCCATCCGGATCCACCTCCCAACATAGAGGAAATCCAAAGGCCAAACAACTCACACACCTCTAGCCTAGCTCCTCTAGAGACACCCAACCTCACCATAGGTAAGTCCATACTCCAATGGCTCAAGAAAGGTTTCACCATTCCTAGTTCACAACCATGCCACCTACCCATGGGATATCAATCCCAAATCATTCCCATTCAGCCACATGTCACTTATCAAACTTCATATTGTGTGGAAGATTTGGGAGACTTAGTGAACTATCTACATTGGTAAATTCACTTGACTAATATGCTAGCCATGAGACCGTCTGAAACTAACACCATTAGCCTAGCATATCCCACCATTGGCTCCATCACTTCCATCTACACTAATGGCCAAGTTACTAGTGAGATCATCCTCCTTCTTCCCATGGAGGAAGAACCTATCCTATTCCACTCCCCAACCATAGAGATCCCAAGTGCTTTGATCGGCCAACCCATTAGCAACTTTGGCCCAATTATTGAGGAGGAGGACTCACCATTCGAAGACCTTGAGAGCATAGAGTACCCCTACCAAGGTGACCCTTACCATGATCCCTTTAACCCTTTTCTATGGGAGCCTAGATCTCCATGTAACCCACTCACCTTATTCACCACCCACCCTTTCCTACCCCCACCCACCATGTTGGGCCAAGGCCACCTCATCCATGACCCAGGTTACACCATAGGAATCATGACCTTAGGCAACACCCACCTAGAGATCAAGAAGGTGCCCCACCCTATATCCACCTACCTAGATCCCTTCGACCCTTTTGAGTGTAAGCTCAAAGACCACCCCACCATCCCACATGAGGAAGTCATCTTTGGGAAAGGAATTCATATGTCTTGGCACATCACACCGCTTGGCATGATTAGTCCGTCGGGTACATTCATCCATATCACCCACATGTCAAGAAGAAAACATGAGTGGTCAATATTTGGTTGTAATGGTCCACCATCATTCATCATAAATCTCAAGCATGTTAGGAGCATTCATGGATGTCCGGGTCCTCCAACATTCATCACACTCACTCACAAGAGGGACACCTATGGATGTCCCGGTCCTCCCAAATCCTTCAAAGTCTTCATAACATCAATGCATGATAGGTCTATATGTGGTTGTCCTGGACCCCCTTTGCATACCATACATTGTCAACTCACACCGCATCATAGTACATGGCATATGCATTCAAGCAAGTATCAAGCAACAAGCGGTGGGATTCACAAGAAACGAGCACAAACTCCTAAGCACCACTTTGAGTTCCAAGTTAACAACTTGACGATGATGGCTTTGGAGTGGCTCTACTTTAGGGTCACCTCCAATCTGAGGGCACGAGGACTTGGACCTTGTCAAGTTCCGAGTGGCTTTGGCAACCAAGCTTATGGGTTGAACTTTCAAAAGGGTTTTGGGATTCTCCCCATTTCTCATGTGGCGGATCCAGCACGCTCTAAGGGCACCGCGATGGATCCTAGTGAGTGCCTCGAACTTACACCTACCCTTGTGAGAGACACCCTCGGAGTGCCACCACAAATAGCCTGAGAGCCCGACGTGAGCACACAGCGGCAATACTAGGCAAGCAAGATCCCATCGCCAGCATGAGGGTATGACCAAATCACTTTGTCGAGCTGAAGCGCCGTTCCCCGACTATGGTCGCGGGTTGAGTATGGAGATCGTGGATCACCCAGAGCCGCAGTTCGATGTACTACTTCCCTGGTGGACCCATACTCGACGGGGTCAAGTTTTCCCCACCCCGGGGGTATGATGAGGGCATCCCTTGCCCCTCCACATTTTCTCCGGACTCGGATTGTTCGTCGACAAGCGTCATTATGTTAGTCATGTATTTTTGAGTCTAGTCATGTAATCTTCACATTTTATTTGAGTCAATATCATGTAATTTTACCTTTATTTGAGTCATGTACTTAGGTTAGTGAGTCATTTTCCTAAGTATTGTGTCATTAGGTTGGTTTGTTAGGCTAGTGAGCCCAATTCATTGGGCTTGGCCCAAGGGCACCCCTATCCCTTCGGTTATTTGTCATTGAGTCAAATGTCAGGGACTTTTGTAGAAATGTGGGTTGCCTATATATAGGACCTCATTCCCCTCATTTTGAAGTAATGAACAATTGAATGAAAATTGAAATCCACTTCCAAATCCCACTAAATCTCTCTCTCTCTCACTCTCTCTCTCTAAGGGGTCCCCCCCCCCTCTCTCTCTCCCTCCACCCTAATTTTCGGAATTTTCTCTCTCCTCCCCATTCACCCCTCATTAAGACCTCTCCCCTTCCCCATACACCCATTTAACTCCCCCCCAACCCAAGGTGGCATTCTCCAATCCACACCTCACCTCCCAACCCCTAACTACCCAACACCACTTCCTCTCCCCAAGGTTGAAGGGGCTCTTTCCTAAGCCCAAATTCAAATTTCCCTCTCCCTAGGGCAGTGCCCTTCCATCTCCCCACCTCCCAAACCACCCAAAGTCGCAGCCCCCTTCCCCATACCAGCCAAGTTCACCCTCCACCTCTTACTCTCTTGGCCATCCCCTTCCCCACCCCCTCATCTTCTTCTCATTCAGCCTCTGTTTCAGGCAGCAGAGTTGCAGCGACTTTCAGAGGCAGCCACGACCGTCTCTCAAAGATTCAGGTGGCAAGGCCTACATTTATGGAATCATCATCGAGATAGATTTCCAACGGTGGTGGTCTCGCCGGCTTCCGAGTTCGGAGCTGTCCGGAGGAGTGTCATCTTCAACGACTGCGCAATCTGTCCCAGACTGAAGACCAGAGCGATCTTGGAAGCTGTTCTGCGGTCAACCTTGGAGGAACTCGAGCACACTTCCTTCTAAAAAATTCTTCTTCTTCTAGTCCTCCATCAGTAGCAGAAAGAACGACGCCAATCGCCTGCCCGAGCTATTTGTTCTGAATTATTTCATCGGAGTGTGCAGTCTGCCACCAGTGGACTCAGGTTTGACCTGTCTTCATTTATCTGGCCACCATTCTCATCTCCGACCTCGGATTGTGGTCCCGTCAACTTCTGCTCGAAGCTACTCTGACCACGATCGCGTCACCACCAGTTTCGTTCAATTTGAAGTTCGGGAGCGACCGCAGTGCCTTCTGTAATCCACTGCACTAGTTCTGAATCAGTCCGAAGTAGAGTGTTGCTGTCCTGCTCCAGTCACCGGTCCGATCAGCCCCGAGGTCCAGAACTTCCCAAAACATTCAGGCATCATCCACGATTGCTGGTCTGCCAGTTGGAAAACTTTTGGCGCAGGTTTCGTCAAGATCTGAGCTCTGTGGAATTTGTGGCAGTGACATCACCGGCCCCCTATCCAACAATTCTGAAGGTTGGCAGAACCGGCGGGGATCGGTAAATCGGGTTTCCTTAGCATAAGTCCCCACCCCGCTTGGCCTGCTGAAGGCCCCTCCCTACGTGGAGGTAGTATTGGATGTAATAAGATTAATCCCCACCCCAAGATCACCCCTCCCGAGAGAGGTGTAGTGGTGTAATCTTTCCATTTCAGGTTGAAGCAACACCGACGCGGCGTGCGGGTGCATACCCTCGCCTCCCCGCTCGCCCCCGTCTCCGGCCGGAGTCGGCATCTTCACGCCGGCTAGGTGAGATCCTGAACATCTCTCATTGCTGTAATGGATTTGCTTAGCTTAGTATTGCTATAGTTACTCCGTCGGCGGTAAGAGAGTGTCCGATTTTAAATTGCTACCCAAATTGAGTGACCATCGCGGGCGAGTTGTGAGAGCATCCACTTAACCCACACCCTTGGTGTGTTGGCCGCCCATGATTTGGGCATCCTAGGCATATTTGGGGTTCTCCCCAAGCTAGCCAACCATTGGAGCCTCAAGGTCCCACCTCGGACCCTCTCCAACATCGCCTAGTCGCCATCGGGCACTAGTGTGCGCCATACGGGTGAGCTCGCTAGTGTGAGTCCGCTGCTCAAACTTGAATGCTTGCAAAATAGGTCCATAGGTGGTGTCACATCAAGCTTCGATCAGGATAAATCATCTTCTAAACTTCTCATTTTGAATCATTTGGATTGATCTTGAATATTTGTGTAATCATGAACTCCAGATTCTTGTGTGTGGTGTTCGTGTTCGAAAACACGAACGTGTGTGGGTGTTTGTGCGCTTGTGTGCTTTTGGCTACCAGATCGGAAGCCGTGTGTGTGTGTGTGTGTGTGTGTGTGTGTGTGTGTGTGTGTGTGTGTGTGTGTGTGTGTGTGTGTGTGTGTGTGTGTGTGTGTGTGTGTGTGTGTGTGTGTGTGTTTGCTGTTCTAAACATCGTGTGCATGTGATTCACTCGATAGTGAAGCTTTAATCCTCAAGTGTGAGGGGTGGACGTAGGGGACACGGCTGTGTAACCGAACCACCTAAAAATTCATGTGTCTCATATGTTGTGAATTTTCCGATTCTTGTCGAGTGGGCTTCACGGTGAGTTGAGAGATCACTACACCAGCTTTTCAAACACATTCCGCACGCATTCACGAGTGTGGTCCTATTCGTGCGAGTATTAGTAGTTGTTTGTTTAATCAGCATCGTTTTCTTAAGGGTAGCAAAATTTTTATTAGCCAATCAATTCACCCCTCCCCTCTTGATTGCCACATTTGGGACTCAACAATTGGTATCAGAGCTCTGGTCTCTGTTTAGTCTCGACCACACGGTCGCAGAGTTTGATCCCGTTCACATGGCAAACAAAGGGATGATGCCCGAAGGGCATTCAATTCAAAGACCTCCGTTCTTTGATGGATCAAACTACCCCTATTGGAAAAATAGAATGTACGTTTTCCTACGTGCCCCGGACTACAATGTCTGGCGTGTCATAAGTAAGGGTCCATATGTGTTATCTGAAAAAGAAGATGAAAGGGATGAAGAAGATATAGAGAAGTGTTCAACGAATTTTAAGGCTATGAATATAATTCAATGTGCGGTTCATCCTAACGAATACTCACGAATATCTATGTGTTCCTCTGCGCAGGAGATGTGGGATAAGCTGCGGCTTATATGTGAAGGAACATCGGAAGTCAAGGAAACAAAAGCCAATCTCTTAGTTCGGGACTATGAGCTGTTCGCAATGAAGTCAGAAGAATCAATTTCTGATATGTTTGCAAGGCTAACAGAAATTACCAATGGACTAAAGGGACTTGGCAAGGAGTATTCTAACAAGGAACTCGTCAGAAAAGTCCTAAGATCCCTTACTCCACAGTGGCATATAAAGGCCACTATAATTGAAGACTCCAAGGATCTAAGTACTTTAACTCTGGACGAGTTAATTGGCTCGCTGATGACTTATGAGATAAACATCAAAAGGAGCGAGGAGGATCACAAGAAAAAGAAAGTTGTTACCACAATGGCTCTAAAGGTGAATCCACACGATTCAGAGGGCAGTGAAAATGATTCAATAGGCAACACTGAAGATGAAGAATTAGTTGCCATGATCACACAAAGAGCAAGATGGTTTGTGAAATGAACCAGAAATTTTGGTGGTCAGTTCAGAAAAGGACCGAGAAGGCAAGGTCCAAACAGAGGAGAAAATAGCAAGAGAGAAGAAGTGATTTGCTATGAATGCAAGAAACCCGGCCATATGCGGGGTGAGTGCCCCGATCTCATTAAGAAGGTGAAGAAAGGCAAGTTCAGAAAGCCCAAAGCCATGATGGCCACATGGAGTGATGAAGATCAGGAGGAATCCGGAAATGAAGATAGATTAGATGAGCTAGTCCAGAATCTATGCCTCATGGCAAATGACGACGAAGGAAATGAGGTAGATTCTGAAACTGAAACTCTTACTTGTGAACAATGGCAAATTACATATGAGTCTTTATATGAAAAATGTAAAAGATTCAAATCTGAAAACAGAAATTTGAAAAAGAAAATTGATCATTTTGTGCATACTAAAAGATCATGTGAAGAGTGCCTTGCCTCAAAAACAGTCAATGAAAACTTGAAAAATGAAAATGAAATTCTTGCATCCAAAATTGAACTGTTTGAAGAGGAAATATCATGCATGAGAGAGGAACAATCCACATATCTGAAAATGCATGAAGAATTGGAAAATGAAATGGAACAAGAAAAGCTTCAAAGCTCAGCTTGTAATGAAGCCAAAGAAAAGGCTGAAAAATAAAGCCAATCTCAATTGGCTGAAATAAATATGTTGAAGGATGCCCTTGCCATCCTTGAAAAATCAAAAGTTCAAACAACCCATTGGGCCTCCATAAGTTCAGCATCATCCAAACCAAAGAAACACATGCACAACTCCTCTTCAAATGTTAGAAGAAAGGGAAAAAGAGATAGAGCCATCACTTGTTTCTATTGTGGTAAAATGGGTCATGACATGTATGATTGTAGAATTCTGAAATATGATGAAGAAAATTCTGTTGGATTCAGAAATAGATCATATATGCATCATGCCTCTAACCATCATGGACCCAAGCTAGCTTGGGTACCAAAATCTCCATAAGAACTTTGGTTGAATTGCAGGTCTACTCGAGAGCTCAAAGGAATAAATGGTATTTGGACAGTGACTGCTCTCGGCATATGACGGGAAACAAGGAATGGTTTGTGGACCTGCATGAAAAGGATGGTGGGATGGTAGCATTCGGTGGTAAGGACAAAGGTAAAATCATCGGAGAAGGTAAGATAGGTAAGAATCAAAATCATACCATTGATAATGTATTGCTTGTGAAGGGTTTGCAACATAATCTCTTAAGCATAAGCCAACTTTGTGATAAGGGATGCAATGTGATTTTTGATTCTAACCACTGTACTGTTTTGAATAGGAATACTCATGAGATAAAGTTCATTGGTTTCAGGTATAACAATGTTTATATGATAGACTTGAATGATTCATCTCATGAGAATTTATGTTTAATTGCAAGGAACAATGATGATGCTTGGCTCTGGCATCGCCGGCTTGGGCATGCTAGTTTCAATGTATTGCTGAAATTATCAAGAAATGATTTGGTAATTGGATTGCCCAAGTTGAAGGCCGTCGATGATGGAGTTTGTGGAGCTTGCAGCATGGGCAAACAAACAAGGACATCATTCAAGTCCAAACAAGATGTGACCACATCAAGGCCTCTTGAACTCATCCACATTGATCTCTTCGGACCAAGTAGAACTCACAGCTTGGGTGGTAAACTATATGGATTTGTGATTGTGGATGATTATTCAAGATTCTGTTGGGTGTATTTCCTTTCTCATAAAAATGATGCTCTGACAGAATTTGAAGCATTTTGCAGATTTGTTCAAAATGATAAAGGGTATTGCATCAAAGCTGTGCGGAGTGATCACGGCCGAGAATTTGATAACCATGAGTTCAGCAATTTTTGCAGGGCTCAAGGCTATATGCATGACTTCTCCGCACCAAGAACTCCGGAACAAAATGGAGTTGTGGAAAGGAAGAACAGAACGCTAGTTGAGATGGCAAGAACCATGCTGAACGAGAATAAAATACCGAGGTACTTTTGGGCTGAAGCAGTGAACACGGCCTGCTACATCATAAATCGAGCCATGGTAAGACCATTGTTGAAGAAAACTCCGTATGAGCTATACCGAGGTAAGAAGCCAAACATTTCATACTTGAGACCGTTTGGCTCAATATGCTACATTCATAACAATGGTAAGAAGGACTTGGCTAAATTTGATCCCAAAAGTGACAAAGGCATATTGCTTGGGTACTCTCTCAATTCGAGAGCATATCGAGTGTATAACTTGAGAACTCTCGTAGTTGAAGAAAGCCCACATGTTATTATTGATGAATCATCTCCATCTAGAACTGATGAAAAATCTATCTTGCAGGATGATGAGTTGATAGATGACAATATCAAGAAGAAGGAAGGAAATTCAGAAAAACAAGAAGAGGAAGAACCAAAAGAAGAGGATGAAAATCAGGAAACTCAACTTGAACAGGAGCTACCAATACAATGGACATTTGCAAAGGACCATCCGCCGAAAATGTATTGGGCAATGTACAAGAAGGGATAAGGACACGAGCCTCCTTCAGGGAAGTTGAAACTCATGACTTATTAGCCTTGCTCTCTCAATCTGAACCTCACTCCATTGAAGAGGCCTTGAAAGATGAGTCATGGATCATGGCCATGCAAGAAGAACTACACCAGTTCCAAAGGAACAAAGTGTGGTTTCTCGTACCATTTCCTAAGAATCACTCCGTGATCGGAACCAAATGGGTGTTTCGAAATAAAACAAACGATCAAGGAGTGGTAATTAGGAACAAGGCCAGGCTAGTAGCCAAGGGCTATAGTCAAGAATTAGGAGTTGACTTTGATGAGTCTTTTGCTCCAGTAGCAAGACTTGAGGCAGTGAGGGTTCTCTTAGCATTTGCATGTTGTCATAATATCAAATTATTTCAAATGGATGTTAAGAGTGCATTTTTGAATGGCTATATCCAGGAGGACGTGTATGTGGAGCAACCACCGGGGTTTGAAGACACAAAGCATATAGACCATGTGTACAAGCTGGACAAGGCTCTTTACGGTCTGAAACAAGCACCCCGTGCATGGTATGAAAGGTTAAGTGAATTCCTCATTCAACATGAATTCAAACGAGGTAATGTTGATCAAACTCTCTTTACAAAGTTGAATGGTAAGGATATCTTAATTGTTCAAGTTTACGTTGATGACATTATTTTTGGCTCAACTAAAGATGCTCTCAGCAAAGACTTCGCCAAATTGATGCAAAGTGAGTTTGAAATGAGTCTTATGGGAGAGCTGACTTTCTTCTTGGGATTGCAGGTGAACCAGACGATTGATGGGATGTTCATACATCAAAAGAAGTATGCAATGGAGTTGCTTAAAAAGTTCAATTTGACATCAACAAAACCACAACCAACTCCTATGTCTACCTCAATAAAAATTGATCAAGATGAGACAGGTAAATCAGTGGACCAAAAACTCTTTAGAAGCATGATAGGTTCACTATTGTATTTAACTGCCAGCCGGCCCGACATACAGTTTGCTGTTTGCATGTGTGCTAGATTTCAATCAAACCCAAAAGAATCACACATGTCGGCCGTTAAACGTATTTTCAGATATGTTGCTGGTTCAGTGAATTTCGGACTATGGTTTCCGCGAAATTCGAGTCTTGATTTAATTGCTTATTCTGACGCCGATTATGCGGGTTGCAAAGTGGATCGGAAAAGCACTAGTGGGTATTGCCAATTTCTTGGGGGCTGCGTGGTCTCATGGGCCTCCAAGAAACAAAATTCAGTGGCATTGTCTACTGCCGAAGCCGAATATGTGGCTGTCGGTAGTTGTGTAGCCCAGGTGTTATGGATCCAACAACAATTGATTGATTATGGCATATCTTTTAAAAATACCTCAATTCTTTGTGACAACACCTCTGCCATAAACTTGTCCAAAAACCCTGTTCATCACTCTAGAACCAAGCATATTGAAATTCGACATCATTTCATTAGAGATCATGTAAGTAAGGGTCATGTAGAAATCAGTTTCATTGAGACCGATCGTCAAATTGCCGACATTTTCACCAAACCTCTAAGTGAAGACAAGTTCACTACTTTTAGAAGAGAACTAGGGGTTTGTAGGATAGAAGAGTGATTCATAACCATGTGCATCATGTATATATAGGTCACTTCATTACATGTAATTGCATTAGTTTCATGCATATAGTAATTCTCTTGTCATGCATATGCATCATGTTATGTGAAAAACAAAAGAAAAATCAAATTGTGTGAAAAATCACTTTGGTGTGCTTCTGCGTTTCTACTATGTATATTGTACTCACCCATGTTCATTGTTACTTCTATGGCCAAAATCACCTTGGATAAAATTTTCTGCCCACAAAGGAGCTCATTTGTTCAAAGTCAGAAATCTGGATAAAATGGGACATTACACGTCTCATATATTCCCAAAATTCAACTAACAATACCCCAATTGCATACATCCCAATTTTTATCCAAAATTCTTTGATTTCATACATTTTTACAATTGGGGACTCGAGCCGAACATTCCTTGATTTTTTCTTCGGGTTAATTCTTCTTTCCGCTGAAAACCAGTAAAAGGGTCGACCCATAGGGTCGACCCCTTGCAAACCCAGAAAATGGGTCGACCCTAAGGGTCGACCCTCGCGCATCCGGTTTGGCCCGGGGGTAAGAGACCCAACGGGTCGACCCATTGGGTCGACCCAAACCGGCGGGGCGGCTAACCCGCGCCCAAGCCGATCCAACAAGGGTTCCAACCCTAAGTTGGAACCCTCCCATGGCTATAAAACATCTCTTGCCCCCCTCCTAGCCTTGCTACCACCCCTTGCAAGCCCTAAACAATCCTTCCTTGGCATCCAAGACATCAAGCCCTAGTCGCGGTCATCCGGGTGGCATCCGCGCGAACTCTTCTTCTTGTGGCTTCAAGCATCATTCTTTGATCTTCATTCCCTTGAGGTAAGCTTCTGATGTCTGTGGAGGATCATAGATTCAAACTTCTCGCATTTCTCTTTGGTTGAACCATCAAGTTCTATACCACATCGGTGGGTTCTTTCGGTTTGTGTTTTAGATGGCCCCGAAAAGGCGTATTTCTCGCAGAGGTGAGGCATCGAGCTCCAGGCAAGGGCGTCGATCTCATACCGCCGCATCACAGCCCGCAAGCAAAATCTTGGATCGGACCGTTCTACGTCCACGGGCGGTAAACTTTGAAAATCTTAGTCGCCATCTACGTGGATTAGTTGATCTAATATGCAGCCAGCCAAACTTGCATATTTTCATGTCTGCACATCGCCGCATTTACCCCAATCTGGTACATCAATTCTATAGCAATTTGGGTGTTTCGGGTGACGTTCCAGTTACCACGGTTAATGGAAAGGAAATTGTTTTATCACCACACTTGTTGGGAATTGCCTTTGACTTACCGAATGAAGGATTTGCATTTGGTGATGTAGAAGTCTCCGATGCCACTGTTTACAGCTATATGACTTCTGAAGAAATGGGTGACCGGTCGGTTGCCGGATTAAATGCAAACCAATTCCCTCCTTTGCAACGTATACTACACCGCATGATTACAACTATTATTTTGCCACGTGGAGGAGGACATGACAAGGTTACGGAGAAACACATGTTCTTGTTTTCATGCTTATTCGGTGGAATTCCCATTAAATTTCCACAGCTTATTCTTGATCACATATGTTCAAGCATGACGCACAAGCACCGTACTTTGCCATATGCTGCGGCCTTAACAGCCATCTTTACTTATATGGATATAAATTTGTCAAGAGAAGCATCTCAAACTATCCGTGACGCCGATATCTACACCTATCAATCTATTTGTCACCACATGGGGTTTGAAGAGCAAGATGGCGTGTTAGTTCGTCAAATAAAAAGGGCAGTACCACCGGACAGTTCAGAAGATAATGAGATTGACAATGAAGAGCAGGCTGAAGATGCTCATGTTCCTGTAGCAGGAATGCCTTCTGAGGAGGCACAGCTAATCATGGACCGTTTGGATTCTATTGATGATCGGTTAGACGAGTATGGGGAGACCATGGCAGCTATGCAACTTGAACTATCCGATCTGAAACTTTCTCACCAGGAGCACTCTCGCTACGTCACTGATGCTTTGGCCAACCAAACCCACTTGTTGGAAGAACTTTCGGCGTATATTAGGCGTCATCCACGTCCCTCCACTCCGGATGATAATGATGATTAGACTATGATGCTCCTTTGACTTGGCATCCCTCTTTCACCCCCTCTTTTTTGATGATGTCAAAGGGGGAGAAACTCTTGGCCTATATGTGCCCCGGCTATTATAGTGTATGATGTGTGCTTGCATGCATGTGTGCTTTTATCATGTTTCTAGTTCATTCGTTCTGTTGCATTTCCTTTGCGTTTTCATGCATTGCATCTTGTCTTTTGTATTCCAAACCTTGCTCCTTTTCCACTCTTTGTCGGCAAGAAAACTTTGGGAATATGCCACATGATGATCAATCTTATATTTGGATTTCTGTTTGACCATGTCCTTGAACTGATGGTTTGATTTATGTAATTGGAATGGTGGATGCTTTACAATGTGGTTTCTATTATTTTGTCATCATCAAAAAGGGGGAGATTGTTGAACCCCCTCCTCATGTATATGACTTATGATTTTTGATGATGATCAAATGGTTTTGTATGAACTGAAAATGAGCATACCTACGTTCTGGAAATGCACACATCAATTGAAGACATGATACTTGAGAAGGCTCAAGCACAACAACTCATTGTAAGTATTTTGGTTTCAATGTGCAACATGTGGAACTAATTCCAACTTTGTTCTTGACAGGCCAAAGCTCTTAAACGACTGAAGGACGATTGGTGAGATCGATCCTAATCTCCTCTATTACACTGTTAGAACTTATGTCTAGATGTGGAGCATTCTTGTTTTAAAACCCCAACTTGAACCCCCTGCACTTAGCCTTGTTTTATCTTCATTTTTAGAAAGTGCAGGAAAAAGGGTCGACCCTAAGGGTCGACCCATTGCTGCCAGGCAGAATCCCATTTTAATGGGTCGACCCCAAGGGTCGACCCCTGCCTGAGGAATTAAATTCCAGAACCGGTTTCTTCATGGGTCGACCCCAAGGGTCGACCCTTTTCTCTCAAACTGTTTAGGCTCCAGAAAGGGTCGACCCCAAGGGTCGACCCCTGTAAAACTCCAGAAGCCCATTTTTTTGAAGACAGCAACCGTTCTTGGAAGGGTCGACCCCAAGGGTCGACCCATGCTGCCAGGCCCATCTGGCCCCTCACGAGGGTCGACCCCAAGGGTCGACCCTTTCTGGTCTGGGCGGCGCCGTGATTGTGGACTCTTGTCCATGCGAGTTGGTTGACAAACCACACTTGTGTGGCTGTCCTTAAACTACTCCTTGATGTGCGGATCTTGTCTCCTAGACATCCTTTGACCGCCCTTAGCATATATATAATCCTATTGGGATGAAAACCTAAGTAGAATTCGTATCTTCCTGAAATTGGGTTTTTGTTCTAACCTTGTGAGTGCAGGTCGCAACCAGAAGCTACAGCCCTTCTTCTACCCTGTAGTGTGCGTGAAAGGGAAGAAAAGAAGAGGGATTCAAGCCTCCAAATCAACATCCTGCTGGTTGGCTGCGTGGAGATCAAGATCGTACCTCTTCCGAGCATAATCGTCAAGAACGTTCAACGGGCTGCACCAAGTGCTCAACGAAATTCGCTGAAGTGATAGGGGGAGCTTCGATCAGGATAAATCATCTTCTAAACTTCTCATTTTGAATCATTTGGATTGATCTTGAATATTTGTGTAATCATAAACTCCAGATTCTTGTGTGTGGTGTTCGTGTTCGAAAACACGAACGTGTGTGGGTGTTTGTGCGCTTGTGCGCTTTTGGCTACCAGATCGGAAGCCGTGTGTGTGTGTGTGTGTGTTTGCTGTTCTAAACAGCATGTGCGTGTGATTCACTCGATAGTGAAGCTTTAATCCTCAAGTGTGAGGGGTGGACGTAGGGGACACGGCTGTGTAAGCGAACCACCTAAAAATTCGTGTGTCTCATGTGTTGTGAATTTTTTGATTCTTGTCGAGTGGGCTTCACGGTGAGTTGAGAGATCACTACACCATCTTTTCAAACACATTCCGCACGCATTCACGAGTGTGGTCCTGTTCGTGCGAGTATTAGTAGTTGTTTGTTTAATCAGCATCGTTTTCTTAAGGGTAGCAAAATTTTTATTAGCCAATCAATTCA
Organism: Amorphophallus konjac; assembly: GCA_022559845.1. Lineage (NCBI taxonomy): Eukaryota > Viridiplantae > Streptophyta > Magnoliopsida > Alismatales > Araceae > Amorphophallus > Amorphophallus konjac. The sequence goes on along the minus strand of CM040122.1, from coordinate 266,467,635 downwards.
CCCCTCCCCTCTTGATTGCCACATTTGGGACTCAACATGAGTCACACTGACTCATCAAACTATTCTCCCCTTTGACATAATCAAAAAGAAGGGAAATGGTTTGATAGTCAAAGACAGCACATAAATGCAGAGAAGGAGTTATGGTTCTTTAAAAATGAAGATCTCCCTTATGACAATGAAACAGCTCTCCCCCTATCAACATGCATGATTGACTACTCTCCCCTTAGATGTTAATAAACCATAACTCCCCCTGAAGCACAGGAATGGACTCTGGTTATCCAATAAATCAATCTGAAATCAGCCATTACAAAGAATCTGAATTCTGGTGAAAATACCACAGAATCAGAACTTATTGCAGAACAAGATGGAAGATTCCAACAGTGTGGAGAGAAATACATCTCAGGAATCAATCTGAAATCCACCACCATAAGGATTCTGAAGTTCAGAAGGCTGTAAGTGAACAAGGTAATAATGGGAGTGGCACCTCACATTTATATGGTCAGAAAAATACAGATGGAATTAGTCAACTGATAAGAGAGGAGTTGACTATACAGTTTTTGTTGATCATGCATGAATCTGATCATGAGGGATTTGAATGCATACATCACTTCAATAAGTCTTAAAAGATGTAGACTCTTCTATCATAAGGAGTTATGAAGTGGCAACTTAACCAATCTGATTTAATTTTGATGTATACCAACTTTGCCAAATTAAACTCAATACTCATATATGAATCCAAGTTTTAATAAAAGTGAACCAAATAGTCAGAAAACACTCAAAGACAATCATCTTTTATCTTACACATATGATCTCAATTACACCTTTGAAAAATACACAGGTTAGTACTGAAGTTAAACACTTTTTCAAGAACATGAGTTGACAGATTTTTCAAGATAATTTTATTTGAAGCACATTATATTTTTCCTGAGCAATTTAAGTTGATCAACACCTTTTTACATGAGGCACAACAAGTCTTAGTTGAAGTGACCCAGTTACTCAGTGTGATAATTGGCATTGCCTCTCACTTTGAGAGCAGAGTTAGCAATATGAGTGTCTTTTTACATGAGAAGACACCTTTATCAGAGGCCAGACTCCCCAGCTACTCAACACAAATAAGCTATTGCTCTGTCAGGTTTTGTTTCACTAACTTTTTATCAGAGATAACTGTGGCACCTCATGACATGAGTTAGTTTATTTCATTGATAAAGAACTCAGTTTCTCAGTGACCGAGTCATTGCTCTGAATTCATAATTTTTCATTTAGTCAACTTTTTCAAGTTAATGTTTAACCACAACACTCACTCTATGTATCTCTACAAAAGTATCCTAGATTTCAAATTTTCAGATATCAGATGAGAGACTTTAAAGATTACATGACACAAGAGGTTAAAGTTTATTAAACCTTATCATTCAAATATTTTCAATTCATTTAATTACAAAGCTGAGAATACATTAATCTTATATCAGTCTGATTCAGTGATAATTCTTAAACCCATATGATAGGAGTTTCTACCAAAATCTCAGACTGAATTGCATGACATGCAGCTTAAGTTCCTCAGATCAGAACAATAAATTTAGCTGACCAACAATTCAATAATGGAGCCAAAATAGTCACACCAGCTAAGAGGTATATGAAGGAAGAGTACAAGCTGGTGGAAGAGTCAATCAGTAAGAGAGAATAAAGGTTTAAAGTCATTTCAGTCAGACAAAATGAGACACTCCTTCTTCAACAGATTGAGGATTGGTAGCCAAATTTTTAGATTCAAGAAGGTATGAGCTCAAAATAGTCAATTGATGATTTGAAAGAGTGGAGAGCGTGAATTTCAAATAGTGACAACAATATAAAAATGCTCCCCCTGTCTATATGCAATGAATGAGGGTATGAATGCCAATAAGATGAATATCAAGCTGAAAACTTATTCAGATGTATGCATCCAAGCCATTTCTGTTTAGATTTAAAAAAAATTATTGATATGCAGGACACAGCTCTTCATAAGGACTGGACCCATGGTTCTAGGTGGAGAACCTGGTCACAAGGACCATTCGAATTCAGTTCAACATATGACAAGAGAAAAACATCATATATGTAGAATTAAAACTCAATAGCTGAGTCTGGAATACAGACTGATCAGCTAGGCAAGAGAAGATCATACATCAGACACACACATCAACATGAAATTCTCATTTTTCATACTCACAATTCTAGATGATGGAATTTAAAGTAAGGTTCAGAGCTGACCTGAATTGAGTCCTGGGGTTTTCCTTTTTTTTTGAGTGCCTTGGTTAATTAACCCCTCTTTATTCATTCCAAGGCATACCTGCAGCAAAACAATCACTTTGATCTTGTAGGAACCCAAGCAGCCTTGGGTCCTGTTTTATCCCTACCAGGTGTTCTAAGCAATTTCTTAGCAGTATTATCATCATGATCCACCAGGTAACAGTTATCCATGAAATGACCAAATTTTCCACAATCTCTACATGATGTAGCAAACTTTGAATTCTTTTTGTGTATATTATTATCATCATGGAATCTATGTGAGTTTACATGAAAATTTTTGTTACTTGCATGAGGTTTTGATTTAGCATTGCCTGCCCACAAGCATTCAGAAGCTCGGTGGCCAGGTTTTCCACATTCAAAACATACAAGAATATTTTCTTTAAAAATAGGTTTATTTCTACCAAGAAAATTTTTATTTGTAGGGAATTTATCAAATTTGGAATTAAAATATTTTCCCTGAGCATACCAGCAGTCCTTGATTGCATGCCCATACTTGCCACATTCAAAACACCTTAGGTGCTTACCTCTTGAACCATTATATCCCCATGAAGTCCTAAACCAACACTCAACAGCTTTATGACCACGTTTGTTACAATTATAACAAATGATGTGTTGGTTTGAAGCATACATGTTTCTTTTGGGGTGATGATTTTTACCAAATGAATTTCTCGAATGCAATGTTTCACTTGCATGCCCATCTTCAATCAACAATCTACAATCATCCATTACATGGCCTACCTTGCCACAATAATGGCATGAAACACTCTTATCAGATGCATACGTATAATTAATTGAGCTATGAGCAATATGCATTGAGTCATCAGATGCAGTATAGGTAGCAGATTTAAAGACACAAGTAGGGACATGTTTATCCTTGTTTTTCTTACCATTTTTGCTCATTTGTTTACCCTTGTTCACAGCTTTTATTTGTTCTTCATTTTTCTGGGCCTTGAATTGGAAAACAGATGATGTAGATGTTTTAGGAGGCCCAGAGCAGCTTGCAATGTCAGAGCTGCGAACAAAAGTAGTGTACAACTTTTTCTTAACAGATTTTTCAATTTGGGATTTGCATCCTTGCTTTCCACTTGATTTAGTGGCGTTATCACACAGAGGAACATTCATTTTCTCTTTTCCCTTGGTAGATTTAGACATGGAACGAACAAGTTTACTTATTTCAGATTGCAGAGAACAAATTTTGAGTTCTGAATTAGTCAAGTCTTCCTCACATGAGATAATTTGTCTCTGCATGACATCATTCAAATTTTTAACAATTTCTAGTTCCTGTTTCAGTTTCATTTCATTCTCAAATTGAATTTCCTTATCAAGCATTAAAAGCTTCTCAGACATAGCAGATTTCAGTAGCTTCAACTCCTCATTTTCCTTTCTTATTTGTTCATTCTGAACCAGTTCATCAATTAGGATTTGATCTTTTCCTGGTGAATTCAGCTCATTCTCTAGTTCAGAAATTTTATCAGTAAGTTCATTATTTTTGTTTTTCAGCACAGAAATGTGTTCTTTATGCTTGTCAAGTTCAGCTTGATTTTCTTGTTGGAGCCTTTTAGCCTTTTCATTTTCAAGCTTCAGTTGATTCATTTCTGAGCCTGTATTTCCAGCTTCTTCCAATTGCTTCTTATAGTTCTGAATATCAATCAGATAAGCATCATGAGATTGTTTCAATTTTGAGCAATTTTCACATGATAAATCAGAACAATTTTGATCAATGTTTTTCTTTAGTCTTTTATTTTCAGATTTTACTTTTCTATATTTTTCATGCAATTCAGCATACATTTCCTTTAAATCATCAAAAGTTATTTTGTCAGAATCAGATTCAGAATTTACCTGGTCTTCTTCTTCATTGCTTGAAGTGCTTCCTCTTGCCGTTAGACATTTCTGGTTTTCATGCAACGTGATCACTGAATCCCAGATTTCCTTCGCAGTCCTACATGTAAGAATAGAGGAAATGACATTAGCATCTACAACATTCTTCAGAATGTCCCGAACTCTTATATTCTCACTGTTCAGTTGTTTATCCTTCTGGGACCATTTATTCTTCTCTCGAGGCAAAACATGTGGACCATGTTCAACGAGAACCCACAGTTTTGGATCTATAGAGTTTATAAACCCACATAGACTGCGTGACCATTTCTTGAAGTTAGAACCATCAAAAACTGCAGGTGATGCCATTATAAAGCAATCGAATAGACTCAGATCAATGAGCTAGAAAGCAATATCAGAAGAATGCACCACACTGTAACAGTAAAGCATGAAATCAAATCAGTAGGATCCTCTGCAGATCGTTGGATCTGGAAGTCAGAGACCGCTCTGATACCAAGTGTTGGGTTCGGTGCAGTATTCAGAGGGGGGGGTGAATGAATTATGATTTTTAAAACCTTTCGCCCAACTAAAATTTTGCTCAAAAGAAAATGCTAGTTCGCAAACTAAACAAACTTGAAGGCTAATTGGCAGTTGTGGAACTAACCAAACACACAGTGAGATCACTAGAGTGCTAACAAGACAGATTTAGTCAATCTGAAAACTAATTAACTCTTCTGCTCAACCAGAAGCCAAACACATGGAGCGCCCCTATGCAATCACCTAGCGGAAGCACAAATAGACAAGACAAACCACAGTGCACAAGGGGTTTTTAGGTGGTTCGGTCCAGCAGACCTACATCCACCCCACACTCAACTCGAGTGTGGCTTCCACTAGCTCACGCTAGAAACCGCAGACTCAGTCTACAACAGGTGCTGCCACACAGCTTGACCAGGGGAACAACCTGCCCTCTTCCTCCCAACCGGAGGGACATCCCAAGTGACTCCTAGCCACTTGGAAACTAGAGACCAAAGTCTCTCTTCCTCCAGTCCAGGAGGGAACCCGCCAGTGACTCCCCGTCACCAGCAACCAGAGGTCGAAGACCTCTCTTCCTCCAACCGGAGGGACCCCTGGACTTGCAACCCACAAGCCCAGAACCGGAGATCAGATCTCCCTTCCTCCAACTCGAAGGGAACACACAAGTGACTTCCAGCCACTTGCAAACTAGAGGTCGCAGACCTCTCTTCCTCCAGACCAGGAGGGACCCAACCTCAGTCCAGAGGATCGGAAGTACAAAGCTAACCAAATGAAAAAGGAAAAAATAAGAAAAGGAAAAATACACAGCGATCAGAAAGTTGTAAAGAAAGATAACACAGATGTGGCTCGCATGGAGCTGACTGGCCTGTATTTGATCCACGGTCCAGTAGACAGATCTTCATGTAAGCTTCTCTTCCTCTTCTCTTCTCTCTCACTTTCTTTTTCTCCTAACCCTCACGAGCTCTCTAACTCTCTCTTTCTCTTCTTTTCCTTCTGCTCTTTCACTCTCTCGATCTCTTTTCCTCTATTCTCTTCGGCTCATGCTACCTCTTGCTCGATCAGCCTTTCTTCTTTTTATAACAGCAGCCAGCAGGAGGGCAGCACTGGGCGCGTGTGGCTTCCACATTTCCCGCCCAGAACTTTTGGCCACGTGTCAGTCTCTCAGCCAGCTTCAGCACACGTGTCACAATCCTGTCTGCCCTTCCAGCCTCGGATCACGTGCCGCCCAGTCACTGGAGAATATTCTTCCTCGGACCACCTTCTTCTTTTTGTTTTTCTTCTTCTCCTGCATAGAGATTAAAACCATTAATACTCAGGGTTCTTCTATATATATATATATATATATACTTGAAATAAGTCGGTTGACACTCAAGCTAAAGCTGCATGAGGTGTGTAGGAACAACAAAAAGTGCACTATACTGAGAACGACACGAGGTACATAAGATGACTACAGCACGAGATAAAGAGAGAACGACACGAAGTCAGATGAGAACAGCACGAGGTGAGAAGGAAATAACACGGAGTATAACGGTAGTAAAACACGCGATCAGGGGAAACCTGGACAAAGATAGAAAGAAGCAACACGAAGACATAAAAACAACACGAAGACACAAATACAGAAATAACATGAAGACTCAAACACAAAAATAACACGAAGACATAAAAACAACAGATAACACGAAGACACAAACACAGAAACAACACGAAGAACGACCAATCAAAGCGACTAAGTTGACTCGAGGTCATCGGTGAATCAATACGAGAATCAACATGAAATATCAAACAGCAAAGGGAACGGCACAAAGTGAAACGACACTTTATACTGAAATGACTTGAAGACACAGGAAAATGACTCGAAAACGAGGACGACACTAGCTGAAAACAACTCGAAGATGAAAACAGAAACCGACACGAAGTGTGGTCACAAAGCAAAAAGGACACGGGGTCTAGGAAAAACAACACGAAGACAGAAGACGGGAACGGCTACAACGACACGTGATAAAACAGTGAAAGCAGGAAAATGACTCGAGTAACTACAGTAAATGACACGAAAACACAAGAGCAAAAATAAAAAGGATGACCCGAGATGAGCAACTAAATATTGAAGAAACGACACGAGGTTCACAGGAAAACGACTCGAAGTTCATTAGAATAAATCGAGCTACTTCAGTAAATAGCACGAAGACAATCAACAAACATAGTTGGAACAACACGACGTACAAAAGGACAACACGAAGTGTAGTGAACACAAACAACACGAAGTATAAAAGGAACAGTACGGACATACAAGGTACTACCTCATAGCAGTTTTCCTGTTAATCATGAAAATTTCAAATGCATAACATTACGCAAGATATCTGATTAAAATGACAATATTTAACATAGTGATGCCCATCATCAAAACACTAGGGAAGTCACAAACAAGAAAGCTGTGAACAACAAGGCATGTTGTACAGACTTCAGTCAATATGCATCAGACGACTGTGTATGGACTTGAAGACCCTTAGCCAATGTATAGACTTCAAGTGGAGACCAATGTGTAGACTTCACGTGAAAGCCCAATGTGCAGACTTGAGCTATGCAAGCTACAATGTCGATGTATGGACTTTGTGAATGTTCAGACTTGAATGCTCGACCAGTGTACAGACTTGCAGAGCCGACCCCAATGTATAGACTTGAGGAATTGAAGCCAATTTACAGACTTGTCGAATGGCTCAGCAATGTAGACTTGGCGAACCACGGTCCAATGTATAGACTTGAAGCCTTAAGACGCAGCATGAGACGCTGGCTGAGACGGACGCTGTACATACTTGATGCATGTGAACAGTGAGACGGATGTATAGACTTGATGCCTGTAGCAGTGTATAGACTTTGGACTTCGCCATGCTTACACTAAGCGATGTACACACTAGCTGCCTGACTAATGTGCATGACAATGTATAGACTCAATGAACTACAACATGAACATATCAGCAGAGAAGCAATGCACAGAACAGAAATCAAGCACAAGCCAATTTATCACAGCATGACTCAAGCATACACATGCATTCTTCACAATTCAGACATGGCACACTCATGCAATCTCCCACAGAAAAGATCAGACATATTCAAGACAATGTGGTGACTCATTCATGTTGCTATCATTAAAACACCACACCATCAACAAAGCACAAGGGGCACAACAGCATGTTCCACAGCGATCACGGGCATCACACCAGTGATTGCCATCAACTTCAAGATGAGATCGAGCGCCTAGTCCGCCAGGGACACCTATCTCGATACGTGTTCGGGTAGAAGGAAGACCGAGGCGGCCCCGAAGAAATCGACAATGCCCCCCATGGAGTCCACATCAACGTCATCGCGGGCGGCGTGTCATCAGGAGGAGACATCAGCCGAGGAAGAAAGCGTCACGCCGAGCGGGCGAGCTGAGCCTCTATTGAGCTCTCTAAGGCCCCGTCGGTGAGCAAACCGCATGCCCTGGTATTCTCTGACTAGGACCTGGAAGGGTTAACCACCGCGCATGACGACGCTCTCGTTGTATCGGCTACAATAAACCATTGTAACGTAGACAGGATCTTAGTCGACAATGGTAATGCCACCTGATGTATTATCATATGAATGTTTCCTCAAGATGGGAGAGAATCTATCTAAACTCCTCCTGATCCGAACCCCCCTCTGTGGGTTCAACGGCAAGGCAACTTATCCCGAGGGAGCCCTGAGCCTGCCAGTTACTATCGGCACCCCACCAAAAATTGTTACGGTTATGGTGGACTTCATCGTGATTAAGGGAATGATGGCCTATAACGCCATCTTCGGCCAAGGTATCCTCAACCGAATGAAAGCGGTGCCCTCTACCTTTCACCAAAAAATGAAGTTCCCTACCAAGCATGGTGTGGGGGAGGTCCGGGGTAACCAAGCATTGGCTAGATGGTGCTATATAATCTCGTTTGAAGCCACTAGGCCAGAAGGGAAAACAAAAGGGGTAATGGGAGCCGAGGAGGGACCAGCAACATCTGAGCCTGGCGGCGAGTTGATAACAGTCTTCCTCACCGGTGACCCGACCCTAGGAATCAAGATCGAAGCCGATCTACCACTTGAGGAATAAGAAAAATATAAGGATTTCCTTGACTGTCACGCCCCGAGCGCGGAAGATACCCGGAGATGCGCGACGAGTTTATATCAATCATGACAATCAGAGTGGTCGTGTATTCGACACAAAGACAGAGATGCGCAAAATAGCAAGATAACCCAATCTTTTATTTCATAATGGATAGACTATTACAGATCCAATACTCTGTTTAATAAAAGAGGAAAAAGAATACATAGTTGACTCAAGAAAACTATAGAGAAGACTAGACGACACTTGTAGAAATCTCTATCACTTCACTCTTGACCATTCCCATCCGATTGACTTCCATCGTCGTCGGACTTACCTGAAAAGTACAAAGGGACAAACGGAATGAGCGAACGCTCAGTAGGAAATTATATCTCAAGTACTAGCAAGGGGTTGAAGTAATTACATCTTTCATGAATGCAATAAAGCTATGCATGCTCGCATAAAACGACAAGATAGAGAGAGTGTAATATCAAGGAAATAAGATGGACAAATCATGATCTTTCAACAAGATAACAAGTGTATTCAAGATATTCAAGCAAGTACGTTTAACAAGTCATGTCAAGAACTTTGGCTATCATGTATCAAGTAAGTAAAGTACCCTTTTTCGGGCCACGCATTTCATGTCAAGTCAAGTACGATTCAAGTACAAGATGTGTGTGGAATGTCCAATCAAGCAAGTCAAGTACTCGGTATAATGCCAGATACCTTATCATTTTAACTCCCATGGGCACAAGTACTTTCGGGTGCTCCTCCCAGGACCAGATCGGGCCCTATATGCGCAGGCATTTATCATGTATTTTTGACATCCACTCTTGTTTATATAGCCAATATAGAATTTCAATAATCAAGCTTGTAGACATGTATGACAACTTTGATAGAATAGAGTCCAAAAATATGATAAAGGACATAGAATGGCGATAATATCGGTATAATCACGATATCGATAAAACTAGGTAGAATATGGTTCCCTTAACTTAAGTACCATGACAAATCAATATGGACATTCTTTTTATAGAATTGAGGTCCACATGAACATTATATCAAGCAAGATACCCTCATTCTTATCATAGAATTGGGGTTTACAAGAATGACATGATATGGCATGATATCATCATCCCATTAAGAATTTCTTATGATATACTCTTTGTATAATCATAAGGGCCGGTATACCATGTTTCTTTAGATTGACATGGCAAGGATCGTGTAATGGGTTTTTAGGGTACAACCAGCTCAGTCGGCCTTGAGGGAATCCAAGGCTACGAGGAGTCTTACGGAGGTCTCTATGACTAACTTGCTAGTCCAAAGGAACGGAATGTCCAATGGAGAGCTTGTATGTCAATGAGAGTTAAGTGTGATCGATAAATCCACATGAAACGTGGGACTATACTCACGGAGTGGAGAATAGTGCCGATATATATATTATATAACATATGAAACCATCGGTTAACAAAAACAGGGAAAAATCAGTTTTACAGTAAAATAACGACTTATGTCAAGTCGTTTCTCAAGTAATTAACGCCTAATAGAAGGGCGTTTACATATGTTCCGTTTTGCAGAATTTTCAATAATTCAATAATTTATCTAAAACGCGCCCTGGTCAGGGGCGTTTCTTCAAGAGTTGACGACTTCACCAGAAAACGTCTTATTATTTACATATCTGTCAGAATATAATTCGTTTTCAGGATTTATATAAAACACGCCCTTGAAAGGGGCGTTACTGTTTAATTCTATTTTACAGAGTATATATATTTCAGGAATTTACAGATAACGCGCCCTGGAGAGGGGCGTTTCTTTTCAATTTACGCCCTGTGGTGGGGCGTTAACACGTGTAAAATGACGTTGTCAAGGTCGTGAATTCAAGGAATTTACAATATTTCAAGAAATAAATTTCCAAGACAGTAGACATGGTCATGACAAGAAAATTAGCAGGAATTTACAGGTAGAGTCATGCAAGATATTAGAATCGATATTTCATGTTGATTGAATTTTTAAACAGGATCAATTATTAATTACATGCGTTTTTCATGAAAGTAACGCCTGTGTACAGGGCGTTTATTCTTAATTAACGACCAATGTCATGGTCGTGTCTTTTAAAGTAGCGCCCTATTCAAGGGCGTTTCTTTCGTTAATATTCCAGCAACGTCCGAGAAACTATAATAAAACTAATACATGATATGCATGATACTTCTTGTATATATAAATTTAGTTTGGGCTACAAGACTTGAGAAGATCCTACCTTATGATCTGGATGAAGGAGACGAAAGGGTCTGAAGCTTCAACTGCAACTTAATAGAAGAAGAACAATCGTTCTTCCGTCAACCTGGAGAGGAAACGAAGGAAGATTAATAATCTTCACAGACATACCGGAAACTAGGACAAATAACGAAGAATCATAACCTCGTTCTTTACGCAAGCACCTGATCCTTAACCTGCATTAAAGGAGAGGAAGAATAATCAATATTCTTCATGCGACTGTAAACAGACGGGCAAAAGAAAATAAGAAGAACGTATGTTCTTCACTTACCGTGAAGCAGTAGATCGATCAAATGGTTTAGGGTTGGATGGATCGGGTATATTTATAGGATTTTGGAGTCCTAACAAAGGTAGTGTTCGATTGAGGGTAATACATCCCTAATAGAGTCTTTACATCTTGGTACATTTTAGTTGATCCAGGATGAATAGTGTACCTTGATCTGTGAGCTTCATCTAAGATCTTCTTCTTTAATTCCGGACAATCGGGTATACAAGTTCTTCCTTTGAATAATAATCTTCCATCAGAAGTTAGTTGAAAATCAGATTGTCCTTCTAATCTGCCTTTGATTTCCACTAATACAGGATCATCATCCTGAAGTGCTTGTATCTCAGATAATAAATCTGACTGTATGCTTACATGAGATAATGTAATAAATTTGGATTCCGTGTCCAAGCTTATATTGAGCTCGGAGAATTGTTCAAGTAACCTCCATTCTTGTATCATACAATTGGCTATCATTGCTCTCGACTTTCGACTAAGGGCATCAGCAACATAATTACCCTTTCCGGGATGGTATTGAATATTGAAGTCGAAGTCCTTGAGATATTCTAGCCAGCGTCTTTGTCTCATGTTTAGCTCCTTTTGTGAAAATAGATATTTGAGACTTTTGTGATCGGAGTAGACAGTGAACTGTACTCCATAGAGATAGTGTCTCCATATCTTTAGGGCAAATACCACCGCGGCCAGTTCTAAGTCATGGACGGGGTAATTCTCCGCATGCTTCTTTAGTTGACGTGAAGAGTATGCTATGACCTTTCCTTGTTGCATTAGGACACATCCGAGGCCAATGCCAGAAGCATCAGTATAAACCTTGAACTTCTCTCCTTCTATTGGTAGAGCTAACACCGGAGCTGTAGTGAGATGATCTTTGAGAGTTTGGAAACTTCTTTCACATTCCTCACTCCATTCATATCGGATCTCCTTGCGAGTTAACCTTGTAAGGGGCACGGCGATCTTAGAGAAATCTTTGATGAATCACCGATAATAGCCTGCAAGACCTAAGAAACTTCTGATCTCGCTTGCATTAGTGGGTCTTTCCCAATTTCTCACAGCTTCAACTTTTGACGGATCTACTGATAATCCATCTTTTGATATGACATGTCCGAGAAAAGCTACTTCTTCAAGCCAGAATTCACACTTGCTGAGTTTTGCATATAATTGATTTGTCCTCAAGACTTGCAATGCAATCCTCAAATGCTCTTCATGTTCTTCCTTAGTCTTGGAATATATCAATATATCATCAATGAAGACTACTATGAATTGATCCAAGTAAGGCCTGAATATGCTATTCATTAACTGCATAAAGGCAGCAGGGGCATTTGTTAGTCCAAAAGGCATAACAACAAATTCATAATGGCCATACCTGCTTCTAAATGCGGTCTTGTGAATGTCATCATCCTTGATTCTTAATTGATGATATCCCGACCTGAGATCAATCTTGGAAAAGTATTTGGATCCTGAAATCTGATCAAATAATTCATCGATTCTCGGCAGTGGATACTTGTTCTTGATAGTAAGATGATTCAACTGTCGATAGTCGATACACAATCTCATGGATCCATCCTTCTTCTTTACGAATAAGACTGGTGCTCCCCACGGGGAAGTACTTGGTCTAATAAACCCTTTTCGGATTAGTTCCATCAACTGCTCCTTCAACTCCTTGAGTTCAGCAGGGGACATTCTATATGGTGCCTTTGAAACAGGACCAGCACCAGGGACTAAGTCAATGGTGAAGGCCACTTCTCTTTGTGGGGGTAATCCCGGCAAATCTTCCGGAAATACGTCTGGAAATTTTCGCACTACCTGAATGTCTTCTATCTTGGTTTCCTTAGCTTCTTTAACAGTGACAAAAGCAAGGAGGGATACACATCCTTTCCTGACGAGCTTGCTTGCTCGAAGAGCCGAAATAAGAGGGGATTTACTCCGACTCTTGGGGCGAGTAAAGACTAATTCTGGAAAATCTTTGAAAACAATTCGGCTATTGCGGCAATCAACCGTTGCATGGTATTTGGATAACCAGTCCGCTCCCAGTATAACATCATACTCCTTTAGATCGAGGCATATGAGATCTATAGGTAAATTCCTACCTTGAACCATTACCTCACAGTTTTGGTAGTGATGAGTAATATCATTTTCACTTCCCAGAGGAGTAGTTAGAACTATTTTTATCCATTCTGGTTCTAACGGTAACGGGTCGGCAAACTTCTTAGAAATAAAGGAATGTGATGCACCCGTATCAAATAAAACATAAGCACTTCTGGAAGAAATTTTTAATGTACCTTCCACTAATCCGCCTTCTTCTTCAGGTTCGGTCTCCTGGATTGCATGAAGACGAGCATTCTTTATCACCGGGCGTTTACCATCGCCGGCTTGGTCATTCATTAATGGACACTCGGGAATCCGATGCTCACGGCTTCCACAACGGAGACAAGCTCCTAATTTCCTCCAGCATTCTTCTGTCTTGTGACCAGCCTTGTCACAATGCTTGCATACTGTATTAGAAGGGGTAGTTGTGATAGAGAAAGGCTTGGTCTTTTTGAACTTATGGTCTTGAGAGGAAGAACCTCCATTATTGGGCCTCTTCTTGAAATTGGGTTTGAAAGAACCCGAACCCGTGACTTGTTCCTTCTTGTCTTTCCCTTCGGATCCTATCAGATAGTTCCGTGGCATCTTCAAGTAGTTGAGCTCGGCGCACTATCTCAGAATAAACTTGGATGTCCATAGGTGCCAGTTGAGTAATATAGTGGGGCCTAAGCCCATTAAGAAATCTACGGGCTTTCATCTTCTCCGTGCTAATAAGATGCTTAGCATATCTAGACAACATGGAGAACTGAGCTTCATAATCTGCTAATGATAAGGATCGTTACTTTAATGCAGCGAATTCGGCAGCCTTCTTTTCTTGGACTCGGTCCGAGAAATATTTAGCATTGAAGTATTCCACAAATTCTTCCCATGTTACTTGAGTAGGATCGATGGTTGTTTTAATAGACTCCCACCAGCATCTAGCATCTTTCTCTAACTGGAATGTAGCTAATAGAACTTTGTCCTGGTCCGTGCATTGCATGACACGGAATATGCGTTCGATTTCCCGAACCCAATGCTCGGCATCGTCCGGATCGGTCGATCCCAAAAACTTCGGGGGATTCATGTTCTTAAAGGCTTGGTGTAAGCTTCCAGCTCGTGGAGCACCACCTTGTGCTACCTGTTGTAGCACTTGGATCATCCCTTGAAGGGTACGCTGCATGTTGCGCCATTGAGCACGTTCGGCAGCCATTATCCTACAATTACAATAACTATATTAGTACGTGATCGTATTTAAAGACTCGTACACTATGTTAAATCTAACCCTTGGTTCTACCCAATCTCACTGGTTTAAAGGTTCAACTTATCCTTGGACTTGGGTTTTTCCTAGGAATTGAATACCTTAGGCTCTGATACCACAAAGACTGTCACGCCCCGAGCGCGGAAGATACCCGGAGATGCGCGACGAGTTTATATCAATCATGACAATCAGAGTGGTCGTGTATTCGACACAAAGACAGAGATGCGCAAAATAGCAAGATAACCCAATCCTTTATTTCATAATGGATAGACTATTACAGATCCAATACTCTGTTTAATAAAAGAGGAAAAAGAATACATAGTTGACTCAAGAAAACTATAGAGAAGACTAGACGACACTTGTAGAAATCTCTATCACTTCACTCTTGACCATTCCCATCCGATTGACTTCCATCGTCGTCGGACTTACCTGAAAAGTACAAAGGGACAAACGGAATGAGCGAACGCTCAGTAGGAAATTATATCTCAAGTACTAGCAAGGGGTTTAAGTAATTACATCTTTCATGAATGCAATAAAGCTATGCATGCTCGCATAAAACGACAAGATAGAGAGAGTGTAATATCAAGGAAATAAGATGGACTAATCATGATCTCTCAACAAGATAACAAGTGTATTCAAGATATTCAAGCAAGTACGTTTAACAAGTCATGTCAAGAACTTTGGCTATCATGTATCAAGCAAGTAAATTACCCTTTTTCGGGCCACGCATTTCATGTCAAGTCAAGTACGATTCAAGTACAAGATGTGTGTGGAATGTCCAATCAAGCAAGTCAAGTACTCGGTATAATGCCAGATACCTTATCATTTTAACTCCCATGGGCACAAGTACTTTCGGGTGCTCCTCCCAGGACCAGATCGGGCCCTATATGCGCAGGCATTTATCATGTATTTTTGACATCCACTCTTGTTTATATAGCCAATATAGAATTTAATAATCAAGCTTGTAGACATGTATGACAACTTTGATAGAATAGAGTCCAAAAATATGATAAAGGACATAGAATGGCGATAATATCGGTATAATCACGATATCGATAAAACTAGGTAGAATATGGTTCCCTTAACTTAGGTACCATGACAAATCAATATGGACATTCTTTTTATAGAATTGAGGTCCACATGAACATTATATCAAGCAAGATACCCTCATTCTTATCATAGAATTGGGGTTTACAAGAATGACATGATATGGCATGATATCATCATCCCATTAAGAATTTCTTATGATATACTCTTTGTATAATCATAAGGGCCGGTATACCATGTTTCTTTAGATTGACATGGCAAGGATCGTGTAATGGGTTTTTAGGGTACAACCAGCTCAGTCGGCCTTGAGGGAATCCAAGGCTACGAGGAGTCTTACGGAGGTCTCTATGACTAACTTGCTAGTCCAAAGGAACGGAATGTCCAATGGAGAGCTTGTATGTCAATGAGAGTTAAGTGTGATCGATAAATCCACATGAAACGTGGGACTATACTCACGGAGTGGAGAATAGTGCCGATATATATATTATATAACATATGAAACCATCGGTTAACAAAAACAGGGAAAAATCAGTTTTACAGTAAAATAACGACTTATGTCAAGTCGTTTCTCAAGTAATTAACGCCTAATAGAAGGGCGTTTACATATGTTCCGTTTTGCAGAATTTTCAATAATTCAATAATTTATCTAAAACGCGCCCTGGTCAGGGGCGTTTCTTCAAGAGTTGACGACTTCACCAGAAGACGTCTTATTATTTACATATCTGTCAGAATATAATTCGTTTTAGGATTTATATAAAACACGCCCTTGAAAGGGGCGTTACTGTTTAATTCTATTTTACAGAGTATATATATTTCAGGAATTTACAGATAACGCGCCCTGGAGAGGGGCGTTTCTTTTCAATTTACGCCCTGTGGTGGGGCGTTAACACGTGTAAAACGACGTTGTCAAGGTCGTGAATTCAAGGAATTTACAATATTTCAAGAAATAAATTTCCAAGACAGTAGACATGGTCATGACAAGAAAATTAGCAGGAATTTACAGGTAGAGTCATGCAAGATATTAGAATCGATATTTCATGTTTATTGAATTTTTAAACAGGATCAATTATTAATTACATGCGTTTTTCATGAAAGTAACGCCTGTGTACAGGGCGTTTATTCTTAATTAACGACCAATGTCATGGTCGTGTCTTTTAAAGTAGCGCCCTATTCAAGGGCGTTTCTTTCGTTAATATTCCAGCAACGTCCGAGAAACTATAATAAAACTAATACATGATATGCATGATACTTCTTGTATATATAAATTTAGTTTGGGCTACAAGACTTGAGAAGATCCTACCTTATGATCTGGATGAAGGAGACGAAAGGGTCTGAAGCTTCAACTGCAACTTAATAGAAGAAGAACAATCGTTCTTCCGTCAACCTGGAGAGGAAACGAAGGAAGATTAATAATCTTCACAGACATACCGGAAACTAGGACAAATAACGAAGAATCATAACCTCGTTCTTTACGCAAGCACCTGATCCTTAACCTGCATTAAAGGAGAGGAAGAATAATCAATATTCTTCATGCGACTGTAAACAGACGGGCAAAAGAAAATAAGAAGAACGTATGTTCTTCACTTACCGTGAAGCAGTAGATCGATCAAATGGTTTAGGGTTGGATGGATCGGGTATATTTATAGGATTTTGGAGTCCTAACAAAGGTAGTGTTCGATTGAGGGTAATACATCCCTAATAGAGTCCTTACTCTAACAGACACTTACTAGATTAGGTTAATCTTTCCCTGGATAAGATCTGGGTCGAACGGGTCACGAACTGAATTAACGCCTTTGGTCAGGGCGTCGATTCTTAAATTAACGACCTTGTTCAGGTCGTTTCTTAAGAAACGTCTTGTATAAGGGCGTTCCTTATTTTTAAAACACGCCCAAGATAGGGGCGTTTCTTGTCCTTGCCCTTTTTGGCGTTGGATTTGACGCCGTCAGGTGAGGGCGTCCTTTCTTTAGTCACGCCGTTTATAGAGGCGTTTATTTTTAAATTAACGCCTTACTAAGAGGCGTTATTTGTAATTTGTTTTATTTCGTTTAATTACCCCTATTCTTATTATCTGTATTACTTCTTTAATATATATTTTTTAATTCATTTCAATTATTCATTTATCAGGGTTGCTACACCCTCCCCCACTTAAAAAGAATTTGGTCCCCAAATTCAATATATATATTTATACACGTGGAGAGTGTAGAACATATACCTCTTAGAATAACTCGGGAAATCGTTTCTTCATAGATTCCTCGGTCTCCCATGTCGCTTCGTGTTCAGGATTCTTATTCCATTGCACCTTGAGCATGGGAATAACCTTATTCCTTAGAGCTCGTATTTCTCGATCTAAGATCTTCATAGGCTTCTGTTCATAGGTGAGATCTTTCTGGATCACCAGATCTCCATGTTCAATAATATGAGATGGATCGTGCACATACTTCTTCAACATAGATATGTGAAACACATTATGCACGTCGGACAATTGAGGAGGTAACGCGATGCGATAAGCAACCTCGCCAACTCTTTCAAGTACCTCAAATGGTCCGATGAATCTTGGCGTAAGCTTGCCCTTAATACCAAATCTTCGTATGCCACGTCCAGGCGATATTTTAAGAAATACATGATCTCCGATTTGGAATTCAAGATCTCTCCTTCTTGTATCAGCATAAGCCTTTTGTCTCGTCTGAGCAACTTGCAATCTTTCTCTGATTACTTGTATCTTCTCAGTTGTATCCCTTACCATGTCTGGACCTAATAGTTATTTTTCCCCAACTTCGTTCCAGCATAAGGGTGATCGGCAACTCCTTCCATATAAAGCTTCGAAAGGTGCCATTTGAATACTAGCTTGGTAGCTATTATTATATGCAAATTCAATTAATGGCAAGTGGTCATGCCAGCTTCCTCCAAAGTCAATGATGCATGCTCTAAGCATATCTTCAACAACTTGATTAGCTCTCTCGGTCTGACCATCCGTTTGTGGGTGGAAAGCAGTACTAAAGTTGAGCCTTGTTCCCAACGAATGTTGTAATCCCTTCCAAAAATGAGAAGTAAAACGGGGATCTCTGTCAGACACGATTGAGACAGGAATTCCATGTATCCTGACTATTTCCTTGATGTACAGTGCAGCTAGCACATCAATTGACCATCGGCTTTTTATTGGCAAGAAATGTGCCGATTTAGTTAATCGGTCAATGATAACCCAGATTCCATCATGTCCTCCTTTTGATTTAGATAGACCCATGATAAAGTCCATACCAATATCCTCCCACTTCCACTTAGGAATATCTAGAGGATGTAGTTTTCCAGCAGGCTTTTGGTGTTCCGCCTTGACCTGTTGGCATGTGAGACAGCGTGATACATAGTCTGCTATTTCTCTTTTCATGTTGGGCCACCAAAAGTTCCTCTTTACATCTTGGTACATTTTAGTTGATCCAGGATGAATAGTGTACCTTGATCTGTGAGCTTCATCTAAGATCTTCTTCTTTAATTCCGGACAATCGGGTATACAAGTTCTTCCTTTGAATAATAATCTTCCATCAGAAGTTAGTTGAAAATCAGATTGTCCTTCTAATCTGCCTTTGATTTCCACTAATACAGGATCATCATCCTGAAGTGCTTGTATCTCAGATAATAAATCTGACTGTATGCTTACATGAGATAATGTAATAAATTTGGATTCCGTGTCCAAGCTTATATTGAGCTCGGAGAATTGTTCAAGTAACCTCCATTCTTGTATCATACAATTGGCTATCATTGCTCTCGGCTTTCGACTAAGGGCATCAGCAACATAATTACCCTTTCCGGGATGGTATTGAATATTGAAGTCGAAGTCCTTGAGATATTCTAGCCAGCGTCTTTGTCTCATGTTTAGCTCCTTTTGTGAAAATAGATATTTGAGACTTTTGTGATCGGAGTAGACAGTGAACTGTACTCCATAGAGATAGTGTCTCCATATCTTTAGGGCAAATACCACCGCGGCCAGTTCTAAGTCATGGACGGGGTAATTCTCCTCATGCTTCTTCAGTTGACGTGAAGAGTATGCTATGACCTTTCCTTGTTGCATTAGGACACATCCGAGGCCAATGCCAGAAGCATCAGTGTAGACCTCGAACTTCTCTCCTTCTATTGGTAGAGCTAACACCGGAGCTGTAGTGAGATGATCTTGAGAGTTTGGAAACTTCTTTCACATTCCTCACTCCATTCATATCGGATCTCCTTGCGAGTTAACCTTGTAAGGGGCACGGCGATCTTAGAGAAATCTTTGATGAATCGCCGATAATAGCCTGCAAGACCTAAGAAACTTCTGATCTCGCTTGCATTAGTGGGTCTTTCCCAATTTCTCACAGCTTCAACTTTTGACGGATCTACTGATAATCCATCTTTTGATATGACATGTCCGAGAAAAGCTACTTCTTCAAGCCAGAATTCACACTTGCTGAGTTTTGCATATAATTGATTTGTCCTCAAGACTTGCAATGCAATCCTCAAATGCTCTTCATGTTCTTCCTTAGTCTTGGAATATATCAATATATCATCAATGAAGACTACTATGAATTGATCCAAGTAAGGCCTGAATATGCTATTCATTAACTGCATAAAGGCAGCAGGGGCATTTGTTAGTCCAAAAGGCATAACAACAAATTCATAATGGCCATACCTGCTTCTGAATGCGGTCTTGTGAATGTCATCATCCTTGATTCTTAATTGATGATATCCCGACCTGAGATCAATCTTGGAAAAGTATTTGGATCCTGAAATCTGATCAAATAATTCATCGATTCTCGGCAGTGGATACTTGTTCTTGATAGTAAGATGATTCAACTGTCGATAGTCGATACACAATCTCATGGATCCATCCTTCTTCTTTACGAATAAGACTGGTGCTCCCCACGGGGAAGTACTTGGTCTAATAAACCCTTTTCGGATTAGTTCCATCAACTGCTCCTTCAACTCCTTGAGTTCAGCAGGGGACATTCTATATGGTGCCTTTGAAACAGGACCAGCACCAGGGACTAAGTCAATGGTGAAGGCCACTTCTCTTTGAGGGGGTAATCCCGGCAAATCTTCCGGAAATACGTCTGGAAATTCTCGCACTACCTGAATGTCTTCTATCTTGATTTCCTTAGCTTCTTTAACAGTGACAAAAGCAAGGAGGGATACACATCCTTTCCTGACGAGCTTGCTTGCTCGAAGAGCCGAAATAAGAGGGGATTTACTCTGACTCTTGGGGCGAGTAAAGACTAATTCTGGAAAATCTTTGAAAGCAATTCGGCTATTGCGGCAATCAACCGTTGCCTGGTATTTGGATAACCAGTCCGCTCCCAGTATAACATCATACTCCTTTAGATCGAGGCATATGAGATCTATAGGTAAATTCCTACCTTGAACCATTACCTCACAGTTTTGGTAGTGATGAGTAATATCATTTTCACTTCCCAGAGGAGTAGTTAGAACTATTTTTATCCATTCTGGTTCTAACGGTAACGGGTCGGCAAACTTCTTAGAAATAAAGGAATGTGATGCACCCGTATCAAATAAAACATAAGCACTTCTGGAACAAATTTTTAATGTACCTTCCACTAATCCGCCTTCTTCTTCAGGTTCGGTCTCCTGGATTGCATGAAGACGAGCATTCTTTGTCACCGGGCGTTTACCATCGCCGGCTTGGTCATTCATTAATGGACACTCGGGAATCCGATGCTCACGGCTTCCACAACGGAGACAAGCTCCTAATTTCCTCCAGCATTCTTCTGTCTTGTGACCAGCCTTGTCACAATGCTTGCATACTGTATTAGAAGGGGTAGTTGTGATAGAGAAAGGCTTGGTCTTTTTGAACTTATGGTCTTGAGAGGAAGAACCTCCATTATTGGGCCTCTTCTTGAAATTGGGTTTGAAAGAACCCGAACCCGTGACTTGTTCCTTCTTGTCTTTCCCTCGGATCCTATCAGATAGTTCCGTGGCATCTTCAAGTAGTTGAGCTCGGCGCACTATCTCAGAATAAACTTGGATGTCCATAGGTGCCAGTTGAGTAATATAGTGGGGCCTAAGCCCATTAAGAAATCTACGGGCTTTCATCTTCTCCGTGCTAATAAGATGCTTAGCATATCTAGACAACATGGAGAACTGAGCTTCATAATCTGCTAATGATAAGGATCGTTGCTTTAATGCAGCGAATTCGGCAGCCTTCTTTTCTTGGACTCGGTCCGAGAAATATTTAGCATTGAAGTATTCCACAAATTCTTCCCATGTTACTTGAGTAGGATCGATGGTTGCTTCAATAGACTCCCACCAGCATCTAGCATCTTTCTCTAACTGGAATGTAGCTAATAGAACTTTGTCCTGGTCCGTGCATTGCATGACACGGAATATGCGTTCGGTTTCCCGAACCCAATGCTCGGCATCGTCCGGATCGGTCGATCCCATAAACTTCGGGGGATTCATGTTCTTAAAGGCTTGGTGTAAGCTTCCAGCTCGTGGAGCACCACCTTGTGCTACCTGTTGTAGCACTTGGTCATCCCTTGAAGGGTACGCTGCATGTTGCGCCATTGAGCACGTTCGGCAGCCATTATCCTACAATTACAATAACTATATTAGTACGTGATCGTATTTAAAGACTCGTACACTATGTTAAATCTAACCCTTGGTTCTACCCAATCTCACTGGTTTAAAGGTTCAACTTATCCTTGGACTTGGGTTTTTCCTAGGAATTGAATACCTTAGGCTCTGATACCACAAAGACTGTCACGCCCCGAGCGCGGAAGATACCCGGAGATGCGCGACGAGTTTATATCAATCATGACAATCAGAGTGGTCGTGTATTCGACACAAAGACAGAGATGCGCAAAATAGCAAGATAACCCAATCCTTTATTTCATAATGGATAGACTATTACAGATCCAATACTCTGTTTAATAAAAGAGGAAAAGAATACATAGTTGACTCAAGAAAACTATAGAGAAGACTAGACGACACTTGTAGAAATCTCTATCACTTCACTCTTGACCATTCCCATCCGATTGACTTCCATCGTCGTCGGACTTACCTGAAAAGTACAAAGGGACAAACGGAATGAGCGAACGCTCAGTAGGAAATTATATCTCAAGTACTAGCAAGGGGTTTAAGTAATTACATCTTTCATGAATGCAATAAAGCTATGCATGCTCGCATAAAACGACAAGATAGAGAGAGTGTAATATCAAGGAAATAAGATGGACTAATCATGATCTTTCAACAAGATAACAAGTGTATTCAAGATATTCAAGCAAGTACGTTTAACAAGTCATGTCAAGAACTTTGGCTATCATGTATCAAGCAAGTAAAGTACCCTTTTTCGGGCCACGCATTTCATGTCAAGTCAAGTACGATTCAAGTACAAGATGTGTGTGGAATGTCCAATCAAGCAAGTCAAGTACTCGGTATAATGCCAGATACCTTATCATTTTAACTCCCATGGGCACAAGTACTTTCGGGTGCTCCTCCCAGGACCAGATCGGGCCCTATATGCGCAGGCATTTATCATGTATTTTTGACATCCACTCTTGTTTATATAGCCAATATAGAATTTCAATAATCAAGCTTGTAGACATGTATGACAACTTTGATAGAATAGAGTCCAAAAATATGATAAAGGACATAGAATGGCGATAATATCGGTATAATCACGATATCGATAAAACTAGGTAGAATATGGTTCCCTTAACTTAGGTACCATGACAAATCAATATGGACATTCTTTTTATAGAATTGAGGTCCACATGAACATTATATCAAGCAAGATACCCTCATTCTTATCATAGAATTGGGGTTTACAAGAATGACATGATATGGCATGATATCATCATCCCATTAAGAATTTCTTATGATATACTCTTTGTATAATCATAAGGGCCGGTATACCATGTTTCTTTATATTTACATGGCAAGGATCGTGTAATGGGTTTTTAGGGTACAACCAGCTCAGTCGGCCTTGAGGGAATCCAAGGCTACGAGGAGTCTTACGGAGGTCTCTATGACTAACTTGCTAGTCCAAAGGAACGGAATATCCAATGGAGAGCTTGTATGTCAATGAGAGTTAAGTGTGATCGATAAATCCACATGAAACGTGGGACTATACTCACGGAGTGGAGAATAGTGCCGATATATATATTATATAATATATGAAACCATCGGTTAACAAAAACAGGGAAAAATCAGTTTTACAGTAAAATAACGACTTATGTCAAGTCGTTTCTCAAGTAATTAACGCCTAATAGAAGGGCGTTTACATATGTTCCGTTTTGCAGAATTTTCAATAATTCAATAATTTATCTAAAACGCGCCCTGGTCAGGGGCGTTTCTTCAAGAGTTGACGACTTCACCAGAAGACGTCTTATTATTTACATATCTGTCAGAATATAATTCGTTTTCAGGATTTATATAAAACACGCCCTTGAAAGGGGCGTTACTGTTTAATTCTATTTTACAGAGTATATATATTTCAGGAATTTACAGATAACGCGCCCTGGAGAGGGGCGTTTCTTTTCAATTTACGCCCTGTGGTGGGGCGTTAACACGTGTAAAACGACGTTGTCAAGGTCGTGAATTCAAGGAATTTATAATATTTCAAGAAATAAATTTCCAAGATAGTAGACATGGTCATGACAAGAAAATTAGCAGGAATTTACAGGTAGAGTCATGCAAGATATTAGAATCGATATTTCATGTTGATTGAATTTTTAAACAGGATCAATTATTAATTACATGCGTTTTTCATGAAAGTAACGCCTGTGTACAGGGCGTTTATTCTTAATTAACGACCAATGTCATGGTCGTGTCTTTTAAAGTAGCGCCCTATTCAAGGGCGTTTCTTTCGTTAATATTCCAGCAACGTCCGAGAAACTATAATAAAACTAATACATGATATGCATGATACTTCTTGTATATATAAATTTAGTTTGGGCTACAAGACTTGAGAAGATCCTACCTTATGATCTGGATGAAGGAGACGAAAGGGTCTGAAGCTTCAACTGCAACTTAATAGAAGAAGAACAATCGTTCTTCCGTCAACCTGGAGAGGAAACGAAGGAAGATTAATAATCTTCACAGACATACCGGAAACTAGGACAAATAACGAAGAATCATAACCTCGTTCTTTACGCAAGCACCTGATCCTTAACCTGCATTAAAGGAGAGGAAGAATAATCAATATTCTTCATGCGACTGTAAACAGACGGGCAAAAGAAAATAAGAAGAACGTATGTTCTTCACTTACCGTGAAGCAGTAGATCGATCAAATGGTTTAGGGTTGGATGGATCGGGTATATTTATAGGATTTTGGAGTCCTAACAAAGGTAGTGTTCGATTGAGGGTAATACATCCCTAATAGAGTCCTTACTCTAACAGACACTTACTAGATTAGGTTAATCTTTCCCTGGATAAGATCTGGGTCGAACGGGTCACGAACTGAATTAACGCCTTTGGTCAGGGCGTCGATTCTTAAATTAACGACCTTGTTCAGGTCGTTTCTTAAGAAACGTCTTGTATAAGGGCGTTCCTTATTTTTAAAACACGCCCAAGATAGGGGCGTTTCTTGTCCTTGCCCTTTTTGGCGTTGGGATTTGACGCCGTCAGGTGAGGGCGTCCTTTCTTTAGTCACGCCGTTTATAGAGGCGTTTATTTTTAAATTAACGCCTTACTAAGAGGCGTTATTTGTAATTTGTTTTATTTCGTTTAATTACCCCTATTCTTATTATCTGTATTACTTCTGTAATATATATTTTTTTAATTCATTTCAAATATTCATTTATCAGGGTTGCTACACCTTGCCCAGTACATTCAAGTCTATGCATGGTCAGACGAGCACCTTCCCGGGATCCCGGGAGACGTGGTGATGCACAAGCTCAACCTCGACCCAACGGTGAAGCCCGTCCAACAACGCAGGAGAAAGCATGCCCCAGAGAAGCAAACGATCATCAAATATCAAGTCACCAAGGGGCAAAAGACTGGTCTCTTCCGTCCAGTCCTATACCCTACGTGACTCGCCAACGTCGTCCTGGTACTGAAGGCTTCGAGAAAGTGGCGAATGTGCGTAGACTTCACCGACCTCAACAAGGCTACCCCGAAGGACTACTACCCACTGCCAAGCATCGATCAACTGGTCGACTCAACCTCTGGCAACGAGCTGCTCAGCTTCTTGGACGCCTACTCTGGTTACCATCAGATCAGGATGGACCCAGAGGACATCGAGAAGACGGCCTTCATCACCGACTTCGACGTACACTGTTACACCTGTATTCTGTTCGGGTTGAAGAACATTGGAGCAACATATCATAGACTGATCAACCACATCTTCGAAGGACAACTCGTCGGAATGTCGAGGCCTACATTGATGATATACTCGTCAAAACACCGAAGGCTGAAGACCACCTTGCCGACTTAGCTGAGACCTTTGACACCCTCTTGAGGTGAAACATGAAGCTCAATCCCGCTAAATGCGCCTTCGGAGTCAGATCTAGGAAGTTCCTAGGCTTCATGGTAACTCAGCGTGGGATCGAGGCCAACCCCGAAAAGGTTCAGGCCATCCTAAACATGTGGCCACCCACCTGCATCAAGGACGTCCAACGTCTTACCGAGCGCATTACTGCACTCAATCGCTTCCTGTCCCGGGCGGCGAACGATGCCTACCCTTCTTCAAATTATTGAGGGGACCCAAAATGACATATGCTACGTTTGCCTGGGATGAGGAATGTCAGAAGGCATTCGCCGAACTCAAGGAATTCTTGGCCTTGCCCCCAATGCTGTCCAAGCCGGTCGCGAGCGAAGCTCTACACCTGTACCTCTCGGCGACCCCTTCCACAGTAAGCTCGGTCCTAGCTAGGAATGACGCGGGGGTCGAGAGACCAGTCTACTATACCAGCAAGGTGCTTAGTACAGCTGAAAGAAGCCTCGAGACGCCTCGTCAAATGGGCCATCATGCTCGGGGCCTATGATATCTCTTACCGCTCCCGCTCGGCCATCAAAGGATAGGCCCTCGCGGACTTCATCGCCGAAAGCACGGTCCCGGTTGAAGAAGCACTTCCACCTGCGCCCGGGCCCACTTGGGACCTGTTTGTCGATGGTTCTCCAACTCAGCCAGATGCGGCGCTGGTGTCCTTCTCAAGTCCCCCGAAGGAGCGGAGCTGCGATCCACCTTGAAATTCAATTTCCTGGCATCCAACAACGCCTCCGAGTACGAAGCCCTCATCTCAGGGGCCAGGATGGCTCGACGACTGGGAGCCCAGCGAGTCAGGATCCATACCGACTCCCAATTGATCGCTAGCCAGGTCAATGGTGATTATGAAGCTTGGGAAGGACAAATGATCGAGTATCTTCAGGAGGTCAAGAGGATGGCCTGACTCTTCAAGAGCTTTGAGGTAGTCTGGATAGCCCGGGAGGAAAACTCCCGAGCGGACTCCCTCTCTCGCCTGGCCTCCTCCCTCGACCCCGAAGGTACTCGGTCGGTCTTCCTCGAAGAGCTCGAGCGACCGAGCATCGAGTCTGAGCTTATGACCATTGACCTTGCACCCCCAAGCGACTGGCGGACTCCGTACATATCCTGGCTCCAGGATTCTTAAGAGCCCACCGACCCTCTGGAGGCTCGGAAGCTTAAGTACCAAGCTCGGCATTTCATCATGCTGGACGATGCCTTGTACCGCAGATCCTTCTCCGGTCCCCTCCTCAAGTGCATCAGCACCGATGAAGCCAGCCGAGCAGTTCAAGAAGTACTTGAAGGCATCTGCGGTGCGCACCAAGGAGGAATATCGCTCGCTAGGATCTTGCTTCGGCAAGGTTACTGGTGGCCCACTCTCCAGCGCGACTGCACAACCTATGTACAGAAATGCGGCCGATGTCAGCGCTTCGACCATCTGATCCACCGGCCTGCCGCTGAGCTCATCACCCTCGCCGAGCCCTACCCCTTCACTCGGTGGGGGATCAACATCTTGGGGCCATTCCCTATGGCTTAGGCTCAGAAGAAGTTCATCATCATCGCCATCGACTACTTCACCAAGTGGATCAAGGCCGAGGCCACCACCAGGATCACCGAGTCAATCGTATGGAGTTTTGTTTGGAAGTCGATCATTTGTCGTTACGGTGACCCCCGAGTGATCGCGAGTGATAATGGTCGGCAATTTGATTCTCATTACTTCAGAGACAGATGCGCCGACCTAAACATTCACAATCACTTAACTTCGGTAGCCCACCCTCAAGCCAACGGACTGGTCGAGAATGCCAACAAAACTATTTTAAAAGGCATCAAAACCAGGCTCGGCAAGGCCAAGGGAAGCTGGCTCGAGGAATTACCAAATGTACTATGGTCACACCGAACTACTCCAAGGATGGCTACCGGTGAAACACCTTTCCAGCTGGTGTATGG
Organism: Amorphophallus konjac; assembly: GCA_022559845.1. Lineage (NCBI taxonomy): Eukaryota > Viridiplantae > Streptophyta > Magnoliopsida > Alismatales > Araceae > Amorphophallus > Amorphophallus konjac. The sequence goes on along the minus strand of CM040122.1, from coordinate 266,439,599 downwards.
CGCGGAAGTCGGGATTCCATTGGAGGTCGGCAATCCCTCTCTCCGAGTCATCCACTTCAAACCTGAGGTGAACGAGCAGAAACTGCTAGAAAACCTCGACCTAGTGGATGAGATCTGAGAGATTGCAAGCATCCGAGCAATGGAATACCAACGGCGCATCACTCGATACTACAACTCCAGAGTCCGAGATAGATAGTTCCAGCCAAGAGACTTCGTCCTGAGAAAGGTCGAGGCCTCTCGACCACTGGAAGCAGCTGGGAAGCTAGCCCCTAATTGGGAAGGTCCCTACCGAGTGGTCGAGACGCTCGGGAAAGGAGCATACCGATTGTCCACCATGGAAGGAACACCTATCCCTCGGACGTGGAACGCGACAACATTACGAAAGTTCTATTTTTGAGCTTTTTCAACAGCATGTAAGCAACAAATGGCAAAAGTTTTCCTTCCATTAATGATTCTCATACAAATACAGCAAATGCATTACATGCCAAAAAACAACAAATTACATCCACTGGTACTATGACGCGAGCAGATCACTCGGTGAACTCGGTAAGCACTCCTGCGTCCAGCCACTGACTCTGCCTAGTGTGAAAACTGGCTCGGATAAAGGAGAGCCAGCCCCGTTGGTTCGAGAAGCTCGGAGGAAAGGTGCTAGAGGGATTGGAAGGACAACAAAAAAAGGAGAAGAAGTCGACCCAAGACAAATGAAGAGGAGGCCTGAAGAACTTCCCCTCTAAGCAATGGGATCGACGGCGGAAAGAAAGGAGGGGCTGGGTGAGCAGTGAAAGAAGGGACCTTGACTAGTTCACCCTCCCCTTTGGATGGAGTCGGCGGGTTAGGGACAGGAAGGCGACATGCTCCAACATGTCGAACCCCCTTCCAAATCGACCTCCGACTGTCGAACCCTCTTCCAAACTGGAGTAGCAGAAGCTTCCCTCCTACTGCTATCTGCATCATCATCTTCTGAAGCACCTTCCATGCCTCGCCAAGATAGACAGCACAACGCATCGCGGAAAGGGAAGAAGGAGAAATCGTCAGGGATGGCCTTAAGCGATGGAAGAAATAGGAGACGCCCCTCGAACCTTTTATAGGCCGAAGGGGGAGCTGATCGCCTTAAATGACTCTCCCCTTAAAAAACACGCTAAAGGAGCCTTCCCTAAACTGGTTACCTCATTTCCCAACATCCCCCCAGCGGGACGCGTGAAGCGGCAAGTCATTTAGGGCGGCATGGAAAAGCGGAAAGGTGCCAGTGCCATATCAGTTATTTGACAAATCGGCACGCTCGATATCCACAGAGAAGGTCGGTGCCTTCCCCAATGACTATGGATACGGTAGTCAAATCACGCCAAAAGCAGTAAGGAACAGTCAATTCAATACTTAATATTGTCGCCACTTTATTTTCCCAAAAAAGTCTTACACAACTACATGAAGGAAAAGAAAAAGAAAGAAAGAGCTTATACATCAGGTCTCGGGTCCATTTCCAAGCTCATTAGAGAAGGCCCCCTCAGCATCAGACGATCTGCCCCCAGTATTCTCGATGACGGCCGACCCAAGCACTGACCCCACCTGTGTGGGAACTGTCTCGGACGTGTGCCCTCCCGAGGCTTCTGGAGCTGGCGATCGCTCGGGCGAGGTCGAGGCCGCCCGACCCTCCTCTTCGCTCGATGTATAATGGGAAGAGTCAGTAGAATCCCAGTCCGAGTCATAGCGTTGCCCGGAAGGGAAAACGAGCACAGACGCTTGGGCCTTCGCCTCTATGACTGCCCGATCGAAGCCCTGGGGGAAGCCCTTCCGAAGCCCTCGACGGTAGCTCGACTCATAGTAGGGGAAGGCAATCGTGTGAAGAGCTGCGTGGTAACCATCTGAGCATTTATATTGCTCGAGCATTTCCACCTCAGACAGCTCCACCTTCCTCTCATGCTCGGCTATCCTCTAGTCTGACTTGGACAGCCTCCTCTCAACCTCGGTCCGCGCATCCTCGGCCCCCTGGACTCGGTCCTCGAGCCTCTCTCGCTCGGCCCTCCATTCCTCATCGCGCTCGACATGAATTCTACGCTCCGCCTCCAGGAGCTCATTTTTCAGATTGACCATATGACGGGCCTGGGCCAGCTCATCAACCAACGACCGAGCCTGCGCCTGGCTCGACTGTATCGGTGCCACGAACGGGGCCACCTCCCGACGAAGGTCCTCAAGTTCGAGGGTCAGATGCTCGACCTTCTGGTCAAGCGCACCACAGGCCCATGAAAGAGTCTCCCGCTTCGACTCCACCCGAGCATACGCGCCCAGTGCCTAAGCTCCAAGCTGGGCCAAGATCATGCCACCTTCCATAAGTTACTCGAAAAGCGTGGAGGGGGGACCCTTCTGGAGTTTCTCTCGTACAACTCCTAAAGCTATAGAATGGCACCTCTGATACAGAGAGGCCCGGATGCTAAAGGCACTTGTCCAAGGAGGGGAAATCCTCTCTGGAGCAGTCAAGATTGCGGCACCTCCCCCGAGCGATCCCGCCTCGGGGGTCCCACCGGTTAGCTCGGGATGAGCGGCCCCGCCGTGTACCTCCCCGGCCTCAGTCGGCTGCGATCGAGTCGCTTCATCTTGCGACCCTCCAGCCTCGATCGACTCGGACCAAACCCCTCCATCTGGCGCCCCCTCTGCTTCGCTCGGCGCCCCGGCATCGGCCACGGCCGCCTCGACAATTACTCCCTCTTGCGCCATAGACGGAGGAGGCAACAAGGGAACCTCATTAGCCGGGCGGGAGACCTCCGCCTTCCTAGCCCATTTCTTCTCAGCAGATTGAGCCTACATCGAAGACCTCAGCAACTTCGCCACGGGATCCTTCCGCTTAACCCCCCGACGTTCGGAAGCGTCGTCCCGGACGACCCGCTTACCTTTATCTCGGGCACGGGAGGGACCTTCCGAAGTTTGATGATCGCTTGGAGCCAGAGTTTCTTCCACGTCGATGACCTCCAGCTCGGATGGCGGTGCCTCATCCTCAGCCACTCGCCTCAGGTCTGAACAAAGGAAAGCAAATCGTGAGAAGGAAGGCACTCGCCTGATAAGAAGAGAACAAGCCACTGAAACCCTTACCTACCGGCAACAGTGCTCGAGAAAGATACTCCTCACTGTTGGAGGGGATCACCAACTCAGCAGTCGCCCGACAATTCTGTAGAAGAGTAGCAGCATCCCTCTCCACCTCCGGGGAGACCTCTGTCTGCTTCGGAGGGATATTTTGGTGAAAGTTGGGCGCCGTCAAGAAATTCCCGACCACACCAACCGCCAACGCGCCCACCCAGAAATATGGGGTGTTCCACCCCTTGTGAGATGAGTCCTTCATAGAAAGGGACACGCAACTCCTTTTTCACTTCACTTGGATGAAAAAGAAGCCCTTCCCAGTAAAAAGGTTCTCCTTCAGCTTGAAAAAATAATGGAAGAGGTCTAGCGAAGTACTCACTCCACACTGGCCATAGAGGAAGATGAAGGAGAAGATAAGGGTATAAGAATTGGAGACCAGCTGAACAGGAGCCAACCGGTAGTATCGAAGCAAATCGGCGACAAAGGGATGGAGGGGCAGGTAGAAGCCGCATTTCCAAGCCAAGAGAAAAGAGCAAAAGAGGTCGGAACGAGTGGCCAGGCTAGATTCATGAGGCTCAGGCGCAAGGAACTGGAATCGCCAAGGCAGCCCATACTGATTTTCCAATTGCTTCACGTCAGCCTCCCCCAGCTCGCTATGGAGAGGCTCCGACGGTACCAAAAAAGTCCGTGGGGCTCGCTCTTCTCCTTGCCCCTTGGCCTCAGGATTTTGGTCCGCCATGGAACTGACTGAAGAACTGTAAGAAGAAGGGGAAAGCTCTAAACCAGAGGACGCCAGAGGAGAAGGAAGCTGATGGACCACCATCACGAAAAATTGTCCCGGTTCTGCCAATGCTGCTGCGATTCTCCGCTCTTCCGAACTGCTCTCACGGCGCACGAGCCCCCCTCAAATATAAATGCAATCGAAGGTAAAACCCTAAACCCTGGAGATAAAGGGACGCAAACAATGTGCAATGCTTATAACCCCTAGCTGGAAGCGGCGCGGTGTTCTGATCTCCTAAGGAGGGGCCTCCTTGCAAACATATTCAAAATTATCATCATGATGGGCGTATTTTCAGGGCAAGCCACATCATGTGGCCCCTATCAGAGAGAGATCTCTACCCAAACAGAGCCACAACAAGTCCAGCCCAAACGCTACTCATCCGAGCCTGATTTTAGCTCGGGAGTAGGAGGGGACAAGTGGAGAGGGGAAATTTGACCACCTGCATGTGGAGGCCAAATGAGGTCCGACCCGACCGAATGAGGCCTAGCTCCTTGATGTGGTAGCCCCCGGGCCCACTTAATATAAGCCTAATAACTCACTCGGATCAAGCGCTTCCTAGGCGGCCTTCGGGTTGGGAAGTCCGAGCATCAGTTCGATCGAGAAAGCTCCTTTGGAGCCTAGTATTCCTTGCCCAAATCGTGCACTTATCACTCGGGAGGCACCTCCTGGGCCATCACCACAAGCTCGGGCCAACTGATCGAAGCTTATTCGTACTGCCGTTACGAATCCTTTAAAAGCTGGGAGCTCAAAGGGGTAAGGGAGGCCAGGAGTCCACGTGGTATAAATAGCCCACAAGGAGGACGTAACCCCCCCTAAAACTCCTTTGCTTACAGGTACCATGCACTCAATGGGCCATTATTTAAACCGGAAGAGCCATGCTGTAGAGAGGTAAGAGACCAGAAACCCTGATCAGGAACCACTTCACCTCTTGGTGGAGAGGGATCTTGCGCCCTCATCTTCCTCCTCACCCTTCCCTTTGCACCAGTGCTCTACTACATTTGCTGACTTAAGCATCGGAGGGTTTTCCCCGGGGATCCATCCATGGGTACCTCTGACTCGCTTCCCTTCTTGCAGTTCACTCTTCAAGTGTACGTGGACATCTTCTTCCCATCTAAGGAGTAGCGCGAGATCGCCCCTCTTCACAACCCATTCCAGGCGAGAGACAACTCCTCACCTTCCGCGTTGACTAGACGATATGCGTTCCCTGGATTATCCTCTTTAACGACGAACGGCCCTTCCCAGTTAGGTTATAATTTAGACCTAGGACCTCCGGACCAAATAAAATTACGTTTCAAAACCATATCACCTACTTGAAATTTGCATTAAATTACCTTCTTTTGAAAATAACGAGAAACTCTATTTTGATAAACAGACACATGATCGGCCACATTCATCCTCTTCTCATCCAAGAGTTCCAGCTAGACGAGCAACGCCTCTCGACGTTCATCGAGATTAAGTTCCTTATCGAGCTGTACCCTTAGGGAAGGGATCAAGATCTCATATGGGAGCACTACCTCCATCCCGTAAGTAAGAGCATAAGGGGTTTGCCCCGTAGGAGTACAGACGGAGGTGCGGTAAGCCCATAGAACTTCCACTAATCATTCAGGCCAATCTAAAAATTTGTAAGATTCACATGTTTTCTTTATGATTTTGAGAAGGGTTTTGTTGGTGGCCTCAGCTTGACCGTTGCCTTGAGGGTAATATGGAGACGAATGATGCAGTGTAATATTGAACTTCTTACAGAGGTCTTGGAGCTCTTGAGAAATGAACTGGGGTCCATTATCGGTGATGATGCTGCTTGACACTCCGAATCGCGAGATGATATTCTTCAAGATGAAGCGGCACACCGTGGTAGCTTTAATCTCCGCGTACGCCTCTGCTTCGGCCAACTTGGTGAAGTACTCGGTGGCGGTGAGGATAAAAGATTTTTGCTTGGTCTGATAGTTGGGGTCACCGAGTGGGCCAACAATGTCGAAAGCCCACATAGAGAATGGCCAAGGAGCGGAGAAAGGATGAAGAGATGAAGTCGGAGCATGGATTTTGTCAGCAAGGAGTTGGCATTTAAGACACCTCCGGACATAGAGGGAGCAATCTTCCTCTAAAGTGGGCCAATAATAACCCTACCTAAGGATTTTCTTTGCTAGAGCCTAGCCATTGACATGACCTCCACACTCACTTGAATGGGCTGCTTCGGCCACCTTCTGTTGGCCCAGATAGATGACGGACAAGAAGGGGGGTTGAATTGTCCCCTTTGCCTAGATGGCGGATTTTAAAAACTTTCTAACCCAATTATAACAGAAGTGAAATTGACTATGTTGATTAACAAAAACTTCAGGTGAGATTAAGATATTCTCTCAATCATTCCGATCTCACTCGGACAACCAATCCAACAAGCGATGAACGATTACTAACAACAGATAGCAGAGCTAGCGAAGTGTAGTGGTGTAGTGAAATAAAAATCAATAAGATAACCTGTGAAGGGAGATAGGAGAAATGCACAATCACACAGGCAATCACAACGAACACAGGGATTTTAAGGTGGTTCGAGACCACGACGGGCTCCCTACGCCCAACCCTCACCAAACCCAATGAGACTTCACTAACACGCTACCAAAGTAGCAGCACGGGGACGAACCCCAACTACACACACGCTACTTCCGCAGCACACGAGGCCTTGCCTCAACACGCTGCCACTACAGCACACACACACACGTTCGGGGAACGTACCCCGGACACAACAACCACACGGAGACACAGCTCCGTACACACACACAGATATTCTAAGTTTAACAAAATCACAGGATATAGAATATTCACTCACAGCAGTATGTAAATGAAAATAAACTATGAAACACACAAGGAATTAAACACAAATAAGATGTAGAAATATCCCCTTGATTCTCCAATAGACGTAAGAAGATCTTTCGTGAAGCCTAGGTTGGAGGAGCTTTTATCCGCAGCTGGTTGGAGTAGTAGGTCATCCTCCTTGAGGATCCAAGGTTGTTCGTTCAAGTCCTAGCTCCAATCAAGCCTGCACACATCAAGAAAAGATGAAACATTATGCTCTGAAAGTATATCTTGGTTGAAAGGGACATGACAAACAAATAAAAGCAGATGAATATATATATATATATATATATATATATATATGTACTCCCCTTTAATGTCCCACAACTCCTTTGAATCAACAGGTAGGGTGCGTTGGAAATGACAAACCAGAGTGGAAGCAGCCGGACATGAAGTCCCAAATGCCCAAAATCTTAAGCTAATCTCAACCAAGAGTATAGGAATGAATGGTATAGATATCCCTTAAATCTTTACACAAACTAGGAGAATAGAGAAGGTAGCACTAAGAACAAATGAACCGAAGGTTGGATGAAGCCGGTGTAGAAGATATAGTCGCCTGAGACTCCGGATGAAGAGGATGCAGACCGCGACCCCCAAATCTCGGCTTGGGCTCGATGGAAGACTATCCTGGCACAACTCTCTTTCACCTCTAGCAAATGGAGCACCTTCTTATCCTGCAAAGCAAAGGGTTTCACGTTAGAAGCTCAAGGGGATGTTCCAATCGAATGAAAGGGGGCGGCGATATATACCAAAGGGCTTGAAGACCCAAATGACTTAATAGCCCCTTTTAGACCCCCTTCATATCACATACTAGATGTTAAGGATGCCCTAAGGCCATTAGGGTCAAAAGCCAAGACAATCGGATTCATGAACCATGGGTTCGCATTAAGATCCGGAAGCCCGTTCGAAAAACCCAGAGAAAAGTGTCGACCTCTAGGGTCGACCTTCGTGCAGACTAGTTCTGCCAAAAATAAAACCCGGTGAAAAAGTGTCGACCCCATGGGTCGACCTTTTTTCACGACAGTTCTGTTTGAAGAGAAAACAGAACTCAGGACAAAAAAGTGTCGACCCTTTGGGTCGACCCCTTTTTTTTCAGGTGTTCTGTTTTAATTAAAATGACATAGCACAAATGAATGTGTCGACCCCATGGGTCGACACTTTTCCTGACATGGAAAAGCTCAATTAAAACACACTTGAAATACCACACTACAATCATTCAAAGGTCAAGTTTCAATCACTTGAGCACAAATGACATGGATACCCATATACAAGCCTAATTTCAACACAAATTTAATCCATTCACATTGAAGTTCAAATATCCATGTGTTCTTACCATTCCCTTGATGATTTGGGTGAAAAGCTCCAACTGTACTTGTATTTTCCAGATTTGGACTATGGCTTTTCATCCACTTTAAAATCAAACCTACAAGTGTGTCCTTACCACCATTACCATGATTTGAAGATTAATTCCATCTAGAACCTGAACATGTACAAATTCTCATTAATCTCAATCTCAAGCTAACCAAATGACATGGTTATCTACTCCATTCTTTCAACCTCAAACATATTTCAAACTCAAAGTTAGCAAGTGAAATATCCAATTCAATCCATATCAAGTGAGTCACTCAAGTCAACCAAATGACATGCTCATCTACTGAATTCATTCAGCAATCTAAAATTTATCAGGGAATAAATTCAAAGCAAGTCAACTCAAAAACACTCAAAGCATTCTATCAATATGATCTGTACAATGTACCAACGTTTAACACCCCATTCATGGAGACATTCCAAGGCAAGACTTATCCACCACATGTATTCAATGCAATTGAAATACATAATCCAAATGCTGCCAAATAAACTCAGAAACCTGATAAAAGCATTAAGCTTAGTCTCACCATGTGTAAGATCAAGTGAACAACTGCTCTTACCATGAGCATAATTAATTGGAAGCAGCTTACTCATTAATCCTGCATCAACAGTTGAACTTGATCTGACTGTTTAAAGATGACATTAGAAACAATGTCCATTAGGAAAATCTGAGCACTCCATCAATCAGCACTTAAATGATATGCATGAGAACATCAAATAACATTGAGTTCATTTCAAACCAAAGACCTAGGCTCAAAGAGCCAAGGGTCGACCCATGGGGTCAACCCATCCCAATGAGACAATTAAAACTGCCTTAGCAGTCCAATGCGAATTGAGATCACATCAAGGGCACTCCAAAGCAACTCAAACAAACATTCATGTGAGGCATAATCAGTTCATAAACATGAATAAGCATGAATTATAAATGCAGTTCAGAGCAAGTAAAACCATGGACAACAAGATATCACGCATTTGTCAGTTCATTAAGAACATCAACATAATGTATCCATGAAGGCACCAATGCAAACATCAACATCAAGGATGTGTGCATGAAGCACCATTGTGTTTAAACCACCTGCAAAACAAGATATCATAATGTTAGCTTGTTTATCATCAAGATGCCATTAAGCATAAAACATACAATATATTGGAATCATCAAAACCATTGTCAAAGACAACGAGGGGGCGCACAGAACCCAACAATCTCCCCCTTTTTGATGATGACAATATATTATGACAATTCAAAGTTCTCTCCCCCTTTGGCATTAACAAAAAATGGGGGACTGAAAAGCAACTGGGATGCTTCTAATAATGAATAAGACATGAGCGCACGAACCCATCAATTAACCTCCCATGAAGGGAAGGTGTATAAACTAAGAAGTAAGTAAAGGTTTGGAATTTGATGTGCAATCAGCAGATGTGTGAAATAAGTGTAAATGCTCAATTTTTATAACTTCTGCTATATGTGTAACTAATTATGCACAAGTAGTATAAAGAAACTATATGCAAAAGTGAAACCTAAGTATGCACAAAATGTATAGTGCTAAAAAGCACATTATTTTTCCCAGATTGTCAAGTACTAAAAACCAATTGTCAATGGGTTATTTAACCTGTTATCTACATGTATAACCTATAGATGCATGTAAATGAAATGAAGCATGATATGAACAGACAGATCAAGCATTCAAGTCCCTTCGGGACGGGTGTAAGGATAATGCAATTGATCGTTGAATATGAAGTGCATGAGCAATACTAAGAAGGTCGTGCTTACATAAATAAAGTACTACATTAACCATGAAAGATGACTGATTCATAAAGGACATTCAAACAATCAAACTCAAGGTGCATAAGTGAAGATTGAGCGATGAAAATCAAGTCAATATGGAAAATCAGATTTTCTAAAGAATACTAAAAAGAACTTCTCATCCATACACTTCCATACACAATGCTCGAATATTGGTAGCTACATATGACCCTAATTTTTAATTACTAAAAATGATGTGACTAACCTTTTGACACGAGTCATGTCCTTTGTTTCAGGGGTAATTCCCGGTCACTCAGTTTCGTCACTTTTTATGATGTGGATGAGACACTTTTCAACGCGAGTTGTATCCTTTGTCTCAGGGACACTTCCCGGCTACTCGGTGGTAAATCACACTTATTTTGATATGGATTAGTTTCTTCTTTCGACACGAGTTTCCTCCTTTATTTCAGGGGGGATTCCCGGCTACTCGGATCCACGTTCCACTTATACAAATTTTTGGTGGGGTAAACAGCTTTTTCCTCACGAGACATGTGATTTCAATGTAGAGAATCAATAGCTCTCTAAAGTGTAGAGTAGAAAATAGTAATCTTTATTAATTGAATCATTATCTCAAAAGGGTGCATTTTGTGTGGGCAGTTGTATTGAATGTAAAATATGAATTAGTCTCAACACAGTAATGTCTCCCCCTAAATGTATGCACGGTTATAAAAAAATCTCTCCCTTAATATATGCCATGTAACAAACATGTCTAAGTCAATGCAATTCATTTAGCAAGGGATGAGTCATAGAAGGAGTCAAAAAGTGGTTGTATATTATTTACAGTGAATCATGTACTGAACTGAAATTTTCAAGCAAGTTGATTATCGGTACTTGGCGGAGGTCGTAGGTCCGAAGACCACCATCACGCTTAGTGAAAGCTTCCGGCTGAACATAATCCAACCTTCCACTAACACCATTTTATATACTGAATAATCATGGCATTCAAGCACACGAGTATGAAGTATATGTATTTAACTAGAAAGGATGATTGAAAATTATTCTTATTTACGAGGCATGCAAAGATGTGTATGATATGTGCAGTTTGTATCATACAAGTAAGCATGTAAGATGTATATGCAAAAGTGATCCATTATTCACAGGATGTGAGTAAGAGTGTGAAAGACATTATGCACAGACCAGAGCATTCAAAGACGAATTATTATTTGCAAAGCAAGAGAAGGTGTGTATGAAGACTAGCCATATATGTGCAAGATTAAGCATTCAAGACTTATGATTATTTACAAGATGTTCAAAAAGAAGCATTCACGTCAACTACTCATCAAAAATGGAAGATCTCAACATTTCAACAGTTGACAAGAGTCAGTGAGGCAGAATTGTAAACATTTTTCTCCAAGATCAAGTTTTACCTTTTTAGATTCTTCAACATAAACCAAACCAAAGAAGTTCTCAAAATCAAATATTTTCTTTCTCACCTTGAGTGTCCTTTATTAATTAAAATTTCTTGACCTCAAGGTGCCCCTGCAAAATAAATTCTCATTTTGGCAATTTGGGTACCCAAGCCATCTTAGGTCCCGAGGGGTTAGTTCTTACACGAACAGATGAATTCCTATTTTTCCTAGCAAATCATTCATCATCGGCCCTCATCATGGTACAATCGTCCATAGAATGTCCATTCAGGCCACAATAAAAATAATGAGAAGATTTTCTTCTCATTGACAGCTTTTCATCATTTTCCATTAATGAACAATTGTCCATCTTATGTCTAAAGCCACCACAATAATGACAAGAGATGTTTTTCCTGAAAGACCACTCATCATCATTTTTCTTTGTAAAACAGTTTTCAAAAACATGACCATGCATCCCACAATAAAAGCAATGAGTGTTTTGAGTTTTCTTCGTGGGTTTCTCATGGTTTTTAGAATCAACATTCATTTTCATTCTTGATTTTAAAGCTTCATCATCATCAAGCTTCATTAAGAGGCAATCGTACATATCATGACCAAATATTCCGCAGTAATAACATGAAACATTTCTTCTTCTACTTGGTGCATGATTATGTTTGACAACAAGTGGTTTTGCATACACACAAGAGCGATCATCAACATTTTTATGTTTTTCATTTCCTTCATCACACTTACACAAAGATTCATTCAAGATTTTGATTTCATTTTCCAATAATAAAATATGCAATTCAGACTTAGCAATTTCTTCCTCACACAATGCAAGTTTATTGTTCAAAAAGGAATTGACAGTTTTATAACTTGCAACCTCTTCTTCTAGAACATGAGAGTTTTCAAGATCATCAACAACTGCATATTTTCTTTTTTCAAACATGTGCATTTTATCATCCAGTAGACTATTTTGATCTTTCAATTTCTTAATCTCTTCAGCAAGCTTTTCATTCTGCAGTTTTTCAAATGAATTTTCAGTCATGGAGGCATGTTCGGATTCATTCTTTTGAAAGCTCACTTTTCCATTAGTCATTGCATTCATGGTATCATTGGATTCAAATGTGTCATTAATGTTCCTAAACCTCTCTATTTCCTGTCTAAGTTCCTTCAGCTTTTCAGACTTGTCAACAGACATGGATTTTTCTTTTTCAAGGGTAAGCAATTTTTCAGACATAACTGTGTTCAACATTTTTAGCTTCTCATTATCTTCTCTTATTTGTTGGAGTTCTGAAATTTTAGCAATTTTTAAACATGAAGTGGTTTCTTTATGCATATTGACTTCAAGCAGCAGGCTTTCAGTCAACTTCCTAAGCTCAGAACATTCAGTACATGGTGAGTTAATATCACAAGCATTTTCAATTTCAAAGCACTTTACACATGAAGAGTTAACATGTGAAACATTATCAAGTTTCCTTTTCATTTTTCTGTTTTCAGATTTTAGTGCTTTGTATATATCAACTAGTTCATCGTAAGCATTTAGCAATTCATCATAACTCAATTCATCTTCTTCCTCAGAATCGGAGTTAGAATTTACCTTCGAACTCTCCTCGTTTTGACGCTCAATTTCATTGTTTGCAACCAAGCAGTCACCGTTGTTGCAACTTTCTTTTTGGGCTTCCTTTAGCCCATCCCAAATTTCTTTGGCTGTCCTACAAGACAAAACAAATGGAAATTGATTACTGTCCAAGGCAGCCTTAAGAGCATTCAAGGCAAACAGATTATCCGAATTCATCTTCCTATGTTCATCAGTCCACCTTAATTCATTTTTGGGTAAGACATGTGGACCATGAGAGATTAATTTCATGGGTTTCGGATCAAAACCACAAATCCAAACACAAAACTTTCCTATCCAAGATGCATAATCAAAACCATTGTAAACAGGAATAGAATTCAAGCTATCCATCATGAAAATGATCTTTACTCCTAGACCATGAGGTCCGTTAAAAAATAAGAGATGAGGCTCTGATACCAATTGTTGGCCCAGATAGATGACGGACAAGAAGGGGGGTTGAATTGTCCCCTTTGCCTAGATGACGGATTTTAAAAACTTTCTAACCCAATAATAACAGCAGTGAAATTGACTATGTTGATAAACAAAAACTTCAGGTGAGATTAAGATATTCTCTCAATCTTTCTGATCTCACTCGGACAACCAATCCAACAAGCGATGAACGATTACTAATAACAGATAGCAGAGCTAGCGAAGTGTAGTGGTGTAGTGAAATAAAAATAAATAAGATAACCTGTGAAGGGAGATAGGAGAAATGCATAATTACACAGGCAATCACAACGAACACAGGGATTTTAAGGTGGTTCGGGACCACGACGGGCTCCCTACGTTCACCCCTCACCAAACCTGGTGAGGCTTCACTAACACGCTACCGAAGTAGCAGCACGGGGACGAACCCCAACCACACACACGCTGCTTCCGCAGCAATACACACACGAGGCCTTGCCTCAACACACTGCCACTACAGCACACACACACACGTTCGGGGAACGTACCTCGGACACAACAACCACACAGAGACACAGCTCCGTACATACACAGAGATATTCTGAGTTTAACAAAATCACAAGATATACAATATTCGCTCGCAGCAGTATGTAGATGAAAACAAATTATGAAACACATAAGGAATTAAACACAAATAAGATGTAGAATTATACCGTTGATTCTCCAATAGACGTAAGAAGATCTTTCGTGAAGCCTAGGTTGGAGGAGCTTTTATCCACAGCTGGTTGGAGTAGTAGGTCATCCTCCTTGAGGATCCAGGGTTGTTCGTTCAAGTCCTAGCTCCAATCAAGCCTGCACACATCAAGAAAAGATGAAACATTATGCTCCGAAATTATATCTTGGTTAAAAGGGACATGACAAACAAATGAAAGCAGATGTATATATATATATGTACTCCCCTTTAATGTCCCACAACTCCTTTGAATCAACATGTAGGGTGCGTTGGAAATGACAAACCAGAGCGGAAGCAGCCGGACATGAAGTCCCAACTGCCCAAAACCTTAAGCTAATCTCAACCAAGAGTATAGGAATGAATGGTATAGATATCCCCTAAATTTTTACACAAACTAGGAGAATAGAAAAGGTAGCACTTAGAACAAATGAACCGAAGGTTGGATGAAGCCGGTGTAGAAGATATAGTCGCTCGAGGCTCCGGATGAAGAGGATGCAGACCACGACCCCCAAATCTCGGCTTGGGCTCGATGGAAGACTATCCTGGCACAACTCTCCTTCACCTCCAGTAGATGGAGCACCTTCTTCTTCTGCAAAGCAAAGGGTTTCACGTTAGAAGATCAAGGGGATGTTCCAATCGAATGAAAGGGGGCGGCGATATATACCAAAGGGCTTGAAGCACCAAATGACATAATAGCCCCTTTTAGACCCCCTTCATATCACATACTAGATGTTAAGGATGCCCTAAGGCCATTTGGGTCAAAAGCAAGGACAATCGGATTCATGAACCATGGGTTCACATTAAGATTCGGAAGCCCGTTCGAAAAACCCAGAAAAAATTGTCGACCTCTAGGGTCGACCTTCGTGCAGACTAGTTCTGCCAAAAACAAAACCCGGTGAAAAAGTGTCGACCTCATGGGTCGACCTTCTTTCACGACAGTTCTATTTGAAGAGAAAATAGAACTCAGGACAAAAAAAGTGTCGACCCTTTGGGTCGACCCCTTTTTTTTTCTGGGTGTTCTGTTTTGATTAAAATGACATAGCACAAATGAATGTGTCGACCCCATGGGTCGACACTTTTCCTGACATGGAAAAGCTCAATTAAAACACACTTGAAATACCACACTACAATCATTCAAAGGTCAAGTTTCAATCACTTGAGCACAAATGACATGGATACCCATATACAAGCCTAATTTCAACACAAATTCAATCCATTCACATTGAAGTTCAAATATCCATGTGTTCTTACCATTCCCTTGATGATTTGGGTGAAAAGCTCCAACTGTACCTGTATTTTCCAGATTTGAAATATTGCTTTTCATCCACTTTAAAATCAACCTACAAGTGTGTCCTTACCACCATTACCATGATTTGAAGATTAATTCTATCTAGAACCTGCACATGTACAAATTCTCATTAATCTCAATCTCAAGCTAACCAAATGACATGGTTATCTACTCCATTCTTTCAACCTCAAACATATTTCAAACTCAAAGTTAGCAAGTGAAATATCCAATTCAATCCATATCAAGTGAGTCACTGAAGTCAACCAAATGACATGCTCATCTACTGAATTCATTCAGCAATCTAAAATTTATCAGGGAATAAATTCAAAGCAAGTCAACTCAAAAACACTCAAAGCATTCTATCAATTAGATATGTACAATGTACCAACGTTTAATACCCCATTCATGGTGACATTCCAAGGCAAGACTTATCCACCACATGTATTCAATGCAATTGAAATACATAATCCAAATGCTTCCAAATAAACTCAGAAACTTGATAAAAGCATTAAGCTTAGTCTCACCATGTGGAAGATCAATTGAACTACTCTTACCATGAGCATAATTAATTGGAAGCAGCTTACTCATTAATCCTGCATCAACAGTTGAACTTGATCTGACTGTTTAAAGATGACAATAGAAACAATGTCCATTAGGAAAATCTCAGCACTCCATCAATCAGCACTTAAATGATATGCATGAGAACATCAAATAACATTGAGTTCATTTCAAACCAAAGACCTAGGCTCAAAGAGCCAAGGGTCGACCCATGGGGTCAACCCATCCCAATGAGACAATTAAAACTGCCCTAGTAGTCCAATGCGAATTGAGATCACATCAAGGGCACTCCAAAGCAACTCAAACAAACATTCATGTGAGGCATAATCAGTTCATAAACATGAATAAGCATGAATTATAAATGCAGTTCAGAGCAAGTAAAACCATGGACAACAAGATATCATGCATTTGTCAGTTCATTAAGAACACCAACATAATGTATCCATGAAGGCACCAATGCAAACATCAACATCAAGCATGTGTGCATGAAGGACCATTGTGTTTAAACCACCTACAAAATAAGATATCATAATGTTAGCTTGTTTATCATCAAGATGACATTAAGCATAAAACACACAATATACTGGAATCATCAAAACCATTGTCAAAGACAATGAGTGGGCGCACGGAACCCAACACCTTCCAATCTTCATCATCATCGAGACATCTCATGAGCATCCCATTAAGAGCGCACTTGTACAATTCCCCAGCAATGATAGTGTATCTCGAGGCAGCTCTTCTAATAGCCTTACGCTGTTCGGCACTTGCCCCTTTTGGGAATGATCCATCCCTGCAATACAGCTTAATTTCATGATACCATGGTAATTCTTCTTCCTCCAAAATTTTTTCTAGCTCTATTAAAGACACTTCCTTCAAATCTTCCTTTTCAGCCCTAGCCTCTACAGTTTTCCTAAGGTTGTCGTACCAAGGATCCTAAAGAGAAGGTGCGTCCAATCTCTAAACGACAATGGTCTCAGAACTCCGACTGAGAGGGAAGGATAAGGAGGAAGCGAGCGATGCTAGCACATCGGCGAGAATATTCTGAGATCGAGGAGTATGTATGTAGATCAGTTTACGGAATCACCTAGCCAAGAGAGTGACCAAATCCTGATATGGCTTGAGTTTCGGGTCACGGGTGCGGTAAGTGGACAGAACTTGCCACAAAACGAGCTGAGAGTCTCCTATGATGTTCAAGTAGCATGCACCTAAGAGGTAGGCATGCTTCAATCCAGCCATGAGAGCTTCATACTCGGCCATGTTGTTGGTAGCAAGAAAATAGTGCTGATAAGCGAAGGGAATCCTCACGCCTTTCGGAGTGAGGAGAAAAGCACATATCCCTCGGTCTTGAGAATTGAGGGCACCGTTGAAGTGCAGAGACCAAAAGGGATGATGAGTAAGAACAGAGAGATACTCATCAGGGAAATCATGTTGAATAGAGTCAGTGCAGGGAATAGGAAGATGAGCGAGATGCTCAGCGATGGCGTATCCTTTGATTGCCTTCTGAACGATGAATATGATATCAAACTGAGAGAGAAAGCTCTGCCAACGAGCTAACCTACTAGAAAGGACATACTTTTCTAAGAGATAGCGGATCGAGTCCATTCTAGAGATTAACCTAACTGGGTGGGCTAGAATGTAATGCTTCAGCTTATGAGCTACCCAAACTAAGGGGGCACAAGTTTTCTCTATGGTAGTGTACATGGCCTCCGCGGGGTTAAATAACCTGGAAAGGTAATAAGCTGCCCGCTCTTTGCCTCCATCATCTACTTGTGCTAGGACAACTCCTAGGGAGTCCTCAATGACAGAAATGTATAGGATCAGGGGTTTACCAGGAATAGAAGGTTTCAAAATCGGGGGATTGGATAGATAAACCTTCAAATCTTCATAGGCCTTTTGACAATCTTCGTTCCATTCAAACTTGACTCCCGCCTTTAGCAATTCGTAAAATGGGTGGCACCTCTGAGAATGCTGGGATATAAATCTCCTAATGAATTGCAAACGCCCAATCAGTCCTCAAAGTTCTGTGATATTCTTAATCGGACGCATGTCCATGAGGGCCTTTGCTTTGTTAGGATCAATCTGAATCCCCCGTTTGCTGACTATAAAGCCTAGCAACTTCCCTAAAGAGACTCTAAAAACACACTTCTTTGGATTCATTTTCAATTGTTATTCCCTAGCTCTCTGAAGCACCTTAGCTAGGATGGCGGGGTGTTCTTCTTTAGTCCTCGACTTCACCAAAATATCATCCACGTAAGCTTCCATATAGACGTACATCATATCATGGAATATAGCCATCACCGCCCTTTGATAAGTGGCACTGGCATTCTTCAGACCAAATGGCATGACCACATAACAGTATGTACCCCAGGGCGTGGTGAAGGAGGCCTTCTCTTGATCCTCAGGAGCGAGATGGATTTTATTGTAGCATGAATAGCCATCCATGAATGATAGCGCTTCGTACCCGGCGGTATTGTCCACCAAAACATCTATGTGAGGCAGCGGGAAATCATCCTTGGGACATGCTTTGTTCAGATCCATGAAATCAATACAAATGCGCACCTTTCCATCCTTTATGATGACATGGACTACATTCACCACCCACTAAGGATATAAGAGAACTCTAATGAATCTGGCCTTGTATAGTTTATCGACTTCTTCTTTTATCTTTAAGGCCATGTAGGGGTGAAATCTTCTTGATCTTTGTTTAACGGGTGTTGCCCCTGGCTTAAGCACCAGCTGATATTCCACCAAAGAGGGGTCAAGACCCGACATGTCCTCGTAAGACCAGGCGAAAGAATCACTATACTCCCTTTAGACTTTGATTAAATTTTCTTCGACTACTAAAGGGAGATTAACAGCAATGATAATGGGCCTGGGGTCTTCTTGGCTTCCCAGATTAATTTCCTTCATAGGTTCATCCACTGTTGACGATGGCTCATCAAATCCTTTTAAGCCATGCGCATACAAATCGACAGTATCGTCTACATCGCTGTCCTCAAGATCCACTGGATCCTTTTCATCCATGACTTCATATACTCCTAATCTGTCGTCACTCCACACCCTGTCTTGCTCCTCATCTTCTTCAATCACAATTGCTGTAGCTATGAACTCTGGGCATCTTAGGAGAGCATGACATCGCTGAGCCAGATCCTGCAAGAACATATCTGGAATGGATTTAAAATGACGTGCCAACGGGCGCGGCTCAAGGAAGGATGGGTTGGATGACCTAGAACATGACCCTACTTCTCTAGACCTAACAGACCCTTCTACCCTAGACTCGATGGACCCTACGTCTAACCTAGGAGAGAGAAAATCTGATGCGAGACGACGATGAGACTCGATGTTGTGGACGCGAACCATCGACTTCTACTAGACGAAGCGACTAGAGGGACGACGCGACTAGCAACAATATGACCAAGTCAGCACCTAACGTGGCTCTTGAAGAGACAAACATGCCCCAAATAAGAAGCACTCACTCACGGTCGTCCCCGGCGAGGGAAACGAGTCGATCTGCACGGTTGAGAAACCGGCATTGAGTCTTGGGTGGTCGGCTCACTCTCGTGCTCGGGTCGAGTCACAGGATGGATCTCGCACTCTCAACTCACAGCGGTGACTAACTCAAGCAATCTAGGGGCCTAACACGCTCACAAGCAGCGGCATCAAGAGTATATACTAGAAAAGCAAGCACAAAAGGTGGCGGCGAGTGTACCTCCACGCTCCGGGCGTGGGGACGACGACCCCGGCCGAACTCGTACTCCCGGTACAACAAATAATAATAGTTACAGAATTGATTATTTCTGCCCACTCCATGCAGTGAGGTAAAGGGCTACATGCGGGACCCGAGAGTAACGCGTTCGGGTTGACGGGCAGCACTCGGGGCCGCTCTGACGGTGGCAAGCGCTAGTACTCATGGGGCCCACGACCTGATTGGCGGGCCGGGGAAGCTGGGAAGGATGCTGCGGCGTTGGTGACTCCTGGATGGGCGGCTCTGGGGATGGAGGCGCACTGGTCCGGCGAGTGAAAGGCGGGTCGGCCGCCTCGGGGGTGGTCGTCGGGTGCCGTCCAAGAGCCAGAAATGCTGTTTTGATGTACGCGACCCAGCGAGATGGGCAACTACGATCAGCCCCGATGTCGGATCGACGCGAGGCTGGTACCATTGGAAAGCTCTCTCAGACAGCTTCAACCCCAGGCTAGAGAAGGAATTTTGAATCTTCTGTGCTGACCGTGGCTGAATTTAGAAGTTGCTGGCTCACAGGGCAGGAACAGACAAGGTGGACAGGGGAGTGTCCTGAGAACATGGTTGACCGTGGGGTTAATCATGGATCTGGGTGAAGAGGTCTTCATGAAATTTGTAGATCTGGAAGTCAGGAGAACGAGGATATTTTTTATGTGAACTGTTATGGAGGTATCGATTGTTTGTGGATTTTCTAGTGGACTGGGGTCGGGCCTGGAAAACTGTGGACAGAGTTGAAGTGGTGGTTTGCAATAATTTTTAGGGCAATCTCAAAAAATTTTAAATTCATGAAAAAAATATTGGAGATGGAATTTGATGGGAAGAACTTCCAGTTAAAGTTTCATGAGATTGGTGGAGGTTAAGGGGGGATAACGGGTCGGTTGGTGGCTTGCTGAAATGGAGTCTGCACAGTGGACAGATTTGACATGGGGGGAAAGAAGAAAATGGGAAAAATCGAAATGGAGTGATTTTTGGGCTGATTTTTTTTGTGGAGGTTGGGGGGAACGTGGGGAACCTACCCTGGAACTTTCAGCTTCAGCAGATCTGGGGCTTGAGCACGAGAATTCTTGCTTTGTGGCTCTGATCAGTAGGATAGTACTCCGGATAGCACCTCGGAAGATTGATCACGGCGGCATGAACGGCGATGGCGGCAGCTGAGATAGAAGGAGGAGGGATAGAGGAGAAGATAGAAGGGGCCTAAGCCCTAGATCTGGAGGAGGTAGAAGAGAGAGGAAGGGGGAGGGCGCACCATGCTCTTGGGGTTCTTTCTTCCAAATGAATTTCATTAATTCCCAATGTAGAAAATACAACCTTATATATCACAATACAAAGACCATCTCCACCCTTGGACCTAGGGTTTGATTATAGGATGGGCATCTCCCATGAGGTGTAAAAAATACAGCCAATTAAACTAATGAGGAGAGAGGGGCACCCTCTCTTGGACAAGCTCCTTGGATTAAGGAGAGACCATTGACTTTTATCCCCCCATGTCCCCTTGCCTTACCCATGAAGGAAAGAATCCTTCTAGATGCCACCTAGGATGTTGACCAGCCCCACATGGGCCCTCAGGCATAGGTGGACAAATGGGAAAGAGGGTGGGGGGGCCCTACTGGACCTACTAGCTTTTTGCGAGAAAAACCAAGGACTTCTATGGACTAACACATTGGCTTATAAAGCCTTATAATAGCACACCCAATTAAACAAGGACGTAAATACAAACCAAAGGACATAAAGGCAAAATAAAATACTAGTGTCCCACACATAAAAACTCAATACTCGGGCGGGGACTCCATGCTGTCGCCCAACCATAAAGAGGCCGGAGTCGCTCGAGTCGTGCTGCGTGTCTGATATCGGCGACTGGCTGTAGTGTCCTCACCAATTCTGATGTGAGACAAACATTCGAGTCTAATACAATCTTCCGAGTGTGAGATTTTTCTTTATTTCTCGTCACTTTTCCCCTTTGGTCACTTTGTTTTCTTTTGTTTTCATAAAACAACTTCTCTCTTTTTCTTTTTCTGGGCACTTCCCATTTTCACCACTTTTAAAAGAGCTTTACGAGAGAAAGGGAATAAAGATAAGAGAGGGAGAGATTACGTGAGAGGGAATTTAAGAGAGTGGGGAGAGAGAGGGATAATGATAGAGTGGGAAAGAGAGAGATCACGGGGGAGGGGTTGTTTGTTTTTATTTCCCCGTTACACAAGCTTCATGATAGAATGAAGAGAGAGAATTGATTAGAGAGGGAGAGAAGAGAGAGGGGGGAGAGAGAGAGCCGCGATGGGATGGTCGTGGGGGCCAGGTTCTACAGCCGCAGTCCTCCCACCATGATGGAATAGAATAGACGCACCAAACGGTGCTCTGTTCTAAGCTTTCTCCCACCGTGATCGTCCAAGGTGAAACCGCAGCTGCCCACGGTGTTGCAGGTGGAGGAGAGCTTGGACTTGGAGGGAGACGGGTGACGTGGCATGCAGAGACACACGAGATGGAGGCGGCGACGGCAACGTTGCATGGAGATGGGGGGGTCCTACTGTGAGGTGTGCATGCATGGTGGTGTAGCAGAGAGAAGAGGGAGAAAGAGGGAAAGTAAGAGGGTGGGGAGACACTTCGTATGTGTGAGAGATAGTGAGAAGGGGGTGGTTTACGTAAGTGGGGCTTGTGAGGAGAAGCAAAGGAGAGGGAGGGGAGGTGGATGGGGCACCTGCGGTACCCCAGTTCCAAACAGGGGGCCGTCGCGGGTGGTTTGAGAGGGTGAGGGAGAAGGAGGAAAGAGGATTGGGGTGGTGTTACTTGAACGGGGGTGTGCGCAGAAGAGAGAAGAGAGGCTGGCGATGCCCAGAAGGCCAGGGCGTGCGTGTGTGGGGATAGAGAGAGAAAGTATGAGGCAACGGTGTGAGGGGACGTTGCGCACCACAGTGTGGACGCATGGGTGAATGGGAGAGGGCGAGAGGTTGGCCGACGATGTGTGCTAGTGTGTGTGAATATGGAAGATAGGAGGAAAGGGGATGGGAGTGAGTACAGAAAGATAGGGAGAGAGGGAAACGACGGGGTTGTCTGCTGCATGAGAGTGGAGTCAGGGAAGCCGGTGGTGACGTGTTGCCGATCATGTTGCCGCACTTCGAGGGGGCCACTGCAACAGGTGGCCATGCGTTGTTGATGTCCGGGGGTGGGGGTTTGTGGTGCTCGAACTTGCTCGGCCACCCTGCTGGTTGCATACAGGAGAGTTGAAGCGGCCGCGAGAAGTAGACGTCGGCAACGACCAGAGCTGGGGTCTCCGGTCATGGCGAGGAACTGAGGGGATCGCCGGTGATGCTTCTTGTTCTTGCCAGCAGTGCAGTGTGAGATGGCTGTGGTTGAGGGTGATGGCAAAGGAGGGACGTGGGCGGTAGGTGGTGACCGGCATGGGGGATGCCGTGGGCAGATATGCATGATGGACAGGGAACGGACGGATGGTGGGGATGGTTCAGTGGTGGGGTGGCAAGAAGGAGGTGGCTGGCAGGGGCGTGGGTTCCGGGGTTTTGGCACAACTGTTGTGATTGTTTAGGAGAAGGGAATAGGGAGGTGGGTGGTGGTGATTGGGGAGGGTGGCACGACGGTACTAGGTAGGAGGCGTGCATGGTTGGGGCTTCTCACCGTCTCCCTCATAGAGACTTTGCAACCATGGGCTTCTCACCTTCGACGCCGCTGTTGAGAGATGGTGTAGGAACGAGAAGGTAGAGGAGGAAGACAATGAAAATTATAGCTGTGGGAGAGGGGAGGGTTGGGCCGCTTCTCACGACCCCATCTCCTTCTCGGAGAAGATATTAAGGCTTCACACCTCACGTGGGTTTCCAAAAATTCTAATCACTTCATTGCTTCTTAAAGAGAGGTTACATAACACATTTATAGACTCCAAAAGAAAATCAAAAGACACTCATTAAACTTCAACTAACACCTAACACCTAAGGCTCATTATAACTCTCTTGGGAAGACTAAAAGACACAAAATAATAAAAAAAGACTCTTACATGATTATTGTAGACATAAAACATGATCCATTAGGCTTAAACATGTGGCCCGATTAACAAAACACAACCATAAATACTAATTCACAACTCTTTTTTTGTTGGAGCAATTTTTCGATCCCGTCAAACCCCCCACTTGGAGAAGGTTCGACCTCGAACCTTGATTCTCGAATCTGCAGGACCCCGACTTGTTGGGACAAATCGGACGACTTGCTCTGATACCATTTGATGTGAGACAAACATTCGAGTCTAATACGATCTTCCGAGTGTGAGATTTTTCTTTATTTCTCGTCACTTTTCCCCTTTGGTCACTTTGTTTTCTTTTGTTTTCATAAAACAACTTCTCTCCTTTTCTTTTTCTGGGCACTTCCCATTTTCACCACTTTTAAAAGAGCTTTACGAGAGAAAGGGAATAAAGATAAGAGAGGGAGAGATTACGTGAGAGGGAATTTAAGAGAGTGGGGAGAGAGAGGGAGAATGATAGAGTGGGAAAGAGAGAGATCACGGGGGAGGGGTTGTTTGTTTTTATTTCCCTGTTACACAAGCTTCACGATAGAATGAAGAGAGAGAATGGATTAGAGAGGGGGGAGAGAGAGAGCCGCGATGGGATGGTCATGGGAGCCAGGTTCTGCAGCCACAGTCCTCCCACCATGATGGAATAGAATAGACGCACCAAACGGTGCTCTGTTCTGTGCTTTCTCCCACCGTGATCGTCCAAGGTGAAACCGCGGCTGCCCACGATGTTGCAGGTGGAGGAGAGCTTGGACTTGGAGGGGGATGGGCGACGCGGCATGCAGAGACACACGAGATGGAGGAGGCGACGACAACGTTGCATGGAGATGGGGGGGTCCTAATGTGAGGTGTGCATGCATGGTGGTGTAGAAGAGAGAAGAGGGAGAAAGAGGGAAAGCAAGAGGGTGGGGGGACACTTCGTATGTGTGAGAGATAGTGAGAGGGGGGTGGTTTACGTAAGTGGGGCTTGTGAGGAGAAGCAAAGGAGAGGCAGGGTAGGGGGATGGGGCATCTGCGGTGCCCCTGTTCCAAACAGGGGGCCGCCGCGGGTGGTTTGAGAGGGTGAGGGAGAGGGAGGAAAGAGGCTTGGGGCGATGTAACTTGAACGGGGGTGTGCGCAGAAGAGAGAAGAGAGGCTGGCGATGCCCAGAAGGCTAGGGCGTGCGTGTGTGGGGATAGAGAGAGAAAGTATGAGGCAACGGTGTGAGGGGGCATTATGCACCATAGTGTGGACGCATGGGTGAATGGGAGAGGGCGAGAGGTTGGCTGATGATGTGTGCTAGTGTGTGTGAATATGGAAGATAGGAGGAGAGGGGATGGGAGTGAGTACAGAAAGAGAGGGAGAGAGGGAAACGACAAGGTCGTCTGCCGCATGAGAGTGGAGTCGGGGAAGCCGGTGGTGACGTGTTGCCGATCGTGTTGCCACACTTCGAGGGGGCCACTGCAACTGGTGGCCATGCGTTGTTGATGTCCGGGGGTGGGGGTTTGTGGTGCTCAAACTTGCTCGGCCACCCTACAGGTTGCATACAAGAGAGTTGAAGCGGCCGCGAGAAGTAGACGTCAGCAACGACCAGAGCTGGGGTCTCCGGTGATGGTGAGGAACTGAGGGGATCGCCAGCGATGCTTCTTGTTCTTGCCAGCAGTGCAGTGTGAGATGGCTGCGGTTGAGGGTGATGGCAAAGGAGGGACGTGGGCGGTAGGTGGTGACCGGCATGGGGGATGCCGTGGGCAGCTCTACATGATGGACAGGGAATGGACGGATGTTGGGGATGGCTCAGTGGTGGGGTGGCAAGAAGGAGGTGGCTGGCAGGGGCATGGGTTCCGGGGCTTTGGCACAACTGTTGTGATTGTTTAGAAGAGGGGAATAGGGAGGTGGGCGGTGGTGGTTGGGGAGGGTGGCACGACGGTACAGGGTAGGAGGCGTGCATGGTTGGGGCTTCTCACCGTCTCCCTCACAGAGACTTTGCAACCATGGGCTTCTCACCTTCGACGCCGCTGTTGAGAGATGGTGTAGGAACGAGAAGGTAGAGGAGGAAGATGATGAAAATTGTAGCTGTGGGAGAGGGGAGGGTTGGGCCGCTTCTCACGACCCCATCTCCTTCTCGGAGAAGATATTAAGGCTTCACACCTCATGTGGGTTTCCAAAAATTCTAATCACTTCATTGCTTCTTAAAGAGAGGTTACATAACACATTTATAGACTCCAAACGAAAATCAAAAGACACTCATTAAACTTCAACTAACACCTAACACCTAAGACTCATTATAACTCTCTTGGGAAGACTAAAAGACACAAAATAATAAAAAAAGACTCTTACATGATTATTGTAGACATAAAACATGATCCATTAGGCTTAAACAAGTTGCTCGATTAACAAAACATGACCATAAATACTAATTCACAACTCTTTTTTTGTTGGAGCCATTTTCCGATCCCGTCAAACCCCTCCACTTGGAGAAGGTTCGACCTCGAACCTTGATTCTCGAATCTGCAAGACCCCGACTTGTTGGGCCAAATCGGACGACTTGCTCTGATACCATTTGATGTGAGACAAACATTCGAGTCTAATACGATCTTCCGAGTGTGAGATTTTTCTTTATTTCTCGTCACTTTTCCCCTTTGGTCACATTGTTTTCTTTTGTTTTCATAAAACAACTTCTCTCCTTTTCTTTTTCTGGGCACTTCCCATTTTCACCACTTTTAAAAGAGCTTTACGAGAGAAAGGGAATAAAGATAAGAGAGGGAGAGATTAAGTAAGAGGGAATTTAAGAGAGTGGGGAGAGAGAGGGAGAATGATAGAGTGGGAAAGAGTGAGATCACGGGGGAGGGGTTGTTTGTTTTTATTTCCCTGTTACACAAGCTTCACGATAGAATGAAGAGAGAGAATGGATTAGAGAGGGAGAGAAGAGAGAGGGGGGGAGAGAGAGCCGCGATGGGATGGTCGTGGGAGCCAGGTTCTGCAGCCGCAGTCCTCCCACCATGATGGAATAGAATAGACGCACCAAACGGTGCTCTGTTCTGAGCTTTCTCCCGCCGTGATCGTCCAAGGTGAAACCGCGGTTGCCCACGGTGTTGCAGGTGGAGGAGAGCTTGGACTTGGAGGGGGACGGGCGACGCGGCATGCAGAGACACACGAGATGGAGGTGGCGACGGCAACGTTGCATGGAGATGGGGGGGTCCTACTATGAGGTGTGCATGCATGGTGGTGTAGCAGAGAGAAGAGGGAGAAAGAGGGAAAGCAAGAGGGTGGGGAGACACTTCGTATGTGTGAGAGATAGTGAGAGGGGGGTGGTTTACGTAAGTGGGGCTTGTGAGGAGAAGCAAAGGAGAGGGAGGGGAGGGGGAGGGGGCACCTGCGGTGCCCTTGTTACAAACAGGGGGCCACCGCGGGTGGTTTGAAAGGTTGAGGGAGAGGGAGGAAAGAGGCTTGGGGCGGTGTTACTTGAACGGGGGTGTGCGCAGAAGAGAGCAGAGAGGAAGGCGATGCCCAGAACGCCAGGGCGTGCGTGTGTGGGGATAGAGAGAGAAAGTATGAGGTAACGGTGTGAGGGGACGTTGCGCACCACAGTGTGGACGCATGGGTGAATGGGAGAGGGCGAGAGGTTGGCCGACGATGTATGCTAGTGTGTGTGAATATGGAAGATAGGAGGAGAGGGGATGGGAGTGAGTACAGAAAGAGAGGGAGAGAGGGAAATGGCGGGGTCGTCTGCTGCATGAGAGTGGAGTCGGGGAAGCCGGTGGTGACGTGTTGCCGATCGTGTTGTCGCACTTCGAGGGGGCCACTGCAACGGGTGGCCATGCGTTGTTGATGTCCGGGGGTGGGGGTTTGTGGTGCTCGAACTTGCTCGGCCACCCTACAGGTTGCATACAGGAGAGTTGAAGCGGCCATGAGAAGTAGACGTCGGTAACGACCAGAGCTGGGGTCTCCGATCATGGCGAGGAACTGAGGGGATCGCCGGCGATACTTCTTGTTCTTGCCAGCAGTGCAGTGTGAGATGGCTGCGGTTGAGGGTGATGGCAAAGGAGGGACGTGGGCGGTAGGTGGTGACCGGCATGGGGGATGCCATGGGCAGCTCTGCATGATGGACAGGGAACGGACGGATGGTGGGGATGGTTCAGTTGTGGGGTGGCAAGAAGGAGGTGGCTGGCAGGGGCGTGGGTTCCGGGGCTTTGGCACAACTATTGTGATTGTTTAGGAGAAGGGAATAGGGAGGTGGGCGGTGGTGATTGGGGTGGGTGGCACGACGGTACCGTGTAAGAGGCGTGCATGGTTGGGGCTTCCCACCGTCTCCCTCACAGAGACTTTGCAACCATGGGCTTCTAACGTTCGACGCCGCTGTTGAGAGATGGTGTAGGAACGAGAAGGTAGAGGAGGAAAACGATGAAAATTGTAGCTGTGGGAGAGGGGAGGGTTGGGCCACTTCTCACGACCCCATCTCCTTCTCGGAGAAGATATTAAGGCTTCACACCTCACGTGGGTTTCCAAAAATTCTAATCACTTCATTGCTTCTTAAAGAGAGGTTACATAACACATTTATAGACTCTAAAAGAAAATCAAAAGACACTCATTAAACTTCAACTAACACCTAAGACTCACTATAACTCTCTTGGGAAGACTAAAAGACACAAAATAATAAAAAAAGACTCTTACATGATTATTGTAGACATAAAACATGATCCATTAGGCTTAAACATGTGGCCCGATTAACAAAACACGACCATATATACTAATTCACAACTCTTTTTTTGTTGGAGCCATTTTTCGATCCCGTCAAATTCTCCCCGGGTGGGAGAAGCTCGACCCTGTCGAGTAGGGGTCCTGATCGCTCTGGTAACGATCCAGCAGATCTGGATCTATCCTCTATAGCTCTGCTCGGGTGATCCAAGTGTCATCGGATGCAGGCCGTCCCCTCCAATGCACCAGATAGCGTTGGTACACTCCACTCCAAGTGGTAGTCACCTGCTCGTCTAGTATACGCTCTATCTGCTCGTGCTGCTGAGGTAACAAAGCTGGAGGTGGATGCTCGGGAGTGGAGTCACTCACAATTGGGGGTGACGGCTCAAAGGGCTCACTGGGTATCACCGCTGGGTCCCTATAAGTGACTAGGTCTGAGATGTTGAAAGTGGAGCTGATCCCGTACTCCTCCGGTAGATCTACAACGTATGCATTAGGACCAACTCGCCTCACTACTCGGAAAGGACCGGCGCCGCGATCTTGTAGCTTCTTCATGGTTCCCGAGGGAAACCGTTCAGGCCTAACCCTGATCATGACATACTCGCCCTCCTGAAACTCACGGTGGTGCCTGTGGGCATCAGCCAACTCCTTGTAACGTGCGTTGCTGGACTCGATGTGACGACGTACATGCTCATGCAACTGCCTAATATGAACAGCAAAGGACTCAGCTGACTCAGACACTCGGGACTGGATGGGAGAGGGGATCAAGTCTATAGGCTTCCTATGTCTATGACCAGTAACAATCTCAAAAGGACTCATGCCGGTAGACCTATTAACCGAATCATTATAAGCAAACTCCGCGAGGGGTAGAACCAAATCCCAATCTCTGACTCGATCACGGACTAGACACCTAAGAAGGTCCCCCAAACTCCTATTAACAACCTCAGTCTGACCATCGGTTTAGGGATGGTATGCCGTGGAGAATTTTAGCTGGGTGCCCATCATGTGCCATAGGGTCTTCCAAAAATAACTGGTGAATCGTACATCCCTATCCAACACTATGGTGCGAGGAAGGCCAAACCTGGAGACACAGTGGGAGAAGAACAGATGGGCAACTCTAGTGGCATCCGAGGTCTTAGAGCATGGAATGAATAATGCCATCTTGGAGAACCGGTCGACAACCACAAAGATCGAGTCATGCTTTCGGAAGGTGCGGGGCAATCCTAACACAAAGTCCATGCTAATGTCCTACCATGGACTATCCGGGACGGGGAGGGGAGTATAGAGGCCGGTATTTTGCCTCCTCTGCTTAGCCAAAGCACAAGTGTGGCATTGGGCCACAATACGAGCAACATCCCTCTTTAGGCTAGGCCAATAGAATCGATGCTCAACCGCCTCTATGGTCTTGTTCTGGCCAAAGTGGCCAGCAAGACCTCCCGCGTGCATCTCCCACGTAAGAAAATCACTAACAGAAGTCCGTGGGATGCACAATTTATCACCCCAGGAATAGGTGACCCTTCTGTAGCACAAACTCGCTATAATCGTGCTAGGGACCGGCTTGAAGGACAACATAAATCGGACCAAAGTCCGGGCAATCAACATAAGCATCTTTCAGCCTTTCTAACCCTACCACCTCAACACTCATGGTGGTCAACATCATCACCCGACGACTCAGTGCGTCGGCCACCTTATTCTCCGCCCCTGCCTTATGCTTAAGCACAAAGGTATATTCCTGGAGATACTCCACCCAACGACTGTGGCGAGCGTTCAGCTTCTTCTGGGTATGGAGGAATCGTAAGGCCTCATGATCAGAAAATAGGAAAAACTCCTGGAGCAAAAGATAATGCCTCCAACACCTCAATGCCTAGATGACTACGTAAAATTCTTTATCATAAGTGGAATAGCGCAGTTTGGCATCATTAAGCTTCTCTCTAAAGAATGCAATGGGGTGGGACTCCTGCCTCAACACTCCACCAATGCCTACTCCAAAAGCGTCACATGTGACCTCAAACACCTTAGAAAAATCAGGAAGTGCAAGGACAGGTGCCTGGGTCATACGCTCCTTGATGTCCTAGAATGTCGTGGCTGCGGCCTTGGTCCATACGAATGCCTCCTTCTTTATGCAATCGGTGATAGGGGCAGTGATAGAACTAAAGCCATGAATGAAGCAACGGTAGAACGTCGCTAGGTCAGGAAAACTCTGAACATCGTGGAGTGTGCGGAGCTCGAGCCACTCCTGGATGGCCCTAATCTTCTCCGGATCAGCAGAGACTCCATCTCTCGACACAATATACCCGAGGAAAGTCATATGATCAGACATGAAAGCACATTTCTTCAGGTTGGCGTACAAAGTCTCACCCCTCAACTTAATGCAGACCTGCCTAAGATGGTCTAAGTGATCCTCCCTAGTACGGCTGTAGATAAGAATGTCGTCAAAGTAGACGACCAAGAAGACCCCTATCATAGGGCGTAAGACCTGGGTCATCAACCGCATGAAGGTGCTAGGGGCATTGGAAAGCCCAAAGGGCATAACCAACCACTCATAAAGACCATCTTTGGTCTTGAATGCCATCTTCCATTCATCCCCAAGCCTGATCCGCACCTGGTGATAGCCACTACGAAGGTCTATCTTTGAGAAGATAGTGGCTCCCGACATCATATCAAGCAGATCATCCAGTTGGGGAATGGGAAAATGATACTTCACCGTGATCTTGTTGATTGCAGGGCTATCAACGCACATCCTCCATGTGCCATCCTTCTTCGGGGCCAATAATGCGGGAACAGCGCAAGGGCTCTTACTGTCCCGAAGAGATCCCCGACTCATCAACTTCTCGACCTGCCGCTGTAGCTCGGCATGGTCCGTGGGACTCATCCTATAGTGGGGAAGGTTGGGCAAGGATGAGCCCGGGATGAGGTCGATCTCATGCTGGATATCCCTCATGGGTGGAAGGCCTCCCGGGAGGTCTTCGAGAAATACATCACAGAATTCCCGCAATATTGCAGCTATCTCCGGGGTATGCTCATCCTCGGACCTAGGGGCAACATCCCTCAACGCCCCTGACGACGACAGCTAGAATGGGGTTACCCCCGGTCACCTCCTACTCCATCTCTCTCGGACTGATCATCATCAACCTCCTGGGTGGAGGGTCCACTCTGCTAGGAGCAGTCGAAGAGGTGGATGCCTGTGCTGAGGACAAAGTGGGTGGACCGGCCTTCCCTTGACCAGAAGTGGTCGTAGTGCTGGGGCCAGCTGGTCTGCGGATAGATGGGCCCTTCGGCTGGACTAGGTGGAGGGTAATCCTATGGCCATCATGGTTGAAGGTGCAAGTGTTCGACCTGCCATGAAGGGTGGAATCTCAGTCAAAGAGCCAAGGCCTACCAAGGATGATACTACCCACCTCCATAGGTAGTACATCACACCAGATCGCATCATGGTACGCCTGGAACTGCAGCGGCACCAGGCACCACAGTCTGACCGAGATGGAAGTGGAATCCACCCAAGAAACTCTGTAAGGTGCAGGGTGATCCACGAGCGTCAAACCAAGGCGCTTGACGGTGCCTATGGAGATAGCGTTGATGCAACTCCCGCTATCTATAATCACCTTACAGGCTTTCCCTTCCAGCCTACAAAATGTGTGGAATATGGTGGTGCGACGCCAGTCGTCGCTCACCTGAGGCTGGGCAAGGATGCACCTGACTACACCCAAATGTACGTCATCCTGATACGAGGTACCAGGGACGTCAACCTGCTTGCCCTCCAATAACTCATCAAAGAATTCCTCGGCCAATTCTTGGTCTGGCTCGTAGCTGACTGGCACCAGCTCAGGTGTGGGCTCACGGGCCGGTGTGTCGGCAATAGCAAGTGCTCCCCAGGTGGGACACTTGCTGGCAAAGTGGCCAACTCCACCACAAGTGTAGCAACGGTCTCGCGTCCCATTGCCCTGAGATGTTCCACCAATCATTGGCCCTTTACCCTTGTCCTCTCGATGGACTGGGGGTGTAGGAAGAAGAGGCCGAGCCGGTACGGCGGGCTGATAAGGCCGAGGGGTAAGGATGGGTGCCTGCGGGCGAGGGGGAGGGTCCCTCGGAGGGAAAGTGCGGAGCCTAGGAGTAGTGGGGTCCTGTCGAGGGGGTTTCGGTGGATGGGCCACCGGAAACCGGCTATAGGAGGTGGGCGTGGTACGAGGGTCGATCCCACGGGAGCGAACTCCACCTCGAACTGCTCCAACTCTAGAGCAACCTGGTATGCATCTTCCAAGGTGGTAACATTACGGTGAAATAATTCATATTGGTAGTGGGGCCGCAAATCACGACGGAAGCGCGATACAAGCATGGTGCTCTCCTCCGTAACGCCACATCGCAAAAAGTACTCGTCAAACTCCGCGATGTAGTCTGACACGGATCGGTCCCCTTGGGTGAGACTCTGCCACCTATCAATAAGTCGCTGACGGTACGTGGCAGGAAGGTACTTACACCTAAGCTTGTCCTTCATCTCATCCCAAGAACCTACTTGAGGTTCATGACGCTGAAAGAGAAAGCTCTCCATATTGCTCCAGTAAGTCTGTGCTTGCCCTAACATCTTCATCTTGGCATACCTGACCCTCCGGTGGTTCGTCATCTCGAACCACTCAAAGTACCGATCCATGTTGGCCTCCCAATCAAGATAGATCTTGGGTTCCAAAGGTTTGGACCCATCAAACGTGGGAGGGTCTGCACGGACGGTCCTGAGGATCCGTTCGTCCTCATCATCCCTGTGTGGTCGGTGACCACGCCTACGCTGACCATTTCCCACGTAATCGTTGTCGCACTCATAGTCCTCAAAATGGAGGGCAGGTGGCCGTTGCTCCTCAGCCCGAGGTGGTGTAGGCTGGGCAGCAGGCGCGTGCTGGCCGGCAGGCGCGGGCTGGGCAGCAGGCGCCTGAGGGGCCGGAAGAATACCAAGTAGGTCCCGGCGAGGGGTTCTCTCCACACTCTCTAGCCTTCCAACCAGACCTTGGACAGATCGGTCGGAGGCCTTGGCGCGGTCCTCCATGGCTTTGAATAGGCTCTCCATACGCTCGATATGCTCCCTAAGAGTCTGGTCGGACCTATCCATGCGCTCCATGAGTAGAGCCACCAAGTCCTCCAGTGTTCGGCCTCCCGGGTTGGCACCTCGGGGTTCACCCATAGTGTCATGGCGATGGTACTGGGCACCTCCACGGGTGGGCATGCAATGGACCTAAAGGGAGCTAAGGGTGACTCACTAGACCTATATGGATGGATCGATGTAAGTTGGGGACACTAGACTTAACCTGATTTTCAGTATGCAGTGGAGGCTATAATCCGAAGATCCGACTCGACGCGAGGGGCTACCTTCCGGATAGGCGTAACCTAACCTTCCAGTAACATCTTTTGATATACTGGTTATCGGGGTGAAATGCAATTTAAAAGACTTTTTTAAAAAAACAATGACTACCCTAGACTCAAACCGGCTCTGATACCAATTTGATGGGGGACGACGATGAGACTCGATGTTGTGGACGCGAACCTTGGACTTCTACAAGATGACGCGACTAGAGGGACGACGCGACCAGGAACAACATGACCAAGTTAGCACCTAACGTGGCTCCTGAAGAGACAAACATGCCCCAAATAAGAAGCACTCGCTCACGGTCGTCCCTGGCGAGGGAAACGAGTCGATCTGCACGGTTGAGAAACCGGCATTGAGTCTTGGGTGGTCGGCACACTCTCGTGCTCGGGTCGAGTCACGGGACGGATCTCGCACTCTCAACTCACAACAGTGACTAACTCAAGCAATCTAGGGGCCTAACACGCCCACAAGTAGTGGCATCAAGAGTATATACTACAAAAGCAAGCACTAAAGGGGGCGGCGAGTGTACCTCCACGCTCCGGGCGTGGGGACGACGACCCCGGTCGATCTCGTACTCCCGGTACAACAAATAATAACCGTTACAGAATTGATTATTTCTGCCCACTCCACGCAGGGAGGTAAAGTGCTACATGCGGGACCCGGGAGTAATGCGTTCGGGTTGACGGACAGCACTCGGGGCCACTCTAACGGTGGCAAGCACTAGTAATCGTGGGGCCCACAACCTGATTGGCGGGCCGGGGAAGCCGGGAAGGATGCTGCGGCGTCGGTGACTCATGGATGGGCGGCTCCGGGGATGGAGGCGCACTGGTCCGGCGAGTGGAAGGTGGGTCGGCCGCCTCGGGGTGGTCGTCGGGTGCCGTCCACGAGCCGGAAATGCTGTTTTGCTATGCACGACCCGGCGAGAATGGCAACTGCGATCAGCCCGACGTCGGATCGACGCGAGGCAGGTATCGTTGGAAAGCTCTCGTAGAGAGATTCAACCCCAGGCTAAATAAGGAATTTTGAATTCTCTATGCTGACCGTGGCTGAATTTAGAAGCTGCTGGCTCATAGGGCAGGAACAGACAAGGTGGACAGGAAAGTTTCCTGAGAACATGGGTTGACCGTGGGGTTAATGATGGATATGGGTGAAGAGGTCTTCATGAAAGTTGTAGATCTGGAAGTCAGGAGAACGAGGATATTTTTTATGTGAACTGTTATGGAGGTATCGATGTTTGGTGGATTTTCTAGTG
This sequence comes from Amorphophallus konjac, assembly GCA_022559845.1. Taxonomy (NCBI): domain Eukaryota; kingdom Viridiplantae; phylum Streptophyta; class Magnoliopsida; order Alismatales; family Araceae; genus Amorphophallus; species Amorphophallus konjac. The sequence goes on along the minus strand of CM040122.1, from coordinate 266,404,766 downwards.
GGCTGGGGTCGGGCCTGGAAAACTGTGGATAGAGTGGAAGTGGCGGTTTGCATGAATTTTTAGGGAGATCTATATAATTTTTAAATTCATGAAAAAAATATGGGAAATGGTATTTGATGGGAAGAACTTCCCGTTAAAGTTTCATGAGATTTGGTGGAGGTTATAGGGGGCTAAGGGGTCGGTTGGTGGCTTGCTGAAATGGAGTCTGCACAGTGGACAGATCTGACATGGGGGGAAAGAAGAAAATGGGAAAAATCGAAATGGAGTGATTTTTGGGCTGATTTTTTTTTGTGGAGGTTGGGGGGAACATGGGGAACCTACCCTGGAACTTTCAGCTTCAGCAGATATGGGGCTTGAGCACGAGAAGTCTTGCTTTGTGGCTCTGATCAGCAGGACAGTACTCCAGACAGCACCTCGGAATATTGATCACGGCGGCTCGTCGGCGGCACGAACGGCGGTGGCGGCAGCTGAGATAGAAGGAGGAGGGATAGAGGAGAAGATAGAAGGGGCCTAAGCCCTAGATCTGGAGGAGGAAGAAGAGAGAGGAAGGGGGAGGGCGCACCATGCTCTTGGGGTTCTTTCTTCCAAATGAATTTCATTAATTCCCAATGTAGAAAATACAACCTTATATATCACAATACAAAGACCATCTCCACCCTTGGACCTAGGGTTTGATTACGGGATGGGGATATCCCATGAGGTGTAAAAAATACAGCCAATTAAACTAATGAGGAGTGAGGGGCGCCCTCTCTTGGACAAGCTCCTTGGATTAAGGAGAGACCATTGACTTTTATCCCCCCATGTCCCCTTGCCTTACCCATGAAGGAAAGAATCCTTCTAGATGCCACCTAGGATGTGGACCAGCCCCACATGGGCCCTCGGGCATAGGTGGACAAATGGGAAAGAGGGTGGGGGGACCCTACTGGACCTACGAGCTTTTTGCTAGAAAACCCAAGGACTTCTATGGACTGACACATTGGCTGATAAAGCCTTATAATTGCACACCCAATTAAACAAGGATGTAAATACAAACCAAAGGAAATAAAGGCAAAATAAAATACTAGTGTCCCACACATAAAAACTCAATACTCGGGCGGGGGCTCCATGCTGTCGTCCAACCATAAAGAGGCCGGAGTCGCTCGAGTCGTGCTGTGTGTTTGATATCGGCGACTGGCTCTAGTGTCCTCACCAAAATCTAGTGGGAAGGAAGCAGCGGGGACCTCATGCCCCTGGGAGGAGGATGGAGAATAGATAGCGTAATCTTCCACTGAGACCTCCATTTCAAATTTGACGTTTTTTTTTGGAGATCAGTAGAGATCATGCTGCAAGATGGAGGAGAAGGCGGAGGAGGAAGCCTAAGGGGATATTTTGATGGACAGAAGATGTCGAGGAAGGGATCAGAGGAAGAAAAGAATGGGGTAGACAGATCAACCGGAGGACAGCAACTGCATGTCCTGACAATGAGGAAATCATTTGGAACTTCCAACAACAATGGATTGATTAAGATAGGAGGTGAGCGGGGTATAGATGCCATCTTTTGGAAGTGAGACAGAAGACGAGAAGGAGACCAAGTGAAGATGATGGGTGAGCTCCCCTTTTCCCGTGAGCGGCGAACTGGCTTCTTCGACGCATAATACACAAGCCGTACCTCTTGGTTTGTCTGGCCACTATCTTCTTCATGGAATAATCTTTCAAATGCTTGACTAAAATCTAGCATATCATCAACTGGCCCCTTGGGCGACAATGGCCGACTGTCAAATATATGAGCTGCATCTTCTTTCTTGGGCTGGTTTGGCGGTGCTTTTAAAGTGCCTGGCTACAGAGGGCCCTTGACAGAGTGTTGGCGATAGTCCCATGTTAATGGTCTAGAGTCACCCAAAATTGAGAGTGAGGACTCCCGATAATCGAGGCCCCTTTTACTCATCTTCCTGCCTTTGGGGACCGGCCTAGTTCGCCCCTGTAGTTGTGCACCGAGGCCTCTCCCTGGCTAATAGCCCAGCTTCAATATCATATTCCACCCCTTAGAATCCCGTATCTGGGGTTTTACTTTAATGTCGACCGGCACAGTGGTGGGCTTGCGTGGCGCATAGGCCCATGGAAAATCTAGATCTAAGACTGAAATACCAGGCCGAGTGTTGGGCCATAATGTTGGCAAAATCTTTTCGGAGACGGCCTTGACAGACTGGACCGTGGACATGCCCTTTACCTTAACCGCCCTCCCTTTAAAAGGGAATTTACGACATTGGTGGGTAGTGGATGGTACGGCATTGAGATTATCAATCCACGGACGACCCAAGATAGCCTTGAACATAGGGTCAATGTCCAGTAGATAGAATTCAATGGGCATAGTAAGAGGCCCGAGCTCAGCCTGAATAGTGACCACCCCCTGACAGGCCCTTCTGGAGTTGTCATATGCTGCAATAGTAGTCGGGGTCGGCCTTAGTAGATCTTCTGAAAGGTTGCAGGCCGTTAGAGTGCTGAGAGGGTAGACATTAATGGAGGCCCCTGTATCCACCAACGACGCGTCTATGCTGACCTTGTTTAGAGTGATAGAAATGCATAGCGGCATCTGTCGTGCCTCAGGGGGTGCCAGTTCGGTCTCAGAAAATGTAATTGCTGGCCCTTTAGAGATTGTAGCCAGGGCGGTCGGTAAGCTATCCACTGCCATGTCTTCATTTACTATCACCTTCTGAAGGAAATTACGAAGTGCATCTTGGTGAAGTGTGGACCTCTTGATCAATTCCAGCACAGATATCTTGGCGTGCACTTTGTCTAGATGATGTAATAAATCATATTGTGTTCATGGCAGCGGATCTGCCTCCTCCTGATCAATAGCCTGTTGCGAGGACTGGGGATTGGGTGCGGGTGCACCAGTGGAAGGATAACTCCTGTGAAACAAACACCCGCTCCGTAGGGCAAGGTTTTTGGCTGGCATGGCGTTAGATGGGATTAGGATAAGTGGCTTGATGGGCCCGACAGGTTGGATGAATGATGTAATAGAAGGCGTAGGGGTGAGAGGAGTAGTGGTGGTAATAATGGGCATTATGGGGGCAGTGGAGATGACAGGCCGTGGAGGGATGATAGGTGAAGGGTTTGATGGAGGGGTGGTAATGATGGGTACGAGAACTGGCGGTGGAGTGGAGATAGGTAGGACAATGGGGGAAGTGGGTGGTAGGATAAGAGGTTTGGCATTTGTAGGGGATGAAGAGGTTTGATGGTTAAGTGGGAGGATGACGGGGGCAAAAGCTAAAGAAGGATTGCGGTTGCTGTGGTGGAGGGCCATGAGCCGCTGTACTGAAGCTACGTCATCATAGGACCACCCAGCGTCAGGAGCCGGGGGTTGAACAAGGTTGACTTGAGCCGGTGCCGGTGGTTGTGGTTGCAGAGCAGGCGGGTGATTCGGCATAGGGTTTTGGTGGATCCCCAAGTCCTGAACGGGATGTTGCTGCTGTTGTGGCTGCTACTGTGGCTGCGGTGCTTGTTGCTGCTGCACTTGCTGCCTCGGCGCGTGCCTTCGTTTCTCTTTTATTTCGATAATGGCCTTATGCATCTCGACCCAATCAATGCGATGTCCTTCATGGAGATCATACACTAGATCTCGAAACTGATAGCAACCTTCAATGGTGTGCCCAGGCTACCTATGGAACATGCAATATTTTGATTGATCAACGGTCGGGTTCCAGTTGGGCCATTTCGGAGGAAGCTGAATTGCATTTATTGACATGAGAGCGGAGAAGATATCCGTGAGGGTTTTAGGCAAAGGAGGGTATTGCGCTCTCTTTGGAGCAGGGCGTTTATTGTTGTTGTAACCGTTGGGTGGAGGAACATTATTGTACTGTGGAGGTTGCTGGGGTTGTTGTGCAGCGGGAAAGGCATTTTGTGGAGTGGTGAAGGTAGACTGATGATTTTATGGAGCGGGGAAAACGGGTTGGGCATTTTGTGGAGTGGAAAATTGGGAATTGCAGGGGTTTTGCGGGAAACGAAACAATGCAGGTTGGTTGGGGAAGGGGAATGCAACGGCTTGCACTTGCTCGTTGGTTTGGACTCCTTCGGTGATGGGACCTTGAGATTTCTTACTGTATTTGGGATTTTGGGCCTCGAAGAGAGAATGTATAGGGGAGTCCTTGAACAGGGTTTGAATAAACCACGCCCAGCTATAAAGTTGGTGCATGTTGGTAATATCGTTCATAGCCAATATGTTGCGGAAAGTGGGTGTGGCATTGGATATCAGCAACTTGACATTTTCCTCCTCCGGAATATGCCTGGGCACACGGGCAGCCATCTGCCTCCATCGGTTGTTGACACCTAAAATATACAAAAAGAAGCCAAAGCAAACTCAGGCTCTGAAGACCAATTAAGGGTGCGGCTTCTGTGCCATCCCTGGAAGTTCTTAGAATTAGAATAGAAGAGTGTAGACACGCCAAAATTGACGTTACTGTGAGTCCATCTCATATTGCCTTATAATGTCCCAATTTGACCATCAAATTAACTTTGTTTAACTGGTTTTTCTCACTTTTCTTAGATTTCTCCCTTTTATTATTTTTCCCTATTTTTCTGGATTTTTTGAGAATTTTTCTCTATTTTTATAAATTTTTCAGAATTAACGACTTGACGTGGGGCGTCTTTTAAATAACGGCTTAGTCTTGGGAGTTTCTCAAAGAAATGACGACTATCAATAAAGTCGTCCATTCTTTCATTTTCCCATTTTTTTGGATTTTTCTGGGAATTTTTTGGAATTTTTTTGGGATTAACGACTTAACAGGGGACGTTACTTCGATTTTAAATGAAACAAAAATAAAAAAATGAATTAACGACATATGCAAGCCCTTCATTTTCAATTTGAATATTTTAATATTATTTTAAACCGTCTTCCAGAGGTGGTTTGGTGGCCTTCCGGCTGTCAGAAAAATACGAAAAAATGGTAATTGGAATCAGCACAGTGAGATGCACCTCCACCTAAAAAATGAAAAAATAATATTGAGAAATGAAAAGGGCCCTGTTTTGAATATTTTGAATTAACGACTTTGAATCGGACGTCAATTAAATTGACGCCCGAATCCCCGATCGTCCATTCTTTTTTGCTTTTTATCATTTTAATTAACGCCCCTGTGCAAGGCGTCATTTCCAATTAACGCCCCCATGCCGATCGTCATTTTCATTGCTATATTTTGAGAGTTCGGATCTGATCGAAATTCGTGTTTAATTATAAATAACGCCCATATGCAAGTCGTCAATTCTGAAATTGACGTTTCCTCTGCGGGCGTCATTTTAAGAAACGACCATCTCCAAGGCGTCATTTCTTGATCAATTCCGATTTTTCCCAGAACCTCCTTCTTTCCTCATTCTGAGCTCCTTTTAACTTCGGAATGGCTTTCCATGACAGGAGGGACTCTTTCCAATGTTTATCTCTTGCTAAAACTAAGTTATCCCAATTGTTCTTGGAATTAAAACTCCAATTCACCCTATAAATAGAGACCTGCGGCTCTGTCGAAAGGAGGAGATTTTCTTATTTTTTACAGGAGAGGTGCTGCTGCTGCTGCTTCTTGGCTCTAGGAGAAGCCTCCTACACGTTCTAAATCTTCATCCTTGAAGAGGCTTCCTCCCGATTGCATATCAAGGCCAAAGGGGAAAAATTGCCCAGGCTCTTTTTACCTCCTTTCTCTGTTTCTTTGTTCTCTATTTTCTTTTTCTTTTATCTGCATTAATCGCATGCATTCATCTTAGTCATTGTTCTGTTATCAAGCTTCTTTCTCAATCACATTGAGACTCCCACAGTGCAACACTTGCACACTTATTATTCTTAGCATTCATCACATATTTTTATCCCACCCTTTGCATGGGGGTTTAAGGGCCAACACCCAACAAGGTGTGTTCTTATACATGATTTTCATGCTCATCTTTATTGTGAATTTGATGCTACACTCACCTTGGTTTTAATCCATATTCTTTTATTGGTGTTTGTTAATTTTGCAAGGGTAATCAATCAAGAAGAACTCTCTTCATCGGCCGGCCGATCGGAAGAGAAAGGTGCACTCACAATCTCCCCGCATTTGAGGTACTTATATTCGCGATCCCTCCATATTATTATTGTTTATATCCTTTGAGGCCCTCGCGTCTCTGGCGATCACTCTCCTTACTAGCACCTCGTGCTTGCATGCTTTAATATCTCTTATTTTTTTAATTGTTCTAAGTAGATTTTCTTAGAATCTACAAATTGGCGATCACGGTGGGACATTCTTTTGTTTTTCTTTTGATTACCCTTCCCCTTTAGGCACCCACGTATGCCATCTCCCCTTTTGCACCCACGGTGTGCCTCCTTTTGTGCTCCACGTAGCACTCTCTCCCTATGTGATCCGTTAGTTTGATAGATTTTTAGAAATTCCATTTATTATCTCCTAAAAAAAAATGATGAGCATGCTATATCCTCTTGCAGGTTGATTGCCATGATTTTGATACTGTGATTGCGAGTGCTTCCTTTTCTGTCGGTTTTTTTTTTATCACTGTTGAGCTTTCTGGCCTTTGGAGTGGTTACAGGAGGAATTAACGCCTTCCTCAGAGGCATCTTTTCTTCATTAAACGCCTTTATCTAAGGCGTCTTTTTTCCGTCTCGTCTTCCATCTTTCCTCCCCCTCTGTCCTTCTTCCCCTTCCGTCTTATTTTGTATTTTTGCATTTTTTTAATTGACGCCTTCGTCAGAGGCGTCTTTTCTTCATAAAACGCCTCTATCTAAGGCGTCTTTTTTCTCCGTCTCATCTTGCGTCTTTTCTCCCTCTCTGTCTCTCTCTCCACTGCGTCTTTCTTTTCCCCCCACCGTCTTCCTCACCATCTCTCCTCTCCTCATTTTCCCCCTCGTCTTACTCTGCGTCTCTCTCCCTCTCCGTTTCTCTCTCTCTCCTAATCTCTCTTTGTTTTAACGCCTTCTGTCAGAGGCGTCTCTTGCTAAATTGACGCCTTCCACAGGGGCGTCTTTTCTCCTTTAAACGCCTTCATCTAAGGCGTCATTTCTTCTACCACCTAACTCCAAAGCTCCTGTGGCTTACAGTGATTGACGACAACCTCTCTGTCGTGTTTTCCTCAGATAGCGACTTCTGATAAGTCGCTAATTACCTGTGTGTTGACAGAGGCTTGTTTGCTATGGGTATTTTGCCTGATTGATCATTGTATTCATCGTCTGATTATACATTATTTGATCTGATCATATTGTCTTGCATTTTCTTGGCATTTGGTTGGGAGACCTCCTCTCTCTACATTAGGATCCCTCACACTTCTCTTGGAATTGGAACGACCCTCCATTGAGCATTCCGTCTCTTTGGACCGGAAATTCTTTTCCAAGACCTCTGTAAGTCCCCGCACCCGTGGATTCCCTCACGGACGCCGGGCAGGTTGTACCTTTGAAATCCCGGGTTTAGTTCGCCTACGCATGATGAGAGAGTGTTTCTAGTTGGCATTGAAGTGAACCCACATTGAAACTAGGTTCATCCCTTGAGTGATCACACCAATTTGCATAAAATCATTAATTCACCAAGGTTCAAACAAACAAACAAAAAATCAACGGTAATCATTCCAACTTGGGTGCTTCTTTGCAAATTGTTTTGTTTGATTGCATAATGGCTTACCTTGGTAGACAAAACAACATGTTCAATCTTAATTATGCTCATGAGGATGCACAACCTAGCACATCCTATACTCCTCAATCTCAACATCATAATTCTCATCATATTTTCAAGGGACCACACCCTCATTCTTATGGCGTTGCCCGACCCATGGGTAATGTCCAATCTCATGGTCCCTGTAGATCATGAATAATCCACTACTAAGAATAAAAATGGGAAAAGAGGGAGAAAAGGGGAGCATGCGAGGATGCTAAGGGCAATGTGATCGCTAGAGACGCGAGGACCACAAAGGATATAACAATAATAAAATGGAGGGATCGCGAAAAATACCTCAAATGCGGGGATTGATGTGAGTGCTTTCCTTCTCTTCCAATCGGCCGGCCGATGAAGAGAGTTTTTCTTGATTGATTACCCTTGCAAAATTAACAAACACCAATAAACAAATATGGATTAGAAACTAAGATGTGTAGCATCAAATCCAAATGTAAATATAGACATAGAAAGCATGGATGTGAACACACCTTATTGGTGTTTGGCCTTTAAACCCCTATTCAAAAGGGTAGGTAAAAGATGATGATGATGTGTAAAATAACAAGTGTGCAAGTGTTGCACCAAGGAGTCTCAACGTAGTTGAGTGAGAGAATAAGATGAACAATATGTATGCATGCGTATGTATGAACTAATATAATAAAACAAAAGACGAATTGAAAAGATAAAAGCATGTTTCTTTGGCTTTGATGCTCGATGGGGAGGAGTCTCTGTCAAAGATGAAGCTGTTGGATGCGTAGGAGCTCCTCCCTGAGCCAGGAAGCAGCAATTCCCTGTAAAAAAAAAAAGAAGAAGAAGAAGCAGAAAAAAAAAAGAATCCTGTCGACAGAGCCGTAGGGCTCTATTTATAGGGCACAAATCCAAATCCGAGGGGATAAGAATTGGCAAGAATCAAATACGACAAGGACTCTAGTTCCCAGTTCAAGCAAGGTAATCAAGAAAAACAGGGAACTCTTCAGGAAAGGTGAGTTCAAACCGGACACGGAAGGGTGAGACACGACCTTCCAAAGCGCGTCAATTCAGAATTGACGACCTGCTCCAAGGCGTTAATTAAAAACACGACCGGGATCAGGGCGTCACTTCCTGGATTCAATTTTGGTAACAAAACCTTCTTAATTTGAAAATTGTGAAAAGACACCTGAAGCAAAGGCGTTAATTCTTGATTTCAATCGGGGTGGGACTCGTAAAATACCAGGAATTGACGCCCTTCCCTGTGGTCGTCCTTACTTAAGAACACGCCCCAGATTAGGTCGCTATTTAAAACACGCCTCTCTTCAAGTCGTGAATTCTTAAAAATAGAGGAAAATACCCAGCAAAATCCGGAAAAAATAGGAAAAAATAAGAAAAGGGAGGGAAAAGGGAGAAACCCAAGAAAAGGGAGAAAACCCTTCAAACAAAGTTAATTTGAGGGTCAAATTGGGACATTACAAGGCAATATGAGATACACTCACAGTAACGTCAATTTTGGCGTGTCTACAGCTGCCCCGCCTTGGCGTCTGCTTTGCAAGGGAGCAGAGTAAACTGAAAAGTAGATGCCAAGGTGTGATGAGACACGCAATCAACATCACTTGATGAGAATGAAATCAAAAGCTCGAGATGAAGCAATCTCGAAAAATTCAATGAAATCAACGATATTCGGATAAAAGAGGGAGTGTGCACACGGGCACGAAGGAGAATGATCAACTTCCAGCGCAGTGGAAGTACCCCAGGTCACAAACCTGTAGATTTCACCATTGGGGAGCGGTTACCAGCCAATGTGGACGTGCTGCAACCAAGGTGGATCAAAGTAAAAGGATTGAGATAAGATGATAGAAATCCAAACAAGGAGCTTTCGAGAAAATGACCTAAAACAGCGACAAAACGAACTGAGGATTCCATCAGCAATGAATATCTCATATCTGGAAAGATTAAGATCAATTTGACTCTCAAAATCAGCTTATCAGAATGATTTTTTAAAAATTGTTTCAAACTCCTATATGAATGCATGCTGGGTTTAAAAGAAAAAATAAAACAAATGAAAATATAAGATAATCAAGGATAATATTGTTAAACTGCCAAGACTGGGTCAAGAAACCCATTCTGCGAGTTGATACTAAGCCGAAGCCCGTTTATCCACGCATCAACTCGTAAAAGGGAACCATCGTCCCCAGTCTTGGACGGCTCAACGGCCTATCCGTGTGACTAAGACTCCTCTGGAATCATCATTGTTTTTGATGAAGGGGAACTCAAATCCCAGATTTACCAAAGTCACAAGGTCCTTGATATAATCTAGTAGCGTATGTAACATATAGTAGAATGCATACAGGGGGGATGGTGATAGCAATGAACATGAGGGAACTGAGAAATGAGGTGCAAGTACCGTGGGGCTTGGATGATGATGCCCAGTCGGTGGGACCAAGAGCTTTTTCCTGCGCTCAAAGATTCATCAGCCAAGATATAAAAGATAACAAGCAATGAATAAGGCATTTAAGCATAGCAAGCATAGCATGAATCAAAGCATCAATAGCAGGTATGTATCATATTCAAGAATAGCATAGATAGCATCATTAAAGCATAGATAGCATAGCATCATTGTTTGTCGTTTGTCATGAGGATGACAACTTGGCTAATCAAGATTTGGAGTTGAATGATCAAGATCTGATAATGCCCATCGGCGGAGTGATCAGTAAGATTTGATAAAAAAGATTTGGAGATGAATAATCAGAGTAATGCGTAGCAAATTATGAAGATGTGATCAATTGTGAACATGGGAAGAATCAAAAGGTAGATGGCAATAAAATGGAGAGGACTCATCCCGTGCTCTTGGTCCTTGCAAAGTTGCCGTTCCTGCAAAAGCACCATCAGAAAATACAATGCAATTTTTTTGGATTTTGAAATATGCAAATTTTTATGAGTTTTGAAAATATTTGAATTTTTATGTGGATTTTGAGAAATATTTGAATTTTTATTATGATTTTTAAAAAATATTCAATTTTTGTTGGATTTTGACTTAGAAAATATTCAAATGTTTTTGGATTTTGGCTTAGGAAATATTCAAGTTTTTTTTTGTTTTTTTCTTTTGTTTTTTTTCTTTTTTTTATTTAGACATTGTTAATGCAGCATCAAAGGGTGTTTTTGAACCACTGGCTAGGGGTCCTTGTTCCTTCCCCTTTTGCTAAAATTATGCAAAGCCGAGCATGCATTGAAGGGTGGCGCCCTATAACTGACTGCCCTTGATTAACGGTGCTCCTACCAAGGCCATACCCGAGAAACATTCGGTCTTAGAGGGAGAAGAGAAGAATAATTGAGGATAAGCTTTATGCAGGATGGGAGATGTTGGGACTTGAATTCCTTCCAAGGTGTTTCCCCTCAAAGAGATAGTCTGTTGTGCCGGGGCTTTGTGCCTTTGATTTTTAGACCCTTGACATGCATACGACCAGGGTTTTCCCTGCGGGGACTTTGCCACTCTTGACATGCCATAATTCACAATTTTACTTTTATCAAAATTTTGACTTGATTTTCATAATAGCCCTTTTGGCGAGATGTATATCATGAAAACTCATATTGATTTTGGGTCAAGACTGTCCCTATTTGAGACTCCTCTCGTATTGGGGAGTACCGAGGTTGGTCATGTCATCCGTCAACCTCTTGCCCCTGCACGCGGCCGAGTAAAGAAGAGAAAAAGACTTTCAGGAATTCTCATGGCATGGCCAAAGTAGCAACGGTGTTTTATCAAGGAGCCGGCTAAAGACGCCGTGAAGTGTGTGGAATGCCCAGCTAAGGGTTGCTCTTAACAAGCAGGGAGAGAATGTCAAATTCCCGGCACGGGGTTCTTATTAACCAAAGGTGCTGCAAAAGCAAGCCTAAAGACTTTTTTATGAGATACAAAAGCCTAAGATAAAGGTCTAAAACACCACTTTTAATCTTGTTAAGAAGCACTTTATTTTGAAAAATCAGGCGTGAAGCAAAGGAGGTAATGATATCATAAAAATGCTTACATACGCCAATATGTTACCTTGCGACCTTTGTTGAAGCAACTGCCGTGAGAGGCGAGGTTGATCATCATGGGATTTGTCCTCTTTGGCAGATAAAAAGATTGGAAGCAAAGGATTTGGAAGTGGCTTAACAAGAAGGAGTGGTGCCAAGACCAGACTCAGACGAATAGGGAGAAAAGGAAGAGAGGCGAGGGCTAGAACTCCCTCACTAAGGTGTGGAGACCCTGATCACATGAAAGGTCTACAAAAGAAGCGAAGAATTAGAAGGAGGAGTGAGGACTAAAGCCTCGAAAGCAGTGAGAGAATGGGCAGATGCCCAAGGCAGTGGATGTGGAAGAAGTTGGGTCGGACCCAGGATTAGGGGGAATCAGAAGAAGAAATTGATAGATGGAAAGAGGCGGATCTGGAGGGTCTGGGAGTAAAGGAGGAGAATCGTGATAGGAGGAATCATCCGGAGGCTCCGGAGGAGAAGAATCTCGAGGGACGCGATGCCCTGGGAAGAAATAGGGGAAAAGATGATGGAAAAGGAAGAAGAAAATGAAGGATGTGATGTCCTGGAAGAGTAGAAAGATGAATCGGAAGAAAGATGGAGGGTCCGGAGGTTCCGGAGGAATGAGATGTCGAGGGACGCGGTACCTAGGGAAGAGTGGATGAAAAGGATTAGGAGGGTCCGGAGGTTCCGGAGGGATGGAATCAGAAGGGTCAGGATGCCCCGAAAGAAGATAAAAAGAATAAGATGGAGAATCCGGAGGTTCCGAAGGAAGAGAATCAGAAAGGGCGCGATGCCCTGGGAGGAAGGAAAGAGAGTCCGGCGGTTCTAGAGGGGGAAGGTACCATGGGACGCGATGCCCAAGGAGAAGAGAAAGATCCGGAGGTTCCGGAGGAAGAAGACGGAAAGGGGCGCGATGCCCAAGGGATAAAGAGAGGGGTGAAAGATCCGGGAGGTTCCGGAGGAAGCAGATACCGAGGGACGCGATGCCCTGGGAGAATCAGTAAGAAGCCCATAAGATCCAGACTTGAGGGTGTGTAGGGGCGCGATGCCCAAAGAGCAGGATTCGGAGGTTCCGGAGGAAGCAAATACCAAGGGACACGATGCCCAAGGAGGACGGGAGAGAAATCCGGGGAGTGCGGATGCAATAGTTGGAAAGGGGCGCGATGCCCTGAGGGAAGATTGGAGGGGGCACAATGCCCGGTGAGTGTAAGAGGACCTGGAGATCCGAAGATAGAGGCGGAAGATATAGGAAACGTGGGGGATCCGGAGATTTTGGAAGGCGGGGAAGATACGGGTTTTGAAACCCGGGAAAAAAGAAGTGTAAATGCATGTGGATGCAATAGAATAGATGCGATGAATGCATGGATGCAACAGAATGCATGAGATGCAAAGAATATGACAAACATGAAGGGCGAGAGGATGAGATCCTCCTCTTTACCCTTGGAGTGGCCCATGAAGAAAATGTGATAAACAAGAATGTGGATGGAGTTGAATAGAAGGTGGATAAAATAGTGGAAGGCCCCTTAGCACCAAGATAACCGCCCCTCCATGGCAGTGAAAGTGTATAGCCAATTGGCCCAATGGATAAAGCAAGAGCCCATGACGAAGCTTCAATGGTGAATGACAACTCCCTTGAAGACTGAAAAGTAATAGTGTGAGAGAGTTGAATAGTTGGGATAGGAAGCATTGTGTTGCCCAGGGGTTGTGGCGTATATGGAGTGTTGAATAGAATAGGCATTCGCCCCTTGTATGGAAGAAAAGGTTCAAGATTTGAAAGTTTGAACAAGGGGTGCCCTGCCCGGCCCTTGGGCACAAACTTACATGGCATCCAAGTTTGACATTCTCTTCTAGCAAGCAGTGGAGGGGACTCGGCCTCTTCGACCATGCTTGGCACAACAACCCGGATTGACATCCGGCAAATAAACTCTTGCATCTTGATTAGCTCGGCCGTAGCCAAATCCTTCTTGCCCAGCTCTTGATCATCTTCGGCACAAGTACTTACAGAAAGACGCCCGTTCCGAGTAGCAAAGGGGGGTGAAACGGAGGCGGAAGGTTCCATGGATGGTGGAGGTAAAAGGGTGAGTGGAAGCAACGGTTCAAACACGTAGAGCTTCTCCCTTTGCTCGGAAGCAGTCGGGGTTGGCTCGAGTGCAAAAAGGGGTGAACCTTGCTCAGGACTAGCCACAGGTAAGGGTAAAGGGTTAAGTAATGGGGTAGGGGTCATAGGCATAGTGGACGGCTGAGGTGGCGAACAAAGAGGAGGTGTAATGGAAGGCTTGGCGGAGACTGACGTAATGGAGGGTAATGGAGGTTCGGTGGAGGCCGGTGGAGTGGAGGCTATTGGGGTGGTTACGGGAGGGGTGAACGGAGAAGGTTTAGTGTGTTGAAAATGCCAGATGGGGTGAGAGGGGTCATGTATAGGATGAGACTCATGATGCGGCGGTATGGGTGATTGCAATATCGACCCATCATCATAACACCAATTAGTCTCATAAACGGGGAATGTGTTGGGGATGGTGACTTCGTCCTGAGCAGGGGGTTCATCAAGCGATAGTGGAGGGAGAGGGAAGCGAAGGAAACTCGGAAGGGGTGCCTGCATAGCTTCATCATTGTGCACCTCAGATTCTTCAATTACCGGTTCTTCATCAGCCGGTTCAAGTGGACACCGTAGTGGAGGCATATATGTAGGTGGAGAAATGTAATGATATTGTGTATGTGGAGGTGGAGGGCCATATGCGTGAATTGGGTGAATGGGTGGAGGATGGACGGCGTCCACTTGAACATTGAAATTTACCGGCTCTTACTCGCTTGAACTGTCAATGCCGTAGTCTTCTCTCCTATCCTTCCAAGCTTTTTCCATCTTTGTAATGTCGTTTAGAGCCGCATAAAGGAGATTGACTGGAGTAGGTGGAGCGGGCCGTGGGCTCGTAACCCTCTTTAATTGTTCCTCCAACGAAGTGACTTTGTTGAAAAGAGTTTGTTGGAGGGGCATGACCTGAGCAACAAAGGGTTGGCATGCCTTGAAGGAGGGGCCGCATAAGAAGGCCGTGGAAGGGAATTAATGGGATGACCCATAGAAGAACTCGGATGGGTCGGGTTGCAAGGAATAAATGGGCCTTGGGGCCGTGGTGGAGGAGGAATAGAAGGAGGCGGGTATTGGACCACCCGAGGAGAAGGGTGAATAGGAGGAGATGGGTGATGGGCTACCCGAGTAGGAATATGAATAGAAGAGGGAAGTGGGTGATGGGCCACCCATGTAGGATTGTAAGAAGGATGAGAGGAATGAGATGCACCCTCAACGACGACCTTAAGGGCTTGGATTTGTTGAGGGGTGAGATGATTTAATGCATGCAAGATTTGGGAGACATTCTCGTCGTTAGGAGGAGACGGTCCCGTAGGAGTAGTGGCTCGCGATTGAGGCGAGGGACCATGAGATGGGATATTGCCCATGGGTCGAGCAAAACCATAAGAATGAGGACGTGGTCCCTTGAAAATATGGTGAGGAATATGCCGAACATGTGGAAATTGAGGAGTATAGGATGTGCTAGGTTGTGCATCCTCATGAGCAAAGTTTGGATTAAACATGTTGTTTTCTCTATCGAGGTAAGTCATCAATCAAAGTTCAAGCAAAATAATTTGCAAAGAAGCGCACAAGTTGGAATGGTTACCTTTGATTTCTTTTTGTTTGAACCTTGGTGAATTAATGATTTTTAACCAAAATTGGAGTGATTCACACAAGGGAGGAACCTAGTTTCAATGTAAGTTCACTTCGATGCCAACTAGGAACACTCTCTCATCGTTTATAGGCCAACTAAACCCGGGACTTCAAAGATACAACCTGCCCAGCGTCCGTGAGGGAATCCACGGGTGCGGGGACTTACGGAGGCTTGGTTTAGGAATTTCCGGTCCAATGAGACGGAGTGCTCAATGGAGGGTCCTTCCTTCACCAAGAGGGGGTGTGGCTCCTAATGTAGAGAGAGGAGGTCTCCCAAACCAATGCAAATGGATGAATGCAAGATAGGATAAGCAGTTCACACCAATATAATCAAATAATAGAGGTAAGTATCAATCCAGCATGAATGATCACAAGAAACAAGCCTCTGTAAACGCACAGGAAAGAGGCGACCTGGCAGCAGTCGCTACCAGTAAAAGAGACGACAGCGTCGCTGTCGTGAAACATAAAACCGCACCTTAGTGTAAGGCGCTAAATGTGAAAAGATGCCTCTGGCAGAGGGCGTCAAAAGTGTGTGGTGCGCACGCTCAAAGAAAAACACGCCTTGATGGGAGGCGCTTCTCAACAAAAGGACGCCCTCAGCGAAGGACGTGAATCCTCAGACAGAATAAAACACCATCAGACGGAATAAAACACCAGGGATATGTGATGAAAGACGCCTTCGTAGGAGGCGTCGAATAAATAAAACACGCCCTGGATAAAGGCGTTAAATCAAAACGCGCCTTTGTGAAAGGCGTTAATTCAGAAAAATCACAAACTGGCTCATCTCGGGGAGTATGCAGTGTGCACAGTGGAGGGTGCCCGTGGGGCACAAAGGAGAGGTACCGTGGGTACCAAAGGGAAAGGGCACACGTGGGTGCCAAAGGGGAAAGGGGTAATCAATAGAAAAACAGTGGAAGTCCCACCGTGATCGCCAATTTGTAGATCATGAATAATCCACTACTAAGAATAAGAATGGGAAAAGAGGGAGAAAAGGGGAGCATGCGAGGATGCTAAGGGGAATGTGATCGCCAGAGACGCGAGGGCCTCAAAGGATATAACAATAATAAAATGGAGGGATCGCGAAAAATACCTCAAATGCGGGGATTGATGTGAGTGCTTTCCTTCTCTTCCAATCGGCCGGCCGATGAAGAGAGTTTTTCTTGATTGATTACCATTGCAAAATTAACAAACACCAATAAACAAACATGGATTAGAAACCAAGATGTGTAGCATCAAATCCAAATGTAAATATAGACATAGAAAGCATGGATGCGAACACACCTTATTGGTGTTTGGCCTTTAAACCCCTATGCAAAAGGGTAGGTAAAAGATGATGATGATGTGTAAAATAACAAGTGTGCAAGTGTTGCACCAAGGAGTCTCAACGTAGTTGAGTGAGAGAATAAGATGAACAATATGTATGCATGTGTATGTATGAACTAATATAATAAAACAAAAGACGAATTGAAAAGATAAAAGCCTGTTTCTTTGGCTTTGATGCTCGATGGGGAGGAGTCTCTGTCAAAGATGAAGCTGTTGGATGCGCAGGAGCTCCTCCCTGAGCCAGGAAGCAGCAATTCCCTGTAAAAAAAAGAAGAAGAAGAAGAAGAAGAAGTAGAAAAAAAAAAGAATCCTGTCGACAGAGCCGTAGGGCTCTATTTATAGGGCACAAATCCAAATCCGAGGGGATAAGAATTGGCAAGAATCAAATACGGCAAGGACTCTAGTTCCCAGATCAAGCAAGGTGATCAAGAAAAGCAGGGAACTCTTCAGGAAAGGTGAGTTCAAACCGGACACGGAAGGGTGAGACACGACCTTCCAAAGGGCGTCAATTCAGAATTGACGACCTGCTCCAAGGCGTTAATTAAAAACACGACCGGGATCAGGGTGTCACTTCCTGGATTCAATTTTGGCAACAAAACCTTCTTAATTTGAAAATTGCGAAAAGACGCCTGAAGCAAAGGCGTTAATTCTTGATTTCAATCGAGGTGGGACTCGTAAAATACTAGGAATTGACGCCCTTCCCTATGGTCATCCTTTCTTAAGAACACGCCCCAGATTAGGTCGCTATTTAAAACACGCCCCTCTTCAAGTCGTGAATTCTTAAAAATAGAGGAAAATGCCCAGCAAAATCTGGAAAAAATAGGGGAAAATAAGAAAAGGGATGGAAAAGAGAGAAACCCAAGAAAAGGGAGAAAAACCACTCAAACAAAGTTAATTTGAGGGTCAAATTGGGCCATTACAAGGCAATATGAGATGCACTCACAGTAACATCAATTTTGGCGAGTCTACAGTCCCTCGATTCAATCGCGAGCCACTACACCTACGGGACCGTCTCCTCCCAACGATGAGAAGGTCTCCTAGATCTTGCATGCATTAGATCATCTCACCCCTCAATAAATCCAGGCCCTTAAGGCCGTTGTTGAGGGTGCATCTCATTCATCTCATCCTCCTTCCAATCCTACGCAGGTGGCCCATCACCCACTTCCCTCTTCTATTCACATTCCTACTCGGGTAGCCCATCACCCATCTCCTCCTATTCACACTTCTCCTCGGGTGATCCAATACCCGCCTCCTTCTATTCCTCCTCCACCACGGCCCCAAGGCCCATTTATTCCTTGCAACCTGGCCCATCCTGGTTCTTCTATGGGTCATCCCATTAATCCCCTTTCACGGCCTTTTTATACGGCCCCTCCTTCAAGGCCCTGCCAACCCTCTGTTGCTCAAGTCACACCTCTCCAACGAACTCTTCTCGACAAAGTCACTTTGTTGGAGGAACAATTTAAGAGGGTTACGAGCCCACGGCCCGCTCCTTCTACTCCAGTCAATCCCCTCCACGCCGCTCTGAATGACATTACAAAGATGAAGAAAGTTTGGAAGGATAGGAGAGACGACTACGACATTGACAGTGCGAGCAAGCAAGAGCCGGCAGGTTTCAACGTTCAAGTGGACGCTGTCCATTCTCCACCCATTCACCCAATTCACGCATGTGACTCTCCACCTCCACATACATAATACCATTACATTCCACCACCCACATACACGCCTTCACTACGGTGTCCACTTGAACCCGATAATGAAGAACCGGCAATTGAAGAATTCAAGATGGCGCATGATGATGAAGCTCTGCAGGCATCCCTTCCGAGTTTTCTTCGCTTCCATCTCCCTTCGCTACCACTTGATGAACCCCTTGCTCAGGACGAAGCCACCATCCCCAATCCAACCCCCGTTTCTAAGACTTACTGGTGTTACGATGATGGGTCGATACTTCAATCACCCACACCAATACATCATGAGTCACCTTCTATCCCTAACACCGTTCGCCACATGCGGCGTTTCCTCCGCACTAAACCCCCTTATTTTATACCTCCCACTATGCCATCAACCTTCATAACACCAGCCTCCGTCGAGCCTTCCACCAAACTTCTGTCAACTCCACCATCAACCTCCACAACACCGGCCTCCAGCAAACCCACCACCGAACCTTCCTCAATTAACCTCCCATTACCGCCACTTCGGCCCTCCATTATACCTTTAACCCCTGACCTAGCCACTCCTATTCCACTACTTAACCCTTCACCCTCACCCATGGTAATCCTGAGCAGGATCCACCCCTTTTTGCACTCAAGCCAACCCCGACTGCTTCCGAGCAAAGGGGGAAGCTCGACGTGTTTGAACCTCCATTTCCACTCATCCTTTCTCCAACACCTTCCATTATACCTCCACCATCCATGGAACCTTCCGCCTCCGCTTCACCCCCCTTTACTACTCGGAACGGGTGTCCTTCTGTAAGTACTTGTGCTGAAGATGATCAAGAGCCGGAAAAGAAGGATTTGGCCACGGCCGTGCTGTTCAAGATGCAAGAGTTTATTTGTCGGATACCAATCCGGGTTGTTGTGCCAAGCATGGTCGAAGTGGCCAAGTCCCCGCCACTGCTCACTAATAAAGAATGTCAAACCTTGATGCCGTGTAAGTTTATGCCCAAGGGCCGGGCAGGGCACCCCTTGTTCCAACTTTCAAATCTTGAACCCATTCTTCCATACAATGGGCGAAGGACCATTTTATTCAACACTCTCCATACGCCACAACCCTTGGGCAACATGATACTTCCTATCCCAACTTTCCAACTCTCTTACACTATTATTTTTCACTCTCCAAGGGAGTGGTCATTCATTGTTGAAGCTTCATCATGGGCTCTTGCTTTATCCATTGGGCCGATTGGCTATACACTTTCACTGCCATGGAGGGGCGGTTATCTTGGTGCCAAAGGGCTTTCCACTATTCTACCCACCTTCCATTCAACGCCATCCACATTCTTGTCTATCGCATTTTCTTCATGGGCCACTCTAGGGGTAAGGAGGAGGATCTCATCCTCTCGCCCTTCATGTTCTTCATATTCTTTGCATCTCATGCATTCTATTGCATCCATGCATTCATCGCATCCATTCAATTGCATCCACATGCACTTCTTCTTTCTCGGGTTTCCAAACCTGTATCTTCCCCGCCTTCCGGAACCTCCGGATCCCCCACGTTTCTATATCTTTCGCCTCTATCTTCGGGATCTCCAGGTCCCCTTACACTCACCGGACATTGTGCCCCCTCCAATCTTCCCTCAGGGCATCGCGCCCCTTTCCAACTCTTGCATCCGCACTCTCCGGATTTCTCTCCCGTCCTCCTTGGGCATCGCGTCCCATGGTATCTTCCCCCTCCGGAACCTCCGGATCTTGCTCTTTGGGCATCCTGCCCCTACACACTCTCAAGTCCGGATCTTCTGGGCTTCTTGCTGATTCTCCCAGGCATCGCTCCCCTTGGTATTTGCTTCCTCCGGAACCTCCGGATCCTTCACCCCTCTCTTTATCCCTTGGGCATCGCGCCCCTTTCCATCTCATTCCTCCGGAACCTCCGGATCTTTCTCTTCTCCTTGGGCATTGCATCCCATGGCATCTTCCCCCTCCGGAACCTCCGGATTCTCCATCTTATTCTTTCTATCTTCTTTCGGGGCATCTCGACCCTTCTAATTTCATTCCTCCGAAACCTCCGGACCCTCCATCTTTCCTCCGTCTCATCTTCCTGCTCCTCCAGGATATCACGTCCTTGGTCCTCTTCTTCTTTTTTCATCATCTTTTTGCATATTTCTTCCCAGGGCATCGCGTCCCTCGAGATTCTTCTCCTCTGGAGCCTTCGGATTCTTCTTCCCCCCATGATTCTCCTCCTCCGCCTCCGGACCCTCCGGATCCACCTCTTTCCATCTACCAATTTCTTCTTCTAATTCCTCCTAATCACGGGTCTGACCCAACTTCTTCCACGTCCACTGCTTTGGGCATCTGCCCTTTCTCCCACTGCTTCCGAGGCTTTAGTCCTCACCTCTCTTCTTGATATTTCACTTCTTCTGTAGACTGTTCTATGTGATCAGGGTCTCTACGCCTTAGTGAGGGAGTTCTAGCCCTTGCCTCTCTTCCTTTTCTCCTTATTCGTCTGAGTCTGGTCTGAGCACCACTCCTTCTTGTTAAGCCACTTCCAAATCCTTTGCTTCCAATCCTTTTATTCGCTAAAAGAGGACTATCCCACGATGATCAACCCCGTCTCTCGCGGCAACTATTTCAAGAAAGGTCGTAAGGTAATATGTTGGCATAAGTACGCATTTTATGATATCATTACCTCATTGCTTCACGCCTGATTTTCAAAATGAAGTGCTTCTTAACAAGATTAAGAATGGTAGTTAAGACCTTTATCCTAGGTCATATCTTTTTCTTTACTAAATCATTGTCAAAAAGAGTCTTTAGGCTTGCT